>CM035135.1:131483748-132683748 GCA_020205605.1 Panax ginseng | reverse complement strand
TGCAAAATACGACAACACAAACTGTGAGTTTAAATACAAATATTATCTTTTAGACAATATCCACACTCAAATAAGTCCTCATTATAATTATTCATACACTATTTTACAGAAATAGTGAGGACTGCTAAAACATCTTTCTAGAACCATCACTCCATACCCCGACTCGATCCTACATGTTTCTCACCTCACGAGAAGAAAAATGGAACAAAAAGGAAAAGGGTGAGCTCAACTAGCCCAGTAAAGAATATTATGACTAAGATAATATACAATAAATTATCATTAGTCTTCAACAGGGAAATAGTCTGATAGAATACAATAGACAACAAATTTGTTCTCTAAAATGTTTTTCATCATCCTCAGTCCTTAATGGTGGTACTTGATGAATATCTTTGGCCTGTAGTGCAAAGATGAATGATTACCTGATGAATATCTTTGGCCCGTAGTGCAAAGATGAACAGGTGTTGAGATGAACATGACCAAATGGTGTGATACAAATGAATATCTTTGGCCCGTAGTGCAAAGATGTATATTGATTGATGTTACAGGGATAAAATATTGATGATGGACTTTTAAATTCATAGATGATAGTAGATTTCATTCTCTACTTAATTCTTCTAATGAATTGTTGTTTCCGCTGCAGTTATTGATCTAAAACTTGTTGTCGATTATATTCTATTAGATTTTTCCTTTTTGAAGACCAAGGATAATTTTTTGTATATTATCTTAGTCATAATATTCTTTACTGGGCTAGTTGAGCTCACCCTTTTCCTTTTTGTCCAATTTTCTTCTCAGGAAGCGAGAACATAGCGAGGAACCAAATCGGGTATAGAGTGATGGTCCCAGAGCGGTTGTTTTTAGCGATCCTCACTATTTTTGTAAAATAGTACATCAATAATTGTAATGAGGACTTTATTTGGGTGTTGATATTGTCTAGAAGACAATATTTGTATTTAAACTCACAGTATGTGTTGTCGTATTTTGCACGACAATTGTATTAATAAAGTTGTAGTTGTTTTTCTGTACCATGTTTTTGGCGACTCAGAATGGGTGATGTATACCTATTTTGGGGGCGTCACATGTACTAGGACGAATAAAACCGATATCTAACAATTCCTTTAGTTGGACTTTTAACTTCTGAAGTTCAATAGGAGCCATTCGATATAGGGTTTTAGAAATGGGCTTTGTACCCGGTTCAAGATCAATAAAGAATTCAACTTCACGTTCCGGGGGTAGACCAGGAAGTTCTTCAGGACATACGTCAGAAAATTCATTAACAACAGGAATATTATTTAAATCTGACGTGTTTTTATTCAAGTCCATAATATGGGCTAAGAAAGCTTGACATACATTTTTCAATAAACGAATAGCTTTATGGCTTGATATGACAGCGACTAATTTTAGTGGTTTAGTTGCTTGAATTCGTATAACAGGTTGGTTAGGAATGTGAAAACTAACAACCTTACGAAAATAATCACTTTTGGCATGATGAGTGGTTAATCAATCAATCCCTAAAATCACATCAAATTCAAGTATCTTTAAAGAGATAAGATCAACAGGTAATGTGATTCTGCCAACTTGGATCAAGCAAGATTTATAAACTGTTGATGTAACGAAGGTTTCACCCAACGGAGTTTCAACAGATAAGTTAAAGTCCAATTTCTCCGGAGTCAAGTTTAAACGTTGAGCACAAGCAGGAGAAATAAAAGAATGGGTAGAACCGATATCTAGTAAGGTATAAACTTCGCAAGAGTTTAAGATTAGCTTACCCGTGATCACCTTGTTCGAATTTCTCGTGTTTTGGCCAGTCACGACAAACGCCCTCCCTTGAACCACCGACTTTGTTTTGTCCGTATTCGCTTTTGGTGTCGCCGTCCCAATTGGACTTGATTTTGCTACCGGACAAAATCGAGCTATATGATCGTCTTTTCCACAATTGAAACATACCTTGGAAGGCTGTGAACAGTTTGGACTTATACGTCCTTCCTCTCCGCATCTGTAGCATCTAACTGGCGATCGTTCTCCTCCCCTAGAATTTGTTGTTGGTGCTGGTGCTGCTGCTGATGTCTTCCCATCATGGTTGAATCTTCTCTTTTTGAAATTTCCACTTGACTCACCTTTCCTATTATCATGGCCACGATTACCACCCGAGTGGTTACCGCTTTTGTCTATATTTTCCCTCCTCGCTGGTTATCATCGCTCCGATGACTGCTGTCCCTCGGTTGAACATACTCATTGTCTCGCTATAATAGTTGAGCCTTGTTTACAACATCTGAATATAAAGAAAATTTATGAGAGATAAGATATTGCCGAATCTTGGGTTTTAGACCTCTCAGAAATATCCGTGTCATTCGTTCCTCATTCTCTACCAAATGAGGTGCAAACCTGGATAACTCTGCGAACTTTGCCTCGTACTGGAACACCGTCATGTTGTTTTGTTCCAATCTAATAAACTCTACCTCCTTCATATGACGAATACTTTTAGAAAAAAACTTGTCATTGAATAGTTTCTAAAATCTTTCCCAAGACATCTTTGAGTGCTTGTTTGGTAGAGTGCCTACCTGATTCCCACGATGTCTGCCTCACTTTCGAAACATAAAGGTGGCGAATGGAACCTTATGTTCTTCCGTTTATCCTAAGACATCGAATATCTTGGTAATTTTCTTGACCCACGTTTCCGCCTTAATCGGATCTGACTTTTCCCAAAAATCCGGTGGTCCCAACTTCTTGAACTGCTTGGCCGTGACAAACCGCGCGTTGCTATCATTTTCACCCATATTTTGTACACGAGTCTCCCTCGTCTGATTTTGCATGAACTGCAAAAAGCTTCAAAACATTCCATCATTCATCGTTTGCTCCATAGTGTTTGTTACAGGAGGAATATTGTATTCCTATTGCATGTTCTCTTGGTTAGTGATTGAAGGTTGTTCCACGGTCTCATAGACTCCATTCTAACGTTACCATTTATCATTCTTAAAAGCGCCATAAAAAGCAGGGGTTAATTAAACAAATTAACATATCACATAATATCCCTATATTATGAATGACCAACAAATAAGCTTAGGTAGGACACACTAGCGAAGGATTTACTCAATCTCTCCCTCCTAGTACTTACTCCCCGATCTCTGCTTGGAGACCATATCCCTAAGCTCGATATTAAGCTGTGCGCCCCAAAATAGGTATACATCACCCATTCGAGTCGCTAATAACATGGTATGCGAAATAACTACAACTTTTATTATTACAATTGTCGTGCAAAAATACTTGACGACAACACACATCTTTGTGAGTTTAAATACAAATATTATCTTCTAGACAATATCCACACTCAAATAAGTCCTCATTATATTTATTGATACACTATTTTACAAAAATAGTGAGGACTACTAAGACAACTGTCTAGGACCATCACTCTTTACCCCGACTGGTTCCTGCTACATTCTCACCTCCTGAGAAGAAAAATGGAACAAAAAGGAAAAGGGTGAGCTCAACTAGCCCAGTAAAGAATACTATGACTAAGATAAAGAACAACAATTTATCGTTAGCCTTTAACAAATCGATAAAATATAATAAGACCCAGTTTTAGATCAATATTCATGAACGGAAATAATAATTCATTAGAAGAATTAAGTAGAGAATGAAATCTCATCATCATCTATGAATTTAAAAGTCCATCATCAATATTTTATCCTGTAACATCAATCAATATACATCTTTCATCAAATATTCATCTTTGCACTACGGGCCAAAGATATTCATTTATATCACCGGTTGGTCAGTGTTCATCTCAACACTTTTCATCTTTGCACTCTACGGCCAAAGATATTAATCGAGTAATCATTCATCTTTGCACTACTGAGCCAAAGATATTCATCAAATATCACCATTAACGATCGAGGATGATGAAAAACATTTTAGAGAACGAATCCAGTGAGATAGAAGAACAAAGATTAGAAATTCGTACTTTAGCTGAACCAAGTTTAAAAACGCTCCATAATAAACCATAGTGAAGATAAAAACATGGATTCAATTTCAAGAATAAGGATCACAACAGATAACTTGGAAGGAAGAAAAAAATATTGTGAAGCGATTGCAGTGAGCGATGGCAAGTGAAACGATGCAAGTGAGCGATGGCAAGTGAAACGATGATTTTCGGTCATGAAAAGTTCCAAATTTGATTAAAAGTTCAGACCAATATTCTTATGAAATTATATTAGATGAAGCGAAATTTCTAATCATTTCACGAATTATAGAAGCAATACTTGCCATGGTAAGTTCAAATTCAAGAATACGAGATGAAATAATATCGCTTACATAATATGGAGTATGAAAGAAAATAATATTTCTCACGAGTATTGCAATAAAATAATATCCTTTACCTCAGTAGAAACTGGATTTGACTGGAATATCGGATATTATTATGAGAAAATCTTGCAAAAAAACTACGCTCAAAGTATTCTTATACTCAAAAAATTCTCATAATACTTTAGAATAAGAATTTCTGATTGAAAGTGGTGTGTTGAGGAAGGAGGGGTTACCCCCTATTTATAGCGAAACGGTGGGAGAAAAGTTTAAACAACTAGGCCTAATTCTGCAAAACTTCCTCCGCCAATTTCCAAAGTCTACTTTGCCTAACTTCATTCATTATTTTCATTGGGTGAGGGCCCATCCATTTGGAAGAAAATTCATTGTAGGAGAAAGTGCTATGCTCATCAATTTAGAAAATAACCACACTCTGCCAAAACATAAAGAAATAAATAACACACCTTTTGACAAATGAGGGCCACCCAAAGAAATTAAGTTTGCAGGCAACTCATTTTTCATTTCTACCAACCATTTCCATTTCCACCAACCAAAACAAAGTTACAACCTACTTTTCTTTGAAAACAAGTAGTCATATACATTTTGTTTACTTCAGTTTCTAATTATCACATGCTTATATATTATAATAATATTATTATATAAACAATTATAATATATTATAATAATAAATATGAATGAATATTTTATCGGAGAAATAATTGCCAAACTTTCAACAAATAATTCATGCTAAAAATTCCTTCATTTATACCCACATAAAATATATCCATCATTTATATCCACATAAAATAAATATTTTTTTATCATATAAATCAATAATTAATTATTCACAAATAATATTACAGAATCACAATAATGACAACTAGGTCGTTACCAGGAAAGAAGGGGTTTTCCAATAAGGATTTCTCCTTACTGGCGCGCAATTAGGTGACCAAACCTCTCCCTATACAGAACTTTCTAGACATTGCCAATAAGGCTATCTAATAATATTATTCAAATAATACGAATTATTGATCTGATAATGAGAAATACTGTGTAGTGATAATTATTGAAACAACAATAATATAAAATATCAATGCAACAATTATTGAATCAATAAAATAAAATATTGAACAGCAATTACTGTAACAATTATTGAGTAGTGCCTTCTTACGTAAGAATCAATAATTTAAAAATCTTGCATGCAATATCTGGTGTCCATCTTTGTGCGACGCCAGTATTCTTGTATTTTAACCACGAATAAACCAACAGTGTTAATGGTAACGATTACGCCATTATTTATAAAAACTCAAATTTGTCATTTTTTTTCATCAAGTAGTTATTACATTATGGGCCCACAAATGATCTACTTGGCCGTCGTAAATACGGATATTCCCGACAAAAAGAATATTCCACGACCAAACGAATATTCCCCGACAAAATGAATATTTTATTACTACTTGCTTATTTTGCAAAATTTGCACATTTTACTTATAACCAAAATATTATATCAAATTAATTCTTTATTATTTCAAGATAATAAATATAGGAAATTTAATTTTATTTATAATAAGTTGGGGTCTTACGGACTTGGCAATTTGTTCTACCATGATAAACACTCGAAGCACAATCATAAACCAATCTCATATAATTACCCTGATAAACAAATGCAAGAACATGAGAGCAATCAAACAAATTCATGCTCAAATAATCACAGATGACAGCTTCTTTCCTCATCAGACTTCACTTGAACTCTCAAAGTTAGTTTCTTTCTGTGCAGTTTCACCTCATGGAAGCTTAGCCTATGCCAAAGCCATATTCAATCAGCAAAAGAACCCACATGTTTCATTCTACAATAGTATTATTAGAGGATTGTCATCAAGTAAACAGCCCCTTGAATCTGTTTTGTTGTACCAAAGAATGCTAGAAAATGGTTTGCGGCCCAATAATTTTACTTTCCCATTTGTGATCAAAGCTTGTAATGAATTATCTATGACCAAATACGGGATTCTAATTCATACCCATATTGTTAAATGTGGTTTAGAGTGTGATTCTTACATCCAAAGCTCATTGATTTGTTTGTATGTAAATGGGAAAGATTTGCATGCTGCAAAGCAGCTGTTTGAGATGTGTCCAGAAGAAGATACTGTTTGTTGGAATTCCATGATTGATGGTTATGTGAAAGCCGGTTATATGGTGCTTGCAAGGGAAGTTTTTGAACGAATGGTGTGCAGGGATGTAATTTCTTGGAACAGTATGATCAATGGATATGGACTTATTGGTAATATTGAAGAAGCAAAGAGGCTGTTTGATGAAATGCCTGACAGAAATATAGTGTCTTGGAATTCGATGTTGGCAGGATACGTTAAATGTGGGAAAGTTGAGGATGCACTTAAAATGTTTCGTGAGATGCCAAATAGAGATGTTATTTCGTGGAATGCCATGTTAGCTTGTTATGCACAGAGTGGAATGTCGAATGAAGCTCTTGCTTTATTTGATGAAATGGAGGCTGTGGGAATAAGGCCAACTGAAGCTACCATTGTGAGCCTTTTATCGGCTTGTGGTCATTTGGGTGCTCTAGATCAAGGGTTGCGTTTTCATTCATGTATCAATGATAACAAGATTGAGATCAACTCCATTGTCGGTACTGCATTGGTGGACATGTATGCTAAATGTGGTAGCATTACTCGTGCTTCTGGAGTTTTTTATTCTATGGAATCCAAAGATCTTCTTGCTTGGAACACCATTATAACTGGAATGGCCATGCACAGCCATGCTAAAGAGGCACAGCAACTCTTTAAGGAAATGCAAGAGGATGGTGTGGCACCAGATGATATAACTTTTGTGGCAATGCTCAGTGCTTTTCGCCATACAGGAATGGTAGAGGACGGTCAAAGGCTATTGGCTTGCATGAGCAGTGTTTATGGCATTGAACCCAAGGTTGAGCACTATGGCTCTGTTATTGATCTCCTTGCTCGGACTGGACGAGTGGAGGAGGCCTTGGATCTGATTAGGACTATGCCTATGGAGCCTAACGCTTCTGCTTGGGGAGCATTGCTCGGAGGATGCAGGATTCACGGGAATGCTGAGGTGGGTCAGAAAGTAGGAAAACACCTGATCAGTCTTCAACCGCAGCATAGTGGCCGGTATGAAAATCTTCTTTATGCTTAGCAGCTAGTTAATAATGGAGCATTTTGTTTATGCGAGATAATTTATAAAGCCCCCTTGAAATTATAGCAAGATTCTTTTTTCGCAAGTATATTGTCAAGGTTCTTGGTTATACAGATACTACGTAGTATTAGAGATTTTCTTTTTCCTGTACAGGTATATACTTCTCTCCAATATATATGCTGCTGCAAAACAATGGGATGCTGCAAAAAAGGTGAGGAATCTTATGAAAGCCAAAGGCATTAGCAAAGTGCCAGGAGTCAGCGTGATAGAGTTGAAGGGAATTGTGCACAGGTTTGTAGCTGGAGATTGGTCTCACCCCGAGTCTAAGCAAATTTATGAGAAGTGGGGTGATATATTAACACAGCTACAGAGTAAAAATGGATATGCACCAGATACAGATCAAGTATTGATTGATATAGAAGAAGAAGAGAAAGAGCAAGCCTTGTCTGTTCACAGTGAAAAGCTGGCAATTGCATATGGATTACTACACCTTGGTCCAAATGAAGCCATCAGAATTGTCAAGAACCTTAGGGTATGCAGAGACTGTCACGACGTTACAAAGCTGATTTCAAGAATTTATGGTCGGGAAATCATTGTGAGAGACAGGAACCGTTATCACCATTTTATAAATGGCCATTGTTCTTGCCTCGATTTTTGGTAGATTTATACTTTTAAATGAATGGTGTATATGTGTAGCTTTTGGAGTAGCCAATAATATGTCAAACTCGTCCGGTCAGGTCTGGTTTGCTTCATGTCAGTTATTCACATAATTTCATGCAGAACCCAAAATTTCAATTTATAGCATGTTTTTTTTTACGGTGAAATGACATAAATACTACTATTACACAATCGCTCCCTTCCACTCTTCTCTTGTTTGTTACTTTCTACAATATTAGTTTTCTTCCTCTTTTGATTTCCTCACCTCCTTGGAGTTGCAACCAGAGACATTCAATTTCCAGATGCAAGTTTGCTACCTGTTATAACATCCTATATAACTTGGTGATTCAGCAAAAAAACAGAGGGTAATAAATAAATGGATATCAAGAAAAAGTTTTTTTTTTTTGCTAAATAGAAAAAGAAAAAGAACACTTGTGCTGTAGTACGTAACTGAAATCATAACAAGAGGTCAGCTATATCTTCCATCAAGCGAAGAAGGCGGACCAAGGAAGATACTTGTCAATTATTAGCATGCATCAATTAATATAAATCCCTAAAGCCTGACTTTATGGTGTACTACCAATTTGGAAGTATCCATATATAAATACAAATGATCACCTCTCTTTTTTTAATACCCTTTTGCCCCCAAAGCACTCCCTTTATTTCCTCTCCAGCATTTATATATACTATGCACATATATTGCCACACCTCCCACTTCTCAATTTATCCTTCATTATATTTTTCAACAATGGCTACAGCAGAACTAGCTCTGCAATACGGCTACAACACTAAACCATCAACTCTTTTGAACTCCATCTTCATGACTACGGTGAAAACAGCGGCGAGAATGCTCCTGGCCGTGGCAGGGAGCACAAAAACCGAGAATGCCGGAAGTTGGAAACTTGTGGACCACATTAAGTACATGTTTATGCTCATGACTTGGATGACTGTTTGGGTTCTTAGGGTTCTGATGGATCATTTCCCTGGCTCTGATTTTTCTAATAGCCCTGCTCTCTTTGAGAGTTTTTCACCCGTTGGATCTGTACTTGATCTAGCATCATTTTCATCAACTTGCGCATCGTATGCTTCTACTTCTTCATCAGTTTCTTCTTTGGATTTGGTTCTGTATCAAGGGTCTGATGATGTGCTACCAGTGCAAGCCCTTGGTAAAGCACTGTCACATGTAAGATCTCTTCTATTTTTTTTAAATCTATTTTCGCTAGCTTGGTTGCGATCGTGTTTGTTTCACAGAATTTCTGCTCACCCATGTCAACATTCTCAACATCTCATGATCAGCTAGGGAAACACATAATATCGATCATATCATGTTTAGTATGGTAACAACTAGAGTACTATTTTTTTTAATATATTTTTGTTAGCTTAGTTGCGATAATGCTTTTCATAGGTTTCTGGTTACTTATGTCAATATTCTCAGCAAGGGAAACACTAATATCAATATCGATGTTCTGATCAGTTTGTGGACAACTATTATTTTTTATCTGTTTTCAATAGTTTGATTGCGATCGTGTTTTTCTCAAGAAATAATGTTAGAGACATAAATTATTCTATAAATATTTTATAAATTGTTAATTTGACATACTTTACATCGGCATATTGTGTGAAGCCGAAGACTACATTGAAACAAGAATAATGCTGAAGACACGAATTATTTTACAAACTGCTGATGTGACATATTTCACATCAACATATTGTGTGGGACCGAAGACTACATTGAAACAATTTGTTGATCAATATGCTGAGGTGGACTATGCCACATCAGCAGTTTATAAAATGTTTGTAAAATAGTTTGTATTTGTAGTATTATTCTTGAAACAATTTGTTAATCAATATGTTATAAAATAATTTGTGTATGTAACATTACTCTTAAAATAGTACTAATATCGATATCATCTTTACTTTTTTGGACAATTATGCCGAAATGAGATATGTGTATGTGGGTGAGATCATACTATTCAACGGGTAATATTATATAAATTAATACCATCATTAGCATGCATGCGAAGAATTGATTTACTTTTTTCTATATAAAAAAAAACTAATAATTGAATTGACCAAGCTCCAACATAGAAGCGCCCAACATCAGAAAATGGTTATATTATACATGCAGCAGTCCACGTGTCAATGACATAACTCGAATTAAACATCTGTAGAGCTGTTCGCTCTAAGAAATACTCATGTTTGCCGACATTAACCCTTCAATGCACACACTTGCATGTAAATTATTAAATTATCCCTCATACATATATATATATTTTTTCTTGTTTGTTAAGATACTGGCGTTGTTAAACGAATTACCGGCGACGTCGAGGAAGTACCAATTCGCCGTAGCGATGGCCGATAATATCGTCAACGACAACGCGAGGGACGGCCACGTGGAACTACTCCAGATCAATCGTACGGCTCTGGCTTCAGCATTCGCTCGTACATCCAGCCTTTTGTACCGCTCGCTCTGTCACACTAGCAGCCAAACCGTGGAGGAGTACTCGAGCGGGTGGACTACACGCCTCGTCGGTTCACTCCCCCTCGGGTCGTACCTGGTGAAAGGCCTGGGCGCCGTGTTTCCTTTTTTGAGTAGTGGAGTGACGCAGCGGCGGCCGTTGGGTTTGGAGGGCGCATGCGACGATTACGTGATAGCGGAAAAGCATGCACAGGAATTGCTGTGGCTAACCAACAAGATGAGGTTTTGTGGTGTGGTGGATGAAGCTTTGTTGCAGTGGAGCTTTGCTACTGGCGTGGCTTCCATTTCTCTCACTGCTAATCCTAGGGTCCAAGGCTTCATTGTTAAGATATCAGGTATATATGTTTGTATGATTGCATAATTAATTTCAAGCTATATATATATATATAGTAGTATGAATTAACATTAATATTTAATTGTTTGTGTTATGAATGTATGAAGCTATTTTATTTGGAGAAGTTAGTCGAGGCGCCCCAAGTGAAGTGAAGTTCAGGCTGCTAGCGCTTTGGGTGCCGTTGTTTTGCTTTGCAGAGAATGGGATTTCATATCCTATATTAACAAATTACGAGAAGGCTGAAATGGAGAGAATAATGAACCAATTAATCTCCACCTTACCTGTACCTGATCAACAAATCATCCTCACAAATTGGCTGCAGGACTTCACCATTTCCACCTCAGATTGGCCTAATCTCCAATTATCATATGATCGTTGGTGCCACACAACTCGCAAGCTTATTGGAGCTTAAATTAAACTTAATTAATTACCACTATTATATATTTTAGTTATGGTATATGGCATGTGTATATAATTAAATAAACAAGTACTACATAATGCTTGCTAGCTCTCATACGTAGAGTATACGTATTGAACTTGTAGTTATCCTAAAAGCACTTATATTATAGTAAGCTTGTATCACTAGATGGTACATGAACTTGTATGTGTTCCATAATAAGAGTTATATTTTTATATTTAATTATATATATGTTAATATTAATTTAACGATTAAATATATGTCGTCTAAGTATATCCTGAGATAAATCTTAATATGTGTGGAATTAACAAAATCAATAAAGGTAGCTTAATTTCTCTGGTGGTGATCTTACAATGCTAGATTAACACGTATTGATCAGCACGATTCGATTGACTCCATAAAGCGCAAGTATTAATATGACTCGAGTTATTGCTTTTGATGATTATGGCACATCTCTAATAGAACAAAAATATGTTGATTTTATTACTTGCAACAAAAGTCGAATTCCTAAGTCCAAATATAAATCTTTTTCCTTTTAGTTGAACCATCTCCAAGATCTTTTTAGCTCAATCTATATATCAGTAAAGTTTACTAAATTGGAATATTTAGGGAAGCAAGACAATACTACCAAACTAACATGCTGTAAAGGAGAGAAAGTATTCAGAGTTAGAAATACTACAGTAAAACTTAGCACAAAACTAACAAATAGCTACCCTAACCATCCCATACAAGTACTTGTCAAATTTGAAGCTAACAGAAACTTTTCTTCCTAAACCTACATCAAACAACTTCATGATTCACAGCATCACCACTCTGATGGACTCGGAAGAGGCTCAATATGATCAAACATGTCCATGGGGAAGTCATCGATGAAACTATCAGGGGTCGAAGGGTTGTCATTCTCTTTCTTTCCACCATTTCCACAGCTTGTCCCTGTCCCAAAATGTGGTGCATAATGCAGCTGAAGATTGCCTACATCAGATGCAGAACCATTCCCAAAAACTTCAAAAAAGTCGGGCTCTCCAAGTCGAGCCATGAGTTCTTGGCTTTCAAGCGCGAGAGGGAGTTCTGTCTGCAGTGGTGTAATCCGTGGAAAGGAGAGCTGAGGGTGTGGCTGATGATCTTGGCACGACTTCTTAACGTTGGCGTTGAACTCGAGGTGAAACAGGTTCTGTTCAAAGTGGCACAAGTTGGGGTTTACTAGTTCAGGTAATGGCACCATTTTGAATGATTTTGGGCTGTGAACAATGTAGGATGATGAGAAAGACTGGTTTTTTGACGACGACTCTTCCTCTGTCGATGAACTAAACTTGGGTGCCTGAAAATGTGAAAACACAAAGAAAATGCAAGCATTGGCTTAAATCCGGACAGAGGGAGTCATCAAGATGGCGTTTAATGGCTTGTTAGGCATTATGCTCATGAGTAACATAAATATTTTATAGAATTCAATAATTCATGTATCGGAATGTCACACAAATTGTCACTTATGTCTTCTGTGTTTACCTTCAAACGCTACTATTGTAAATTTGATACATTTACAAATATACTAGAGATCTTAGTGTCCTCTGACTCATGACACATTATTAAAATAAAAATAAAAATTCCTAACACAAATATTTCATTAATAATGTGTTATAATTATAAAATTGCTAATTTATACATGTAAATCAAATTAAGATTAATTCTCTAAATACTCTTTCCAACTAAAAACTAGAGTCTCATTTGACTAGTTTGTTAGGAAATTGATATTTACAAATTAAAATTTTAAGTTTTTTTTTCATATGCGAGTAATTTTCAAAATTTTCTTATAGAAATAACAATTTCCTTTTGGTAAGTGTAAACCTTAACACAATCTTCGACTAAATTATTTCATAAAATTTGACCAATATTAAAAATTAAAGGCTTAAATTTGTGAACATATTACAAATTATTATTAAAATTACCTCCACAGTTGGAACATCATGAAGAACAGGGGCTCCCCTGTTATTTTTCTGAGACTTAGGTGGGGATGGTGCTGTTGGTGTCTGCAGAATCCTAGACAGCCTCTTCTGCCTGCTACTCCAAAAATTCTTCACATCATTATCAGTCCTTCCTGGCAAATACGTCGCGATCCTCGCCCATTTGTTCCCAAATTCTCCTTGGAGTTCTATCACTATCCTCTCTTCCTCGGCCGAAAACTTCACCCCACTGTTACGAACAGGGTGACGAAGAAATAGATCATATATTATCTTAATTATCAGTTAAAAATAAAAACCTCATATATATATCACTCCAAAGCACTAAAAATCAGTTCTTTGAATTCCCGGGAAAATTCATTTTTCATTATCACAATGTATGTAGTATATACACATATAGATACAAAAACAGAGTATGACGAAAAGGGTATCCCAGTATCAAATTCTCCATCAAATCACAAACAATTACGAGCACACAGTGAGACATTTTGTCTTTGATAGAGACTAATATGAAAACCCCATTATCTATATCTAACTCTTATGCATTTATTTCTTTAACAGTAACACAAACAACTCAATTTTAATTCAAAACTCTAAAAATTAAAATGATTTATACAGAAAGAACAGAGTACATGCATAATTACAAAAAGGGTATTCCCTGTACCAAATCCTTCTTCTATTTCATACGTAAAAGTGAGAAAGATAGCAATTAGAAGAAGAAGAAAACCCATTATTGATACTTCCCAAGTCAAATTCACTCGTAAGCGTATACATATATATACATACATATATATATATATATATAGAGAGAGAGAGAGAGAAAAGGGTAGTAATGGCGGCACTATCACACACACAGATATCTAACTATATATATATATATATATATATATATATATATATATATATATAAGTGAAAAAAACATACTTTTTCAAGTTGGGTCTGAGTTTATTATCCCAACGAAGACGACAAGATTTGCCAGTGCGGTGCAAGAGACTTTTGGATCGAATGGAGCTCCAATCTCTTGGCCCATATTTCTTGACATGGTTCATCAAAACCTCATCTTCTTCTGCTTTCCATGGCCCTTTCTTTATCTCTCCTCCCATTCCCCTTCCCATTTCGTATCCTCCTCCTCCTCCTCCTCCTCCTACCATTACTCTCCCATTTGCTTAAATTCCCAAAACCCTAAAAAGTTATTGAAAAACGAAAATATGGGTGTTGCTAGATTCTTTACAAATTCTGGTTTTGGTTGTTTTTTCTTTTGCATTTGAGAAGATATTGTGGGTGTGTTTTTGTGTATGGAAACCGTTAAGACGGTTACTGCATTATCCCCGCTACATAGCCCACATTCCCCCAATTTTTTCTCTATTTCAAATTCACTACTTTGTTACAAAATTACACAATTATCCTTGGGTTGATACCTCTGTAATCGATCTAGAGAACCTCAAAGCTGTCTGGGCAGGAGCAAAGTCGAGCATCAACCAGTACGTGTAGCTATAATGCAGATAATTGTAGAAAAAATTTGGTTGCTCGTCTACCTATTAAACAAATGCAAAATAAAATTTCTGATACTGTATATAAATATAACCCGTTTACACACTCCACAAGTGCTAGCTCTACAAAAAAATATTGCTCATCCCTTGTTGACATTATTGAGATGAGGTTCATGAAAAGTTAAGTCAAATAATGAAACTTACAAACATATCAGTTTATGTGCCTTAATGAATATAGGGGGATATAGGGGGTGAAGCATAGTATGTAAAATAAAGGGATTGAGCCCTTGAAATGGACTGCATATATATATGGGCGGATCAGTGATACTAAATTTTTTACATAATTTTTACACAATTCTTTTACTCTTGGATTTGAACACTCTTAATGGCTAAGATTAAAGTTAATTTTTAATTTATGACTAAATAAAAATAAAAACAAAACCTAGAGCTTTTCCATCTTCATCTTTTTCACGTCTAAAACTTCAACCTGAAGCTGTCAGACTATCTCTAGTATGTTACCATAATCTTTGTTTTTATTTATTTTTAGTTATAAATTAAAAATCAGCATTAATCTTAGTCATTAAGAGTTTTCAAATCCAAGAGTCAAACAATTGTATAAAAATTATATAAAAAACTTAGTGCAATTGATCCGCCCCATATACATACATATATATATATATATGGTTTCTCAAGATTTTTTATATCGTCTACTTTTAGTATTTATATGTGATAAAAAAAAAATCATTATATAGGATTCGTTTGATTTTATGAAAAAGTGAACCTATATATGTGAAAAACCCATACATTTTCAAGTTGGGTCTGAATTTATTAACCCAACGAAGACAACAAGATTTGCTAGTGCGGTGCAAGAGACCTTACGATTTCAAACTTTCTAACTGGTTTATTATCCTTGGTCCGGTTAACGTTCAAACTGGTTTGGGTTTCTTTGGTATTGGATTGCTATTTTTTTGTATAATTTTTTGGGTTCATTACACTACTATACAACAATTAAAAAATAATTATAAAATTAGTGCATTCACAAAATAATTACAAAAAGCGTGCAACACAATAACCACGTAACACTTACCAAAAAGCATGGAGATCAAAGGAGAAAGTATTGAAAAAAATAAGAGGAAATCCACACGACTACTCTCTAATCCCATCATAGTTGCACATGTTGAAGAAAACAAATCCAGGTAACACTTGAAAACTGTTCTTAAATTTTTTATAATTAATTGTTAACTCAATAAAGCTAAATTGGTTACCGTTGTATGAAGATTTGCCTACTAACTGCACTATGTAAAAAAATGTATCGACGGCGACCATTGCAGAAACCAATAAAATTTTTCATGGTTGCACATGTTGAAGAAAACAAATCCAAGTAATACTTGGAAACTGTTCTTAATTTTTTTTTATAATTAATTAGTAACCCAATAAAGCTGAATTGGTTACCTTTGTATGAAGGTTTGGCTAACAACTGCACTATGAAAAAAAAAATGTACAGACGACCATTGCAAAACCTAATAAAACTGTTCAAGATTGCACATGTTGAATAAAACAAATCTAGGTAACACTTAAAAATTGTTCTTAAATTTTTTATAATTAATTAATAACTCAATAAAACTGAATTGGTTACTTTTGTATGAAGGTTTGGCTACCAACGACACTATGAAAAAAAAATATACCGACAGCAACCATTGCAGAACCCAATAAAACTGTTCATGGTTGCATGTGTTGAAGAAAATAAATCCAGTTAACACTTAGAAACTGTTCTTAACTTTTTTATAATTAATTGGTAACCCAATAAAACTGAATTGGTTACATTTGTATGAAGGTTTGGTTACCAAATTGTCTTATGAATGAGTGGGCGATGGCGATGGCAAGTCTTAAACAGGACTACTGATGAGAGCGAGTTTCACGACCAACTCGGTCCTGAAGGGATTTCATGGCTCGGATTGGAGGAAGAAAAGTGAGCGTCAGTTGGGGGGGTTTTGGAGGAGGAGTTCGCGAGGAAGAGGGACGTTAGCGAGCAGTCATGGAGGAATGGGGTGGTAAGCTTGAGGGATTTGAATCGGGACAAAGGAGTTGCAGCAGAGTTGAGGTGATAGACATTTGTGTTGGATGGATAAGAGAGAAAGACTACGACGTTTTTTAACGATGATCGATGTATTGGATTTGGGTACGAGGGACGATGAGCTCAACAATGAAAAAGGAGAAGATCTTTTCAACGATAATTACATGGAGTTAGTTGTTGCTTTTAACTCTTTTAATACCAAATGTACTAATTTTGTAAATAAAATATTAAAAATATATTAATTCTGTAAATATTTTCTGGATGTACTTTTATTGTAATTTTTTCTAAAAATATACTAGAAAGTGTAAATAATCCTAACTTTTTTGTACCTGTATCTATTATGGAATTTATTTTCATATCATTGGTGTAAGACCCCAACTTATTATAAATAAAATTGAATTTCCTCTATTTATTATTTTGAAATAGTAAGGGTTGATTTGATTAATGTAGTTAGTTATGGGTAAAATGCGCAAATATTTTAAATAAGCAAGTGGTTATAAAATATTCATTGTTGTCGGGGAATATTAGTTTGGTCGTGGAATATTCTTACTGTCGGGGAATATTAAATGCATTGACACAAGAACCTTATGTGGGCTCCATAACGGAAAGCGATTGGATGAAGAAAACGACAAATATAAGTTGTTTATAAATAACGGCGTAGATGTTACAGAATTAATCTTGTTGAAATACTCGGTGGTTAAAACACAAGATGGCGCGGTATTGCACCAATTATTGATTCTTACGTGAAGCACTACTCAATAATTGTTACAGTAATTACTGTTCAATATTTTATTTTATTGATTCAATAGTTGCTACGTTGATATTTTATATTATTGTTGTTTCAATAATTGTCACTACACAGTATTTTCAATATTAGATCAATAATTTATATTATTGGAATAATATTATTAGATAACATTATTGGCAATGTCTAGAAAGTTCTGTCTAAGGAGAGGTTTGGTCACCTAATTGCGTGCCAGGAAGGAAAAATCCTTATTGGAAAGCCCCATCTTTCCTGGAAACGGCCTGGTTGCCAGTATTGTGATTCTGTAATATTATTTGTGAATAATTAATTATTAATTTATATGATAAGAAAAATATTCATTTTATGTGGATATAGATGGAGAAAATTTTAAAGTGAAAATTGTTGAAAATAGATATTTTATTTTTTTTAGATAAAATAATTCATTTAAATATATTATTATATTTTAATAATATAATACTGGTGATATTTTACAATGAATGTGTGATATATGAATAAATGAGGAGGAAGAGTATTTTTGTTATAAAAAAATGTTTAAAATATGTTAAACATGTTTGTGGGCCCCACTTTATGACTGAAATTGGATTATAGCCCATAAAATCGTCCGTGTGTGGATTTCGGTCAACTTCTGCTTGGAATTTGGAAAAACTTAAACTTACAAAGTTGTAGATAATGGAATTTCCTATGGAAAGGACATAAGATTTAAATTTTTCTGATAAAAGGGCTATTTATTATGAATTATTGAAGCTCCGAAGTTCCGGAATAATTAATTTTTGGAAGTTTTAATTGTTTTATTTAAGAAAAACGTTTTTTGCAATCCCATATGTGATATAAATGTGCTGAATTTAGTTGGTCTAAGGTGGGCTTGAATTTGTTTAATTATATTATTATTTTATTAAATTTTCTGCTTTGATGTTCTAAGCATTTTCCTATAAATAGGGTCTTAGATTAGAATTGAAAATCACACTAAGCTGAAGTTTTCTCTCTTTCTCTCTCTATATTATCGGCGTATTCTTGTGAGTATTTTGATACTTTGAGTGTTACTATATCTGGTGCAAGTTCCTTCAAAGACTATATCCGATATTTTAAATTTAGAAAGTCAGATCTTTTTCGAGTAAGGGATGTTATTTTTTTAAAATGATATTATTTCTTCTAATATCATTATCTTGGGATTATTGGTAAGATTTTTCTTGTGAAATTCTTTTCTTTTAGTGTCGGGGTTACTATTCACGTATACGGCACTATTCACGAATACGGCACTATTCACAAGAAAATTAAATTTTTCATTTTTTTCCAAAATATCGATTATGGATACTAGCTTTGATTGTATCCATGTTTTGATCATTCTTGAATTTTACTTCAATATGGTTATTTATGAAGTATTTTTGAATTTGGACTGTTTAAAATATGAATCATTAATATTTGTTCTTTTGTTTCACTGGATTCGTTTTCTTTAAAATATTTTTCATCATCCTCAGTCCTAAATGATGGTATTACTGAATATCTTTGGTCTTTAGTGCAAAGATGGTTGATTTTCTTATGAATATCTTTGGCCTGTAGTGCAAAGATGTACAGGTGTTGAGATGAACATGACCGGTCGATGAATATCTTTGGCACAGTAGTGCGAAGATGAATATTTGATTCAAGATGTTTATTGATTGATGTTACAGGGATAAAATATTAATGATGGACTTTTAAATTCATAGATAATAGTAGATTTCATTCTCTACGTAACTCATCTATGAATTATTATTTTCGCTGCGAATATTAATCTAAAACTTGTTGTCTATTGTATTTTATCAGATTTTTCCCTGTTGAAGACTAACGATAATTTGTTCTATATTATCTTAGTCATAATATTCTTTATTGGGCTAGTTGACCTCACCCTTTTCCTTTTTGTTCCATTTTTCTTCTCAGGAGGCGAGAATGTAGCGAGTTCTAGTCGGGGTATGGAATGATGGTTCTAGAAAGTCGTTTTAGTAGTACTCACCATTTTTTATAAAATGATGTATCAATAATTGTAATGAGGACTTATTTGGGTGTGAATATTGTCTAGATGACAATATTTGTATTTAAACTCACAGTTTATGTGTTGTATTAATAAAGTTGTAGTTGTTTCTGTACCATGTTATTGACAACTCAAAATGGGTGATGTATACCTATTTTGGGGTGTCAGCGATTAATAGTATCGAGCTTAGGGATATGTTCTCCAGCGGAGATCGGGGAATAGAACTAGGAGGGAGAGGCGAGTAAAACCTTCGCTAGTGTGTCTTACCTAAGCTTATTTGTTGGTTGGTCGGTATATAGGGATCTTATGTGATATGTTGATTTCTTTAATTAACCCTTGTTTTTATGGCGATGTATTTGAGAATGTCGACTGAGAATGTTAACAGTGGAGTAAATGAGACCGTGGAGACACCTTTACTCACCAACAAGGAGAACATGCAACAGGCTGGCAATGTTCCTCCTGTGAACAATACTGGTTGAAAGCGAGATGATGAGCGATGGGATGTTTAGAAGTTTTTGCGCGTTCATGCAAAATCGCAGACGAGGAGACTCGTGCACAAAATACTGGTGAAAATGATAACAACGCATGGTTTGTCACAAATGAAGTAGTATTCAAAGAGTTGGGACCACGAGTGCAGGGGAAAGCGGATCCGATTAAGGCAGAAACGTGGGTCAAACAAATCACTAAGATATTCGATGTCTTGGGATGCACGGAGGAACAGAAGGTTCCATTCGCCACATTTATGTTCTATGTTGAGGCAGATTACTGGTGGGAATCTATGAAGCGTACCCATCCAGCTGCACTCAGCATGTCTTGGGAGACGTTTCAGAAACTGTTCAATGACAAGTACTTTCCTGAAAGTATTCGTCATATGAAGGAAGTGGAGTTTATTAGATTGGAACAAAATAACATGACGGTGTCCCAGTACGAGGCAAAGTTTGCAGAGTTATCCAGGTTTGCACCTCATTTGGTGGAGAATGAGGAACGTATGACACAGAAGTTTTTGGGAGGTTTGAAACCCGGCATACGTCAATATCTCATTTCTCATAAATTTTTTCTCTATTCAGATGTTGTCAACAGGGCTCAATTATTAGAGCGAGATAACGAGTACGTTCAACCGAGGGACCACAACGGGAGGATCATCTGGTGGTGACGTGAAATCATCGAACAATGATAATCAGCGGAGAAATAAAAATGCAGATAAGATCGGCAATCACTCTAGTGGTAATCATCGCCATGAGAATAGAAGAAGCGAGTCGGGAGGAGATTTAAAAAAAAGAATATTCAACAATGATAATGTGAAGACGTCAACACCAGCAGCAACTGGTTCTAAGGGAGGAGAACGACCACCGGTCATATGCTATAAATGCGGGAAAGAGGGATATATCAGCCCAAATTACTCACAATAGTTCAAGGTATATTATAATTGTGGAAAAGAAGGACATATCGCTCGAGATTGTACAGTAGCGAACCAAGTCCAGCGGGGATGGTGACTCAAAAGGTTGTCCCAGAAAAGTCAAAGTCAACGGTTCCTGGAAGAGCGTTTGTCGTGACTGGTCAAAATGCGAGGAACCCAAACGAGGTGATCACGGGTAAGCTAATCATAAATTCTTGTGAAGTTTATACCTTACTAGATACCGGTGCTACCCATTCATTTATCTCTCCTACTTATGTTCAACGTTTAAACTTGACTCCAGAGAAATTAGACTTTGATTTATCTGTGGAGACTCCGTTAGGAGAAACTTTCATCACATCCACTGTTTATAAATCTTGTTTAATCCAAGTTGGCACCATCACATTACCTGTTGACCTTATCTCTTTAAAGATACTTGCTTTTGATGTGATTTTAGGGATTGATTGGTTAACTACTCATCATGCCAAAATTGATTGTTTTTCGTAAGGTTGTTAGTTTTCATATTCTAACCAACTGTTATCTAATTCAAGCAACTAAATCACTAAAATCAATCCTTTGTCATATCAAGTCATAAAGCTATTCGTTTATTGAAAAATGGATGTCAAGCTTTCTTAGCCCATGTTATGGATTTGAATAAAGACACGTCAGATTTGAATAATATTCATGTTGTTAGTAAATTTCCTGACGTATTTCCTGAAGAACTTCCCGGTCTACCCCCAGAACGTGAAGTTGAATTCTTTATTGACCTTAAACCTGGTACAAAGCCCATCTCTAAAACCCCATATCGAATGGCTCTATTGAACTTCGGAGTTAAAGGTCCAATTACGGGGAGTTGTTGGACATCGGTTTCTTTTCGCTTACTAAGTACATCTCCTTAGGGTGCTCCTATTTTATTTGTAAAGTAGAAAGACGAGAGTATGCGACTTTGTATTGACTATCGAGAATTGAACCATGTCACCATCAAGAATAGGTATCCGTTACCTCGTATTGATGACTGTTTGACCGATTCTACGAAGAGCACAATTCTTTCTCAAAGATCGATCTTCGTTCTGGATATCATCAGTTGAAGATTAGAATTGAGGATATTCCAAAGACTACCTTCAGAACTCGGTACGGGCATTATGAATTCTTAGTCATGTCTTTTGGATTGACTAATGCTCCTGCGGCTTTCATGGATATGATGAACCGAATATTCAAGGAATATTTGGATCGATTCGTTATTGTCTTTATTGATGACATCCTCATATATTCCAAAAGCCGTGAAGATCATGAAGCACTATTTTGAAAGTGGTACTCCAAAGACTTCGTGTGAAAATAAGCTATATGCCAAGTTGAAGAAATACGAGTTACGGCTTGAGGAAGTAGCATTCTTTTCGATGACGTGGTGTCAAAACATGGAGTATCTGTTGACCGACGAAGATTGAAGCAATACAAAGTTAGAGCAACAAAAGTTGGTGTGGCCGATCGTAGCTTTCGGGTTTAGTTGGTTATTATCGGAGATTTGTGGAAGGATTTTCTCGAATTGCTACTCCGTTAACTCATTAACTTCGGAAAGATACAAAATTGTATGGAGCGAGGAATGCGAAAAGAGTTTCCAAGAGCTTAAGAGGAGACTCATTTTCTAAGACTGTTTTGACAATACCATCCGGTTCGGATGGATTTGTTATCTACTGATGATGCTTCGGGAAAGGGTTAGGATGTGTTCTCATGCAACATGGGAAAGTCATAGCCTATGCCTCATGACAACTTAAAGAATATGAGAGGAATTAACCTACTCATGATCTAGAGTTAGCGTGATCGTTTTCGTATTAAAGATCCTGGAAGCACTATCTATATGGAGAGAAAGTGGAGATATATTCATACCATAAAAGCCTCAAATATTTCTTCACCCAAAAGGAACTCAACATGCAGCAACGACGTTGGCTCGAGTTGTTGAAAGATTACGACCACACTATTAAATACCATTATGGAAAAGCAAACGTGGTAGCTGACGCGTTGAGTAAAATATCATATGCAGGAACGAGTGCGATGATGTCAAGTATACGCATAGAACCAACTTTAATCGATAAAGTTAAGGTTGCTCAAGCCACCGATCCGGAGCTGATGCGTATGAAGAAGAAAGTACAAAAAGGTGTTATTCCGAAAGCTAGAATCGATGAAGAAGGAATACTTCGAGTCCACTCCAGACTTTGTGTTCCTAACGACTCTGATTTGAAATACAAGATCATGATGGAAACACACAATACACTGTTTTTAATCCATCCTGGAAGTACCAAAATGTATCGTGATCTTCGACATACATTTTGGTGGAACAATATGAAGAGAGAGATTGCAAAGTTTATCTCAACATGTTTAACTTTTCAACGTGTAAAGACGGAGCATCAAGTACCTAAGGGACCATTACAACCACTTGAGATTCTGAAATGGAAGTGGGAACACATTACCATGGATTTCGTTACGGGTTTTCCCACGGTTTCTCAAGGCATAGATGCGATATGGGTTATTGTTGATAGATTAACTAAGTCTGCTCATTTCTTACCGATACGGGAGACTTATTCCCTTGAACGTCTTGCTCATATGTACGTAAATGAGATTGTGAGATTGCATGGCATGCCAGTATCCATAGTTTCAGATCGTGACCCAAGATTCACTTCACGATTTTGGGTTAGTTTGCAAAAAGCTATAGGCACGGATTTACGATTCAGTTCGGCATACCATCCTCAAATAAACGGACAATCAGAGAGGACTATTCAAACTCTTGAAGATCTATTAAGACTCTGTGTCCTAGACTTCAAAGGGAGTTGGGATAAGTATTTACCATTAGTGGAATTCTCCTACAACAATAGTTATCAGACAAGTATAGGGGTAGCTCCATTCGAAGCATTGTATGGAAGAAAGTGTCGCTCTCTAGTATGTTGGGATAAAGTGGGTGAAGCAACATTGTTGGGACCAGAGTTGGTATGTATTACTACAGAAAAGATCCAAATGATTCGACAACGTATACAAACGACACAAGATCGACAAAAGAGTTATGCAGATCTTCATCGAAAGGACGTGGAATTTAGTATTGGGGATCATGTATTGTTGCGTGTTGCCCCATAGAAGGGAGTTAAAAGATTTGGAAAATGAGGAAAGCTCAATCCACGATTTATTGGTCCATTTCAGATTCTTGACCAAATAGGAAATGTGGCATATAGACTTGCGTTACCTCCAAGTATGTCTCGTGTTCATAATGTTTTTCACATATCTGTGCTTTGTAAATATGTGAAAAACCCGAACCATGTTATTGAGTTAGAACCCGACGAGATAGCTGAAGACTTAACGTATGAAGGGGTACCTGTCAAGATCTTGGATATGAAGAAGCATGTCCTACGCACAAAGGTCATACCGTAAGTAAAAGTTTTGTGGAGGAACCATGCTATAGAGGAAATGACCTGGGAGTTGGAAACGGAAATGAAAGCGAGATATCCTCACCTTTTCGAAACACAGTGTGACGTCACGTCAATTTCGGGACGACGAAATTTCATAAGGAGGGAGGTTGTAAGACCCCAACTTATTATAAATGAAATTGAATTTCCTCTATTTATTATTTTGAAATAGTAAGGGTTGATTTGATGAATGTAGTTAGTTATGGGTAAAATCTTAAATATTTCAAATAAGCAAGTGGTTATTAAATATTCATTGTTGTTGGGAATATTAGTTTGGTCGTGGAATATTCTTACTGTCGAGGAATATTCGTATACAACCTGTGACCTTGTGTGGGCCCCATAACTAAAAAGCGATTGGATGAAGAAAACGACAAATATAAGTTGTTTATAAATAATAAGCGTAGTTATTCACATCATTAATCTTGTTGAAATACTCCGGTGGTTAAAACACAAGATATTACGGTATTGCACCAATTATTGATTCTTACGTACGTGAAGGGCACTACTCAATAATTGTTACGGTAATTCTTTATTCAATATTTTATTTTATTGATTCAATAGTTGCTACGTTGATATTTTATATTATTATTGTTTCAATAATTGTCACTACACAGTATTTTCATTATCAGATCAATAATTTATATTATTAGAATAATATTATTAGATAACATTATTGGCAATGTCTAGAAAGTTCTGTCTAAGAAGAGGTTTGGTCACCTAATTGCGTGCCAGTAAGGAGAAATTCTTATTGGAAAGCCCTCTTTCTGAAAGAAGCGGCACAGTTGCCAGTATTATGATTCTGTAATATTATTTGTGAATAATTAATTATTAATTTATATGATAAGGAAAATATTCATTTTATGTGGATATAGATGGAGAAAAATTTAAAGTGACAATTGTTGAAAAATTGATATTTTATTTTTTTTAGATAAAATAATTTATTTAAATATATTATTATATTTTAATAATATAATAATGGTGATATTTTACAATGAATGTGTGATATATGAATAAATGAGGAGGAAGAGTATTTTTGTTATAAAAAAATGTTTAAAATATGTTAAACATGTTTGTGGGCCCCACTTTGTGATTGAAATTGGATTATAGCTCGTAAAATCGCCCATTTGTGAATTTCGGTCAACTTCTACTTGGAATTTGGAAAAACTTAAACTTACAAAGTTGTAGATAATGGAATTTTTTATGGAAAGGACTTAAGATTCGAATTTTTCTGATAAAAGAGCTATTTATTATGAATTATTGAAGCTCCGAAGTTCCGGAATAATTGATTTTTGGAAGTTTTAATTGTTTATTTAAGAAAAACATTTTTTTCAATCCTACATATGATATAAATGTGCTGAATTCAGTTGGTCTAAGGTGGGCTTGAATTTGTTTAATTATATTATTATTTTATTAAATTTTACTGCTTTTTGGTGTTTTAAGCATTTTCTATAAATAGGGTCTTAGATTAGAATTGAAAATCACACGTAAGCTGAAGTTTTCTCTCTTTCTCTCTATATTATCGAGTGTATTCTTGTGAGTATTTTGATACTTTGAGTGTTCTTTATCTGGTCTGAAGTTCCTTCAAAGATTATATCCAGATATTCCAATTTAAGATACAGATCTTTTCAAGGTAAGGATGTTATTTTTTTAAAATAATATTATTTCTTCTAATATCATTATGCAGATTATTGGTAAGATTTTTCTTGTGAAATTCTTTTCTTTTAGTGTCGGGGTTACTATTCACGTATACGGCACTATTCACAGGAAAATTAAATTTTTCATTTTTTTCCAAAATATCGATTATGGATACTAGCTTTGATTGTATCCATGTTTTGATCATTCTTGAATTTTACTTCAATATGGTTTATTTATGAAGTATTTTTGAATTTGGACTGTTTAAAGTATGAATCATTAATATTTGTTCTTTTGTTTCCTTTGGATTCGTTTTCTTTAAAATATTTTTCATCATCCTCGGTCTAAATGATGGTATTCTTGAATATCTTTGGTCTTTAGTGCAAAAGATGGTTGATTTTCTTATGAATATCTTTGGCACTGTAGTGCAAAGATGTACAGTGTTGAGATGAACATGACCGATCGATGAATATCTTTGGCACCTGTAGTGTAAAAGATGAATATTTGATTCAAGATATTTATTGATTGATGTTACAGGGATAAAATATTGATGATGGACTTTTAAATTCATAGATAATAGTAGATTTCATTCTCTACGTAACTCATCTATGAATTATTATTTTCGATGCGAATATTGATCTAAAACTTGTTGTCTATTGTATTTTATCAGATTTTTCCCTGTTGAAGACTAACGATAATTTGTTCTATATTATCTTAGTCATAATATTCTTTACTGGGCTAGTTGAGCTCACCCTTTTCCTTTTTATTCCATTTTTCTTCTTAGGAGGCGAAAATGTAGCGAGTTCTAGTCGGGGTATGGAATGATGGTTCTAGAAAGTCGTTTTAGTAGTCCTCACCATTTTTGTAAAATGATGTATCAATAATTGTAATGTGAACTTATTTGGGTGTGAATATTGTCTAGATGACAATATTTGTATTTAAACTCACAGTTTATGTGTTGTATTAATAAAGTTGTAATTGTTTCTGTACCATGTTATTGACAACTCAAAATGGGTGATGTATACCTATTTTGGGGGCGTCACAATTAGTGTTAAATTGAACTCCTAATAAATTTAGGGAGTAAATATTATATTTTTTAAAAAATTTACAAACTTTTCAAACTAAATTCTTTTTATTAGGGAGGAGTAATATAAGGTGGTTGTATTCAAAATTAGAATTGAAAAAATATTTACTGATTTAGAGAATATGAAAGTTTAAAACATACAAAATTAGTTTTATAAGTAGCATGAAATATGAAGTTGTCCAAATAATTAAATTGTGTTGAATGGAAAACAAGAGTATATGATTTAAGTAGACTTATTAAATATTCTTAAAAATTAGAAAGCTTTTTTTATTTTTTGTTTTTTTAAATGTCATATTTTTTAGGGAATTGAGTTCGGTTGTCTAAACCCCCTAACTAATTAATTAATGGAACAATTATGTAAGACCCCAACTTTTTATAAATAAAATCGAATTTCCTCTAATTATTATTCTTGATTAATAAGGTGGTAATTTGATATAATGCTTTGGTTATGGGTGAAATGTGCAAAGTTTACAAAATAAGCAAGTGGTTATAAAATATTCATTATTGTCCGGAAATATTCGTTTGGTCGTGGAATATTCTTTTGTTGGGAATCTCCGTACCACGGCGCAGTCATTTGTGGGCCCCATAACGAAAAACAGATGGATGAAAGAAAACGACAAAGATTGAGTTTTATAAATAATTGGCGTAAATTATTACTGAATTAACACCGTTGGGTTACACGGTGGTTAAAATACGATAATACGCGTGGTTACTAAAGAAGGCACCACGGTATTGCATGATATTGTTGAATTATTGATCCTTACGTAAGAAGACACTACTCAATAATTGTCACGATGAATTCTTTATTCAATATTTTATTTTATTGATTCAATAATTCTTTGCGTTGATATTTTATATTATTGGTGTTGATAATTATCAACGCACAATATCTCCATTATCGGATCAATAATTCATATTATTTGAATAATATTATTAGATAACATTATTGGCAATGTCTAGAAAGTTACATCGAGGAGAGGTTTGGTCACCTAATTGGCCACAAAGAAGGAGAAATCCTTATTGGAAAGCCCATTTCATCTGAGGAAGCGCACGGTTGTCAATAATGTGATTCTATAATATTATTTGTGAATAATTAATTATTGATTTATATGATGAGGAAAATATTGATTTTTATGTGGATATAAATAAAGAAAATTTTTAATGTGACAATTGTTAAAATTAATATTTTATCTTTTTCTCGATAAAATAATTTATTTAAATATATTATTTTAATAATATATTAATGGTGATATTTTTTACAATGAATGTGGGATATATGAATAAATGAGGAGCAAGAGTATTTTTGTTGGATTAAATGTTTAACACATGTTTTGTGTGTCGGTGGGCACAATTCTTGACCGAAAATTTATTATAGACTGTAAAATCGGCCGTTTGTGGATTTTGGTCAATTTTTGTTTGGAATTTGGGAAAACTTCCTTACGTAAAGTTGTAGGTAATGGAATTTCCTATGGAAATTCATGAGTTTCAATTTTTTCCGATAACCGAGCTATTTTTTATGAATTGTTGAAGTTTAGGAGAATAAAATGATTTTTATTAATTTATGGGTGGGACCCACTTTTTGGTTGGTGTGGAATACACATGTGGGCTGCTATTTTTGTTTAAAAATGGTGATGGCTTTCAAAATTGGTTGGTGAAGGTTGGTGTGAAATAAGAAAAAGAAAATGATATTTTATTATTTTAGTCTCCTTTCATGCTTCTAGCATTTTCCTATAAATAGAGGCTAAGTTAGAATTGAAAATCACACCGAAAGAAAGTTTTCTCTTCTCTCTCTATATTATCGGCGTATTCTTGTGAGTATAATTTGAGTGTTGTTATCTGGTATGCGAGTTTACAAGACTATATCCGAAATTCGATCGAAATGCGGTTATTTTGAGGTAAGGGATGTTGTTTTCTTCTTAAATGATATTATCTTCTTCAATATCATTATTAGAAATATTGTTCGAACTTTTTATCAATTTGGAACTTTTTCATGTCTGAAAGATTCTTATTCACGAGTTCTTATTCATGATTCTTATTCACGAGTCTTATTCACGAAGCGTGAAGATGTTTTTTTTGTGAAATTTCTATCTTTTTTGTGTCGGGGTTACTTATTCACGATATCGGCACTATTCACAAATACTGGTACTTATTCACCCAAAAATGAAATTTTCTCTTTTTTCTTCCAGATGTCTTTTATGGTTACTATCTTTGATTGTATCCATGTTTTGATCTTTATTTGTGAATTCTACTTTCACACTTGGTTATTATGGAGTATTATTGAATTTGGATAAACCGAAATACTGAATCCCTAATATTTGTCCTTACATCTTCTTTGGATTCGTTTCTAAAATGTTTTCATCATCCTCGATCCTTAATGGTGATCTTGATGAATATCTTTGGCCCTGTAGTGCAAAGATGAATGATTAAATCGATGAATCTCTTTGGCCCGTAGTGCAAAGATGAGCAGTGTTGAGATGAACATGATGTTGGTGATACAAATGAATATCTTTGGAAATTTGTAGTGCAAAGATGATTAAAGATTTATATTGATTGTTATTACTGAGGATGAAATATTGATGATGGACTTTTAAATCTTAGAAGGCGGTAGAATTCATTTCTACGTGACTCTTCTAATGGATTCTTTGTTTCACGTGCATTTGTTGATCTAAAACTTGTTGTCTATTATATTTTATCGATTTTTTCCTGTTGAAGACTAACGATAATTTGTTGTATATTATCTTAGTCATAATATTCTTTCTTGGGCTAGTTGAGCTCACCCTTTTCCTTTTGTTCCATTTTTCTTCTCGGGAGGCGAGAAATGTGGCAGTACTTAGTCGGGGTATGGAATGAAGGTTCTAGAGAGAGTTGTTTAGTAGTCCTCACCATTTTTGTAAAATAATGTATCAATAATTATGATGGGGATTTATTTGCGTGTGGATATTGTTTTAGAGCGATAATATATGTATTTAAACTCACAGTTTATATGTTGTAATAATAAAGTTGTAGTTATTTCTGTACCATGTATTTGGCGACTCGAGAATGGGTTGGGTGGAATGGACCTATTTTGGGGCGTCGCGGTTGGTATCAAAGCTTAGGATATGATCTCTGGCGGAGATCGAGGAATAGAACTAGGAGGGAGAGAGGCGAGTAAATCCTTATTTAGTGTGTCTACCTAAGCTTATTTGTTGGTCGAGTCATAATATAGGGATATTATGTGACATATTAATTTGTTTAATTAACCCTTGTTTTATGATGTATTTGAGACTATCAACCGAGAATATTAATGATGGAGTAAATGAGACCGTGGACGCCAGACTCACCAACGAGGAGAGCGTCGCAACAGTGGCAATGTTCCTCTTGTGAACAACGCCTAACGATAAGCGAGATGATGAACGACGGGATGTTTAAAAGCTTTTTTGCGTTCATGCAAAATTAGGCGAGGAGACTTCGTGTACAAAATACTGGGTGAAAATGATAAGAACGTAGCGGTTTGTCACTACCAAATAATTCAAAGAGTTGGGACCACAGATTTCCATGGAAAGCCGGATCCGATCAAGGCGTAAACGTGGGTCAAGCAAATTACAAAGATATTTGATGTCTTGGGATGCACGGAGGAGCGAAGGTTCCATTCGCCACCTTTATGTTTCGTGGTGAAGCGATTCTTTGGTAGAAATCAGGAAGCGTACTGACCGGATATGCACTCAACATGTCTTGGGAAAGATTTGAAACTTTTCAATGACAAGTACTTTCCGAAAGTATTCGCTATATGAAAGAGGTAGAGTTTATTAGACTGGAGCGAAACAACATGGCGGTGTCTCAAAGACGAGGCAAAGTTCGCAGAGTTATCCAGGTTTGCACCTCATTTGGTGGAGAATGAGGAACGTATGACGCGGATGTTTCTGAGAGGTCTAAAACCCGAGATTCGTCAATACCTTATATCTCATAAATTTTCTCTCGTATTCAAATGTTGTAAAACAGGCTCAATTATTAGGCGAGATAGTGAGTATACTCAATCGAGGACCACAACTGTGGTCATATTTGTGGATAAAGAATCATCGAATGATGATAACCAATGAGGAGAAAAGAATACGGACAAAGCGGTAACTACTCGGTGGTAATCGTGGCCATGAAAATAGAAGAAGCGAGTCGGGAGGAGATTTTAAAAGAGGAGATTCAACAACGACCATGTGAAGATGTCGGTACCGGTAGCAATTGGTTCTAAGGAGAGAGAAAGACCACCGGTCAGTATGTTACAAATGCGGAAAGAGGACATATCACCAAAACTACCCACAACAGTTTAAGGTATGTTATAAGCGTGTGGAAAGGAAGGACATATCGCTCGAGATTGACCTTAATAAGCGAAACCAAGTCCGGCCGAGGATGGTGACTCAAAAGGTCATCCCGGAAAAGTCAAAGTCACGGTTCTCGAAAGAGTGTTTTTCGTGGATTTGGTCGAATCGCGAGGAACCCGAACGAAGTTAGCAGGTTAGTTAATTATAAATTCTTGCGAAGTTTATACCTTACTAGAATACTGGGTTCTACCCATTCTTTTATCTCTCTTGCTTGCGCTCAACGTTTGAACTTGACTCCGGAGAAATTAGTCTTTGACCTATCTGTGAAAACTCCGTTAGGAGAAACTTTCATCACATCCACTGTTTATAAATCTTGTTTGATTCAAGTTGGCATCATCACCTTACCTGTTGATCTTATCTCTTTGAAGATACTTGCTTTTGATGTGATTTTAGAGATTGATTGGTTATTATGCCAAAATTGATTACTTACGTAAGGTTGTTAGTTTTCATATTCCTAAACAACCTGTTATTCGAATTCAAGCAACCAAACCATTGAAGTCAAACTCTTTCATATTAAATTATAAAGCCATTTGTTTATTGAAAAACGAATGTCAAGCTTTCTTAGCCCATGTTATGGACTTGGACAAAAATACGTTAAATTTGAATGATATTTCTATTATTAGTGAATTTACTGACGTATTTCCTGGAGAATTTCTTGGCTTACTCCCAAAGCCTGATATTAAATTTTGTATCGACTTTGAACCTGATACAAAACTCATTTCTAAAAACTCATATCGAATGGCTCTTATTGAACTTCAGGAGTTAAAAATTCAACTATAGAATTTGGTACCTGAGCCTTTATCTGGTGACTTCCTTTGTGGAATGCACCGAAGCCAAACTCTCTGTAGGGGACACCACATTTATTATCACACTATTTTACAGAATAATGAGGACTACTAAGACACCGTCTCGGACCATCACTCCGTTCCCCGACTAGTCATGCCACGTTCTCATTTCAAGAAAATAATTGATGAAAGAAAGGGTGAGCTCAACTAGCCCAATAAGAAATATTATGACTAAGATAATGCAAAATAAATTATCATTAGTCCTCAATAGTGTTAAACTGATAAAATACAATAGACATCAAGTTTAACTGTAGCGGAACATGCAATCCATTAAAAGAGTCAAGTGGAAAATAAAATCTACTATCTTTTATGATTTAAAAGGTTTTTCATCACTTTTATCATTTGGGACTCAAATTTTAATAAATAATCCACATCATCCACGCAGACTACTGACCAAGGATATTCATTAGGGTCAACGACCACAAATTATCCATGCACTCTGGGCCAAAGATATTTGTGTATTTATCAATGGTCATGATCATGCCAATAATCGTCCATCAATGCACTTGGCCAATGAGGACTTTACCACATCATTTGTAACATTACGGTCATGATTACACCGAATAATCCCAGGTCATAATCATACCAAGTCCATCTACATACCACTGGCCACGATGATTTTCAAAAAATAATATAAACATGAGGATGATGACAATGATATAAGAATTCAATAAAACAAGTTCAAGAATTAATTTATTCGGGAACTAATAACGCCCAAATTGTCAACCCGATACTTCTTTGTAAAGTAAAATTTAAGAATGCTCGGAAGAATATTTTCATGAAAAGATCTTTAGATGAAGCTTGAAATATCAAGAATATTCCACTAATTTCATGGAGTGTAGAAGTCAAAACTTTAACCAGTGAGTAAAATAAAGAATGGAATAACAAAAGAAATCACCATGCATGCGGTACTTGGCGATAGGCGGAGTTATTCCATCGAATAACAAATAACGGAACGGATCGAGCGTAATACGACCCAAGCTGGGATATTCAATGAATAATAAAGAATGGAATACAATGAAATCACCGTGCATGCGATTGCTTGGCGTAGACAAAGTTATTCCAATGAGAATACTAAATGAGCGGAACCAGTCAAGTGAAATTCACACCAACAGGATGTTCCAACTGAATAATAAAGACGAAACCAGGTCCGGCGTAATGCACAGACAAGATATTTTAACAGAATAATAAAGAATGAAATACAGAAGAATTTCATCAAGTATAGGGTAACAAGACATATCTGAGTTATTCAATAGAATAATAAAGATGGAATAATAGAAGTTCTCTTCATGAATACAAAAGAAATAATACCCCTTACCGTAAAAAAAACTTGATATCGGAGTAGTGATGTAGCAGAATACTTTTCTTCTTTCTCTCTATAGTTTCTCTCTCTAGAGTTTCAGTGAATTCGTAAGAAATAATGAAAGAATGAGCTTTATTTATAGAAGAATGGAATGAATAAGTAATCAATCCATGAGCGGTCCAGATTGATTTACTTTAATCGGACGATCCATATTTAAAGCAAAATCTTTTAAATAAAATAAAATATATTCTATTTATAATCTAATAAAACGAATAACTTTTAAAAGATTTTCCTATGCAAACACTTATCAAAGCACTTATGCATAATAAAATATAATATATTCTAATTATTATCTAATAAAATGAGATAACTTTATAATAGTATTACATTTTTATATAAAAGATTTTACTATTAACCTAATAAAATGAATAACTTTATAAAAGTATTTTGTTTTATATAAAAAGTTTTTCATTTTATTACGTTAATAATCTGAATAAAACAAAACGTCATCATCATTATTATTATTCACACTATTAATCGGCCAGTCGTTCCCTGGGAAAGAGGGACTTTTCAATAAGAATTTCTCCTATTAGGCGTATGATTAGGTGACCAAACCTCTCGTGGCATAACTTCAGACATCGTTAATAATGCAAATAATAATATTAACAACTTCGTCATCTCAATTATTGATTTAATAACATATAAAATATCGACAATAATTGAATCAAACCGAGTGATCGCTCACATAAGCATTAATTATCAATACAGGTGCGCTACTTATGCAACCACGCCAGATTCTTTTTACTTTACTAAAGAGTAGTTCAACAATATCAGCAGTAAAACTTCCGCCGTTATTTTCATAAAAATATTTTTGTCGTTTTCTCAATCCCGATAATTACATTATGGGGTCCACCAATGATTGTGTTGTCGTACGAATATTCCCTGACCAATCGAATATTATATAACAACTTGCGTACTTTGCAAAATTTATAAATATTACTCATAACTATAACATTATATCAAATTTATTCTATAATATTCAAAAATGATATTTATAGAAAATTCATTTTTATTCATAAAAGTTGGGGTCTTACAACAGTTGATAGCCAAACATGTATACCAATGTAACCAATTCAGTGCTATTAGGTTACTAATTTATTTTTAAAAAATCTATTATAGATTTTTTTATTTAATAGTGCAGTTGGTAGCCAACCCTTTATACAAATGTAACCAATTTAGTTTTATTGGGTTACCAATTAATTAAAAAAAATCTATTATAAAAAATTTTATTTTTCATAATGCAGTTGGTAGCTAAACCTTAATACAAAGGTAATCAATTCAGTTTTATTGGGTTACCAATTAATTATAAAAAATCTATTATAGTCTTTTTTTTCATAGTGCAGTTGGTAGCTAAACCTTAATACAAATGTAACAAACAAGAACTAAAATGGTTATTGGCTACCAACTGCACTGGAATTTCTCTTGGTTATCCACAAAAACTAAAATGGTTACCTTTGTATAAATGTTTGGCTACCTACTGTATTAACATTTATCTTCTTCTCCTTTTAATTTATGAACTAAATCAACCTTCGTCATAATGACAACTGTGGACGTAATGGATGAGGATATCGGCGTCCAGGGCGACGACGGAGAGATCATCGACGCAACAGGCGCCGTAGGTGACGTCACCGAGGACGAAGCAGCAGTCCATGGCGGCGAAGGAGGTGAGGATGTCGGAGATGACGAGTGAAGAAGAAGAAAAAAAAGAAAAAAAAGAAGAAGAAGAGAGTGAAGATGACTTACAAGATCTACATCTTCAAGGTGTTGAAGCGGCGGCGGCGAAGGAGGAGGACGAAGGAGAGGAGAGAGGAGGCGGTAAGGGAGATGAAGAGAATGAGCGGATGAGTGTTTTCCCTAAATTAAGGATACTACTATTGTAAATAAATATGGAAAGGTTATTATTTTTATAATTATTTTAGTGATGCATTAATAATGTAATTATTTTTTATTTGTTGTATATTATTGTAAAGGACCCTTAATTAATCCAGTCCACCTAGCCCAACCCAGTTGAAGTAAAATCTAGTTATCCAAGCTCAAATTGGATCTGGATTGGTAGTTTGACCCGTCCATGCTGCAGGCTTGCAGCCTACTTCATCAAAACCTCTGGCTAGGACTGCGGTTTAGGGTTTTTCCTCTCTCTCTCGCTCACATGCAGATATGTAGTTAACTACTTGTATTCTGTAAATTGAGTTTCTGGATTTTAGATAAATTTATAATTTTATATCCGGGTTATTTCTCTCAAAGAAAATCAGTGCAATTTCTTTTCTTCGACCTTCATTCTCTGCCCAGAGAGGTTTGTCTATGCCGTTTGCTCAAATCAAATCCTAGAAATCATAAAAGATTTGGAATCTCACTCTTCTAGACTATCTATAAAAAGATGCACAGTATTAAGCGAGCTGGGTTCTTAGTGAAAAGCAGATTGGTTAATGTTTCAAAATCATACAATGGGTTGTCTTCTTCATTGGGGCAAAAGTCTGCAAATAGTGTATCTGATGTGGGTTTTGCTGCTTTTTCCTCAAATGCCACTAAAATACCCCTAATCAATGATTTCACCAAAAGGGTATGTGGATTTTTTGTAGTTTATTTTATTAGGTTTTAGGTATTTCTTATTTCGAAATTTTGTTCAAGTTCATATTTTTCTTTACCTGATAATGCATGTTAGTAATATATTACTTTTGTTTAGGTACAGTTGAATGATTACATGTTTTGCTATTTGGAAGAACTGTCTTCTTAGTTCTTACTGCATTGTTTTATTTTTGTCTGAATAGAAACATTGAAACTGTAAGTTATGTTGAAATTGAGCTAGTTTTATTCTTTTTTTTCTTTAGTATAATTAATGCAGAGAATCGTAGAAAAATTTTAGTTGATCGTCTGCCTATTAAACAAATGCAAAATAAAATTTCTGGTACTACATATAAATATAACCCGTTTACACAGTCCACAAGTGCTAGCTCTAGAAAAATTTATTGCTTATCCCTTGTTGACATTGTTGAGGTGAGGTTCATGAAAAGCTAAGTCAACAATGAAACTTACAGACGTGTCAGTTGTTAGTATTGTATTATATAGACTTGTTGATTGTTTTGGTTACAGCCCTTCATGTCTGAGTATGTTTAATTGCTCCTATATCCCTTGCCTTAGTTGTTTAGTCACAGAGTACATTAGTATCCCATAAAGTCAGGGCGTTTGTGCTTCTTATTTTACTTGGTAAAATATATAAAAAAATTTAGGAAACTGATATTTCCACATGTTAAAATGATATTTTCAAATGAGAGACCACTCACTATTAAGGGATCATATGGAAATATCAGTTCCCAAAATTTATTTCCAATGAAATAATGATTAAGAAAATTAAAAACAAAATGTGATAGCAAGGTTACTATTGATATATCATAGAGTTATGTGCCTTAGTGAAAACAGGGGATATAGGATTGCAACTGCCACAGAGGAGTAAATTATTCCAACTTTTCTTTGTAAAGGGATCAAGATGATGAAAGATTTTGACTGCACAGTTCTCTAAGGTGTCATCTATATTCTCACTTTTGAAGGAATATTATATGACAGAATTAACTAGCACAATTCTGTCATTGTGACATCATGGTCCTGCGTGCTTAATCTTTTGCTATATTAGAGCCTTCAATCTTAATATTACTTTAATTTCTAGCTTAAAGACACTGGAGAACAGTTGGATGAATTATTGTAGATTTACTGATAGATGGCTTGTTAAATTTGGAACGAGGGGGCTTATGTCTTGATTCCATTTAGTCAATGCCTTACATGTTGGGGAAAAAACTTCTTCTAGAAACTTTTCTGACATGTGTTTTTGTTCTGTAGACTTAAGTTACTTCCTTTGATGATAAATCTGGTGGCACTGGAAAATATGATTTTGATGTTAATCATTTGTCTAAAATTAGTTGATCATCTTATCATTGCCTCGTTTGTTTCTTGATCATGATCGTCCATTTTAGCCTACTAATCACTTTGTTCACATATATTTTCTCAGGACGTTCTTGGAGCTACTGGTGAGTGATTTGTTCTATATAATTATATTGCTGATATCATTTCAAGATCAGTATATAAATTATCAAACCCAAATACGATCAACTATCTACCTTGACTGTACCAGAGCCTACTTGCTCGTCATATCTTCTGAATCTTTGTGTTTATATTCTGGTTTTGTCACCAGAATCATTGTGTTGTGATGTCTAATGCACAAGTTGTTATCAAAGATGGTAAACATGTTGCCTCTATGGAGGCAGAAACATACAATTTCAGTTACGATTTTGTCTAGAAAGAACGAGAATGTACTCGTGCTTAAGATACAAAAGGGGGTTAATTACACTTTGAAAAGGTAAGGAAGTTTAACCGGGAAACTACAGCGTGTATCTGTTAGGACACTAATCTTATCGGTTATGAAGGTTCAGCCATGAATATTTTATGATGAACTAGGGTGTCTCTCGAAAAAGCATAAGAGACAGGAGTTGGGAATACCTTAATAACCCAATTGCATTAAGGAATTGAACCGTTGACTGATATATTTGTTTCATTGTGTGAGAGAGATGGAGAGAAAAAGAGAGATCACACATTTTTATCTCATGAATCTTATGCTTTATACTCTAGTGACCGAAATGGTGTTTGGCAGGAATTTCTGGCCTCCTCAGAAATCAGCAAACAAGACAAAGTCTATTGAGCTTTCAGCCACCATTTCATCTCACTAAGATCAATGCAGCAAACACCGCCATGCCTAGCTTTGCCAAAGCCTTCGCATCCGCACCGTCAACAGGAAGAAATTCATCAAAGGTTTGAGATGAGCTTGCATTTAAAAATTTATCATTTTCTTGTACACTTTTTTCTTTTGTCTTAAACCGAACTTTAGCTCATAATCCCAAGTTAGTTGTCTGAGCACCAATTGACCAATTGGTTCGGAAAACATTAAACTCAAAATTGTTATATTATGCGGTTTAATATTCACAATATTTTTTTAGAGTGGACTTACTTCAACTCACAAGTTATAGCTAATCATACTACTTTTAACATCATCATTCTGAACTGTGATTATAAATGATTATCAAGATTCTATACGAGAGCATAAGAGAAATTTTAGGGATTAAAGATTATAATAGCATCTGAAGAACAATATTACAGACCTAAGAATGGATGTGAATGTATTTATTGAAGTTCGCTTTAGAAACACTTTGGCTCTCACCATATACAATGATATAATCATATTGATATCACGTCTAGTTAATTGGATTGGTACAAAAATTATAACCATTAGTTTATGGATAGTAAGTTTTGCTACCAAGTTGTTTAGAACTTCAGATACTACTGAAACAATTAATATTGTCTTGTGCACAACTTATGATGGGTTCACCTTATAATATTCCACAGGAAACCTTGCTTTATCTTGTTTAAATCTATTTACTAGCATGTTATTAATGTGACTGACCAAAATTTTATCAAACAATGTGATTCCTACATGTTAGACTTCCAAGTCGATTTTTTTTAGTACCCCGTGTAATTGCACTGATTTACTCTTGAGTCCCTAAATTTCTTATATCTCTCGCTACAAGTTCAATGCTTTAGTTATTTTCTATGATAATACTCTTAGGTTCAATTCAAATGTCTTAAAAGCTTTTAAAGGGACATAAAAATTATCATAAGTGGAAAAAGGAAAATTCATCATTCTTTACGCTGTTTTTCTCGTGTATTTAATGGGAAGCCATTAATACTTGTTGTAAATTGCTAGATAACATCAACTCAAAACGCAAATTATTTAAATAAGCCATAGAAAACACTCTTGTAGAGGTGTACTGTAAGTGAATTCTTTCATGCTTCCTAACAGTAACAGATTTGGCATCACTTTTATATTGAATTTGCCAAGACTGTTTCAGTAGGTATGTAAACTTTTTCCATTTTCCATGACTGCTTTCAAGGTATATGACTAGATGGACAATATCACGAGTTATCGCTATTTTCGCGTGGAAAATATTTACTTTAAATCTTGCTTTAAGATCTTATTACTGAATTTGTACATTTTTTGTGTTCTTGAACTAGTCATGGTTACTTTGACTTTTGTACTGCAGTTAAATACCTCTTTTTTCTCCTCTCAATTCTTTAACAGACTAAAAAAGATATTTCAAAAGTTGAGGATCCCTTTGATGCTCCAACATACAATATCCCAGAGAAGCCAGTGACGTTTACAGAGGGAGCTTCCTATAGTGTTATCATTCTTGCAGGCCTTGGAGTTGCTGCCGCCGCAGGATATGCTGTTTTCAAAGAACTTATATTTGAACCTAAAGAGTGAGACTAAGTTGGCATTTTAAGCTAAAAGTTTGATTTATGGTGAAAGCTTTAGGGTTGAGCACTTTGATATATTCATTTGCTGAAATTGGTAACTGCTTTTATGGATAGGTACAAGATTTTTGGGAAGGCTCTGAAAAGGATTCAAAATGACAGTCAGGTTTCTTTATTTTGAGAATAACTTTACCATTAAGCTATAATGTTGTAATCTGTTTAAATTTTGAACCCTTCTCATGAGATTAACTTTGATAATCTATGCTGAGCTTAGTTGTAGGAGGCAAGGCAGCTAAAGACTAGTAATGTAGAATATCATAAACATATCACCCTTGTGAGGCATTATTCTATATAAAAATATCATTTGTGAAATCAAACTCTAAAGATATTTTGAATTGGTCAATCTTTTATAGATTAAAAATAATAATAGTAATAATTCGAAGAATATTCCAAGTCACTTTGTATTCCCTACACATGCACCAATTCTTGCCCTTTCTACTACTATGTAACTTGTTGAAATGAATAATTAAAAATATTTATATATAAGCCAGATGGAAGATACAAATTTCCACGTGTGGCATCTAAACAACATATATATATATATATATATATATATATATATATATATATATAATCAAATCATCTACTCGAGACTTCATCATGCAAGCGAGGGAATCTAAGTTATTATCATCTCATCGCACCCAGTTACTCTTCCCTGGTACTTGACTGGCCTGCGGATGGGTGATTCATTTCCCTGCATAAAATATCCTGATCCTTCTGTTCCTTTAATTTGATATACCTGGTGTCAAACAGGAACACTTTAATTTTTTTGAGGCTATCATCTTCAGATTTTTATTGTTAGGTTGTGTCTTTATTCCTTAAACCAGGTTAGCGTGAGGATTGGCTCCCCTGTTACTGGCTATGGTCAGAAAAGTAGAAATCGTGCTGCTCGTCAACGAATTCCTCATAGGATTTGGACTGATGAAGAAGGCGTCGAACATGTTGAGGTAACTTACCTCTGCAAATATTTTGTCAAATCGTTGTGATGTCCTTAACTTATTCTTGTTGCACATAATTCTGTTATATGAAAATGGTCCTGATTCTGGCTTGAAATTCAGAGGTACATAAACATTAATTCAGCACTCACAAAATTGATATAAATTGAAAAGAAAATACCAGTCTTATTTTATTTTTTTTTAGGTCTGAATAATTGTTAAAGATTTCTGTAATAATTTATCTATTATCCATGTAGGTCAATTTCTATGTTCGCGGGCCTCATGGGCGTGGGAAAGTTTTCACTGAGATGTTCAAAGACAAGGAAGACAAGCAATGGAAGTACACATATATGATTGTTGAGATTGATTCACCTTCCCCAGCACGGCTCATGCTCGAGTCTTACATCCCGAACCTCCCAGCCTGAAAATTCTTACATAAATAATTTAGCTGGCTTGAGATGCATCTGAATGTACCGTGCTACGACTTTTTTTTTTGTTCATCTGGAATTGAGAATTTATGATTATTCAAGCTCAGTTTTGATCTGAACAATTATGATAATTTTGTAGTTTGCTATAGAAGGCCATTCAGGATTTTTATTTTTTTTAGGACTATATTTAGGGTTGAATCCAGAAATTAATCTTCCATATCAAAATGAATTTAGCACACCACAATGTAATTGTGTGACTCATTTGACAGTCATGTAATCGTCTGGTTGTTGAAATTAACTTTGGTTCGGCTCAGAAATTTGAATAGTATTCTTCTGAAACAAGAGAATCCAAAAATATGAGCAGTCATTTTAATAGTCTATATCCACAAGTGTTGAAAGTGCTTTTTTCTGTGCAAAACCTTAGAAGCTTCTTTTTTCACTAAATTGAGATTATATAAAAGAAGCAAATGGAACAAGATCAAGGGACATACCCCGTGAAGTCGAAGTCTTTATAGCAGGCACATTAGAGATAGCTTAAAGAAGAGTATTTATCTACGCATCTTCTAATTTATATTTGATGATCTTTTTCAATGGCTAATGCAGCAAAGGGATTTTCTCCATGAGATCTCCGGTTTCTTTCATTCCGTATCTTGTAAATCATAGTGGCCAAACAAAGTTTTATGATTGGAGAAGTCATTTTGTCCATCCGAGTGAAATTGATATGAAGGATTAATTGGTCCCAGCTGAAACGTATCCCAAACCAACCATGATGAGAAAGAACTTTTCTCAATATATGCTGTGAGAAATCACATTCGAAAAAGAGATGAGCAAAAGATTCGACTGTCTGGTTACATAGGCAACAAATAGTGGAACGAATGGTGGAAGCTTTGACTTTAGAACTTGATCAGGACCGAGAGAAGGGGGATTAATGGATAGGAGCTACTGCTTCATGAGAAGAAGGCGTGCAATTACTGATAATTTCGCTAAAATTGGCATTAAACCTTAGAAGCTTCTAATTGAGCCATGTAGCAAGAATCCAAATGTAAAAGGAAAAAATACAACAAAAAATTGAACTGATAGCAAGTTCTTATATTTCTTTTTATGTTCATTTTCTTGACAGTAGGAGGATATGTTTGTATTTTTATGGAGTGGACAAAGTTAATAGGTATCTAAGTTCAATTTCTAAACCTGCTTGTAGATTACCAACATGTTGGAATTCTATTTGAATTCTTAGAAATTACAGGATAGTCATACTTCTTGGGTTGACCTTTCTTTAACAAAAAAAGTAAGGTTTGCAATACTATTTTCTTTTTATTTATTTAATATTATTGCATATTATAATGTTCCTACCAAGTTGATGAGCTACTATAACCAGCAGTGTCAAAACATGGAGTATCTGTTGACCCGGCGAAAATTGAAGCAATACAAAGTTGGGAGCAAGCAAAAGCGGTGGATCAAGTCACGTAGCTTTCGGGTCAAATTTGGTTATTATCGGAGATTCGTGGAAGGGTTTTCTCGAATCGCTATCTCAGATTAACTCAGTTGACTCGGAAGGATACAAAATTCGTTTGGAGTGAAGAATGCGAGAAGAGTTTCCAAGAGCTTAAGAGGAGACTTATTTTAAGACCGCTCTAACAATATCATCATAAAATGCGGATGGATTTGTTATCTCTGATGATGCTTCGGACAAAGGGTTAGGATGTGTTCTCATGCAACATGGGAAAGTCATAGCTTTATGCCTCGCGACAACTTAAAGAATATGAGAGGAATTATCCTACTCATGATCTAGAGTTGGCAGCAGTCGTTTTCGCACTAAAGATCTGGAGGCACTATCTTTATGGGGAGAAAGTGGAGATATATTCAGACCATAAAAGCCTTAAATATTTCTTCACTCAAAAAGAACTTAACATGCGGCAACAACGTTGGCTCGAGCTATGAAGACTACGACCACACTATTCAATACCATCCGAAAAGCGAGCGTGGTAGCCGGCGGCGTTGAGTAGAAGAAGATCATACGAGGAGCGAGTGCGATGATATCAAGTATAGCGACAGAGCCAACTTTAATAGAAAAAGTTAAGGTTGCTCAAGCCACCCAGGCCGGAGGTGATGCATATGAAGAAGAAAGTACAAGAAGGTCTTTATTAGGGCGAGAATTGATGAAGAAGGAATACTTGAGTCCACTCGGACTTTGTGTTCATAACGATTCTAATTTGAAGTACAAGATCATGATGGAGGCACACAATACACCATTTGCAATCCATCTCGGAAGTACTAAAATGTATCGTGATCTTGACATACATTTTGGTGGAACAATATGAAGAGAGAGATTGCAAATTTTATCTCAACATGTTTAACTTGTCAACGTGTAAAGGCGGAGCATCAAGTGCCTAAGGGACCATTGCAACCACTTGAGATTCCGAAATGGAAGTGGGAACACATTACCATGGATTTCGTTACGGGTCTTCCCACGGTTTCTCAAGGCATAAATGCTATTTGGGTTATTGTTGATAGATTAACCAAGTCTGCACATTTCTTGCCGATACAGGAGACTTATTCTCTTGAACGTCTTGCTAGTATGTATGTAAATGAGATTGTGAGGTTGCATGGCATGCCAGTATCTATAGTTTTGGATCGTGACCCAAGATTCACTTCAAGATTTTGGGTTAGCTTGCAAAAAAGCTATGGGTACGGATTTACGATTCAGATTCGGCATACCATCCTCAAAGCAGACGGACAATCGAGAGGACTATTCAAACTCTTGAAGATTTATTAAGACTACTGTGTCCTAGACTTCAAAGGCGGTTGGGATAAGTATTTACCATTGGTGGAATTCTCCTACAACAATGATTATCGAGCAAGTATAGGTGTGGCCACATTGAAGCATTATATGGACGAAAATGTCGCTCTCCAAAGTATGTTGGGACGAGGTGGGTGAAGCAACATTGTTGGGACTCGAGTTAAGACGTATGACTCACCGAAAAATCCAAATGATTCGACAACGTATACAAAGCGGCACAAGATCGACAAAAGAGTTATGCGGATCTTCATCGAAAGGACGTGGAATTTAGTATAGGGGATCATGTATTGTCATGAGTTGCTCCATGGAAGGGAGTTACAAGATTTGGGAAAGAGAAAGCTCGATCCACGATTTATTGGTTCATTTCAAATTCTTGACCGAGTAGGAAATGTAGCCTATAGACTCGCGTTACCTCCAAGTATGTCTCGTGTTCATAATGTGTTTCACATATCTCGTACTTAAGTAAATATGTGAAAGACCCGAACCACGTTATTGAGTTAAAGCAGGACGAGATAATAGAAGACTTAACGTGAGGAGGTACTGTCAAGATCTTGGATAGGAAGGAGCATGTCCTACGACGAAGGTCATACCACAAGTTAAAGTCTTGTGGAGGAACCATCTTATAGAGAAATGACACGGGAGTTGGAAGCGAAAATGAAAGCGAGGTATCCTCACCTTTTGAAACACCAGTGCACGTATGTCAATTTCGAGGACGAAATTTCATAAGGAGGGAGGTTGTAAGACCCAAAAAATTAATAAATAAAATTTAATTTCCTCTAATTATTATTTTGAAATAGTAAGGGTTGATGTGATTAATGTGGATAGTTATGGGTAAAATACGCAAATATTTCAAAATAAGCAAGTGGTTATAAAATATTCATTGTTGTGGGAATATTTCGTTTGGTCGTGGAATATTTCGTCTTGTCGGGGAATATTCAATACGATGACGCGACCATATGTGGGCCCCATGAAAGCGATTGGAGGAAGAAAGCGACAAATATAAGTTGTTTAAAAATAACTTGGTAGTAGTTATTACTGATTTACTTTGTTGGAATACCCGTTGGTTAAAACACGATGTCTGGCGTTGTTGCACAAAGAAGGCACCGCAGTATTGCATCAATTATTGACTCTTACGTAAGAATGCACTACTCAATAATGGTTCTGAGTAATTATCGCTCATTATTTTATTTTATTGGTTCAATAATTGTTGCGTTGATATTTTATCTTTGTTGTTGTTTTGATAATTGTCATTACACGGTATTTTTCATTATCAAAGCAATAATTTATATTATCTGAATAATATTATTAGATAACATTATTGGCAATATCTAGAAAGTTACATCTAAGGAGAGGTTTGGTCACCTAATTACGCGCCAATGAAGGAGAAATTCTTATTGAAAAGCCCTCTTTCGTGGGGCCGCACGGTTGTCAATATTGTGATTACGTAATATTATTTGTGAATAATTAATTATTGATTCATATGATGAGGAAAATATTGATTTTATGTGGATATAGATGGAGAAAATTTTAATGTGACAATTGTTGAAAATTGAAATTTTATCTTTTTACGATAAAATAATTCATTTAAATATATATATTATTATATTTTAATAATATAATAATGGTGATATTTTTTACAACGAATGTGGGATATATGAGTATCTGAGGAGGAAGAGTATTTTTGTTGCAATAAATGTTTAAAACATGTTAAACATGTAAATTGGACCCCATTTATTGGTTGAAATTTGATTATAGCCTCTAAAATCGCTTGATTTATAGATTTTGGTCAATTTTACATTTAAAATTTGGAAAAACTTTCTTACGCAAAGTTGTAGAGAATTGAATTTTCTATAAAACCCAATGAAATTGAATTTTTCGATAAAAGGGCTATTTATTATGAATTATTGAAGTTTGAAATAATTGATTTTGGAAGTTTAAAATATTTTTAATTACAAAACGTTTTTTCATTTTTAAACTCATTTAACATGTGGTTGGGAATTTGAATTCAGATGGTAGTGTGCGTAGAGATATTTAGAAAAAATATAATATTAATTTATTAAATTTTCTCTTTTGGTGTTCTAAAGCATTTTCCTATAAATAAGGTCTTGGGTTAGAATTGAAAATCACACGAGGCTGAAGTTTTCTCTCTTTATATTATCGAGCGTATTCTTGTGAGTAATTTGAGTATACTTTGAGTATTGCTATACGGTGAAAGTTCAAGTTATAGCCTATATCCGATTATTCCAAATTTAAGAAATCTTGATCTTTTCGAGGTAAGGGATATTATTTTTTCAGTAATGATATTATTTCTTCAATATCATTATCTTTGAAATATTGGTGCAAGTTTTTATCAAATTTAAAACTTTTGGTGTCGAAATTACTATTCACGTATCGACATTATTCACGTATCTCTGATCTTATTCACGAATAACGCCTTTATTCATCGAAAATGAAAAAAAAAAATTCGTCCAAAATATTTATTGTGGATACTAGCTTTGATTGTATCCATGTTTTGATCATTCTTGAATTTTACACCACTATGATTATTTTTGAGGTATTTTGGACGTGGATAAAGCGAAATACGAATCCTTAATCCTTAATCCTTGTCATTTTGTTTCACTTTGGATTCGTTTCTTTTAAAAATATATATATATTTTTATCATCCTCGGTCTTAAATGATGATATTATTGAATATCTTTGGTTTTGTAGTGCAAAGATGAATGATTTCGATGAATATCTTTGGCTGTAGTGCAAAGATGAATGATTTTTGATGAATATCTTTGGCCAGTAGTAGCTGAAGATGAGCAGTGTTTAGATGAACATGACCATTTGGTGAATGTCCTTGGCACAGTAGTGCGAGGATGAATATATGATTCCGGATATATTTTGATTGATGTTATGAGGATAAAAATATTGATGATGGACCTATTAAATTCATAGATATTAGTAGATTTCATCCTCTACGTAACTCTTCTATGAATTAATATTTTTCATTGCAGTAGTATTGATTTAAAACTTGTTGTCTCATTGTATTCTATTAAATTTTTTCCTGTTGAAGACTAACGATAATTTGTTCTCTATTATCTTAGTCATAATATTATTTTCTTGGGCTAGTTGAGCTCACCCTTTTCTTTTTGTTCCATTTTTCTTCTCGGGAGGTGAGAATGTAGCGAAATCTGAGTCGGAGTATGGAATGATGGTTTTAGAGAGTTGTTTAGTAGTCCTCACCATTTTTATAAAATAATGTATCAATAATTATGATGATGATTTATTTGTATGTTGATATTGTTTAGATGGCAATATCTGTATTTAAACTCACAGTTTTACTGTTGTAATAATAAAGTTGTAGTTGTTTCTGTACCGTGTATTGACAACTCAGAATGGGTGATGTATACCTATTTTGGGGGTGTCACAATTTTCTTTTTATTTATTTAATATTATTGCATATTAATTTAGTAATGTTCCTACCAAGTTGATGAGCTACTATAACCAGCAATGGCGGATCCAGAACATATTTTAAGAAGGGGCAAAATACATTAATAAAAAAAATTTATTTATTGACGCTTGAAGAGCTTCTTTCGGTTGTACAAGTGAGAGCAGACAACTGTATCCTGCGAGTCTGCATATTTTGAAAACGTTTCAAAATTTGTTCGTTTTCAATTGTTGAAAAAATATTCTTCTCAATATAAACTACCAGACTGTCATTCATCCACTCGTCTCCCATTTTGTTACGCAAGTCAGTCTTGACAATTTTCATCGCAGAGAATACTTTTTCAACAGTAGCCAAAATATATTTCCACTTTGTTTTTCATGACCCAAAATTTGCTAATGGCCGAATTATATTTCCACTTTCTTTTTCATGACAAAATTTGCTAACCATGACTTTTACCCACAATCCTTTAAAGAACTCCCAAACAAAAAATTATATCATACTTCTAATATCTTTTATAATATATAAACGTATATATTGAAAGAAAAAAAAAATTGTCCCCAACAATTCTTTTGTCTCCCTTTTATATAATTTATCCACTACAAATTTCATTCGCCCCCTTCTATTTCTGTCATTCTTCAATCCACAACAATCAGCCATGAAAAAAAAGTAGAAAAACAAAATTGATCATCATCCACATTCCACAAAAAAAAAAATCATAAACCTTTTACCTATAAGAGAGTAGCGTTAAGGCGTTAGGCGGCAAGGTGACCAATGGCGAGGCGGAGGAGGCAAGGAGGCGGTAGGAGCAGTGGTCGAGACTCAGATCACCTGAGAGAGGAAGTGGAGGCGGAAGCCGCAAAAGAGGGAAGAGAAGAGAATGTGCAGAGACGGAACTGAAGTCTGAAGAGTACTGAAAAGTCCTAATAAATTTTTTTTTTAAAGTGAAATGATATCGTTTCATGTTATTTAAAAAAAAAAACTGCAGAGTCGGACTGTCGGAGAAGAAGAAATTTGAAGACCGGAGCTCCTCGCGCCGGGCTGGCTGCTGCCCTCCGGCCCCGGCCCCGATCCTGCCCCCTCCTAGTTCGACTTCCGCCTCCTTACCGGGGTCAATTGCCCCCCCCCCCCCCCCTCCGCCCCCGTTAGTTCCGCCTCTGCTACCCAGCCTATCAACTTTCAAAATATTACAAACATCAAAACTGATTTGCTAGAGAAACAAAATAAGAGATACAATAGGGTATCTTGATTTGGGATATTTCAAGAGGCTGCACAACCACCATGTAGTCCGCGAGAATCTGAATTAATTTTCATCTATTTGTCAATACCCAAACAATTATATATGCTCAAAATATTCAATTATAACAAAGCAAGAGATTGTGAGGGAGCTAAAAACATACTGACCATAGTTTTATCTGCTTGCTTAACTTTTCAAAAAACCAAATAAATTAAAAAATTGATATTTATACAATACTTTTTAATATTTCCATATAGCATAGCGACAGTGAAAACCGTCGCTATAGGATCTATAACGACGGTTTTCATGTGAAAATATCATTTTCGGATTTATCAGTTTCCATAAATTACCGTCACACTTACAATAAAGCACCAAACAGTAGACTGTCCTAGATAAGAAATGGCAACTCAATTACCGTGGCTGCTTAGTTGGTATATAGTAATCTCCATTTCCCATTGGGAAAATAGGGTACAATGAAATAGAAAATACTTAAAACAAGCCTCAATCAATAAAGAAACAAAAGATTAGAACTGCCGAGTGGAAGATAAGACCTCAACAGTATAAATAGAACAAGTAAAATAGATATCAAAAGCACTAAAATAACATCACTGAACTCCTGTACATTTCCCAGACGACAAGTAGAGATAATATTGTTAAAAAATTGATCTCTTGAATTGAGAAATATTTTGAAGTAATTGCCACCCCCGAGATGAGGAAAAAAAGTAATGGCAAACAACTTCATCACCAATGGTCATATAAACCTTAGTGCATATATAGTATAGCCATATTGAACTTGACTGATCTCACAAAATAACCATTACTAGCAAAATGAAGGAGAAACAGAAGCTGCACTGAGACATTGTCATAGTCATTACAATTTTTCGTATGCAGATAATTTAAGTTGTAATCCATATACAACATTTTGGTACCCACAAGAAAGGTCTCAATATATGAGCATATGAAGCAAACACTAGATAAAGTATGTAAAATAACTTCTATTAAGCACTAGATCGTTCATATGTACAACTGCAACTATTTGTTAAGATTAATAAATCAAAACTATTCTTCCTATACATCAACTTTGTTTTCAAAAAGAAAAAGATTAAAGGAAAACAAAGTACACTTGTATTCCTTCAATATTTAAAGTCTCTAACTAGTAATACCTTCAAATGGATCTCAAAATAAAACCATGATCCCTCAAACTTCCCAAAAATAAGTTGTAGTGCTTAACCATCTATACCATAATCTTATTTAACCCTGCAAAAACCAAAAAAAAATCTCAAAAACTCACAAATGAAAAAACCTCAAAATTACATAAGCTAAACCCAAACAAACAAAAATTATACCTTTTTAGGCAGACCAGGAACTTTGTAACAATCAGGAGTTATTGACGACAACCACATACCCGGAGATACATTCTGTACAAAAAAAAATAATTTAAATATTAGTAAATAAAGCAATGACAATAAAAAAGAAAATTAGGGGTTGTGAAAAGTAAAGAAATTTCTTACATCAAGCTGTTTCTGAACATTCTTAGCTCTTTTCTTTGATTTCCTTGAAGGCTTTGATCCAGTCAGTATAAATATATCATCTTCGATTTCTTCACGGGTAAGCGTGATCGAAAACTTCTGCTTCTTTTCCTTGTTCTCTTCAGTATTAGTATAAGCATCCAATTGCGGCCGAATCAGAGATTTATTCTCTTGTATTTTAACCGTACCTCCATTATTAGCATTACTTGGTTTGCGTAAAGGCTTTCTAGGCCTCAAATTCCAAGTCTTTTGCTCAGCATAATCCTCAATTTCATGATTTTCAACAGTAACCCCTTTTTCCTGATTACTATTTTCATTTTTTTCCTGTAAATTTTCCTGATTGTTTTCTTCTTCAACTAATTCAGCAGATTTACTTTTAGGTACCCGAATATAAATCTTTGATTTAGTTTCTATATCCACTTTCTCAATCAAATTATCACAATCCAAAACAGAACCCCTAAATTTGATACCTTCAGGTGCTGAAACTGAAATTTGCCGATGATCCGAAACGAACCTGGATTCGGATTCCGAGGCGGACTCTCGCATAGGAGATAGTTTCTGAGCAGCATGGAGTGACGGAGACTGGTGTCGCCGCGGAGGAGACTGGTGGAGATTATTTGTGGCGTTCTTTTTCCACTTCAATTGCGGCAACGAGAAGTTGTGAAGCGGTAGGGATTTTGCTGAAGCTGGTGAAGCCATAGTCTTTATCTCTCTTTTTTCCTTCTCTATCATCATTATCAGCAACCGATCATAAACTTCATTTTTCTATCAAATAAAAAAATCAATTGAATTCTGGGAATCTCAATTGTATCAATTGCAACCCTCAACAGGGGATTAGAGCAAAAGAGCGGAAATGGAACCCTAAAGTAATGATGGATCGGAGACGAGGTGAAGTGATGGGTACAGGATGTGGGATGTGATTTATATTTTGAACCCGTTCGGCAAAACTTATTTCAAAATAACTTAAACTTAAAATATAGTAAAACTAGCTCTCTCTCGTGTCTACGACATTATATAGATGGTGGGACGGCCCAAATTATTTATTAAGATTAGCGGAAATACAAAATTTAAATAGATATAAGAAATCAAAAATTAAGTTATTATAAAAATATTGTGTTCATAATAATTTATAAATTAAAATTAAATATAAAAATGATTAAAAATGATATTAAAAAATGAGTAAAATAAATATTATATTTAGTTAAATTAACTTATTAAAGTTATTTTTAAAATTTTATAAATACTTATTTATTTTTTTAACTTAAAATTAACTTATAAATAATAAAATACCTCATAACCAAACGAAAAATAATGATTAATGAGTTATAAGTTTACTTTTTGTCAATTAGATCCCCAATGCGACATTTTTTATATTTTCGTTCTTTCTATCTAATTTGACCCCAATCCAATCTAATTTGATCAAATTTTGACCTAATCAGACTTAATTTAACCAAATCCCAAATTTTCATATTTTAAAATAAATAAATATTTTAAATATTTTAAAATAAATATTATTTTTAGATAATAATTATATTTAGTATTTAAAATAAATTATTATTTATCAAAGACTAATTATTTTACATATTTTAAAATAAATTTATTATTTTAAAAATAGTTATTTTGAATATTTTAATAAATTATTTTTTAAAATAATTATTGCTTTGAATGTTTTAAAAGAAAATATTATTTAAAAAATCAAATAATAATTAAATTTAATATTTTAAAATAAAATATTTTTAATATAATTCAAAAATAATAATTATTTTTATATTTTAAAATAAAATATTCTATTAAAATAATTTTAAGATAATAATTATTTTTATATATAAATAAAATATTATTTTTAAAAAGTTTTAAAATGATTATTATTTTATGGAAAAAAATATTTGAAACTTTTATTTTTTCAAAAATGAGTAAAGTTTCATAAAATATAGATTAAAAATATTAAAGTTAAATTTTTTAAATCTTAATTATTTTTATAAAATTTACACATCTTTAAAAAACTATGAAAATAAAGTTTTATTTTTTTTGTTTTATTTTTTTAATATATATTTTATAAAACTTTACTCATTTTTAAAAAAAATTAAAATTTTAATATTTTTTTTAACATACTAGACCTGACAAACATGGCCCAAGTCGCATGGTAAGAGCTTCATTTTGCAATTTTTAGTCCAATAAAATTCAGACCTTTTTGGGCCGCCCTTTTTTGGCTCGGCCCGGCCTGTTTGGGCCAAACCCAAAAAATAGCATAAAATAGGCACGATATCATAAGGCAGAGACGTGGGTTCAAATATCTTGGTGATCTGCTTAATCCACGTCTCTGCCTTAAGTGGGTCTGGCTTTCCCAAAAATTTCGGCGGTCCCAGCTCTTTGAACTACTTAGTGGTGACCAACCGTGGATTACAATTGTTTCCACCTGCATTATGAACATGAGTCTCTCTCGTTTGGTGTTGCATGAATTCTAAAAAGCTCCTAAACGTACCATCGTTCGTCATTTGATCGATGTTGTTGTTTATGGGAGGATTATCGCCTTCTGTTGCACATTATCCCCGATTATTGATTTGTGGAGACTCAAGCGGTCTCCTGCGGCTCCATTCTTTATTCTCAACATTTTTGGATGTCATTTTCAAATCATCGCAACAAAACAAGGGTTAAATAACATATCACATATTATCCCTATACTACTCGTGAGCCAATTAAATACCAAATAAACTTAGGTAGTCATCATACTAGCGAAGGAATTCCCCGTCTCTCCCTCCTAGTTCTTGTCTCACATCTCACCTGGGGATCATATCCCTAAGCTTTGATACTAATTGTGGCGCCCCCAAAATAGGTATACATCACCCATCTTGAGTCGCCAAATACATGGTATAAAATTCAAATACAACTTAATAATACAGCTGTCGTGTAAACAATACGACAAAACATAAACTGAGAGTTTTAATAAGAATATTGTCATCTAGACAATATCTACACTCAAAGGAGTTCTCATTACATTTATTGTCACACTATTTAATGAATAGTGAGGACTATTAATCTTATCATACGGACCGATCACTCTGTTCCCGACTCATCCCAACTATATTCTTATTTCACGAAAAGAACGGTGAAAGAGTAGGTGAGCTCAACTAGCCCAAGAAAAAAATATTATGACTAAGATAATGCGAATAAATTATCATTAGGCTTCAACAATGTTAAACCGATAAAATATAATAGACATCAAGTTTAATCTGCAATGAACAAGCAATCCATTAAAAGAGTCAAGCAGAGAATAAAATCTACTATCTTTTATGATTTAAAAAGGTTTTTCATCACTTTTATCGCTGGAACTCAGCTTAATAAATAATCCACATCATCAATTCATCCCTGCACTACAGGCCAAGGATATTATTTAGTATCACGACCACGAATTATCCATGTACTACGGGGCAAAGATAATTGTGTTTTCATCAACGGTCCTGATCATGCCATAAAATAATTCATCTTTGCTCCCTTGGCCGAAAAGAATCCATAGCCATAATCATACCAAAAACTGTCCATCAATGCACTACGAGCCAATGAGAACTTTTACCATATCATTTGTAATATTACGGTCATGATTATACCGAATAATCCCTGGTCATAATCATACCAAGTCCATCTATGTACTACAGGCCACAGATGACTTTCAACAAAATATAAACATAAGGATGATGACAATGATATAAGAATTCAATAAAACAAGTTCAAGAATTAAATTATCCAAGAACTAATAACGTCCAAATTGTCAACATGATACTTCTTTGTAGAGTAAAATTCAAGAATTCAGAAGAATATTTCCATGAAAAGATACTGGATGAAGCCAAATATAAAGGATATTCCACTAATTTCATGGAGTATAGAAGTCAAAACTTTAACCAATTGAGTATAATAAAGAATGGAATAACAAAAGAAATCACCATGCATGTGGTACTTCAGACATGAAAAGTTATTCTAATGAGAATAATAAATAACGGAACGTGTCAAAGCGTATACGCACGACCGACAGGATATTCCAACAGAATAATAAAGAATGGAATAACAATGAGAAGTCACCATGCATGCGGATCAGATGTAGGCGAGTTATTCCAACAGAATAATAAATAACGGAACCGGTCGGCGTAAAACGCATGCATGAGGATATTCCAATGAATAATAAAGAATGGAATAATGTAAGAATTTCACCAAGTATAGGGTGGCCAGCGATACAAAAGTTATTCCAATGAATAATAAATAATGGAATAACATAAGAATTTCACCAAGTATAGGGTAGATCAGCGTATACAAAGTTATTCCAACATAATAATAAAGAATGGAATAATGAAGAATTTCACCAAGTATACCATGTATACGAGTTATTCCAACAAAATAATAAAGAATGGAATAACGGAAGAATTTCACCAGTATACCACGTATACAAAAGTTATTCCAATGAATAATAAAGAATGGAATAATGAAGTTCTCTTCATGAATACGAAAGAAATAATACCCCTTACCTTATAAAGAAAGAGTACTTTCGACTACCAGAGTAGGGGGATATACTTGAAGAAACTTCACTTCACGCTTTAAAGCTTTCTTAAACGCTAAATAAATACGCCAAGATTATAAAAAGAAGAATTCTCTCTACGGTTTCTCTCTTAGATTTTCAAATTGAATTGTAAGAAATAATGAAGGAATGAGCTTATTTATAGAAGAATGGATGAATAGTAACTCAATCCATGAGCGTCCAGATTGATTTACTTTTTAAGCAGACGGGTCAGATTGGTTTACAATTAAAATATAATATATTCTATTTATAATCTAATAAAATGAATAACTTTATAAAAGTATTCTATTTTATATAAAAAGATTTTACTATGTAAATACTATGCGAGCCTTATATGCAAACATGCATAATAATAAAATATAATATATTTTAATTATTGTCTAATAAAATAAATAACTTTATAAAAGTATTATGTTTTATATAAAAAGATTTTACTATTAGCCTAATAAAAGCTAATAACTTTATAAAAGTATTTTGTTTTATATAAAAGCTTTTCTGCTTTTATTACATTAATAATACTAATAAAACAAAACTCATATATATATATATATATATATATATATATATATAACAATCGACAATAATTGAATCCAATAATGTGAGATACTACTGTAGCAATAATTGAACAAAACTGAGTGACTTCTCACGTAAGCATCAATAATCAATACCTGGTGTCTTACTACGCAACCACACGTACATCGTACTTTTACTACTTAGGGTAGTTCAACAGTTTTAACGGTAAAACTTCCGTCGTTATTTTTATAAATATATTTTTGTCGTTTTTTTATTCCGACAATAATTCCGTTGTGGGGTTCACCAATGATTGCGCCGTTGTACGAATATTATCTGCTAAAACGAATATTCTCCGACCAATCGAATATAATACAACAACTTGCATACTTTGCAAAATTTATAAATACTACCCACAACTATAATATTATTTCAAATCCATACCATAATATTAAAAAAATATTTCGAGAAAATTAAATCTTTATTCGTAAAATTTGGGATTTTACAGTGATGGTTCTAGAAAGATGTTTTAGCAGTCCTCACTATTTCTGTAAAAAAGTGTATGAATAATTATAATGAGGACTTATTTGAGTGTTGATATTGTCTAGAAGACAATATTTATATTTAAACTCATAGTACGTGTTGTTGTATTTTGCTCGACAATTGTATTATGGAAGTTGTAATTTGCTTTCTGTACCATGTATTTGGCGACTCAGAATGGTGTTGTATACCTATTTTGGGGGCATCACAGTTGGTATCAAAGCTTAGGGATATGATACCTAGCTGAGATGTGAGAATAGAACTAGGAGGGGAGAGATAGTAAATCCTTCGCTAGTGTGTCCTACATAAGCCTAATTGTTGGTCGGTCATAATATAAGGATATTATGTGATATGTTAATTTGTGTAATTAACCATTGTTTTATGGAAGTTTTTAAGAATGGCAGCTAAGAACGTTAACAATGGAGTGAATGAGATCGTGGAGATACCTCTAATCACCAACCAGTATAATGTGATGTCAGGCGAAGAATGAATTACAGATATCTATGTTGTGAGTGAAGAATTGATAGTTGCACCCGAGATAGTTGCAGAGGTAGCAGTTGAGAGTGAGGAAGAAGAGGTACCTGAGGAGAATTTGTTAGAAGAATTTTATGATCGAAATTTAGAATTGCAAAATCGAATTCATGAGTTAGAAGAACAGGCTGAAGAATGGCAAGCGGTCGTGGAGCAAAAGGATGTAACAATTCAAGCTTGTGTTACCCGATCTGTGATGCTTGAACAGAAGCACTCTTTGACAAAGTATAAGACGATAAAGTTGGAATCTAAGCTGAAAGAAGAAACAACTGAACGAGTGAGAATGAGTGATGCATGGGTAAAAGCCGCACGACGCGTTGATATTGTGGAAAGAGATGTTCGATCTAAGAAGGCTAAAATAGATGATATATATTTCTCTTTTTGGACAACAATTGAGAGAACCCAACATCGAGTTTTGAATTACCCTGTACATTGCGGTCAACCTCAATTCAATATGGATTGAAGATTAATGATTCAGATCATGAAACAAGAGTACGATGAAGCAGTTGATGGTGGAATATGCCCTATAAAAAATTCAATTTCAACGGTAGTGATGACACCAAATGCTGCCCCAGACAAGTCAAAACTGGGTAGTTCAAGGGAGAGCGATTGTCATGACTTCCCAACAAGTGAGATGAACATGACCGACTGGTGACATAAATGAATATCTTTGGCCTGTAGTGCAAAAATGATTTTTTGATGATAGACTTTTAAATCTTAGAAGATAGTAGAATTCATTCTCTATGTGACTATTCTAATGGATTGCTGTTTTCGCTGCATTTGTTGATCTAAAACTTGTTGTCTAATATATTTTATCAGATTTTTCCCTGTTGAAGACTAATAATAATTTTTTGTATATTATCTTAGTCATAATATTATTTACTGAGCTAGTTGAGCTCTCCCTTTTCCTTTTTGTTCCAATTTTCTTCTCAGGAGGTGAGAACATAGCAAAATTGAGTCGAGGTATGGAGTGATGGTTCTAGAAAGATGTTTTAGCAGTCCTCACTAGTTATGTAAAATAGTGTATGAATAATTGTAATGAGGACTTATTTGAGTGTTGATATTGTCTAGAAGACAATATTTGTATTTAAACTCACATTATGTGTTGTCATATTTTACTCGACAATTGTATTATTAAAGTTATAGTTTGCTTTCTGTACCATGTATTTGGCGACTCAGAATGGATGTTGTATACCTATTTTGGAGGCGTCACATTATCTCAGTTTTGTTTTTATATATATATATATATATATATATAGTCCGGATCAGGTCCGGACTGCCGGACCATAACAAAATTCGGACTTTTTTTGTGCTTTTTTTTTAAAAAACAACTAAAAAAATAAAATAAAATTATGGAACTTGAATTTTTACAAAATACAGTATTTTGGGTGTGATTTAGATACATATATCAAAACATGTCTGTACAGATATCAAGTTCCATAATTTTATTTTATTTTTTTTAGTTGTTCTACAAAAAAAAACGATCTCAGTATTTTAATCGGTCCAGGACTCCGGACGATCCTAGTTATATATATATATATATATATATATATATATATAAGTATTATATATATATATATAGTCTGTCAGGGAAATGGGTGGGGGGGGATGTGGTAACGTAGAACGGAGGTAATGTATATATAAATATATATTTTATAAGTTTTGTTTTTTATGAAAAATAAAATATATTATATTTTATTATGCGTAGTGTTTGCATAGTGCCTACATTGTGTTTGCATAGTAAAATTTTAAAAAATTTAGCCGATCGAAAGATCGCCAGTGATTGTTCACTGTGCAGTCACTGATTTTCTAAATTCAAATAGTATCCTTCCATTCTCATATAAATAAGATGCTTAGTTTAGAATTGAAAATCACATCAGAATCAGAGAATTATTCTTCTATAATATTGACATATTTCTTTAGAGTTTAAGGAAGTTTTGAGTGTAGAAAATAATACAAGTTTCTTCAAGAATATCCCCGCTATACTAGTTGGAATACTCTCCTTTTTAAGGTAAGGGATATTATTTTTGTTCAATATTCGTATGAAATAATATTTTTTTTCCCATACTCTGTAGTATGTAAGTAATATTATTTTATTTCAGATTTCAAATTCTACATTCATTTTGTTAAAGTATGGCTTCTATACTCCTTGAAATTAGTAAAATATCCTTGAAATTTGCACTTTATCTAGTATCTTTTCATGGAAATATTATTCCAAGCATTCTTGATAATTTTTAATCTTTTCATGCTGGAGTACTATTCACGGGGTACTATTCCCGAAGTACTATTTACGGCATACTATTTGTGAGACCCCAAATTTTATGAATAAAGATTTAAATTTCTCGAAATATTTTTTCAAAATTATGGTGTGGATTTGATATAATGTTATAGTTGTGGGTAATATTTATAAATTTTGCAAAGTATACAAGTTGTTGTATTATATTCGATTGGTCGGGGAATGTTCTTTTTGTCGAGGAATATTCGTACGACGGCACAATCATTGGTGGATCTCACAACAGAATTATTGTCGGATTGAGAAAACGACAAAAATATTTTTATAAAAATAATGGCGGAAGTTTTATCGTTAAAACTGTTGAACTACTCGGTAGTAAAAGTACAGTAATACGCATGGTTGTATAGTAGCACACGATATTGATTATTGATACTTACGTGAGTAGTCACTAAGTTTTGTTCAATTATTGCTACAGTAATTGTTGCATAGTATCTCACGTTATTTGATTCAAATATTGTCGATATTTTATATATTATTAAATCAATAATTGAGATGACAGAGTTATTAATATTATTATTTGCAATATTAACAATGTTTAGAAGTTCTGCCAAGGAGAGGTTTGGTCACCTAATTACGCGCCAATAGGGAAAAATCCTTATTGAAAAGTTCCCTCTTTCCTTGGAACGACCTGGTCGATTAATATTGTGAATTCTAATAATGATGATAAATGTTGTTAAATATATTGAGGTGTCTTTTTATGAAGTCACGTAAGTTTTATATATATATATATATATATATATATATATATATTATAAATTTTATTTTATTAGTATTATTAATGTAATAAAATAGAAAAGCTTTTTATATAAAACAAAATATTTTTATAAAGTTATTTGTTTTATTAAACTATAAATAGAATATATTATATTTTATTATGCATAGTGTTTTCATAGTAATTTTTTTATATAAAATGTAATACTTTTATTAAGTTATTTGTTTTATTAGACTATAAATAGAATATATTATATTTTATTATGCATAGTATTTAGATAGTGCTCTTGTATAGTGTTTTTGATAGTAAAATCTTTTTTATATAAAATGTAATACTTTTATAACTTTATTTGTTTTATTAGATAATAATTAGAATATATTATATTTTATTTTGTATAGTGCTTAAGATAGTGTTTTGTATAGTAAAATCTTTTTATATGAAATGTAATACTTTTATAAAGTTATTTGTTTTATTAGACTATAAATAAAATATATTATATTTTATTTAAAAGATTTTGTTTTATTAGAATATTTTATTAATATTTGTATAGTAAATCAATATGGACCGTCTGTTTAAAAGTAAATCAATCTGGACCGTTCATGAATTAATTCTTATCAGGTCCATTCTCCTATAAGTAGAAGCTCATTCCTTCATTATTTCTTACTTAATTCTTTGAAACTCTAGAGAGAGAAATATAGAGAGAGAAAGAAGAAAAGTATTCTCGCTACTTCCCTACTCCTATATCCAGGTTTCTTCTAAGGTAAGGGTATTATTTCTTTTGTATTCATTGAAAGAACTTCTGTTATTCCATTCTTTATTATTCTGTTGGAATAACTCAGATACGCCGGCTACTCAGACTTGGTGAAATTCTTACGTTATTCCATTCTTTAGTATTATCTTTGGAATAACTTTTATACATGCGATGTAGCATAGAGGAAAATCGAACATTTTGTAATTACCTTTAATAATGAATAAAATAATATTATTTATTATTATTACGTGTTGAGAAGATGAAGGTCGTTCTATAACCTAGAAACATCGGAACGTCGTAGTATTTTCGCTACGTAGGAGAATTAAAGTGTTTGAATTTCTAATACAAAAATAAAAGTTTTCCGAGAAATTTTCTGAAAAACACTATTCATCGATTTCTACTCGGGAACTATTTTTGAACTTCCGAGAAATATGTAACGTTATAATATCGAGGTGATATTGATTATGTAATAATAATCTAAGTATGGAAAACGAAATATTTCGCATGCGGACTTAATTTGGGAACGTTAGGTTATTAAGCGTTTAAAGAGAGTTGTGATTATATAATGTGTATACATTATATGAAGTAATGGATGTAAGTATAATATCGACATATTGTACTATTATGTATGAAGAATGAGATAACGATATTAAGAATTAGTATATGAGTTAACATCTGAAGATTATATCGTAGGGTATAAATGTGAAGTTATTGAATTAAATGTAATGGACTTGTAGGATTGCTAGCTTATTGGTAGAAGTCCAATAGAATGTGTTTCTCAAGCCAAGTGTTTGTTAATCATGAGTCCAAACAATGGTAGTGTAAGTTCGATAAGAAAACTAGCTAGATTAAACCAAGCAAGCCCAATGATTTAGCCATGATCCATGGAGCGATCCAAGTGTAAGTGGGTAGACTTGATGGGCAAGGTTAATGTGTGGTGACCAAGTGATGTGATGAGCAAGTGTTGTGGCTAGCAAGTTTACTTAGTGGCTAGATAATGAATAGTAAGGAGGTGGGGTATGAGGAGGTGGAAATGAGGAGGTGGGATGTGTTAATGACCATTCTACCCTAGCTTTTGATAGCTTTATAAATACCAAGCTCATTTCAATTTTGTTGGTTGTTATTTCATCCAACTTTCCTCTCAATATAAAGCTACTTAGTGGTTAGGAAGAATAAGCCACTTAAGCACTTATAAGCCACTTCAACCTTTGCTAGTTTTCCAAAGTGAATTGAAGTCTTAGTCTTTAAGGGTAAGACTCATCTCTTTTATCTAAATCTTTTCTATGATAGGATTGATAGAAAAGGGGGATGGTTTGAGGATAACATGTAATAAGTTATTAAAGAATGAACTTAAGCCGAATAAGTTGAATAAGCAACTTGAACATTAATAAGTTGCTAAAACCATTAAGAACCTATCATATGTTGTCATATGATGTTTAGTATGTTGAATATAGCATGAGAACTTTGATTGAAGGACTTAAGTTATTAATAAGTCATGTGCATGAAGATTTCTAGTTCATAAGCTAAATAAGTTAATGACTTATGAAAATAAGTCAAAACCTACCTTGTTTATAAGATGGGTTAATAAGTAATTTGTAATGATCATATGTTGATTAAAATCCATTAAGAACGCTTAGTAATGAATATTTGCCGGACTTCACACGATTGGACGATTATCGTCAAATTCGTGAAATTCTTGGAATGGAAGTCGTATTTTGTGTTTGAAGTCGGAAACGTTGGTTTTCGATGGAGACAAGTCATTTTAGTCATTATAGAGTTGCGGACTCAAAAATGACCGGATTCTGACTTAAAACGAAGAAACGAGCGTTGAACGTTCACGAACGTTTATCGTTTTTGTTAAAAATAAACTCATAGGTGAATTTTTAGCAAATGAAGTCAAATAGATAAAATTCTTGCATGAACACGTAGATTATGAAATTTGTGAACCTTAGGCTTTTGAACGGACCAATTCGGACTTAAAAGCGAAGAAGTTATCGTCCGGGAAGTTCGTAAAAATGTCAAATCGAAAAAATTTTTCGAGGCACGAGTCGCATCATATGCTGTGACTCTAAGCTTTAGAATGGCATGCATTGCAACATGATGAGGAGAAGGCTTGTGTAATCGCTAACTCGCTTGCGCAAGCATGAGTCACAGAAGTAATCCTTGGCCATGGCCTGACCCAAAAAATGATAGTGAAAAATGATTTCAAGTGTAGAAGGAAAGAGAACTTGTTAGTAATGAATTAAGATGTAATCATAATATGGTTAAGAAATTGTAAGGTACTTATAAGACACTATTGCATGTTGATTAAGAATTTATAATCAATCGAAGATGAGCGGAATGAGAATGACGTAACGAAAGCCAAAAACCCTAATAACGAATCTAAGTTAGGAATTACGTTGAGATGAAGGGTAAGATATAATAGTAATCATACTTGATGGTGTATGACTTAATGTGGTACGTTATGTGATTATGTATTGTAGAATCATAAAGACTTAAAGTACTGTACGGATATTAATCAGTAATCAGACGTCAAAGGCAAGTATTCTAACCCTTGTTCCGATTCTCACCGACAAGCTTTATAATTCATGTATTCTTTCACATGAAGTTTTGAATGATGAAGTCTTAAGCCATTTCTTTTGGCTAGACTTATATTATGAATCATCAAGCATGATTAATGTTTACCGAAAGTTATATTGGTATGGTTTTCAATCGAAGACCAAGTATACTAAAATATTTTTTGTGGTTTAACGACGAGCACGTGAGGTTGCCACAACTTAAACGTATACACGTTTAATGAATGTAGTGTTGATCAACATAGAAGTACTTATGAAATGATCACTCGTAAGTGCTCGTAAGTGGCTATTTTGATTTACGGACTTAGTCTTGTCGGGTTGTCCTTTCAAAAGAACTTATGATATGCTTCATAGATTTGAGCCATAATTGTTATTCTACCGAGTATGGTTGTATAAAACGTTTTGAAGGAAAAGAAGTGCTATTTTGAATTATCGATAAGATTGTGAACTATTGTTCGATTATTGAAGATATATGAGTTCTATGTTTCAAGCATGTTGTTTATTAGAATGGTAGTACTTCCGAAGCTAGTCATGCTCACTCTTGCTTGAACCATATGAACATTTGCTAAAATCGAAATGAATCAAGGCTCCAAAGTAAAGGATAAAGCGTAAGCAAAGACGAACCCATAGTATACTTATGTAATAGTATAGGATGAATGTTTATAATATATTGATATTATGACAAGAACAACTGAAAGGGTTACAACGAGATATATAAGTTATATCTCGTTATATTATGTTGATAATATATTGATATTATGTAATATTATTTTGAATATATATATAAGTTATATTAGTCCTTTTGAGACTATTCAATGAGATGTATGAATGAATGGTAGTACCGTGTAGCACCATCTGTCGGGTTGGAAGAGACCCGGATTTGGGGGCCTCACATGCGAAGTACCGCATACATGGTGAAATTCTTCTGTTATTCCATTTTTTATTATTATGTTGGAATAACCTATATATGCGAAGTACCGCATACATGGTGAAATTCTTCATTATTCCATTCTTTATTATTCATTGGAATATCCACTGCAATGCGTATTACGCATGATCTCGTTCCATTATTTATTATTCTGTTGGAATAACCTGTCTGTGTGGTCTATCGCATGCCTGGTGAAGTCTTTTGTTATTCCATTAATTATTATTCTATTTGAATAACCTGTCTGTGCGGTTTATCACATGCATGGTGATTTCGTTGTTATTCCATTCTTTATTATTTTGTTGAAATATCCCGTCGGTGTAATTTTTGCTCGATTCGATTCCGATTCTTTATTATTACGTTTAATATCATATCCGTGCGTTTACGCATGACCTAGTTCCATTCTTTATTATTATTTGGCTGGGAATAACTCGTGCATGCGATCTATCGCGCATGGTGAATCCTTATGTTATTCCATTATTTATTATTACATTGGAATAACATTCATGTGGATTACCACATGCATGGTGAATGACCCTTCGTATTCATTTCTTATTAAATTGTGGAAATGATCTCATCTCACGTGGATTACCGCGTGGCGAAGCGAAAATCCATTCATAGCTTCATATATATTATGTTATACTCGGTTGGTTAAAGCTTTGACTTCTATACTCCATGAAATTAGTGGAATATCCTTGATATTTCAAGGCTTCATCCAAAGATCTTTCATGGAAATATTCTTCCGAGCATTCTTGAATTTTACTCTACTGCAAAAGATCATGTTGACAATTTGGACGTTATTGAATTACGGATAAATTAATTCTTGAACTTGTTTTATTGGATTCTTATATCATTGTCATCATCCCCATGCTTATATTATGTTGAAAGTCATCCGTGGCATGTTGTGCATAGATGGACTTGGTATGATTATGACAAATGATTATTCTAAGTATAACGCTTGGCCGTAATGTTATAAATGATGTGGTAAAAGTCCTCATTGGCCCGTAGTGCATTGATGGGATGGTTGTTGGCATGATCATGACCATTGATTAATACACGAATATCCTTGTTCAGTAGTGCATGGATAATTTGTGGTTGTGATACTAATGAATATCTTTGGTCGTAGTGCGGGGATGATGTGGATTATTTATTGTCGAGTCCCAAATGATAAAAGTGATGAAAAACCTTTAAATCATAAAAGATAGTAGATTTTATTCTCTACTTGACTCTTTTAATGGATTGTTTGTTCACCGCAGATTAAACTTGATGTTTGTTATATTTTATCGGTTTAACATTGTTGAAGACTAATGATAATTTATTCTACATTATCTTAGGCATAATATTTCTTCATCGGCTAGTTGAGCTCACCCTTTCTTTCACCTGTTTCTCTTGTGAAATGAGAACGTGCAAGGGATTAGTCGGGAAGCGAGTAACGATGGGATGATAGCATTAGTAGTCCTCACTATTATGTTAAATAGTGTGATAACAAATGTAATGAGGACTCCATTGAGTGTGGATATTGTTTAGATGACAATATTCTTTTTAAAACTCTCAATTTATGTTTTGTCGTATTTTACACGACAGCTGTATTATTAGTTTGTATTTGTATTCAGTACCATATATCTGGCGACTCAAGATGGGTGATGTATACATATTTTGGGGGCGTCACACTATTCACTCGGATACTATTCACGCGGGGTACTATTTATGACAAAAATTGATTTCTTTTCGATCTAAATCATTTTTGATACAATATTATTCTTGAATTTTACTCCACAAAGCAGTATCATGTAGACAATTTTGACATTATTGAATTCTGGATAAATTAAATTATAATTCTTTAAAACATATCATTTGCTTTCATTTATTTGAATTCTTATATCATTGTCATCATCCTCATGCTTATATTGTGATGAAAGTCATATTTGGCCCGTATTGCATAGATGGACTGTTGATTGGTATGATTATGACCAGGGATCATTTGGTATAATCATAACCTGTAATGTTACAAATGATGTGGTAAAAGTCCTTATTGGCCCATAGTGCATTGATGGACAGTTGTTGGCATGATCATGACCATCGGTGATAACACAAATATATTTGGCCCGTAGTGCATGGACAATTCGTGGACGTGATACTAATGAATATCCTTGACCCGTAGTGTATGGATAATTCAATGATATGGAATACTTATTGAGCCGAGTCTCAGCGATAAAATTGATAATAAACTTTTTAAATCATAGAAGATAGTAGAATACTTTACTCTTCTAATGGATTGTTTGTCCATTAGAAGCAAAATTTGTTGTTTATTGTATTCTATCAGTTTAACACTGTTGGAGGCTAACGATAATTTATTTTGCATTATCTCAGTCATAATATTTTATTACTGGGCTAGTTGAGCTCGCCCTTTTACTTTCATTGTTTTCTTCAGGAAATGAGAACGTAGCTGGAACTAGTCGGGGAATAGAGTAATGGTCTGAGATGGTGGCTGTAGTAGTCCTCAAAATTTTATAAAATAGTGTGATAATAATTGTAATGAGGACTCCATTTGAGTTTGTATATTGTCTAGAAGACAATATTCCTGTCAAAATTCTCAGCTATGTTTTGTCGTATTTTACACGACAGTTGTATAATTAAGTTTGTATTTAAATTATGTACCATATATTTGACGATTAAGAATGAGTGATGTATACCTATTTTGGAGGCGTCACAAAATTAAACAAAAACATCTAAATTTATTTTATACAACCTATTTATCTCTCTAACTTTTCTCTCCCACTAACAAAAGGTCTGGCGATTTCGTACCGGCTCCATCCAAATCGACACTCATAGCGTCTGTCTTTCTCATTCTCTATGAAGCTAATGCTCCATAACTGTAAGACCCAAAATTTTATGAAATGGAAGTATCTAATTTTTTTATAATTATTATTCTATTTAATAAATGGTTAAATTGATAAAAGGTTAAAGTTAATGGTGATATTTAAAAATTTTGCAAAATAAGCAAATTGATATAAAACATTCATTGTGTCGGGGAATATTCGTTTGGTCGGGGAATATTCTTTTTGTCAGAAAATATCCGTACGACGACACCATCATTGGTGGACCCCACAACGGAATAACTGTCGGAGTTAGAAAACGATAGAAATAACTTTTTATAAAAATAACGACAAAAGTTTTCACAGAATTAATCGTTGAAATTTCCGGTGATAAAAATGCGATGAATACGGCATTCAAAGTTGCAGTAGTAGCACCACGGTATTTCATGAGATCTCGATTATTGATGCTTATATAAGAAGTCACTCAGTTTTATTCAATTATTGCAACAATAGTTGCTGCATAGTATCTCATATTATTGATTCAAATATTGTCACAGCATCATCTGCACAATATTTTATAATTGAGACAACACATTTATTCATATTATTATTTATATTATTGACAACGTCGATAAAGTTCTGTCGAGGAAAGAGGTTTGGTCACCTAATTGCGCGCCAATAAGGAGAAATCTTTATCGGAAAGCCCTCTCTTACCTGAGAACGATCTAGTTGTCAATATTGTAAGTTATAATATTAATGATGAATAATTGTTAAAATATTAAAAATGTGTTTATTGAAGATAAGTGAATTACAAAAGTTAAAGGGGAATAATGCAAACTTGAAAAACTTTAGGGGTACTAAAGTGTATTAAGTAAATCAATCTGGACCATTGATGGTGGTTTCAATAGTAAATCAATCTGGACCATCGATGGTGATTTTAATAGTAAACCAATCTGGACCGTCAGTGGTGGTTTAATAGTAAATCAATCTGGACTGTCGGTTGTGGTTTTAATAGTAAATCAATATGGACCGTCGGTTGTGGTTTTAATAGTAATCAATATGGGCCGTTCATTTTAATAGTAAATCAATCTGGACCGTCCATGAATTAGTTATTATTTAGTCATTTCTCCTATAAATAGAAGCTTAATTCTTCTTTCATTCTCACCAATTCACTAAGACTCACAAGAGAAGCTATAGAGAGAGAAAAAAAGAAGAGTATTCTGTTACTTCACTATTGCAGTATCTAGTAAGGGATGTTATTTTCATTTCGTAAGGGGTATTATTTCTTTAATATTCATAAGGAATACTATTTTTCATATTCATCCTTTAATATGTCGCAATAATCTGTCTACACGGATTATGTAAGACCCCAACTTTTATGAATAAAGATTAATTTCTCTCAAAGTATATTTTTGAATATTATGGTGTGGATATGATATAATGTTATTGTTATGGGTAATAATTACAAAATTTGCAAAGTAAGCAAGTGGTTATATAATATTCGATTGGTGGGGAATATTCGCTTTTAACAGGGGAATATTCGATACATTGCAGACAATCATTAGTGGACCCCATAATGGAAGTATTGTCGTAGTAAAGAAAATGACATAATTATCTTTTATAAAAATAACGGTGAAGTGTTACCATTAAAAGCGGTTGAACTACGGGTAGTAAAAGTACTGAAGAATCTGGCGTGGTTGCATAAGAAAGACACGGTATTGGTTATTGATGCTTACGTAAGAAGTCACCAATTATACTCAATTATTGCTATAGTAATTCTTTGATCAAATCTCTCATATTATTGATTCGATTATTGTCATAGATCATCCGCGATAATATGATATATTATTAAATCAATAATTGAGACGACAAAGTTGTTTATATTATTAAATTGCAATATTTACAATGTCTAGAAGTTTTGTCGAGGAGAGGTTTGGTCACCTAATCATGCGCCGACCAAGGAGAAATCCTTATCGGAAAGCCCCCTCTTTCCTGAGAATGACCTGGTTGTTAAATATTGTGAGTTATAATATTAATGATGAATAAGTTCGAGTTGATTAAAGATGATTTTGATAGTTCCATTGTGTTGAAATTATTTATGTTAGTGGAAATCGACTTTTATTTCGATAATAATTGATGTTTGGAGGTTATATTATTCAATCGGGTATTCGGGGCACTTTTTGTGTCGGAGTTACTATTCACGAGTTACTATTCACCCAATTACTATTTACTCTAGTATTATTCACTCGGGTATTTGGGACACTTTTTGTGCCGGGGTACTATTCACGGGGTACTATTCCCGAAGTACTATTCACCCAAAAAATATTTTTTTTTCGGTCCAAACCATTTTTGGGTACAATATTATTCCATGGGGAGATGTGCTAATTTTTCAGACTGTTGGTTGAAGTTTTAATAGTAAATCAATATGGATCGATGGTTTAAAGTTTTAATAGTAAATCAATATGGATCGCTGGTTTAAAGTTTTAATAGTGAATTAGTATGGACCGTTGCTTTAAGTTTTAATAGTAAATCAATATGGATCGTCCGTTTAAAAGTAAATCAATCTGGACCGTTCATGAATTAGTTACTATTCAGTCCATTCTCCTATAAATAAGCTCATTCTTTCATTATTTCTTACTTAATTCTTTGAAACTCTAGAGAGAGAAATTATAGAGAGAAAGAAAAGAGAAGTCTCGCTACCTCACTTTTCCAATATCCAGTTCTTCTAAGGTAAGGGTATTATTTCTTTCGTATTCATGAAGAGAACTTCTGTTATTCCATTCTTTATTATTATGTTGGAATAACCTGTCTATGCGAAGTACCGCATACATGGTGAAATTCTTTTGTTATTCCATTCTTTATCATTCTGTTGGAATATCCCGCTTGGTATGACATTACCGACCACGGTTCCATTAATTATTATTCTGTTGGAATAACCTGTCCGTGCGGTCTATCGCATACATGATGATTTCTGTTGTTATTTCATTCTTTATTATTCTGTTGGAATATCCCGTCGGTGCGAATTTTGCTTGACCTGGTTCCGTTCTTTATTATTCTGTCGAAATATCCTGTCTGTGCGTTTACGCATGACTTAATTCCATTCTTTATTATTTTGTTGGGAATAACCTGTTTGTGTGGTCCATCGCATGCATGGTGAATTCTTCTGTTATTCCATTATTTATTATTCTGTTGGAATAACCTGTCTATGTGGATTACCACATGCATGGTGAATGATCCTTTGTATTCATTCCTTATTAAATTGTGGAAATGATTCAGATATCGTGGATTACCGCACGGGTGGCGAAAATCCATTCATAGCTTCATATATTCTATTCTACTCAGTTGGTTAAAGTTTTGGCTTCTATACTCCATGAAATTAGTAGAATATCCTGGATATTTGTGCTTTATCCAGTATCTTTTCATGAAAATATTCTTCTGAGCATTCTTGAATTTTTCTCCACAAAGCAGTATCATGTTGACAATTTGGACGTTGTTGGTTCTTGGATAAATTAATTCTTGAACTTGTTTTATTGAATTATTATGTCATTGTCATCATCCTCATGCTTATATTGTAATGAAAGTCATCTTTGGCTTATGTGCATAATGGACTTAGTATGATTATGACCAGGGATCATTCGGTATAATCATGACCTGTAATATTATAAATGATATGGTAAAAGTCCTTAGTGGACTGTAATGCATTGATGGACAGTTTTTGGTGTGATTATGACCAGGGATTGTTCTGTATAGTCATGACCATTGATGATTTAATGAATATCCTTGGCCCGTAGTACAGGGATGATTAAATGATGTGTTTTATTTATGATGTTGAGTCTCAGCGATAAAAATTAATGAAAATATTTTAAACCATAGAAGATAGTAGATTTTATTCTCTACTTGACTCTTCTAATGGATTGCTTGTTCCACTGCAGTTAAACTTGATGTCTATTGTATTTTATTAGTTTAATATTGTTAAAGACTAATGATAATTTATTCTGCATTATCTTAGTCATAATATTTCTTACTGGACTAGTTGAGCTCACCCTTTCTTTCACATTTTCTCTGTGAAATGAGAATATATTTGGGGACGAGTCTGGGAACGGAGTGATGGTCCAGATGATGATAGCATTAGTAGTCCTCACTATTATGTTAAAAAGTGTGATAATAAATGTAATGAGGATTCCATTGAGTGTGGATATTGTCTAGATGACAATATTCTTATTAAAACTCTCGGCTTTATGTTTTGTCGTATTTTACACGCATACGCTTGTATTATTAAGTTGTATTTGTATTTTTGTACCATGTATTTGGCGACTCAAGATGGGTGATGTATACCTATTTTGGGGGCGTCACAAATTACGTACCGCATGACAGATGAAAATCCATTTGTAGTTTCGTATGTTATTTCTTTTCATATTCTTAAATCTAAACTTACTATGGTAAGTACTGCTTCTATAATTCCTAAAATTAGTGGAATATCCTTGAGTTTTGCGCTTCATCCAGTATCGTTTCATTGGAATATTGATATGAACTTTCTCATTAAATATCAATATTTTCACCTAGAGTATTATTCACGGGTTATTATTCACTCAAGTTACTATTCACTCGGGTATTATTCACTCGGAGTTTTAGGATACTTTTCATGCTGGGGTACTATTCACGAAGTACTATTCACCCGAAAAATTGATTTATTTTCTGCCCAAATTATTTTTGATACATGGATATTATTTTTGAATTTTACTCCACAAAGCAGTATCATGTTGACAATTTGAATATTTTTAAACTGTGGATAAATTTAAAGTCTTTAATATTTATCCTTAATTTCGTTTGATTAATGTTTAATCCTCATGCAGTATCATCCTCATGCTTATATTGTGATGAAAGTCATCTTCGGCCAAGGGTGCAAAGATGAACTGTTGATTGGTATGATTATGACCAGGGATTACTCGGTGTAATCATGACCTGTAATGTTACAAATGATGTGGTAAAAGTCCTCATTGACCCGTAATGCATTGGTGGACAGTTGTTGGTATGATCATGACCATGCGTTCTCTTCGGCCAAGGGTACAAAGATGAATTGTTGATTGGCATATTCATGATTATTGGTGAAAACACGAATATCCTGGCCCGTAGGCAATGGATAATTCGTGGTTGTGATACTTAATGAATATCCTCGCCCGTAGTACATCGATAATTCAATTGATGTGGATTATTTGTTGTTCGAGTCTCGAGATAAAATTGATGATAAACTTTTAAATCATGTAAGATATAAGAGATATCACGCCTACTCTCGACTCTTCTAATGGATCGCTTATATCATTGTTCGTTGATCTAAAACTTATTGTCTATTGTATTCTATCAGTTGTTATACTATTGAAGGCTAACGATAATTTATTATGCATTATCTTAGTCATAATATTCTTTACTGGGCTAGTTGAGCTCACCCTTTTCTTTCATTGTTCTCTTCAGGAAATGAGAATATAGCTGGGACTAGTCAGAGAATGGGGTGATGGTCAAAATGGTTGTTATGGTAGTCCTCACTATTTAGTGTGATAATAAATGTAATGAGGATTGAATTTGAGTTTGGATATTGTCTATGAGACAATATTAGTGTTAAAACTCAACTATTGTGTTGTCGTATTTTGCACGACAGTTGTATTAATTAAGTTTGTATTTGTATTCTGTACCACGTATTTGGCGACCCAAGATGGGTGATGTATACCTGTTTTGGGGGCGTCACAATAATTGTATTAATTTTTTAATTTATTTTTATAACGTAAGAAAAATTTTTAAACCCTAACTTTCTTACGCTAAAAAATTAAATTAAAAAATTAATACAGTTATAGAGCATTTACCTTCGTAGAGAATAAGAGAGACATACGCTACGAGTGTCGATTTGGCGGAAGCCGGTAAGAAATTGTCAGAGCTTTGGTTCGTAGTGAAAGAGAGCGATAAGAGTTATAGAGAGAAAGAGGTTGTATAAAATAAATTTAGATAGTTTTTTTTTGTTCAAGTCGACTGACCTATTTGACACCCAACCCAACCAATCTAACAACCCACATGTTTTTTTTAAAGTTCGCCTTTGGTTAATTAGAGAGAAAATCCCTATATATATTAATTTACAAAACTATAACTATTAACTTGTTATAAAATTTTTACTTTCAAAACTTACGATGTCACGAGGTATGAGTAAGGAATAATATAATTTTGAAAAAGATATTAAATATTCAATATAAACTTTTGAATTGAATTATAAATTATAATTATTATTTTTTTAAAAAAATATATAAATATTAATATTTTATATTCATTAATTAATAATTTTTGCATATATATATATATAAGTTATTAATTAATAATTTACATATATATAAAAGTTATTTATATATATATATACATTTAATATTTCAAAAATGATAAAATTTACTTAAATGATAATTTAAAATATTAATTAATTTATTTATTAAAAATAAATTAATTAATATTCATTTATTAATAAATTTTATTTTAAAATTCATCATTTTTTTTTATTTTCTATGTATGGACTTCTAGTTACAATTACAAACCCGAATTCAAAATATTATCGTACGCCGGAATTTATTTCTCTCTCTAATCATCATTTTCGTATACGTCTACCATTTCCTGCACACATTCATCTACTTTACACAAACAGTCAATCTAACAAACAAACCCCCTACCATTTTATCTGTATATCGATCGATTTACTGTAATCATCATTTTATCAAGCTCGATTTCGTCCGTTTTCGATTCCCAAAATAATGGAGAACTCGAAAGCTGGAACCAACGAAGCCAAGAGCACCATCAATTCAAACGAAGATAACCCTAATGATAACAATATTATCAATTCCTCAGCGGCTACTACAGTTTTAGCAGAAGGAGGCGGCGGTGAATCGAACGCGGCGGCGGTGTCTGGGAACGAAAATGAAGATAGTCGTCAAACGAGAACTCCCTTCACCAACCTCAGTCAGGTCGATGCTGATCTCGCCCTCGCCCGTACACTACAAGAACAGGTTTCAACATCTTTTTTATATATCGATTATGCTTTTGTGTTGTATTGATTTGAAGTTTGAAGAAAGGGGGTTTTGTGCCTCAGTTGCTTCACTGATTACGATTTTCTATTTTTTCTGTCGTTTGTACTCAATTTCAATCTACAAAATCTATTCTTTACTCTTACTCTATCGCTTTATGTGGGCATTTGATTGAAAGTTAGTATTTTTTGTTGTTCCCTGGTTTGCATCAATCATTACATGATTATCCGTATCCATTTCTCCTTATTCTGTTTAGCTTGTGGCCTTTTATACTTTTTGTTGGAAATGTATGAACTTTTTCATATCAATTGCTTTACAGATTTCGATTCTGTATTAGTTGCCTTTCTTGGATTCTATTTCTAATCTAATTCAACACTTGCTCTCTCTCTCTCTCTCTATATATATATATATATATATATATATATATATATTGCCTTTCCCTTTCCCTATTTTTTTCTTTGAAAATGAGACAACATGAATTGAACTTCAATTTAGCATTTAAAGACATTAAGTTATTGTAAGTCATTGCTGATTTTGTGCTCTTGTTATTGGTGCTTGGATCTGGTTCCCTCCAATACACCTTCATCCAGTTTCTCCCAATCATGTATTTGTTGATTGACAACTGACTAGAATAGGTTTTTACGACCAAGATAATCCTAAATAAATTACCATCATAATTCATTATTAACTTGACAGCTGGACAACTATTATGATTATAACTTATTTGGGATGATCTTGGTGATTAAAATCTACACAATCTACATTTGCCACTTGTTCATGTATCGGATGAAATAGAGTGAAAGGTATGATTGAGTGGAGTCAGAACCGTAGCTCTTTAAGGTTTCTTGTTGGATTAATTGAACTTGATTTGCATTGGATTAGGAAAGGGCGTTTATGATGATACGAATGAATGGTGATGGAAGTGATTATGGAAGTTGGGAGGCTGGAAGCTATGTGCCCGAGGATGATGATGATTTTGATGATCTCAATGAAGATGAGTATGATGATTCTGATGCAGATGATGATCATGAGCATGATCAGGATGATGACGATGATGAAGAAGATGCATTTGACGTGCATGCTCATTCTGATGATGGAGATGATGATCCAGGTGTTGAATTAGATCATGTTGATTTTCCAAGCGATGAAGCCTATGCAAGAGCCTTGCAAGATGCTGAAGATAGAGAAATGGCTGCTAGATTGCTTGCTCTATCTGGGATAAATGAGAGTGAGTGTCTTAGTTAGACTTGTTCTTTGCAGTTGTCTTGTTTTCTATCTCGCTCTACAGTGCTGATAGTTTGGTGATTGATAGAGACTGTGAACTCATATTGGTTGCAGGGGAAGTTGAGGAGGCAGAGGATCATGGTGGTAATTCTCAGGTAACAATTTGTTGATGTCAACCATTTACTGCATCAATCAGATTTTGATCTTGTCTACATCTCTCATAGAAAACTTAGAATCTTTATGATGACATTTATTTACTATAGTGTTGGGAAATTTTCTAGATATTGGCAATTTTTTGGATACTTGTAAAGAAAATGCTGGGAGATTTTGCAGACATGGATACTGACCCTTTTTTGTTACTAAAAGTATATTGAAATACCCATAATTTTGTATGAAGCATCTGTAGCCAAATAAACTTATTATGTAATTTGATAGCTTATGTTAAATTTCAAACATTTGTAAGCTGTACAAATAAACTTTTAGTCCCTTGGGTTATGAACGTGGAATAGCCTTAAACATGTTTGGGACTGTAGAATTGCATAAAAGGCATGGTACAACTACAACATTCATAGTACTCAGAGTTGAAAGTAGCTAGAATAAATGGAAATGGATAGGCAAAATTGGTGGATGCAGAGGTGTCAATTCTATAAGCAGCTGCTTACTTGCTTTTTATTATGTACAACATGGGAGATCACATTCCAAAATGACACGTCTGGACTTCGTATCAACTTCCGAAAAGCAGGATCAAACATGATTAGTTCATCTTGACCTATCCAAATTTATCAATGCCTGAATGAATATATCATGTTAATTAATTACTTAAATTTTTTGAGAGAAGATATAACTTGGAAATCAACAGACTTGGCTAAGATATTTGTTTCACGCTCAAGTTCTTCTTATGTATCTTGTGTTCGTCATAGGTGTTATTACTGCAGCTTTGTTGAGTTGAGTATGAGCACCTTATGTGTTATTCGCTCTTTCAGGATACCTGGGAGGATGTTGATCCTGATGAATTATCATATGAGGTAAGTTGGCCGCGGTATGTTGTGACTTTGGTAGGATAGCATTGTAAAACTATTTGTATTGTTATGTTTACTCCAAGGATTGTGGATTCTATTTTTTAGGAATTACTTGCCTTGGGTGATGTGGTTGGAACTGAGAATAGAGGGCTCTCTGCTGATTCAATTGCCTCTTTACCCTCGATGAGTTACAAGATGCAAAGCAATCAAGATGGAAACAGTGAATCGTATGCATACTTATTTTCATACTCATTACTGTTTTAAATGAGGTCATATGCTTATGGCATTCTGCCATTCCTTTCAGGTGTGTAATTTGCCGGCTGGACTATGAGGATGGTGATACACTGACTGTGCTTTCCTGTAAGCACTCATACCACTCCGAGTGCATAAATAATTGGTTACAAATAAATAAGGCAAGTCATTATTTTCTATTTTGATTTGCTTTCTGCTGATGTTATTAGGATCCAGAGAGAGTATCTATAAGCTGAGGGTAATTACTATCCATTGAGTGCTTTATCCAAACCTCCTTGTATGATGGAAAGGACTTCCTTCTCATTTTTGGTTGCGCTAAACAATATAATCGAGCATTTCAGTTAACATGGAGTCATATTTTGCAAATCTTGGTCTTTGCTTTTCTGTTATTTCCACATGAAATGTTCTTACTCCAGCACAATTATAATTGTTCACCTAATTAACCGTTGCTTTTGTTTTTTATTATGCATTATTTATCCTCAAGTAGAAATGCTAAAGGGTTTCTATACTTCTATTTTCCCCTTGTCATATTCTCCTTTTATTTTCTTTCCCTGTCTAAGTTTCTTCACCATTGGGATCAGTGTAAATCATCTGGGAAATTAGATTATGGGGAAGCTTGGTTCATTAGGAGGAAGTATATGAGCAGATCATTGTTCCTAAATCTGAGAACTGAATATTGGAGTGAGCTTCACTGCAACTTACCTGTAAAAATTATAACTGATACTTGAGGGGATATAAATAGTGGTAGACTTGGCTTGAGTGCATTTTTGAACATCTAGTAGATGGTTTGGTCATCGCCTCCCCTCTCTCTCTCTCTCTCCTCTCTACCTCTTTAAATTCAAGAAAAGTTTCAAATCGTGATTATAGTTCAAAGCAGTATTTGTTGATTGTATTTCAGTGGGTTCTTAATTGTGCAAGACTGATATATGGTTGTCTAAGATCGCTGACATACCTGATATTTTAAATGATGATTCTCTTTTCCAAAAACTTCATGTAGTCTGATATACAGTGTTAGCTGGGTACTAAATATACAGAGAGAGAGAGAGAGAGAAATGGATAGGGGGGAGAGAGCGAGAAAGCTAGCTAGTTAGTTTATTAGGTGCATTGATCCTTTAATAATTATAGGGTTATGGATTATCGTTGTTATAATTAATATTCTCGGTTTTATTGTGAACTCAAAACATTCTCTTAAAAGCTATTCTCAAGTAAAGCATCTGCTAGAGAACTGATGGATGTATGACTTATTCTGTGGCTGTAGGTTTGCCCTGTTTGTAGTGCCGAGGTCTCCACATCCGGAAACTGTTAGCAGAGATATTGGTGGCCCTTTTCTACAAGTTTCAAATATCCTACATAAGATGGGCAGACAAAAAGATAGTTCTCCGGCTCTTGTTCTAAACTAGTTTGCATCTTGTTGGTGTAAAGACTGCAAAATCTGTTTTTTCTATACATTCTTGATGCTGCCCCAAAACAATTAGCATCCCTTACTTTCTAATCTTCCCTTTTGTTTTAAAGTCTGTTGATTTACGCCATCAGCTATTGTGAATTGGCAATTATAGAGTCTTGACTGTGTTAGTTTTCTTATCAACTTTTTTTTGCAACTTTCAAGACTGAACCAAGGCTTAATGGTTTGGATGGTTTGTCTAGATGACGTGAATTATAGTTTCTTAGATAATTGACATCCAGATGAAAAATAAGCTTGAAAATTTGACTTCAAGTACTCAAATTTGGATTTTTAGAATATCTGGCTGGGGAAGATGAAAATCATCTTTTAACTTCTTTTTTTCCTCCCTAAACTTGGTGTTATAGGGACTATTTTTTTCTTCAATAGCTTTGCATAAATTATATATCCCTAAGGTGTATTACCTTAGGGAGTGTTTGTTTAGAGCTTAATATAATTGAAACATTTGAATCCCAAACAAGGTCGTTTGTTTTTGGTTTTTAAATTTGAATAGGTAAGATTGATGAAATTTGAATTAATGCCAGTCATATTTTTTTAGTTGAATGACCGAATGAGCGGTTGAATGAAGTAAAAAAAATAAAAAATAAAAATATTAACTATTATATTAACTAATATTAAATAAATTTATAATAATTTTGAATTTTTTTAGAGGGGTAAAATAATAAAGTTTTGTCATTCAACTATTTTAGACATTAATTATTAAATAGTTTTTTTTATTCAGATTCGAATTCATTCAGTTTTTATCAAACAATCCTCTTAGACTTGTAGCGTGATTAGTCATCTGGCCGTAGGATAATGTTAGAAGTCTCAAATATTTTTGTTTGAAATGATGTGTCAATCATAAGTTCATAACATTGATTGGATAAATATATAATGTGATTGTCTATGTCATAAATTATTATTATAATATTCAATTTCATGTCATTTAAAACTCAAGATTAAAAATTTGAGACTTCTAATAATTTTTTTTATATATAACTTATGTTTAGCATTACTCGAGCTAAAATATCAAGTTGATACTCTTAAAAAATGAAAAATGGATTGATTTTCAAATTTGAAGTCGGTTGTAACACTGACTTGACTTTATCATATTTTCATTTCTTTTTTCTTTTATTTCAAAATAAAATTAAAAACTTTAGAACAATACGTATACTATTTTTTTGGGTCGGATCCAAGTTGGATTATCCAACAATAAGTCACTTTTTAGGAGGAAAATATCACATCCGTGGATAATAAAAATAATACACTGCAAATTTAATTTTTAGGACAAATATACCCTCACCGTTGTAGGACAATTACACCCTAAATGTTTTTTCTTAAAACTCACCCTACCTTTTCCCTCCAACGAGTCAAATCAACTACCTCTCTACATTATATTTCTAAATTTGTAATTTGTGGGCTGTGCATTCGTCTGTTCACTGTATCCAGTTTTTAATGTTGAACACTTCGTTGCTATCAAAATGTGGTAATCTAAGTCAGAATCTCATAATTTTGCTTGATAAATGCAAATCAATGTCAGAGCTGAAGCAAATACACGCTCTGGTGATTGCCTTCGGCCTTACTCAAGACGACCCATTTGCATCTAGAATCCTCTCGTTCTCCGCAACTTCTGATTCAGGTGATATCGATTTCTCTTATCGGATTTTCTGTCAACTCTCAAATCCAACAATCTTTAACTACAACACAATTATCAGGGGTTATTCTAAATGCAAAACCCCCAACAAGTCAATTTATGTTTTCCTTGAAATGCTGCGAAATGGGGTTAACCCGGACTATTTAACTTACCCTTTCCTTGTCAAGGCGTCAGCTCGGTTATCGGAGCTCCGGCTTGGTTTGGCAATCCATTGCCCCATTGTAAAGAGTGGGTTTTTGTGTGACAAGTTTATTAATAATTCGTTGATTCATATGTATGGTTCTTGTGGAGAAGTAATTCATGCACGGAAGGTGTTTGATGAAATGTGTAATAAGAATTTGGTGTCGTGGAATTCTATGTTGGATGCTTATGCTAAATGCGGTGATCTAATTCCTGCGCGGGAATTGTTTGAATTAATGCCTGAACGGGATGTTGTGTCGTGGAGCTCTTTGATTGATGGGTATGTCAAGGATGGGGAGCATAGAGAGGCTTTGGCAGTGTTTGATAGAATGCAAGTTGTGGGTGCTAAGGCTAATGAGGTTACCATGGTGAGTGTTTTGTGTGCTTGTTCTCACTTGGGTGCACTCGAGAAGGGGAGGACAATGAATAGATATATTATTGAGAATAGGTTGCCATTAACTTTAGTGTTGCGGACTTCGCTTGTTGACATGTATGCCAAATGTGGAGCAATAGAGGATGCATTAGTGATGTTTCATGGGGTTTCAGTTAGACGAACTGATGTGTTAATCTGGAATGCCATGATAGGAGGGCTTGCGACTCATGGATTTGTTAAGGAGTCACTTGATATGTTTACAAAAATGCAGATTGTAGGGATCACACCAGATGAGATCACGTACTTGTGTGTGTTGAGCGCTTGTGCTCATGGGGGATTAGTGAAGGAAGCTTGGTGTTTCTTTGAGTCTCTTGGTCAAGATGGCTTGAAACCTAAGAGTGAGCATTATGCTTGTATGGTGGATGTTCTGGCACGGTCAGGTCAATTAGCAGAGGCATACCAGTTCTTGTGTCAAATGCCAATGAAACCGACTGCTTCCATGTTAGGCGCATTACTTAGCGGATGTATGAACCATAGAAAACTAGCTCTTGCAGAAATAGTGGGGAAAAGGCTTATAGAGTTGGAGCCAGATCATGATGGTAGATATGTTGGTTTATCAAATGTTTATGCTGTTGTTAAACGTTGGGATGAAGCAAGAACAATGAGAGAAGCCATGGAGAGGAGAGGAGTGAAGAAGTCTCCAGGGTATAGTTTTGTGGAGATATTTGGATCCCTTCATAGATTCATAGCTCACGATAAAACTCATCCTATGTCAGAACAAATCTATATGATACTAAGCATACTTTGTAGAACAAATGACATCTGATGTAGACTCTGTAACAGAACATCCTTTGTAAGGTATTGAATATGTGAGTATGTTTTTTTTCTTACAACTATAGGGTAGTAGGAGTATCTGTGTAAAATTGTTATGATATTCCGTGGTAAGGTTTATAATACATTAGTATTTCCTACTTTCTTTTCTTTGCCTTGGTTAAAGAACAAAGGTTTTACTTTTGCAGGCCTTAGAAACTTAGGATTCTTATAGCGTCAACTCAAGCCGGAGAAGGAAGCTGGCTCCTCTAAGCATTGTCTCCCCAAACATCTGAACATGTGTGCTCCTCAGTCTTCCTCTTCCTAGCCGATTATGTCAGTTTGAAGCTCGACATACATGCTTCATGGGGTACTTTGAAATCATTGACATTTTTTAAGTCATGGTACTGAAGTTATGATTATGCTTAGCTACGTTGTTATGATTATCCATAACAACATTGATATTAAATAACAGTGTACCCATAGTTAGTAATGACAATGATCTCTGTTTAGAAAAAAATTCCAGATAGAGTAGTTCCTTTTGAACTGCTAGAATTGACGCATTATCTGATGTACTGTGATATGTAACTGGAGATGCTAGCCAGGGGGCCAAATTTGTTCTGAACGACTTCCTTCTGTTCTTTAAGATAAGGAATCTCTTGAATGATTGTTTTGAGCTTTTCAGCTAATCATTGAGATAAAAAGAAGTAATTTGGAAACTTTGACTGGGAGCTTACATTTACTTCTTACATTCCTTGTTTTAATGTTATAGTCTGCAAATTGAGAATAGCACCGCATTGTACTAATTGAATACTTCAACTCTGGCAGATCGTACTAATTGAATACTTCAACTCTGGCAGGTCGTATTTATGCTGCTTGTTCAATGTTGTCATGCACTTCAGTTATTCTTATAGGACTCGGCTGTCTTAATATTTCCAACAATGAAGGAAATGTTCTTTGGATATTATGGGGGAAGGTTGTGGTTTAGTACTAGACTCAGGAAACCAATTAAACCAAGAGGCGCTTGGAGAAACGGTGTTACAGTCTGAGCCATGTGAGACATGGCCAGGATGCATTTGCTACTTGAAGCCAGGAGACATTGCTTTACACAAAGGACAAGGGTTCTGGTAATGTTTATGTAATTGATGATCTGATGAGCATTCAGAAATCCTACTGTTTATGAAGGATCCTCACTAGTCCCTGAAAGAGGCTTTATAGCATAATCAAGTTCTAAAATTTTATTGATGCAGGGGTGCATTTTGTACTACAGTTTTGATTGCTTTAGAAAAGAGTATTTAGATTGTTTGATAATATCATTGCATTAGAACAAACAAATTATGGGATCGAACGTTGTAATTATGGAAATTCCAAATTAGTAGAAGTAATCAAATTTATATCCCAATTGAGTTTCTCAAAGATAATATCTAGTTGAAGGCCTTATAAATTTAATGGCTATGCCTTAAAAATTTGGTCTCTGAATATCTCTTTTACCCATTTTCCTAATATGGAAAATACAGAAATTAAGATGTTCAATATGAATTATTTTCTAGTTATTTAATTAAATCACATGAATTAAGTCATGGAAGACTAAAATTGGTTAATAAGTGTATCATACGTTATATGTCTACTTAAAAAAATTATCACTCATATTTATTTGATAACAAAAAAGTTGCAAGATATATTATTTTTAAAAAAAGAAAAATGCAAATAGTGTTTTTTTAATTAACAAAATAATAAAAAAAAAATATAGGCTTTTAAACTTTTAGAATAAGGGAATCCAATCCAATGGTAATAACTAATAATAAGTAATAACCAATTGAATTAATCAATTCCAGCATGTATTCCACCCAACCAAACGACCCCTAAAGAGATCCCGCATTTTCGTTACGAGTTTACTTTTCAGACAGTCTATTCTCCTTGAGCATAAATCATAATTTAAAGCGTAAAAAACCTAATTTGCTTTGTTTTTGAAGTATACCGGAGCAAGAGAGGGCATTTCCGATGGCTCGACAAGCCACAAGATTCATCGCCAATTTGTCTTCAAAGCTCTCTTCTTCTCAATCGATCTCCCAATCTCGATGTTTCGGCACAGCTCCGCCGCCTCCAGCTGTGTTCGTTGACAAAAACACCCGCATTATTTGTCAGGGCATCACCGGCAAAAATGGGACCTTCCACACCGAACAAGCCATCGAATACGGCACTAAGATGGTAAAAGAGTTTAATCGAGTATATGTTTATTTATATTCATAATTTCATATGGTTGATATATGTATGTGTGTATCTGTTATTTTTGGTGGATAATTTAGTATTGGGTTTCAGTTATTTTTGGATCTGTGAAGTTGGTTTGTGCTGTTTACTTTATGTTGTAATTGAATTATGTCATATATGAACATCAATGGCTTTCTAATGTTGTGTGTGTTACAATTACCTTAATTTTATAAAGTCTATGCCTTCCGTGTATTTTGTGCACTTGCTGAGCTTTGAAACATTTTAAGAATGAACACACCAATGTGGAAGTTACCTTTGCTCTACTGTAGCTCAGTTCTAAGTTTTGTTTACTTAAAGTATGTGTTAATCTTTATAAAAAAAATTCTAGATTTGATGGGAGAGTTTGGGTTAGGCTGATAGTTGTTTCTGTAGGATGCCCTATAGTGTATAGTTGCTGATCTGGTCGCTGGCTCTGGGAGTTTCTTATAATCCTTCGTGTAAGCATTGAATGTAGATGGCTGGCACTCTATGAGACTTTTTGTGAATAAATACTTAGTTACTTATCCAAAAGAATGTATTTGTTAATCTGTATTTTTTCAGGACTGTCACCTCTTCTATGGTACCTCTTAAAATAATTTTGTTTATACATTCTTACACTGATATTCTTTATGTTAGTTTGTCCTACAATTAAGAAAAGATTTTCCTTCCTTGAAATAACTTAAAGGATTGCATAACCTAACTAGGGTACCTTTTTCTTTCTGTTGCATTTTCTTTAATAGGTTGGTGGGGTTACCCCCAAGAAGGGCGGGACAGAGCACTTGGGCCTTCCTGTTTTCAACTCAGTTGCAGAAGCGAAGGCCGAAACCAAGGCTAATGCATCTGTTATTTATGTTCCTCCATCTTTTGCTGCAGCAGCTATTATGGAGGCACTGGAGGCTGAATTAGATTTGGTCGTCTGCATCACAGAAGGAATTCCTCAGCATGACATGGTAGTAGAATTTTTTGTTTATTAAGCACAATGAGAAGATTTATTGTTTATTCCTCAACTATTGTTTATTGACATGCTTTTATGTTGCACGTTATGTGAACATTTATTGTTATATTTAAGACTGTTATTGCGGGATAAGTTTCATGACATTTGGTTTTGATAGCCTGGAAAAATTTGGATCAGGAAGGCATCTGCAATAACTACACTATTTCTGCTGTTATAATTTTTCACTTGTGAACTTTCACATCATGTGAAAAGTGCCTATTTGAATTTCTATATACCCATTATGCCTTAGTCACAGAGTTGTGATAACAAGGTGACATAAAAATAGTAGGATACCTAATGGAGGGGGGTGAGGATGGGTTTGAGGATAAGGAGAGATTAGTTGTCCATATCAGGGTTATCAAGTCGTTGTCTAGTCGTCGACTAGGCGACGCCTAGGCGTCTGAGCGTAGCAAGTAGCAAGTCGAAGGGACGACTTGGGAGAAGCATCTAAGGGGCTGTTTAGCCCTTAATAGGTCTGAATGCTCCTAAATCTGGATGGATCAGCTATCAGGTTTGTTTGATAAAATATTAGATGACACTGAATGGTTCTTAATACTTCTGATTCGGCTGACTGATTTGGTCAGTTCAGTTTTTGAATGACAACTACCCTTCACAATTTAAAATATTACCTTTGTATCCTTTATTCTAAAATCAGACTTCACTCCCTCTCTCTACTTCAATCCAATCCAATCCGATTTTTCTTCTTCTTCGATCCTGTTCAGCTACCATGCTCCATCTCTTTTTGTGTCTCTGCTTCATAATCTAAATGGAAAGTAATAAATCATTCAAAGCATGATGTGATTCTATGGTTTGTTGTACTTGATTAGCTTATTGAGAAGAGTACTTGTATGTGATTCTATGGATCTAAAATTATAGAGATTGATGGGTTTGAGGCGTTGAAGAACAGAAGGTGATCTAGCAAGCTTGCTTGGGGTGTTGTGGTTGATTGATGCCCAAATTGAAGGATTTGATGCAGACTCTTCAAACATTGTGGTTTAATTTTAGAGAGAGAAAATGAGAGTAATGGTTTGCTGTTTGCAGAGTTGGGTGGGTGAGTGAGTTAGAGAGAGAGAACTGAAAAGTGAAAGGGAAGAGAGATATTGGGCCTTTTTTCTGTATGGATTTTTATGGACAATTATTTTTTTATTTTAAGTAATTTTATAAGCACAAATGTAAACAAATAATTATGCATAAATTTATGAGCACAAATGTATATTGTAGCTGAAGGAACTAACGGCTAAACTTCCAAAATGGGAAAAGAATGTTAAAGGGGTAAAATAGTAAAAGACTGTTATTTAGATATTTCAGACATGTCAACTCAATTATTAAACAACTTTTTTCATTCAGATTCAGCTCATTCAGATTCAGATTCATTCAGTTTTTATCAAATAGTCCCCAAGTCTCGCGACTTGGTGAAGAAATCGTCGCATTGGGTTGCCTAGGCGACGCCTTGGCGGACTACCTTCTAAGGCGCATGATCTAGAAAAGAGAAATAAAGGAAACGAAAGAGAGAAAAAAAGAAGAGATCGAAGGAAACGAAAGAGAAGAAAAGGGAGAGATCGCCACTACGGAAGCTTCTATCGCCAGCGTTGAAGAAAAGAAGAGATATGGAAGAAAACAAAAAGGAGATTGTTTATCTTACCTGCTTCTGTCGTATAAGAAAAGAAAGAGGAGACTGCTTCTTTTGTATAAGAAAAGAAAAAGGAGACTTAGATTTAAAAATATCTTGGGTGAAATACAGTTTAGTACCTCATATTTTTAGATCTAATATCTTAAGTTCCAGACTTTTCATTTAAACCCTTATTTTTCCTTCATAATCACCCCTAAGTTTTTTAAGTTTACATGTTAACCTCTAAGACTCCCATATTTTCAGTATTCCCTATTCATTAGTTTAGTTTTCAATTAGTGTAAATGAGATATAAATGTGAAATATTAATATGTTTTTGTTTTTAATGTTATTTAAGAGTTGCTTGTGAAGTAGTAATATACGTATATAATTTTTATTTTTAAGAATTGTAGATTTGCGGACGACTTGGCGCCTTAGCGCTTAAGCTCTCGGCTATCGCCTCGCCACAAGCCTTAATAACTATGGTCCATATCATGGAGTATGATGCGTCTCTGTTTTGTGTGCTATGGTGATATTCGTAGCTTTTGCATTCTCTTGTAGAGACCACCCTTTTGCTAAATTTTACTTGCACTTTTCCATTTTTCTACAATGGCTTTGGCATTCAAACTTTTGTACTTGTATTAGAAGACAATCATTTTGAGGTCAAAATGAAACTCAAAAGTGACAATCTTTGTGGAATTGAATGGGTATAAAGACAACTCTGTGTTCTTTATTGGTCTGGACTTTGTTATCATCTGTATTTTGCATCTAAAATTAGCTAGGTGATAGTATGTTGCATAGGCAGAAATTGTATAAGGGAAGTTTCTTAAGGTTTAAACTCCAATTAATGTGTAATGCCTTCTTCAACCAATTTAAACATGCTTTACTTGATAGCTTAAAGAACTACTTACAGAGCCAATAGCATTGATTGTCATCTTATTAACTTGTATATGGATCTTTGGTCACTTATATCGAGATAATATTATTCCATCCTGCAGGTTCGAGTGAAGGCTGCTCTTTTACAGCAATCAAAAACCCGGTTGATTGGTCCGAACTGCCCTGGTATCATCAAGCCTGGAGAATGCAAAATTGGAATTATGCCTGGTTACATTCACAAACCAGGGAGGATAGGAATTGTTTCACGATCTGGCACATTGACGTATGAAGCGGTAAGATCCATATATCCAAGGTTTTCATATAGTGTATGATAACTGTGATGATTGTAAAAATTGTCCCTTGTTATATATACATATGTTGGAGCCCCTCCAGTTTATGTCTACCAGATAGAAAACCCTTTAGGGCAAATCAAAATACCTTTGGCTTATCATCATCTTATCAGTGTTCTCATTTGCTTTTGGGGTAAACAAAACATTAATATCTTTACACATTTATGTATGTGATGGGAGCTGGCTTGGTTAGCCAAAGTGCTGCATAAGATGGCATCTAGATTTAGCTAATACTTACGTTTCTTTTTAATTACTCTACTAATGCAATTTTGCTAAGGATGTCTCTTGAACACTTCTAATAGGTATTCCAAACGACTGCGGTTGGCCTAGGGCAATCGACATGTGTAGGTATTGGTGGGGACCCTTTCAATGGGACAAATTTCGTTGATTGCATGAAAAAGTTTATTTCTGATCCCCAAACTGAAGGTGAGCTCTACTACAAAAGTTACTTTAAGTTGGATGTTTTTGGGTATATGTTAGGAGTTTTTGTGCTGCATTTGAATTAAGAGAGCTTAATAACTTATAGTCCTTTATGAAGGTATTCTAGTACTGAAGCTAAGACTTGAAATATTTGAACTCTTTCACTAAAGTTAGTTCTTCAGCATTTTGTTGGTAAATCTTTATGTTAATCCAACTGTGTTCACCATTAGTGATTGGACATTACAGAAAGAAATAACTTGTATTGCTTCCCACTGCGACCAATCTCTCTCTGTCTCTGCACAAATTAGGAATTCTTTTGTGGTACAATCATTTGTGGAAATCACCTATTGATCTCCATAGCCAATAAACAATGGAATCCTTCTACACATCTACAATCATCAGAATTCATGTGATCACAAAATGTTACCTAGATCGAAGTTCGATGCGTATTGGTAGGGGTAGGTTTGTTCGAATAGCTTAATTAGTACAAAAAAAAATTATTCGGAGCGTGGTGCACTGGGATAACTTACTAAAAATATATAGTTCAAATTTTTGTCTGATATAAGTTATAAAACTCAACTAATAATTAAATAAGAATCTAACTATAATAATTATATAAGAATCTAGCCACCTCAGTGTTTCACGGTTATGGAACTAGTGTCTTATACAAGTTATAAGAGCCCAGGACATAGCAAATCGAATAGAAGGTGAAATGTTAGAAATTTAATCATGTCTATGATTAGTTTGAAGTTGGTTCATATTAAACATGTTCACCATGTTTAATGAATTATGAGTTTTTTTTGTTCCAAGATTTCTATATAAATATATAATAAGGCAAAATTTAATTCTTTTTCGTCTTTGCTATGGGCCTAGAATTTAACTAGAAGTAAAACACTTTTTATGCTCCTATATAATTCGAGGATTAATTTAATTAGAATTGAGACTCTCTTTATGGTCTTACAAACTTTAATATTTATATAATAAGACAAAACTTAGTTTTTAGATCTTTGTATTTGGTATGGGCTTAAAATTTAAGTAGAAGTAAAACTTTTTTATGCTTCTATATAATTCTAGAATTACTTTAATTAGAACTAAAACTCTCTTTGGTCCTTCAAACTTTAATATCTATATCTATATATGTATATCTATACTATAATTAAATAGGCAATTTGGTTCGCTTCGTCCTCTTTTTTTTAGGTTTGACCTTTAACTTTTACTACATTAAGTTAATCTTTATTATTTATGAATTCAAATTAGAAATTGAAATTAGTATCATAATTTTATAACGAAACGAGAATTAGTAGTATAAGTTTATAAATAGAGTCTATAGTATAGTCTATCTATACTACGATTAGATAGACAATTTGATTCGAACTTCTTTTTTTTGTTCGACCTTTAACTTTTTCTACGTTAAGTCAACTTTTATTATTTATCTATCCAAACCAGAAACTATAATTAGTAATGTAGCTTTATAAGGAAACATGAATTAGTAGTATAGTTTTTATAAGGATACAATCATCTTAGCTAATATTAAATCGTCACTTTATTGAGATATATATACACAATAATGCAAGTTTAAGATTAATTATATTACTACTTGGATAATATAGTTTGAAATATTAAAATATGTATGATTGTAATTTCAAGTACAAGTAATATTTTATTATATTGAAGAAGAAAACTATTTTCCTATGAAATCACCTTACCATATATTAAATAGTATTATTATTAAGATATATATATATATATATATATATATATGTAGGTATGAATTTAATAACTTGACCAATAAATGATTCAATTGTTATATTAAAATTTAATTAATTATGCCATAAATTAGTAACTATTATTAATATAGTACTTATGAATATGTTATTTAACTTGATTTTTTTTACTATTATTAAAATAAAAGTATAATTGTATTTCAAGCTTGTGTGATTTTATTAGTACTTGGACAATAATTTTAGAATGAAACTATTTTTTCTTACGACAATCATCTTACGATGTTAAATTATTACCATTATTAAAATAATTTATAAGTATAATATATCGACCAAATATATGATTTAATTATTAAATAAAATAAAATATTATTTACTTTATCAAATAAAATATTTACAAAAATACAATAAAATTTCCAAAATAATATATTGTGCTTTTGCACGTGGTCCAACTTATATAATATTAATTTTTTATTTTTATTAATATATTCATATAATTAAAATAGATAATTTAGTTCATCCTTCTTTTTATGGTTAGACCTTTGATGTTTCCTATATTAAGTCAACTTTTTATTATTATTATTTTATTTTAGATTGTCTTATTTAGCTTTAATTTGTTACTCTTTATTAAATGTTTTATATTCAAGTATAAGTAAAATCTTATTATAAGTTAACTAATATAATTTTAGAAGGAAAATATTTTCTTATTAGAACCATTTTACCTAATAAATCGATTAATATATTTATAAAAAAAGTAATAAAATATTTACAATATCATAACTTATAATAAGACCCCGTGCTTTGTCCAGGGTGCAGATGCTAGTTTAGGGTAATAAGCTGTAGAGTTACTGTATTAGTCCTTGGTTCTTATCATGGATCAATTTTTTCTTTTCGATTTGACTAATTTAGGATGACCACTATTACTAATACTATGTGTATGTAATCTGAAGCTGTCAAACTAGTTAAATTATATATACATATATATGGCCGTATGGATATCCATCCATGGCAATCGATTGCCATATGTACTATTCCAGCAATCAATATCCCATCCGTTGATCTTGATATTAGACGGTAGAGATTAAGAAAATAAATTCTTGTCTTCGCCACAACGATATGGCGGCAAGTGCAAATTCGAACATGCCCCACCCACCCCAAAAAAAAAAAAAAATCAAAAAGTTTGGGACCCACTTGCTGCGTGCTGCTACAACTTGTAGCGGTTGGATCTGATATTAGTAATATTATTATATTATTATTCTATATAATATTTATTATATTATGCAGACTTTTGAAAGTGCACGTCGCTACATAGTGTAGTGGTCGACATATTTAGTTATTATTATTATTATATTATTATTCTATATAATATTATATTATTATATTATTATTCTATATAATATAATTTTGTTGATCATAAAAAATACTTTGGTCAATTGTTCCATAATTCCAACTGTCTATCTTTTACCTAAAAAAACATAAAATTATTTGTGTACCAATTTAACAATTATGTAACACAGTTATATATCAAACTAACCAATTGACCAAAGTATTTTTTATGATCAACAAAATTATATTATATGATATAGAATAATAATATAGTAATATTATAATTAATATAATATAGAACAATAATATAATAATAATACTAACTAAATATGCCAGCCGCTACACTATGTAGCGGCATGCACTTTTAAAAGTCTGCATAATATAATTAATATTATATAGAATAATAATATAATAATATTACTAATATCAGATCCAGCCGCTGTGGGTCCCAGACTTTTTAATTACTTTTTTGGGGGCATGTTCGGAATTTGCATTGCCGCTACATGTTGTAGCGGCAGAGGAATTTATATTCTTAATCTTTACCGTCTACCGTCTAATATCAAGATCAACGGATGGGATATTGGTTGTTGGAATAGTACATATGACAATCGGTTGCTATGGATCCATACTATATATATATATATATATATATATATATATATATATAGAGAGAGAGAGAGAGAGAGAGAGAGAGAGAGAGAGAGAGAGCTAGGTTATTCTTTCGATTTTCCATCCTCTTGGTTTAAACATGCTTGCCATTTGTATTACAGGTATTGTTCTTATTGGTGAGATAGGTGGTACAGCAGAAGAGGATGCTGCAGCCCTCATAAAGGTGAGGAATTAAGCAATTCATGTTTTATTGACAAGTATAAATGCATTTCTCTTGTTAATACACAACGAGAAGTCTAAAATTTACCTGTTAAATTACTACTCTACATTAAAATGGACTAATTTAATATAAAAGAGGCTGACCACATGGTAGCCAACCAATACATTCATCCACTCAGGCTTGTTCAAGCTTGACAGACTAACATGGCTAGTGGATTCATGCATGTATTAGATCTTGAGCACATCTACACCGCCGTTTCACTATTCTTTTCATATTCAATGAAGTGGCAGATCCTTAGCATTTACTCTGAGAAGAGACTCTTGTTACATGCTGAGCATTTTTCCCTATTCTTGGTTATTTAGTTAAATCTTGTTCGTGGTTTATCTTTGGCCTCTATTTGGTTTCTAATTGTTTGTACAAATTAAACAGGAAAGTGGGACTGAAAAACCTATTGTTGCTTTTATTGCTGGACTCACTGCTCCGCCTGGGCGGCGAATGGGTCATGCTGGAGGTATTTTCTATTTATTTTTGTAAAGTTGACGGCTTTATGTTCTTGTATTATTTATTTTATTTGATACCAAATTGAAGTGGAAAAAGAAACCCAAAGAAACATGGATATTGCTCTTGTATGTGTTATAATCCCCCTGTTCCACTTTGAATGACATGCATGGTTCAAACCATGCTTGTGGTGCGAAGTTTAAGATGCGCCATTGACACATTTAGATTATAATACTTATTATATTTGTTTGTGTTAAATTGCACTTCAGATGCTAATGAACTATATTACAAATATTATTTCTAAATATATTTTTGGATTGCTTTAAAATCCATGCCACAAACATGATTTTAAACCGTGGCATTTGATGTTGATTATGCTTTATGAGAATTTCCCTGGATGAAACGAAGCCAGACCGTCTATGTTCATTTCGCACTTGTACCACTCCTCGAATAAAGGTATCTAAATGTGTCCTTCGTTAGTTGCCTTTTACATTATTCTGAAAATCAGTATTCAGATAAATATAGAATAACACCTATAGTCGACAATACTTGTGCAGTAAAATTGCTCTGAATGTGCCTGTAGCAGGTGCTCTTTGAATCTAGAACGGTCAAGATTATTCTGACCTAGAAATGCTGTTGTGATACTGTTTAGTCGACTTGATGTTGCTATTTTGTCACAGCATATGTTCATTATTTGCTTTTTATCTGCTTGATTCATCTTGATACCTGATTAGTTGATTAACTAATTCGGATGTTTTCTGCTCTAATCTGCAGCCATAGTATCCGGGGGAAAGGGTACGGCACAAGACAAAATCAAGACCCTTAGAGAAGCTGGGGTGACAGTGGTTGAGTCTCCAGCAAAGATTGGAACTGCGATGCTTGATGTCTTCAAAGAGAGGGGTCTTCTGTGAATCAGTTTGGCATGAACTTTTTGTGCAGGCGTGAGAAATTGCACAATGTGTCATGGGCCTGAAACACATTTTTTTAGAATATAATAACAAAGATAAATACTACCGCCAAAGGTGCCAATGCATAAATTATGTTCTCGATGCAACCTTGAAAAGGTTTAGATTCTTTTTGTAATGCCAGATTTAGGCATGAGGCTTGGATTTTTCATCGAATTGCAGACGATCGGGCTTGTGACAAGTTCCTAGCGTTCGTCTCCTGTACTTTTATTGTAGCTTCTAGAATGGGCTTGTGACAAGTTATTGCGAGCCGCATTGAACTAGTACAATACTTGTGTAATTTGTAATCCTGAAAATCAGGGGATGAATAATGTTCTTTTCAAATGGGGTTTTCAGATGTGCTTGGTTAACATTTTATCAAATATATGAACTCATTGACTGAACTATCAAAGTGAAAAGGAAATTATCAATTTCAAACAATAAGTACTAAAATTTTAAAAGCCCTCTTCAATTATCCATAGTGAACTCATAACCAAATTTGTACATAATATGGGTTTTATTCCTCGTTCTATTTTTGTAAATTTTATACCCAACGTTCATTTTAGTTTGTAAATCTTTTCCTGCATGATTCCCCAATCTAGTTTCACCTCCAAAATTTACCACCCCATCCGACTTTGTTCCTCGGAGGAGAAGCTTCTTCTAAACAATATACCTTGTATAGACTTCAAGAATACACACCAGCAAACATAAATTGCCATGCATTTACTTCAAGGAATTATCACAATCCACATGTCTTAATAATCATATATATGGGTTCAATCCAAATTCAGAACACATTGAAAGCTCAAAGCCATTTAGAAGCCAAGTTTGACGCAACAGTTATCTGATGGTTTCGACAAGTTTACAAACGCTAATAATTCACTAAAACTTTAATAACGGTACTTGGTGGAGTAGTCTTTAGGTGCAATGACCAACCCGCGACCTTTCCTGGCCCCACGGTAGACTGTTTCAATAATGTCAATGAACTCCTGCTTGTCCTTCATTGCCCAGTTGATCTTATTGTTGTTCCCGGTACCAAGATCAATCATGATGTGCTTGTTCCGAAAAAAGAACATGACAGTTGAGGGATCATACAGTTCATACATAGTATTGAAGTCAGGCACCTCAGTTATGTCCACCAGATATATCACGGCAAAGTTCTTTATCGTCTCTGCAACAGAAGCTAGCACTTCATCCATCTAAAAGAAACACCAACAATCTAGACATTAATAATGACATATATACAGAACAATTCGCTTTTGGTGTTACTTAAAATTAGAAAGTAAATTCAAGCAACCTTATCTAGAAAAGATTGATAGGAAAACTCCACCAAAACTAGCAGTGAAAACAGAGAGGAACAACTAACAGTGATAACATAGAATCCCAACCATCTAAGGACTCAAGAGTCTATATTAAGACATGCGAAGATTTGTAAATATGACACAATAGGTTCCTAATACATTATACAAAACTTACTAGCTCAACATAGAGAACAACTGTCTAGAAAAAATATTTGATGCTACGTAATAACCATTAGTAATAGAAGTACAATGATGCTACTTAATACTATGTGCTATTATTGCATATGCCATTAAAAGCACAAATGGCGGTATGCAATAATAGAAGTACTTTTAAACCTTAGGGAAACAAATAAAAGTGATAACTGCTAAAAAAATCTATATACTACTGACACAGGATTAGGTGTCTTTGTGTTCAACTAGGTCATTTCAGTTCTACCTAGAGTATAACTGATTTCGTTTGTTTTCATTTGATAGAAGTCTTCATCAAGCCATGTATTTCCCTTCTCAATTGATTAGAGCAACTACTACAGACTTTTTCAAACAATTATGCTTCCTTCAAGGTTTCAGTAAACAATTTTAATCCAAAACATGACGACTTTTGGAAGTTAGTATTGATGGCTAGCATCTTCTTGATCTTTTCTCCTCCTCTAATCTATTTTTGTAAACTACAAAATGAGATAGAAAAGAAAACATATCCAGAAACCTCTTTTAAGTAAGCCGAATCATTCATTATACAAGCATCAATGGTTCACCCATTGCAATCTTAAACACTGAAAAGATCAAAAAATAAATAAAAATCCTACGTCATATTCACCATGTCAAAACTAAGTACTCCTACTTGCTTAATCAAGCCTGAAATCAACAATAACCGGTCTAAAAGAACATCCACATTTCGGCTGTTCAATATCAATTATAATATCAAAATGACATTTCTAACTAATTCATAAGTTGTTTGCAGGAAAAGTATTTGCAATGGCAACGGCAATTCAGCTAAAGCTTATCCCAGTCCAGAGAGTAATTTTGTGCCAACTAACTGAATTTTAAGACGATTGAATTAGGAAGGAAAAAAAATCAAAATACGCAAGACCAAAACCCTAAACAATTCAATACTCTATAAAATTAGGGTTTTCATATCATTGAAGTTTAAAAAGATAAAAAAATAGAAATGCAGGAGAAATTGAGTCCCTACAAAAGAATAATTAAAAGTTGTTCATCCATTAACAAAATTGACAATAAAGTATGAATAGGTAGGTAGAGGGAGTACCTGCATACAAGTTTCGTCCCAATCGTGACCGAATCGGATGACAACTAGACGTTCTTCTTCGGCGAGAATGGCTTGATCCACTGCCCATCCTGAGTGCAAGTGAGGCAGCAAGTACGACATCGTCTCTCTCTCTCTCTCTTGATAAACAAATCGTATAGCCCAGAAATCAGAAACGAAGAACCATACTACCCAATTCGGACCTCACCTGTGGAAGGCGCTGCCCGCTTGTATTTATACTATTATTATCAACACTCCTTTTTGTAAAATTTTATTTATTAGTATAATTTATTATTATTATAATTATAATTATGATTCACTTGAAAACTTTTGCAATATATATATATATATATATATATATATATATATATATATATATATTTACCCTTGTATATTTTATGTTATATAGCTATGGTGCACAAATTGATCTGCATTCTTTTTAAATGTGACATCTATTTGAGTGGATTCTTAATTAATTAAAAGTTAATTTTATTTGTATTGAATTATTTAGCTGAGTTTGATCCAATTTAAATTAAACTGGCTATTTACGTATTCCTTCTTACGAATAGAGATCGATCATTTTGGTATTGGTATCTATTTCATTTTTGGTTTAGTCTCTATTTAGTTTATATATTTAAATGGCCATCTGTTTAATTTCGTTTTTGTGGAAAAGTGAATCTAGTGGGGGTGGCGGTGGCGGTGGGGGTGGGGGTGGGGGTGGGGTGGGGTGCAGATCTCCGTCTCAATTTTTTTCTTTTTTGTGTCTTTTCACTTAAATTTTCGACACTGATCCTCTCTTACTTAATATTAATTAATTTTAAAATTAAATAAAAGGACATGTGTCAAAATTGAAGTGGGGGGCACACAAGGAGGACAGAGAATTTGAGAACAAAAGATCTGCTCTCGTGGGCGTGGGGAAGAACGAAATTTTTGACTTTGGAGAGAGAAAGTGAGGAGCGACAAACGTTATAAAAAAGGGTTTAGTCGTACAACAAATTCTGATCGTCCATCCGAATATCTAATGGTTAATATTACTTCCGTCAGCAGTTTAATTTTCAGTATTCCACAGTTTAATACTGCGGACATGACAATTATCCAAAATACCCTCCTTATAAAAGTTTCTCGTCCGTAGTATTAAATTGCGGACACTAAGTATGATTGGAGAAACAACGTCGTTTTTAAATAAGTGTTGTTTGTAGTATTAAACCGCGGACGCAAGTCAATTGGGAAACGACGTCGTATATTGGTCATTTTTTTCCCTGTTTTCTAGTCTGTTTATCGATGACAAATACTCCCTCCGTTCTTAAAAGATTGTCGTCTTAGAAAAAAAAAATCTGTTTCAAAATATTTGTCGTTTACAACTTTTGAGGAGAATAAATTATTTATTTTTCTATATTACTCCTATCTTCTCTCATTGTCTCAAAATTCTCTCCCTTATATTAATAGTTTTCAACTTTTCATAAAGAGTAGTGATAAAATTTCAAACAAAATTTAATGGTTAAATAATAATATTAAATGACTTTCTTAATTTTTATACAAAAATCTTAAACGACAATATTTTAAGAATAAAAATAATAATAGAGATGTGTTCTTTAAAAGGTTGTAACCAATAAAAAATAATTATTAAAAGTTTGAATTCACCAACAATACCCACTCCTTAAACATAGGAATAAACAAATCAGAATAAGGTGAATTTATCAAAAAGATACAAATTTACCACTTCAATCATTGGTATTTGAAGAGAAAGAAATGAAAAATGATTCTTTAAAAAAAAAAAAAAAGTAGGGATGGCATAATTAATTAAAAAGGTGTAGATGTCAACTTCTTATCGGCTAAGAAGTAGTCGATTAGTTGAAGGGATTGTTTGGGTTTGAAAGTAGGAACTTGATGACCTGCCCCTCGAACTGTCACAAACGACAGCCGCCCATCGTACTTAATTGTCCATCCACCAACCTACATACACATATTCCAAACCCAAACCCCAATCTATTTATAGAACACATCCAATAAAAATAGAAATGCTAGTTTTAAATAATTTAAATAAATTATTATTAGAAATTACCTGTCGGTGAAAGTACCAAGGTGACCATTCTTCAATTGTTTTGAATCCTAGCTTTTTCAACGTGTACCTTGTTGATGTTACTGGTATTCTTCCATCGGTATCTCCGCTGTACGTACATGCATACAAAGGAATTATGAATTAATTTCTCAAGAATTTTATTCATCAGAATAACGGAGCTAATTGGTTAAAATTAATTAATAATATATACTTTACCTGAAAATGCAGGCGCGAAGGCCTCCTTTGACAAGCTTCCTAATAACTGGGAGCATGGAGAAGGGTGAATCATTCCAGGTCTGGATAGCACTACTGCACAGATACATATATACTAGTATTACATTAGTATATATTTTCCCATGTAATTATTTATTAGTAATGATAATGAAATAATGATATATGTTCAACAACTTTTTTATATACAAAATAAAATAACCGGTATTAATTATTTTTGAAAAATGAATTACTACAATAATTAAATGGTGTAGCAGTAGCAGTAGCAGTAGCAGTAGCAGTAGCAGTAGCAGTAGCAGGCAGGTAATTAAGGTAGTACGTACGTACGTACCTGCAGTGAGTCCAGGGATAAGGAATATTGGTAAGATTTGCATGGAGTGCTTTTTGAACATCTGGCCTATTCAGATATTTCTCCGTATAGTCCTCCACGCAAGGGTCATAACCACTTAGCGGCCTCCTGTGCCATCGGTCCTTCAGTACGTAAAAACCAGCCAGCCAGCCAGCCAGCCAAAAATAAATAAATAAATTAATTAATTAATTTTTGTCATGAATAAAAAAAAAAATATATATATATATATATATATATATATATATATATATATATATATAGCATGCCGTCGTACATTTTGAGAGAATAAATGAGGAGCAGCGCCGCGGATGAGTGGAAATTGTCTAGTAGTGGTGTGGGTAGGAACAGGAACACAAGTTGGGGAATACAAGCTGTACATGTCGATGATTTGGTAAACAGAAAAATAATCATCGAGGGCATCGCTGCACTCCTGCGTCAAATTTTGGACGGTGAAGTCGCATTTATGCTTAACATTCAAATAAACCCCATCCGATATCACCGCGTGATCCCGTGCATAATCCACCAAACCACTTTGATCAGTTTCATCGTCCAACAACGCGTTCCCAATCTGCACATACATACATACACACACACACACACACACACACACATATATATATATATATATATATATATAGCTAGTTGAATATTGGGGAAAAAAAATTAATATACATTTGATCACCATGAATCCCTTCAAGTTTATGTAGTCTTCCTCGGAAGCTTTCTTATTCTTATCGAAAATACGTTCCGATAACTGGGGAACATAGTGGCCTGAAAAAAAAATATAAATATATAAGTTCAATATTAATTAATTAATATATATATATATATATATATATATATATATAATTAATGAATGAATTTAATTACCTGCATAACTCTCTCCAGCAATGTAAAAATCACGGGACTTGAACTGTGGGAACCTTCGAAACCACTTAACTAAAAAAGTATATGCATCCCGGGCTGATAGATAATTAAACAAGAATTAATTAAAAGATCGAAAAACCAACAAATTAATTTAAAAATTGTAAGTTAAAATAATTAATAAATATACTATGTAGTGCATGTAGTGTATATATAGTACATGTAAGTCTGTCACCGAGCTCGTTGAGGTCACTACTAGTATTAGTGTAAGAAAATCCAACTCCAACTGGGGATTCCAAAAACAACAAATTTGCCACTATCAAAAAAAACAAATGGTTAAAAATGCATGTCACCAACCTTTATATATTCTTTCAATTTAAAGATATGTCTTTTTAAAAATTAAAAATGGAGTATCTCTAAATTAAAATAAGTAGACGGGGTACGTAATACTTATTATATATATATATATATATAGGTCTCATCAATGCAATGATCGGTTGTTGAGAAGAAACCCATTTTAAATGGCCTGGTGAAGCTTGTATCTACTTTTAGACAATTTTTTTTTTTTTTTTTTATTTATAAGTACAAGCTCTATCAATTTGGCCAAAATGGGTTCTTTCCCCAACAACCGATTCTTTGTGGATGGAGACCCATATATATATATATATATATATATATATACTCCACGTACCATGATTCCACGTGTAATTGTTGAACTGAAGCTCTGGTTTGCCTTTCTGAGTGCGAAAAGAACCTAGCTCCTCTGCTGCTCCGTATCCAATGTGTTGGTTCGTGATATTTCTCCTATTTGGGCCGGTTAAATTGGGCTCACTTATTAATTTAATCCGTTGAACTTTTATATTTAAGCCATGGGGCTCGTTGGGCCTAGTCATTGTGTTAACTTTATTTAATCCTATAGGATCGGGTCGATTCGTTGGATTAACCCATTGAGTCACTTAATATCTATTACTTTAACTTGTAATGATGATATAGTATGACAGTTGACCAAGATATCTGTCATGCATTAATGTGGATGGAATTATAGTCGGCCGCCGGTGTGAACAGTGGCCAAAAGCAGTGGATAAGTTCCATGCAGTCGGCAGAACCCATAAGATCAGGGGGATATGTCAGATGGTAGTAGGTGGCAGAGTAATTCAGGCAAAGATATTATTTCTTGGCGAGTAAGTCTTCACAAGGAGGTACGTTTTTGATATATATACATTCACACAACTGATAATAAATAATCTCTCTCATCACACTAGATTTTATCATCCTCTTGAGTTAACCTCGTGAACAGACATACTTACTCTCACGCCTGAGCTATCCCCCGGCGGTCCGGCCGTCAAGCTTGTGATGTTTGTTGTGTTTACTGTGCAGGATCAGGACGTCTTTAGTGATTGGGACATGGAGAAAGATCCTGACGTTAACACAATGCATGAGCACCCTGGCCCTGATGATCAAATAATTATATTATTTACATGTCATCTAAACTAACTAACTTGGAATATATATAAAAGTTATATAAAGTCACAAATATATATATATATATATATATATATATATATATATATATATATATATATATATATATATTTGTGATATTTGTCCCGAATTATCGACTCGACTCAAACTTAGCAATTACATTGCTAATATCAATCGCTAATAATGGTTGCTGATGTGCATTTCAATGATCGACTAGCATATGCGACGCCTATCAACAATCGCATGAGATCGCTGATAAGGATATATATATATATATATATATATATATATATATATATATATAAAGAGAGAGACGATCTGATCCATACATTATTTATGCAAATTAAAAACTGTCCATATGCATCCTCATGAATTAATTCTTATTTTACTTTTTCACATCATAAATTAAAGGTACATATTACTATGTTCCAAAAGAAGTTTTATTCGAGTTAATTTATATTTTTTTTTCATTACCCCATGGCCCATATCAAGGTTTGTCGCACTTAATTGGATGTAATTCTTTTTGTATATTTTTTTTCTTCTCAATAACAAAAAAGTTTTTTCTCAAAACTTAACAATAAACCATCTGAAAAGCCAGTAGTACTACAACAGAAAAAAAAATATATATATATATATATATATATATGTATATTTTTTTTATAAGCACCATTTCAATATTTAATAATCACACACAACTCGTAAAAACGAAAATATAAAAATATAATATAATATTATTACCTCCATTGAGCCAAAGCAGAAGAGACTTTTTCTCGGGTGTATGGGTAGCTTCGAAAAACCAATAGAAGAGTGCTCTTTCATGATTCACTGTAACATATCCAGCATACTGTTTGAAATTCACCCGGGCTGACCCGGAAGCCTGATAACCCGGTCCGCTTCTTGTTCCGCTAAAACTTCACGGCTTAGGTGATCATGAAGACTATGGTGCCTAGCTAAAGCAACTGCAACTAAGGCTTGCACTAGAAAAACATAAATAAATATTCTACAAGACACCCATTTCCAAATAATTAAATTATTAGAGTTTCTGCTTTTCATGCGGTTTATATATATATATAGACGGAACTAGTGAGGTTAATATATATTCAGTAAATCACGACTTCTGATTCATTTTAGAAGTCTATATAGAATAGTATCTTCTTCATTAATTTTTTAAAATTCTGAAGGTTATGTTTGTTTGAACAAATTAAACTTATAATAAAAATATTAATATTAATTTTTTTGTTTATTTTCAAATTTAAATTTAAAACTATTAATTTAAGAATTATAAAATGACTTAATATTCTTAAAATTATAATTCTAATCACGTGATTATAATCTCATAAATTACAATATTGAGATTATAATCTTTACAAACAAATATAATCCAATTTTGAATACCAATTAGCTCTATAATTACATTTCCTTTAGAATTCTTGTATTACTTACCATACACTATTTTTTTCTCTCTCAAAAATAAATTATCCCTTTTGTTTTACTTTTTTTCTTTTATTTTTTTCCTCCCTTTTTCTAATTTGTTCAATCATCACGAATCAAATTAAATTATTATATATACTCTCTAAATTTCCTCACCCTCCTTTTGCCTAACATACTTAATTGTACTCCAAAAAAAAAAAGATTATTTTCATTTTACATTGACATGAATTTCAAATAAACATTGAGAGAATAGTTTTTTGAGTATTTTTTTTAATTTCACAAGCTAGCATGACATCTACATATGTTGTTATTATTATTTATATTTATATTTTCCAAATTTTGAAACCTGAATAATTTTATTTACTAAAATTAAATTTTGGATTTGAAGATGTCACGTGGCTAGATAGAGTATATATATATATATATGTTTTCATAAATAAAATAAAAAATTTGAATACAAAGTGCTTCTTTCTTTTGTATTTTATTTTTAATTATTAATTTATTATTTGTTTTCCGTGCATTATTATGTACATGGGCAGTATTTAGGGGCCGATACAAATTATCTACCCATATAAGCATGCAGGAGTCTATATATATATATATATATATATATATATATATATATATATATATATATTTACATAATACGAGATTGTAGCTAGTTAAATAAGATATGCGCGCATATATGCAGTTGATTTATAGTACGTATCAAACCAATTAATAAACAAATTGACGTGCCATATATAATTCCAGCTTTACGTTGAAATTTCTTTTTTACATTAAAAGCCAAAATGAACTCAAAGACAACACAAGCCAGCCAGCCACCGCTGCCCGGGCAGAACATCATGAACAATACACTCATCCTTCCGGGGGCATGAAGCATCACACTGCACCCCTTAATTAATTAACAATTTATAATACTACGATATTATAGTATTATAAACTTTAACGATCAAAAAAACTCAGTTAGCTCAATATATATATATAAATATATATAGTATAGATGAGTCTGCTAGCTATATATTGCAAAATATTTCAATATAATTACAATTAATGCATATAAGATTATAAAATTGATCCACTATATTAAATATATTATCAAAATATTACCAATTTAATTTATAATAAAAAAAATCTGACATATAAAGTCTGGATATATATGAGTTTCCTATAGATAGATACAGGCTTTTGGTATCACCTGGTTGAAAGTAATCCTCTTCACTTTACTGAACCGGTCGGTTCACCATCCTCAAACATGATTACATGACAACCAGCCTTTGCTCACAAACCACCCCCCATTCTCTTGTCCCTTGGAAAGACAAATTTATCCGTCACAATATTATATACTCATGTAGATAAAAATTTATCCGTCAAAATTTATACTATTTTGCATGTAGATCAGTCGTGTTATTAAGGGAATATGAAATGAAAAACGCCTGGACGGACGGACGGACGGACGGACTACTAACTAGTACTCCGCTCAGGCGCTTTTCATGTCATATTCCCTTAATAACCCTGCCAAAATCTGTGAAAGACAGACTGATTTACATGCGCTTTTCATGTCATATTCCCTTAATAACCTCTCTCAAAATCTGTGAAAGACAACTGATCTACATGCAAAATGCCCATTTCATTAGAAGAGGCTTTCAGCAGCGGAGTGAATTATTTGGGCCCAATTGTGACCATATGTTGGGCTAATGGGAAGAAAGTTTAAGAAGGCCCAATAAGGTGTTATTCATCAGTACGAGGACATGAAAGACCAACTCGGTATTCAGTTAAGACGTTTGGCAAACTTTTGTGCTGCCCATTTTCAAAATAAGAAAAAAAAATCAAGATTGGTTGCACATATGTGTTGCGTGTATAAAATATATTATATTATTAATTTAAAAATAATAATAAATTTTTAGGATTAAAAATAAAAGTTAAATAAAGAATAAGTAAAGTTGAAGTTATAAGAATAAAACAAAAATTATGAAAGGTATTTTAAGAAAGTCAAAACGGTTTCGAAGAAAGGTATTCTTCCGGAATGGTGAAATTGGAGATTGGACCCACCGAATTGGCTGCTAAATTGGAACAAATCACTCACCAAAAGTCTTATGCCCCGACCCGAATTGCTACTTTAATTTTAATAAAAATCTCTCTCCACCCCTACTTATATCTTAAATAATTACCCTCGAATATTTAATTTCTTGCTGCTATTGTAAGATATATATATATATATTGCGAATATGAAATATATGTATATTCGATAATTATAGTTACAGAATCAAAATGCTAGTTAACGGTCAGACCAAATATGGAGCTACCTGCTTACTGTCCTTAAATATACTACTACTAGTAAAATGGATTGGAAGAAATCAGAATGTATGTCTATTTTTAGACAACACACATAATTCTTTAGACACGCAAACAATGTCAATTAAGGATACATCATATAATCAATCCAATTAACACATCCGTAATCTAAAACTGGTCACCAAATTCAACCAGTGCGTCCGTCCGATTAAAAATCAAAAAGAAAAAAAATACCAAGTTGACAAATTATTTGTAAGAAGAGATTATTATAAAATATTAGGTCTTACTTAATTACTGAGAAATACAATATAATTTCATAATTCAAATACATCTCTAATTAAACCTCACTAGACGAGGAAGAAATAAACTCGAATCAAACAAGCTTCCCAAAATAAAAGAAATAAACTCACTGGCATGGGTGAGAATCAACTCAATATTAACTACTAGGCTAAAACCTCATATTTAGTGCCTACAAAGAAAATAAAATAAAAGCTTAACAACCCCAGGCTGCCACGTGTCATCATTAACATTGATTTAAAGAATTAATTTCTTGGTAACCATACAAGGTTGCGTGTATCCACTATCCATCTATTAAGAAAAAGAATGGCTAACCAACATGCCAGTTAATGACTTGTTTGGACTACTAAAATTGGTGCACTTAGGTTAACCGTCACAACTACTATCCGTCCAACAAAACTCCTTAAAGGTTTAATCTTAATTTAACAAATGGCGCTCAAAAACACCGGTAACCCCACAATTCTCGCTTTTGCCCAAAAGAAGCAAGAAACCAAAACCTCTAGCTCAAGAAAATTTCAGAGTCGAGTCTTACGAGAAAGTACCCTTCCATTTCTGCTTACCAAATCAAACTCATGCACGCCAAAAGGTACACAAAAAAAACCATCCATATAACACGTGATTATCACCCCCAACTACCTATAGCATGCACTACCACATTTCTCATCTTCCCAACATCATGAACAGCCCTAGCAACATTACTTCCTCTCTCTCCTCCGGCAACTCCATCGCAGAAAAACTCTTCTTCCTGTCGGAGATCCAACTGCTAGAACTCTTTCTTGCTCTTCTAGTTTTTGTCGTCATACATTCCCTCCGGCAGAAAAGGCGTCAAGGTCTACCAGTATGGCCTGTCATCGGAATGTTACCTTCCTTGGTTTCCGGTCTTCGAGTCAACATGTACGAGTGGATTTCTGATGTTCTTTGTCGTCAAAGCGGAACTTTTACGTTCAAAGGTCCTTGGTTTACTAATCTCAAGTGTGTAATCACTTCGGATCCACGAAACTTAGAGCACCTTCTCAAGACTAAGTTCTCGAATTACCCTAAAGGTGAATATTTTCGACATGCGCTTCGTGATCTCCTTGGTAATGGCATCTTCAACGCCGATGATGAGATATGGCAGAAACAGAGGAAGACAGCTAGCATTGAGTTCCACTCAGCAAAGTTCCGGCATTTAACCACGGAATCATTACTCGAGCTTGTGCATGCCAGACTCTTGCCTGTCTTAGAGGAATCAGTGCACAACTCCACTGCAATTGACCTACAAGATATCCTCCTAAGACTAACATTTGATAACGTGTGCATGATAGCTTTTGGAGTTGATCCAGGTTGTTTACGCCCTGGGTTGCCGGAGATAGCATTTGCGCAAGCCTTTGAAGCTGCAACAGAAGCAGCTATAATTCGCTTTGTTACTCCAACACTTGTTTGGAAAACCATGAGGTATCTCAACTTGGGAACTGAAAAGAAGCTGAAAAAGTCTATAAAAGGAGTGGATGTGTTTGCTGAACAAGTGATTAGGACAAGGAAGACGGAACTCTCATTGCAATCTGAGGATGAGAAACAAAGATCAGATCTCTTAACAATTTTTATGAGATTGAAAGATGAAAATGGACAGCCATTTTCCGACAAGTTCTTGCGTGACATATGTGTGAACTTTATATTAGCCGGGAGGGACACGTCATCAGTTGCATTGACCTGGTTTTTCTGGTTACTTAACGGGAATCCAGAAGTTGAGGCCAGAATCCTTTTCGAGATATGTCGAATAATTGGTCAAAGGGAAGAAGAAGATGGAAAGAAGAGAGAGGAGGATGAAATTAGTCCTTTGATCTTTAGGCCTGAGGAAGTGAAAAAGATGGAGTATTTGCAAGCTGCTCTATCAGAGGCCCTAAGATTGTACCCTTCAGTCCCCGTGGATCACAAGGAGGTAGGTAATATTCAATAATATAAAAAGTTTTTTACCAAAGTAGCTGCTGCATCCATGATCCATCCTTCAACAAACAAAATGAATTCCGATACCACTATCTGAAAAATTAATAAAAAAAAATCGATCTTTTTTCTCTGTTCCAACAGTTCTAAACAAATTAATTCATTGTTTAGGTTATTGAGGATGATGTTTTCCCAGATGGTACAGTGCTGAGGAAAGGGGCAAAAGTAATTTATTCAATCTACACCATGGGAAGAATGGAAGGCATATGGGGCAAGGACTGCAGGGAGTTTAAGCCTGAAAGATGGCTTAGAGATGGCCGCTTTATGAGCGAATCAGCCTACAAATTCACAGCTTTTAACGGTGGACCTCGGCTGTGCTTAGGGAAAGACTTTGCTTACTACCAGATGAAATTTGCAGCCGCATCCATTTTATACCGTTATCACGTAAAGGTGGAGGAAGATCATCTTGTGGTGCCAAAGCTCGCACTGACCATGTACATGAAGCATGGTCTCAAAGTGAAACTACACAGGAGGCGTCACAAGTCTGTCTGAGCTTCAAAAGTATATGAATTTGATATTTTAAGATCCTTCAGAAGCTGTTGATTGTTAATTATGTATACTTCTTTTATCTTTTCTTTTCCCATTTATATAGCTTGGATTGTATTGAATTTAAAAAGGGAAAAAAGAAGAAGAAGAAGATGGAAAGAATGACTTGGAGTAGGAAGAGAGTTGCATTTTCAGAATGTCATATACATTTACACTCTGTTTTTGAATTTTGAACAGAAAAAAAAAAAGAATAGAAAACTTAAATTAGAACAGAAAATAAAAGAATAGAAAACTTAAAGTTTTTCTTTGTGTTGTTTCTGAGTTTTTAATAGAATAGGATAGAAAATTTAAAATTGAGAACATGAGTTGTAATTTAAAATTTATTATATTAAAAATTGAGGATAATATGAAAATTATAAAAATATTACTTATTCTAATTTCTTTTCCGTCCAAATCATGCCAATTTTAAACGGAAAACTTTGGCAGAAAAAGTGGCCAAGTTTTCTATCCATTTCTTTTCTTTTCCGTTTATTAAAAAACTCAGAAACATAAGAATTGAAAAGAAGACTTAAATTTTTCGTCCATTTCTTTTCTTTTCTGTCCATTTTAAAACTCAGAAACATAGCGTTAAATAAATGGTTAGATCGATGTTGATTGCTTAAATTATAGTTTGATTCAGTTATATATAATGCAATGTATAATTTTCCAAAAACACAATACATTACCATAGATTCTATTATGCAGCTCTTACTCGACATTCAGTAATAATACATATATAGATCTCCAATAATAAAATTTCCTTAAAAACTCCAGATATAGGAGTGTATCTCATTGCAACAAACATTAGAAAGCACACAAAGAGGTCTGATAGATAGATACTTCCAGAACAAATAATATATAAAAAAAAGAGAAGGTAAAAATAAGATTTTACCCGTCAAAAAATCTTCTTTATTCGACTCGTCGAACAGAGAAGCAACAAAACTTCAATATTCGAAAATAAGCTGTGAACAATGTGGTCATGGAATCCTATTGTGGTCCTGAATAGAAATCAAGAAAATCAATCAATATTCAATATATTACATATATCAGTAAATATCACTTAATCGCTAGTTTCTTCAAGCCATATTTCTCCTTGTTAGTTGGTAGGTAGGTCTTATGCATAAAAACTACCGAATTTGTTGGGCTATTATATTGAATTTTGGCTTGTATACATTACAACAAGCTTATGTATAATATTGAGGGAGCAGAGATGGTGGATGTGATGCTTAAGCTGATGAGCAATTGTCTGGATATTGAACTGTTAAATACAAAATAAGTTACCACCTTGCTAGTTTCTTAAAGAACTAGATTATTGAGAGAACATTTTAACAGTAAAGAAATAGAATACCTCATTCAAGCCTTCCCATTCCACTCTTTATATAAACTCTTCATGAACTCCTCCATGAACATGTGCCTTTTCTCAATTTCTTCTACGCCCAAATTGTAATCATCAAATTTCAAACATCAAAAACGCAGTATCAAAATCCATATAACTCGTCAATATATACTCATACACATGTATCCATGGATAGATGTATATTACAAAGTTTAAAAGCGCGCACATAAAAGTTGGTGCATATAAGCAAATATTTACGTGTTAATCCCCAAATTTAAAAGCACGAGGGTGGATTATAGCGAGTATACAAATAATTGTTTTAACTCTGTTTTCATTAAATCCTTTAGCTTGAGAAGCTTCTCATGAAAATGATTCACGATGTTTGATCATCTTTCTTCGTGTATTGTTCCTTCGATGATTTGATCGAGCTTGTATCTTTGGGGTCGTCATAGAAGACTATGTTCCTATTTCCGCCAAAGGTAAAACAACGTGCAATTCACGAAACCAAGGTTACCAAAGGGCATCATCGAGATGCATAAACCTTAGTAAAATACTATTTGCCAAATGACATATTCAAAGCACCAAATTAATTATCCAATAACTTCTCCTTCCAAAAACAACAAGAATAGAAACAAGCGAGAAACAAGTAGTACAAGGAGAAAAGAAGCATAAAAGAAAAGCGAAGTTATATTAATGTTAACGTTGAGCAATGAGTAAATGATGCACGTAAATATAAGAAGTAAAAACATTATTGGCTTTGATACCAACTTGTAACGCCCCCAAATCCGGGTATTTTCCAACCCGATAAATGGTACTACACGGTACTACAGCCTACACATACATTCAATTGAATTACATCAATAAAGTGGATATGTTTACCATATATTACATAATAATAAGTCCCTTCCCAGGTTTTTTGTAACCATTACATATGTTCTTTGTCATAGTATCAAATTAGTACAAAAGTAATAATATTCTATTACAAGGATAACTAATTATCCGCATTGGCCTTCCCTTTGTCCTTACCGGATCCTTCGATCCGTTCATTTTTAGTTGCAATCATATGGTTCAAGCAAGGGTGAACATAACTAACTCAGCAAGTAGAACAATTATAACAGAACAACGGGCAAAAATCATATGAGTATATATTCTATAACTGAACCAATAATTGTGAAATACTGTGAATAAATCAAAATAGCACTTTTCTTTTCTTTAAAACGTTTAACGACGAACAACATCAGTTAAAACTTGAGTTAGGTCAAAGATCATGAACATTTCATTCTTTCTTTCTTTGAAAATGACAACCCGGTACTAAGTCCGTAAGTCCGACATTTCTTACGAGCACGTCTAGGTGATCAACCTATAGTACTCTATGTTATACAACACTACTACATTAAACATATCTACGTTAAAGTTTTGGCAAACTCACGTACCAGTCGATTTACGACAAAAACGTTTGTTTATTCATACTTAGTCTTACCTTTGAATCCGTACCAAAATAATTGGCACAGGATAACAATATCAATAATATTTTGAAAGATTAAAAGAAAATCCACAAAATACTTTAAGTCTAGTTTAGCCGAAGCAAATGGCATCGACTCCTTTAATTCAGTTCATGCATATCATACTTGAATTATAAAGCTTGTCCAACATAAAGTATAGACAATGGTTTAGAAAACTTGCCTCAAGTGTCCTCTAGCGCTAATTCACTTTCCTTTTGGGTCTTTATAAGTTCTACATGACATAATCACATAGCATACCATGTTAGGTCACATAACAATCAATAAGTATTGTCATTAACCTATCTTCTTCTTCTTTAGTATAACAATCCGAATTGTTAACTTAATAACAGTCGTTAGATTATTTAACATTCATTACGTCTTTATAACAATTTATTGTTATAAGTAATCATATTTGTTCAATGTTTAGGTAATTACTTTCTAAGTAACCTCAAAAACTCATTTGACGCAAATACGGTGCATGTGCCGTATTACTGAATACAGGACCCCGTATTGCAAACTATATTATGTTTTTACATTCTCGTAACCTTTAGTTAACTTTTAATTGTTAAACTTAAAGTTTTAATCATCATTTAAGATGTTACTTTAAATTTAATTAAGGTCATAATTCACCTTCAATCAACTTACCTTGATTTTATGTTCATAATTATTCTTCTCTACCTCTGTGACGCCGTGTCCCTTTGTTATGTGTCACTTATTTACACAGCATATTAATGAAGAGTGGGATCCGTGTTTTTATTATTCTCGCTTCAATTCCTTCATTGGGTGGTAATGCGCCTCCTTTATCCCTTTGAAAAAAAATTCAATTTCTCAAGCCGTTCGTTTCCTGAGCTCATAACTTGTTCGTTATAGCTCAGAATTGGTTCGTTCAAAAGCTAATTTTTTACTTATTCATCATACTACGATTTCCCCTGGACAGAACAATTTTCTAAATCTGTTAACGACGCTTTCACTTGATTAAATTTTCATTATTCGTTCGTTTAACGTTGTTGAGCGTTAATCGCTCGTTCATCCGCAATTCGTTCATATGATGTTTGAATTCGTCAGTTCTTGAGTCTATGACTCATAAATTTCATGGTCTTCAATATGTTCATGAAACCCTAACTTTCTAGGTTCGTTATTAACATTTCATTTTCGTTCAGAAATCCTAGTTAACTATGATTTCAACTATTAACGCATTTTCTTAGAAATTTTGTCATAACTTCGTTATACGAGATTTTTTACTCCGTTCAAAATGAATTCATTTCATTATTCAAACATCTATCATCCTAACCAAGCATATAGCATCTAGTCCTATACACAATGGTTGTAAACTTATTCATCAACAATATGCGCTAAGTTTTCACGTTTCTTCATTACGTTCTCAATCGTTCGATTATGATTTCACTTGATACATGGTTATTAATGTTTAAGTCCACTAATAGTCATCCTTATTACTCCTTATGAGACATGCTCCACCAATAACCATTTCTCTATCAACAATCAAATTGAAGAGAGGAAGATTAAGGTTTAAGATTCATTACCTCTTGGTGTTCTTGAGTTATCTAGCTTTCTTCTTCTTATTCTTCTTCTTTGGCAAATTTCAAAATTCTCTCATTTCTATCTCAAAGTTTATAAACTCAAGTGTTGGTGAATTACTTAAGGAATGCCAAATGAAGTTTAAGCCTCCTATTTATAAAATTTCAAGGTTTAGGGCAAAATTGTCTTAAAGACAATTGTTGTTGGTTCATGCTTTGGTCACTTAAGTTATGATCAATGATCGAAAAAGCGATCGAGGCGTGCACCTCATGACGAGGCGGGAGTAAACTGTAGCGAGGCTTACGCCTCACAGAGAAATTGAGAGGCTTGGGCTTTATTCAGTTGAGGCTTACGCCTCATAGCCTTGCACCTTGACTTCAGTTCTTCTTCTTCTTGGTGACAAGTTCAGTTCTTCTTCTTCTTCTCTTTCTCTCTCTTCGTCTCTCTGTTTTTGGGAAAGGAAAGTAGTATCAAATCTATATCTTGTGGATAATTACAGTTAGGTACCCCATAGTCTTTATAAATTTTTAGTTTAGTCCCAAAAGTTTTCTTAAATTTCAAAATAGCCCCTAAAATTATACATATCAGCCCATATAGTTTTAGTTTCTTTCATTTCATCCCCTGGAGTTTCAGAAGTTTCAGTTCAGTCCCTATTTCTTTATATTTCGTGCACTTAAGTCCCTAGAGCGATAAAAAAACATTTCTTGTGTTGAAAACTCGACGGAGTCGAGTGTTGATAACTGAATCTTTTTCTCAAAATTATTCATCACCACAAAATTTGTATATATTCAATATTTATCAATAACATATATTTTCAAATCGAGGATTCCGCCTCGCTCGGCCTCAAGGTTTGCGCATCGCCTCGGCGAGAGAAAAACGCTTCGTACCGCTTTTAGCTTTTTCGAACATTGGTTATGATCTCTCATAATCACATCCTTAAGTTTTCATTCTAGCAACTCACCCCCCCCCCCCATCCATAACCATTCAAACCATCATCCACCATCCATTCTTCATCAACAACTTTTGTGTCATCACAAAGGCATTAAATGCCACCTCCTTACTTTTCCACCAAGCTTCTAAGAGAAGCTTGGCCAGCCACATGGGGTTGTAGGGCCCACATGAGTTATTACCCACCTGGTGATCCAACAGTTCAACCCACGGGTTCGATTCTTGGTTAGGACTTACGTTTAATTCAATTAGAGCCTAACCTTGAGCTTGAATTAAATTATCTTTTGGCCTTGATTAAGTTTATCATTGGGCCTCACTCATCTTTCATTTGGGCTTGCCAAATTTCAAATTCAATCTTTACTAGTCTATTAAGAATAATTTGGACTCTTAGCGTATAATTCTCGTATTCTCGTATAATAGTTCGTATAATATTCATATTATACGTTGTATTATCTTTTGTATATATTTGTACAATACCATATATTATACTCGTATTCTTTTCCGTATAATAACTTTCTTATTATACTTAAATCATTATTTATTCAAATCTTCATTTTCCCTAACATTCTCAAATTGAGTACACAGGCGAAAAACTGTGTTTGCCATAACTGAATTATCATTAGATAACATCTTTCCTCAGAATTCTATCGTTCTGTATTTCCCGGAAATTCAAAAATAATTTCCGAACAGAAATTGATGAATAGTGTTTTTCAGAAAATTTCTTAAAACGCTTTTATTTCCATCTTGGAAATTCATACACTTTATTTCTAGCACGTAGTTAGAATCCTACTTCAACTTGCTTACTTGTTATAATAAACATATAATATAATTTTATTCAATATAATCAAATAAAATTAATTTACGTTATAATACGATTTTCTCGGTCATTACACCTTCCAGCACCAGATCTTACCCTCCCAAATAACATCACAAACAGCTTGAAGTTGAATGCATCAGGCTATGTTATATGAAAACTTTTAGATGTTAGAATGTCTAGACATTCGTATTGAATAAATTTGATTCACAAATAAAATTTAACTGGTGTGTTTCTTTAGCTGAATAACTGCACTAAAAGTAGTTACTTTTCAATTCTAACAAGTCCGGGATGCAGCAAATACCCTTTTATCATACAATGTTTTATTTATCATTTTTTATTTTTTGACAAGTAAATATAACATACAAAATAAATGAGTTATATAAAACATATGAATATTCAGCCATGTTCAGCATTCTAAAATTTGTAGACTAAATGAATCTGACACTTGTTAAAGGCCTGAATCCAACACCATATCTTGGTTCATGCAAGGCACCGAGTCAAGTAAAACGTAATGAAATTCGCCCAAGTTTAAGCACAAACAAAAGCATAAAAATCACCAATAGCGCCAATTGCATCAAGACGATCAGCATCTTGCACAACCCCAAATTCTGGAGAAAAACTACCATTTCCTAGCCCTTTAAGTTCATCTTTAAATCCTGCAGAGACATGATTATAAGAAGTCAAAAATTTGTAACATTTAAAAATTTCAACTGGAATATAGAAAGAGAAAAGGAAAATAAAAGAGTATAGCTTGATAGTTAAACTTAGAAGGAGTATGGTCACTAATTATGCTTAGAAGTGAACAACTTAACATGCAGCACACAAAATAAGTTGTTACTTGTAATGAAACCCAACTGAAAGGTCCCGCGCTTAATTAAAATTTCGCCAGATGAGGAATTCAATAGTGAGGCAGTATATGAAAGTTTATACAAAAAAAAGGGAACATCATTGACATACAAAAACTAGAAAAAGTAAATAGTAACATTATCAATTGATTATTGCCCAAAATCAGGAAATGGAAAAACAAGACTTGTGAAGATCTTGAGCACATATAAGGCTGCACTTAATTATACTTAAATTATATAAATCATCTCTTATGCAGGTCATATGAAGAAGTAGTGCAATTCTATATTATGTGGGAAATAATCAAGTTACAAATGTCATTTAAGGTCGCAGACTTACAAGCAAACACTTTTCCCTGTACTCTGGAAATTCAAAAGTTAGTGCATGTGAAATTTCTAAGCTCTTACAAATTACATTTTAATTGAAGCCCCAATAGAGTATTTGGAAAAAAACATAAATAAATCTTAAATAATACTCATTCTTAGATTTCCGCAACTAATAATACATAAACGTTATCCACATGAAAAACTTACCCATTCCTTTTATGATATCTATAATCTTCATCCTCTTGCTCTCCTCAATGCCCTCGTTTACAAGAAAATCCTCAACAATTTTCTCCTCAGATGGATCTCTGTAAGGCAAAGAAGTATCAAAATATCATGGTAAGGAAATAGACAATGGGTTTGAAGGTACAAAGTAATAAGAAAATAAACAAATAAACTAAGGCATGGAATTTGCTTAGTGTTGGACATATATGTGCACATATTTTCTTACAAGTGCAACAGTGCAAGCATCACATTCTAATGTTTGGCCACTAAATTAAGAGGCTGAAAGCAAAGAGACGTAAATTGAACAACAATACCTGCTTTCAATTAATCAAAAAGGAAAGTTTTTTGCCAATATTATCACCGTACTTCAAAATATACCAGCACGTGCTTTAACATTCAGAGACGAGAAAAAGGTACAACAACAGAGACAAACTTTGTCAAAATCAAACCAGAAAAAGAATTACCAACCTCATGTATTTGTAATCTCCTGCGTTTGAAATCAAATAAATAGTGTCATTAATAAAACCAATATGGGCAAGCGGAACAAACACAGATGTTAAGCCGCACAAAATAAAGATTGAAATGTGTTTGGAACAAAGTACATTTGCTATAAAAACGTAAAGCATGGTTACAATGTAGGAAATTGATGAGTTTCACTTCAATACTGCTTCATATAAAGTAATCAGAAAATGGGGGTGGGGGGAAAAGATGTCCCAACAAGCAAATATAAATAAGAGTTTGGAATGAAAGTCTGTAAATATTAGCATTGTCATCAAACCAAGGACACCCTATGGTACCACAAGTCCTTCCTCTACCATATTTCTATGCTCAGTATTAATAATTTCTCCGGATCAGGTTCATTGGTGAATGCCATGAAATTAAAATTATTGAATAGCAAATAGCATGTATAGAAATACCAATAGGAAGAGTTACAATCACCTATATCATGAAGAAGTGCAGCTAACTCTACCTGCCAAGTAGAAAATAAAGCTTAAGATGTTCAATGGCTTATGAAAAGAGGGATTCCTTCAGGTGGAAATTAGAAAAAGAAAGCCGAAATTTAATATAAGCAAGTTCCACATATTATCATAAACTGTTTCTGAATATGGAAAAACTGTTAATAGCTTAATTTCCCAACATTATCAAATATAATGAACCAAAATGTACAATAAAACAGTATTAAGGATATGATTTATGTTCATTTCAACCTAATCAAACAACATCGGAATCAGACTCAATTAAATACAAAAATTGAAAAGCTCAACAGCATAATCTAGATAGAGTTAAAACGAAAAATAGAAGATTGGGGGCATACGATTTCCATGGAATCTGGGGAAGAAGAAAGGCCTTGTTCGAGGGCAAGAGAGAGAGCCAGGTCCCGAACCCTGAAAACGTGTGCAGCATCATGTGATGCATCGTTCCCCTTCATCACCCTTTCAACTAGCTTCTCTGCGTTCCTTACTGTCTCACTCCGACCCATCTCTCTCTCTCTGTGTGTGAGTGAGAAAGTATACAATCAATACTCAATACTGCTGATCCCCTGTCCCAATTTACTTGTTTACTTGTTTACTTTTAAAAGCGTGTCAGTATTTTTACAGCGCCAAAATATATTTAGCTTACACTATTTTATATTTATTTTGATAATATTTTAAGAGGGCATAATAATTAGTCGACAGCTTTTTTAGATGAATATGATAATTGAATATAAAAATTAAAATATTTTTTATAAAGTGAAAACTATATTTCTTCAACTTATTAAAGGTATAGCCTTCATCCTAGCTATTAGTATTTAGTCAACTCTTCTTGTGAATTAAAATTTCTTTCTATAAATACCTATATAATGTATAGTAATTAATTATGGAGATTATATAAATAATAATATTTTTGTTGCAAGCAGACACATTAATTAAGTGCTTATGCGTATGTATTAATTTACAAATTACGTCATATACATCGTAAAAATATAAATTAAATTTATCCACATAAATTGTAATTAAAAAATGGACGTATAAATTCATATTCCTATATATATAATTTTGCTTGTTGAAATATATATATAAAAGAACTCAATTTAAAATACTATTGTCCGCTATAATATATATGCAAAATATTATTTAGCAAAAAAAAAAAATGTGACGGAAGCTTGCAGACGTGGAATTTGATGAAAACGTGGAGAAGGAACAACTTTGCCGCCAAGTGTCTAGTCTTATTCTTCCTAAACAAATCCGCCATTTTTTCATTAGAAAAACATTCATAGCAAATACAGAATAAAAAATAACACAAAATATAAATATAAACTTACGCCTTCAATTATACGCAATAGTTATATAGATAGACAAGACAAATATATTACTCTGACTTTTGATCTCCAATAGAAACCCAGTTCCTAGTTCAGAAAAAATTTCAAACTCCTCCATGTCCACCCCACCTGTTACTTTCTCCCTCCTCCTCCTCCTCCTCCTCCATGGCCCAAATCCAAGATACCTCCGTTAAATCAAACTCCAGAAGCAGCTGCTTTATGGGTTGTTTTGGATTTTCCCGGGAAAAAGTTGCTCAGAACATGGATGACACGGTCAATACTGGTAGCATAAAAAAGAGCCGGTGGATATCTTGGTCAAAGTTCCTTACGAAGAAATTTGACGTCAAAACTGTTCCGGTCGAATCCCCGGTTAGCGAAAAGCTTAATCGGAGTCGAGAACTTGATTCTCTAATTAAGTCCTTGGGTAATTTTTCTTCTAAAAAACATAGACAGGCCACCGGAATCAACCCGGATAACATTCCGGCTACCGGACCGGATCAGACCGTTAATAATAAAGCTCACAAGGTATGTTATTTTTACAAATTAATTTATTAAATTTCAATATTTTCAAGTAAATCGGCTGAAAAATCACTTGGTACTGCAATTTAACAATTACTCCATTAGTTACAAAACTAGAGATAATTTTTTTAATTATTAATCTACAAAATTTTAAATTAAAGATTAATACAGACACTAGACATATATAGTTTCATAGTACAAGACATAAATATATAATTTTTTTAAAATTAATTTTAACTGAAATTAAACAGACAACTTACATTGATCACGGTCAAAGTTCGAACCTAGGAACCGGTAGAAACTTATACTTATATATTTCCAGGCAACCTAGTTAATGTACATAATTTGAATTAAAAATTGATACAAACTTATATATTTATATTTAGCATAAATTTTTTTTGGGTTCAGAAAAGGTCTGAGATTGAAGAAGACATCATTCTCGAAAATCGTGAATTGGGTCATTCAGTAGAGAAGGATGACACGGGGCAAAAACCCTCTAGCCGGATAAAAGATAATAAGAGAACCGGGTGTAGTAATCCCGGTTGGCCACCGGTAAACAAAAATGTGTCAAAAAAGACCACCACGTCGCCGCCCCATTCCGAATCTCCCCCGGCGGCGCGTAAACGAAAGAAACACAAGGAGGTGATCAGTGGCGGTGATGATCATAATGTTATTCGAGAAACCGATGGAAGATTCGACCCGAGATTTGGAGTGTCGATTGTCATGGTGACACTAGTTATAATGTTAGTTTGGGGTAAGTTATGTGCCATTCTTTGTACGTCTGCATGGTTTTTTATGGTTCCTCGCTTAAGAAGAGCTATGGATTCTAATGTTGTTGTGGAAAACGGATTGAATTCCGGTGAGCGGGATTTAAATTCCGAGGAGTACAAGAAGAAGGTGGTGTTAGAGGGGCTTCTTCAGAGAAACCGCCGGAGTAGTACTGTTATCGGAATTTTGTAGGTGTAATTAATTTACTAATTTTTCTTCAAGTACATTCTTTTTCTTTTCTAAAAAGATAGTTTGATCTAAAAATATCTAATGCACGCATTTATATATATGAACAGTATCAAACTATGCTTCATCTCCTATCCTAATTAAAATTAAAGATGATAATTTTAATATTTTTTTATATGATAAATAAAAAGATTCGACCTAAAAAAGAACAGAAAAAGAAACTTCTATAATTTTTCCACCCAATTATTGTTTCCATAATAAACATCTTTTATGAATTTTTTAAAATTATTTTTTATAGGACGGGATTCTAGCCCTTCTAACTTCGATATATTTAAATATTTTGTCTCGTATACGTATTACATTATTTTTTACTGCTTCAAATTTTCATTATGTTTTTCATAAATTCATAAAACTTTTTATTATGTTTTTTATTTATTTGTTTGTGTATTGTGGTAGAATTGTGTTTATATTTGAATAATTTTACATTACGCCTTCCGTTCTATAAAAAGAATACTATTTTTATTTAATTTTAATTATTTTTTATTAATTTTCTTTAAGAAGAACAAAGGTTTTTTTTATAATTTGTTTTTAGTATTCGTCCTCTACTTTCTCAGTTGGATCACGGTAAACAGGACAAAAATAAATAAATAATAATAATAGACTAATATATGTATGCACATAAGCAGATTTGAAAATTTTATTTTGTTTTTCATTAAAATTATATAGTTTTATCAATTGAATGTATTTTAGTTGATTTAATAAGTTAACTAGGAATTGGATTTAAGATTTTTTTATTATGGAAACAGTAATTCTGTAATTGGGTGGGAAAAATTATAACCTTTTTCTTTTCTTTTTTGATTGAATCTTTTTATTTTATATATATAAAAATAATATTAAAATTATCACATGACACGATCTCTTTACATAATTTGAGAGAGGTGATCCGAAGTCCGAACCGGGCAAGAAGTACATGAAGGGATGTTTGATAAAAAATGAATAAATTTGAATCTGAATTTGAATGGAAAAAAAAATATTTGATAATTGATATGTCTAAAATATTTTAATGACAAAATTTTATTATTTTACCCCTCTAAAAAAATTAAAATTGTTATAAATTTATTTAATACTACTTAATATAATAGTTAATATTTTTTTAATTTTAAAATTTTATTTTATTTCATTTAGCTAAAAAAAATCTGATTTAGTCATTTAACTCGTCCATTTTATTGATTCAACTATTCAGACCAAAACAAATGCGCTGATCAATTCAGCCATTCAATTTCATTCAGCTCTAAATAAATACTCGTGAAGTCATCAACGCACTCTAAATGGATAAGCACACACTTGAAAAAAATCTTGATTCACATGACACTTGACAGTTAAGTTTATAAAGCATTAAAGCTAAATATACCGCGGTGGAATTAAATACTCTTATCAGTTTCATAAAAATAATTTTATTTATTGATTGTATACGCAATATAAAATGTCAATACCTAATTTTATTTATTGATTGTAGTCATCATAAAATATTACCCAACTCTTAGGTGACAAAATACATTCAAGAGTTTAATTTGATCAAGCATATTGATGCACTCAAGAAAATAAACCAAAGTATTCACAACCAGAGTATATATAAAAAAATTATAAAGTCCAAAGTACTAATTAATTTATCTATAATAAAATAAAAGAAATCAATAATAATAAAAATCCCTCCCCCCTCTTTCCGTGATTATTCTCGGACACCAACTTAATTGACGGATTCGGTTATTATAAATTAATTTTATAATAAATTGATCAATTAATTAATACATTATTAACACGTTTATCTCACGATTTACGTATTGACATTATATTAATCAAAATTAACTTTATATTAATCAATTTGTTAATGGATATAACCTCCAGTATCACAATTAAAGTGAATAATTTTGAAGGACAAAAAGATGTCGAAATTTGAAAGTGTGATGTTTGTTTCTAGAAGTTTGTGGTTTTTTTACTTTATGGCAGATGGGAACCAGTTTAACAAGTTACTAGATTAATGTTGGAATAGAATCTAGAAAAGGGAACCGTTACTTCCACATAAAAAATTGAGTAAATCCTATGTTTATATTAGAAAATTTTATGTGAAAATATTTTTTTAATATATAAAAATATTAATTTTCTCAAAAAAAAAAAAAAAAAAGTCAGTTGGAGGAGTCACGTGATCTTGATGAAAGAGGCATGCACTAACCAAAAGTACGTAGAAATAAATGGGAAACAAAACTATTTTCACACTACTTTTTGTTGTATGGAATGGTGTGAAATTGACTTAAATTTTTATGGATAGATTCACAAATTCAATTAAAGAATTGAGGGATCAAGGAGAAGGATTTAGGTGCTGTTGGTTTAAAATTGAATCGTTGAATCGATCAGCCATTTATTATATTTATTTTGATAAAAAAAATTAACTAAATGACTGAATCGGTTAAATGGTTTAGATGATTTGAATTGAATAATGGTTGAATAAAGTTTTTTTTTTTATCATATTAAATAAATTTACAACAATTTTAAATTTTTTTAGAGGCGTAAAATAATAAAATTTGTTATTCAGATATTTCAGCAAATCAATTATCAAACAACTTTTTTTATTCAAATTCAGATTCAACTCATACAGATTCAGATTCAGATTCGATTTTTATCAAACACTCCCTTAGGTCCATATTTATTTTTAGATATAATTCATTTGACACGTCTCAAAGATCCAAAAACAAATAAATATTAATTTGATTTTTGTGTTTACGAAACTTAAAATTTCACATGATCTTAATCTTAATTATTAAATTAAAATTTAATCGACTAATTACCAGAGTTTACTCATCCTATTATAATTATTAACAATAAATTATATGGGATAAAATTAAAATTTTATAAAATTTAAATAATTGAATAAAAAGATAAAAAGGATTTAAAAAGATAAAATAATTATATATCTAAAATCATAGACAGACAAAAGAGAAAAAAATAAAAAGTCAAACGTGATACAAACTACTAACCACATCTTTGGCCCCGGAGCCACTTTATATATAGAGCTTGATAAAATTAGTTTTTATAGTTTTTTTAATAGTTCAACAAAATGGTGTCGAAGAATAACAACGTAATTAAAAATAACAATAAAAAATTAAATTAAAAAAAAAATCGCAGAAGATTCTGTTAACAGTTGAGAGTTTCAGAATCTTTTATGTACATCATACAAATACAATATATTTTTTTTATATAACGGATATAAGTAACTTTACTTCACTCCAGATCTGCTCTCTACTTCAAAAATAGGCCCAATTACATTTTAAATAATTTTAAAATTACTTTTAAATTTAAATTTGAATCAGACTTTACCCATAAAAAAATGATTTTCAATTTAGTATAGTGGATATATACGTACCATAAAATACTTAAACGTGAGAAACATTAATAAGTGGGTTTGGTAGTAGTAAACTCTTGGAATGTATCTTATATTTGTAGTGTGTCCCACGGAAAAGGCCCACCTCAACAAATATTTTTAATTAGAAAATATATTTTAGTCTAACTTGGTTTTATCATATCCCTTGTGAGTCGTGGTACCTTAAATTATTATTGGATGATAAAACTGTCATTTGATTTTGCGCAAAATGTAAAATCCAGTGAAATTGATGTTAAATGAGCTTGAACTTGAGTTTGAGCTTGCCGGGGTAGTATAAATAATATTATAAAATGAGCAAATAGTTCGAGTTCGATTTATATTCGTTTGATTAAAAGTTCAATTCGAACTTGATTCAAAATATAAATGAGTCAAATATGAACAAATTTTAAAGTTCGATAAATTACTCGAACATCCTCAAATTGCAGTTTTATATTAATATTCAGATCATATTCGTTCGAAAAGTTCAAACTACTCGGGCTCGATTCGGGATTGTACTCGACTCGATAGCTAAATGAACCTCAATCAAATCTTACTTTATACTCGATAAATTTTGTGAACCAAATCTGAGCAACTCAATACTCAGCTCAACTCGATTCATTTACACTCTTAAGTACAAATTTAATAATATATAATTTTTTTAAAAATTAATTTATGGAATCCAAAGTAGGAGTGTTTAAAAAATATATAGTCAATTTAAGTGAATTATTAAATGTGTTGGTGTCGGAATAGTCTAATCAATTCTTTTATAATAGTACTTTAATGACAAAAAAATATATATTTATAAAAGATGGATACCAAATTACGTGGTTGGTTGTAGTTAATTGTTATCACAAACACATCGATGTATGGTGGATCATCAACTAATTATATTTTATCACATCATTTTATAAATTAATTTTAATAATACTCTCAATATAGTTTTGTTTTGTATATGACAGATTTAGAAATAAATCTTTAAATAGTAAATTTTATTTTATTTTCTAAAGTTTTATCTAAATTTACTCTTTACAAATCTTAATATAGTATTAAAAATAAACAAACAACAAAAATATTGGTGTTATAAAATTTTAGCAAAGTGTAGAAATATATTCTTATAATTATTGCATAAATTTAGAGAGAATAAGTAAGAGAAAAGAGAGAGAAAACTTTCTGAGAAATTTACTTCATTTTTCATTCAGCAAGCTTGCCTTATATAGGCAAGGTGAAGGAGTCACGGGGGAGGAAAGAAAGGAGAGGGAAGGAGCACGGGAGATCCCTTTATCTGGAGGTAATCACATTAAGGGAGAAGAAGAGGGAATTCCCTCGTGAGTAGGTAATCACATTACAACACTTCCCCTGATTTCCTACGATATAAGATTATGTCTCATTAAAAATCTTGTTAAGAAAACTCAGTGGGAAAAACTTAACGAAGGAAAAAAGAGTACATATCTTTTACATAAATATCTTTTAATTGACTACCTCGTTAAAACCTTGTCAGGAAAAAATTCATTGGGATAAAAACCGTGACTAAGGAAAAAGAGTACAGTCTTTCCCTCAAAAGGAATTCATTACTTCTTAATGAAATGTTGTCATAAGTCTTTTAGTCGACACATTCCGATCTTTTTTTGAAGTTTTGCAAACGTTGCACTTGGTAGCGACTTTGTGAATAAATCGGCTAGATTTTCACATGATCGAATTTGATGCACATCTATATCACCCTTCTTTTGTAGCTCATGTGTGAAGAAGAATTTAGGTAAAATGTGCTTTGTTCTATCTCACTTGATGTACCCTCCTCTAAGTTGAGCAATGCATGCAACGTTATCCTCATACAGAATTGTAGGAATGTCTTTGATTGATAGTAATCCACATGATTTTTGAATATGCTAAATAATTGATCTCAACCAAACACACTGTGACGCCCCCAAAATAGGTCCATTCCATCCAACCCATTCTGAGTCGTCAAATACATGGTAGAGAAACAACTACAACTTCAATATTACAATTGTCGTGCAAAATACGACAACATATATACTGTGAGTTTAAATACAAATATTGTCATCTAGACAATATCCACACTTAAATAAGTCCTCATACAATTATTGATACACTATTTTATAAAATGGTGAGGACTACTAAAACAACTGTCTTGAACCATCACTCCACACCCCAACTAGTTCCCGCTATATTCTCGCCTCCTGAGAAGAAAAATAGAACAAAAAGGAAAATGGTGAGCTCAACTAGCCCAGTAAAGAATATTATGACTAAGATAGTGTACAACAAATTATCCTTAGTCTTCAACAGGAAAAAATTTGATAGAATACAATAGACAACAAGTTTTAGATCAACAACTGCAGTGGAAACAAAAATTCATTAGAAGAGTTAAGTAGAGAATAAAATCTACTATCATCTATGAATTTAAAAGTCCATCATCGATATTTTATCCCTGTAACATCAATCAATATACAACTTTAATCAAATAGTCATTTTACTCTATGGACCAAAGATATTAATCGATCATTCATGTTCATCTCAACACTGTTCATCTTTTGCCACTGGGCCAAATATATTCATCAAGTAATCATTCATCTTTGCACTACAGGCCAAAGATATTCAGTAATATCATCATTTAGGACTGAGGATGATGAAAAATATATTTTAAAGAAAACGAATCCAGTGAGACAAAAGAACAAATATTAAGGATTCGTATTTTAGACAATCCAAGTTCAAAAATACTTCATAATAAACTATTGTGGAGCAGAATTCAAAAATGAGGATCAAAACATAGATCCAATCAAAGATAGGAACCATAACAGACAATCTTGGACACAAAAGAAAATTAAATTTTTCTATGAATAGTGTCGTATTCGTAAATAGTGTCGTATACGTGAATAGTAACTCCGACACTAAAAGGTAGAAACTCCACAAGAAAAATCATCATGCTTCGTGAATAATACTCGTGAATAGTAACTCGTGAATAGTAACTCATAAATAGTAACTCGTGAATAGTAACTCATGAATAGTAACTCCGACATGAAAAGATCGAAATTTCACAAGAAAATTTTTACCAACATTCCGGCATAATAATATTGAAAGAAATAATATCATTTTTAAAAAAATAACATCCCTTACCTCAAAAGAATAGTACTTCATTTGGAATATCGAGGATAATATTTGAAGAAACTTGCACCGTATAGCAACACTTAAGATATCAAAATACTCGCAAGAATACGTTCGATAATATAGAGAAAGAAAACTTCAGTTTCTGGTGTAATTTTCAATTATAACCTAAGCACCCTATTTATAGGAAATTGCTTAGAACACCAAAGCAGAAAATTTATTAAAATAATTTTATTTATTAAATTTTCAAGTCCACCACCAAAGAATCTGAATTCAGCTCATTTACCACATATGTGGGGCCCACCAATAATGAAAAAAATATTTTTCTTACAAAAAATAATTAAAACTTCAAAAATCAATTATTCTAGAACTTCAGAACTTCAATAATTCATAATAAATAGCCCTTTTATCAGAAAAATTCAAACCTTATGTCCTTTCCATAGGAAATTTTATTCTCTACAATTTTGTAAATTTAGGTTTTTCCAAATTCCAAACAGAAATTGACCGAAATCTACAAACGTGCGATTTTACATGCTATAATCAAATTTCAGTCAAGAAATGGGGTCCACAAACATGAAAAACATGTTTTTAATATTTATTATAACAAAAATATTCTTCCTCCTCATTTATTCATATATCACTCTTTCATTGTAAAAATATCACCATTATTATATTATTAAAATATAATAATATATTTAAATGAATTATTTTATCAAAAAAGATAAAATATCAATTTTCAACAATTGTCACATTAAAATTTTCTCCATCTATATCCACATAAAATGAATATTTTCTTATCATATAAATCAATAATTAATTATTCACAAATAATATTACAGAATCACAATCTCGGGCAACAGTAGTTCCAGGAAAAGGGGCTTTCAATAAGAATTTCTCCTCTGGCGCCTTGCAATTAGGTGACCAAACCTCTCCTTAGCATGTAACTTTCTAGACATCATCAATAATGATATCTAATAATATTATTCAAATAATATGAATTATTGATCCGATAGTGGAAAATATTGTGTAGTGATAATTATTGAAACAACAATAATATAAAATATCAACGTAGCAATTATTGAATCAATAAAATAAAATATTGAATAAAGAATTACCGTGTAACAATTATTGAGTAGTGCCTTTTTACGTAAGAATCAATAATTGGTGCAATACCGTGTGCTACTGTGTTTTAACCACCGGGTATTCCAACAGTATTAACGGTAACAACTACGTCGTTATTTAGAAAAACTCAAACTTGTCATTTTTCTTCATCCAATCGCTTTCCGTTATGGGGCCCACACAAGGCTGCGTCGTCGTACGAATATTCCCCGACAGCAAGAATATTCTACGACCAAACGAATATTCCCCGACAATAATGAATATTTATAACCACTTGTTTATTTAAAATATTTACGCATTTTACCCATAACTAACCACATTAATCAAATCAACCCTTACTATTTCAAAATAATAAATAGAGGAAATTTAATTTCATTAATAATAAGTTGGGGTCTTACAACCTCCCCTCCATATGAAATTTTGTCCTCGAAATTGACGTACGTACCTGGTGTTTCAAAAAGGTGAGGATACCTCGCTTTCATTTCCGATTCCAACTCCCAGGTCATTTCTTCAATAACATGGTTCCTTCACAAAACTTTGACTTATGGTATGACCTTTGTGCGTAGGACATGCTCCTTTCTATCCAAGATCTTGACAGGTACCTCCTCATACGTTAAGTCTTCAGCTATTTCATCTGGTTCTAGCTCAATAACGTGGTTCGGGTCTTTCACATATTTACGAAGCACATATATGTGAAATACATTATGAACACGAGACATACTTGGAGGTAACGCGAGTCTATAGGCCACATTTGCTACTCGGTCAAGAATCTGAAATGGACCAATAAATCGTGGATTGAGTTTTCCTCTTTTCCCAAATCTTGTAACTCCCTTCCATGGAGCCACTCGCAACAATACATGATCCCCAATACTAAATTCCACGTCCTTTTGATGAAGATCCGCATAACTCTTTTGTCGATCTTGTGTCGTTTGTATACGTTGTCGAATCATTTGGATGTTTTCTATAGTCATACGTACCAACTCTGGTCCCAATAATGTTGTTTCACCCACCTCGTCCCAACATACTGGAGAGCGACACTTTCGTCCATATAATGCTTCAAATGGGGCCACAACTATATTTGCCTGATAACTGTTGTTGTAGGAGAATTCTACCAATGGTAAATACTTATCCCAACTCCCTTTGAAGTCTAAGACACAGAGTCTTAATAGATCTTCAAGAGTTTAAATAGTCCTCTCTAATTGTCCGTCCGTTTGAGGATGGTATGCCGAACTAAATCGTAAATCCGTGCCCATAGCTTTTTGCAAGCTAACCCAAAATCGTGAAGTGAATCTTGGGTCACGATCTGAAACTATGGATACTGGCATAGCATGTAATCTCACAATCTCATTTACATACATACGAGCAAGACGTTCAAGGCAATAAGTCTCCCGTATCGGCAAGAAATGAGCAGACTTGGTTAATCTATCAACAATAACCCAAATAACATTTATGCCTTAAGAAACCGTTGGAAGACCCGTAACGAAATCCGTAGTAATGTGTTCCCACTTCCATTTCGGAATCTCAAGTGGTTGCAATGGACCCTTAGGCACTTGATGCTCTGCCTTTACACGTTGACAAGTTAAACACCTCGAGATAAACTTCGCGATCTCTCTCTTCATATTGTTCCACCAAAATGTATGTCAAATATCACGATACATTTTGGTACTTCCATGATGGATCGTAAATGGTGTATTGTGTGCCTCCATCATGATCTTGTACTTCAAATCAGCTTCGTTACGAAGACAAAGTCTGGAGTGGACTCGAAGTATTCCTTCTTCATCGATTCTTGCTTCTGGAATAACACATTCTTGTACTTTCTTCATCATACGCCACCACGGGTTCATGGCTTGCGAAGCAACTTTAACTTTTTTGATTAAAGTCGGTTCTATGCGTATACTTGACATCATCGCATGGGTCCCCGGAGTTTTGAATTCTATCTTCATCTTTTGTAAATCACACAAAATTGGCCTTTGTGTTGACAACATCGCACTCGTTCCCGCATATGATCTTCTACTCAACGCGTCAGCTACCACGTTTGTTTTTTCAGGATGGTATAATTAGAACATGTGCTGAAATGAGTCTCCTCTTGAGTTCTTCGAAGCTCTTCCCATATTCCTTGCTCCATTCGAATTTTGTATCTCTACGAGTCAGCTGAGTTAATAGAGTAGCGATTCGAGAAAATCTTTTCACGAATCTCCGATAATAACCAATTAAACCTAGAAAGCTATGTATTTTCGTGTAAGACCCCGAAATTTTTTTAAAATAAAAAGGAATTTCCTTTATTTATTATTTTGAAATAGTAAGGATGGATTTGATTAATGTGGATAGTTATGGGTAAAATGAGCAAATATTTTAAATAAGTTAAAGTGGTGATAAAATATTCATTGTTGTTGGGAATATTCGTTTGGTCGTGGAATATTAAATACATCGTTTGGGAATATTAAATTACGACGACGCAGATCTTTTTATGGGCCCCATAATGAAAAGCGATTGGATGAAGAAAACGACAAATATAAGTTGTTTATAAATAACGGCGTAGTTATTACTGATTATCTTGTTGGAATACTATGTGGTTAAAACACACTGTCACGCGTTGTTGAATAAGTAGCGCACGGTATTACACCAATTATTGATTCTTACGTAAGAAGGCACTACTCAATAATTGTTACGAGAATTACTATTCAAAGTATTTTATTTTATTGATTCAATAATTCACGCATTGATATTTTATATTACTGTTGTTATAATAAATTGTCATTACACAGTATTTTCCATTATCGAAGCAATAATTCATATTATCTGAATAATATTATTAGATAACATTATTGGCAATGTCTAGAAAATTCTGTCTAAAGAGAGTTTGGTCACCTAATTGCCGCCAAGAAGGAGAAATTCTTATTGGAAAGTTCTCTTTCACAGGAAGCTATGCAGTTGCTAATCTTGTGATTTCAGTAATATTATTTGTGAATAATTAATTATTGACTTATATGATGAGGAAAATATTAATTTTATGTGGATATAGATGGAGAAAATTTTTAATGTGACAATTGTTAAAAATTAATATTTTATCTTTTTCTGATAAAATAATTCATTTAAATATATTATTTTAATAATATATTAACGGTGATATTTTTATAATGAATGTGGGATATATGAGTATATAAGGAGGAAGAGTATTTTTGTGGCATTAAATATTTAAAGCATGTTTTATGTGTCGGTGGACCCCATTTCTTGACTGAAATTTGATTATAGCCTGTAAAATCGCCCGTTTGTGGATTTCGGTCAATTTCTGTTTGGAATTTATAAAAAATTTCTTCTGCAAAATTGTAGAGAATTGAATTTCCTATTAAAATTTGCGAGATTCGAATTTTCTGATAAAAGGACTATTTATTATGAATTATTGAAGTTTCGAAGCTCCGAAATAATTGATTTTTGGAAGTTTAAAATAATTTAAATAAGAAAAACGTTTTTTGTGTTTGGTGGGCATCTTTAACACATGCTAAGTTGCTGAATTCAGATGATTCTAAGTGGGCGTAGACAAATTAATATATATATTATTATTATATTAAATTTTCTACTTTGGTGTTCTAAGTATTTTCTTATAAATAGGGTGCTTTGGGTTAGAATTGAAAATCACACCGTAAACTCAAGTTTTCTCTCTATATTATCGAGCGTATTCTTATGAGTATTTTGAGTATACTTTGAGTATTGCTATACGGTGCAAGTTTAAGTCATAGCCTTTATATCCTGTTTTTATTTAAAATCATCTTTCGAGGTAAGGGATGTTATTTTATTCGAAAATGATATTATTTCTTCAATATCATTACGCCGAAATATTGGTTGGAAATTTTTATCAAATTTGGAATTTTTTCATGTCTGGAGTTACTATTCATGAGTTACTATTCACGAGTTACTTATTCATTCACGAGTACTATTCACGAAGCGTGAAGATGTTTTTTTTATGAAATTTCTATCTTTTGGTATCGGAGTTACTATTCACGTTATCAAGACTATTCATGAATACGGCACTATTCACCGAAAAATAAAATTTCTTCTTTTTGTCCAAAATATCTATTATGGATACTAGCTTTGATTGTATCCATGTTTTGATCATTCTTGAATTTTACTCCACTCGATTACTTATGAAGTATTTTTGAACTTGGATTGTTTAAAATACTTAATCCTTAATATTTGTTCTTTTGTTTCTTTGGATTCGTTTCCTTTAAAATATTTTTCATCATCCTCGGTCCTAAATGATGATATTCTTGAATATCTTTGGCTCTGTAAAAAAGATGAATGATTTCTTGATGAATATTTTTGGCTCGTAGTGCAAAGATGAGCAGTGTTAAGATGAACATGACCGATCGATTAATATCTTTGGCCCAGTAGTGCAAAGATGAACAGTGTTTAGATGAACATGATTAATCGATAAATATCTTTGGCACAGTAGTGCAAAGATGAATATTTGATTCGGATATATATTGATTGATGTTACAGGGGATAAAATATCGACGATGAACTTTTAAATTCATATATAGAAGATAGTAGTTTGCATTCTCTACTTAACTCTTCTAATGAATTATTATTTAACTGCTGAAGATTGATTTAAACCCGGTTGTCTATTGTATTCTATTAGATTTTTCCTGTTGGAGACTAACGATAATTTGTTGTATATTATCTTAGTCATAATATTCTTTATCGGGCTAGTTGAGCTCACCCTTTTCCTTTTTGTTTCATTTTTCTTCTCGGGAGGCGAGAATGTAGCGAGTATGCAGTCTGGGTATGGAATGATGGTTATAGAGAGAGTTGTTTAGTAGTCCTCACCATTTTTGTAAAATAATGTATAAATAATTGTGATGAGGATTTATTTGAGTATGTATATTGTTTAGAAGACAATAATTGTATTTAAACTCACAGTATATATGTTGTCGTATTTTGCACGACAAATGTATTAATAAAGTTGTAGTTATTTCTGTACCATGTATTTGGCGACTCAGAATGGGTTGAATGGAATGGACCTATTTTGGGGGCGTCACATTTCGATTACTGACTTAGGTTGCTCTCCACTATGACTCATATCCCAATCTTGGATAACAAGTCACAATGGCACCTATCAGCTTACCACCACACGAATATGGCGTACCCTACGGAGAGTCTGGCTTCGGTGCATTCTACAAAGGAAGTCACCAGATAGAGGCTCGGGTACCAACTTCTACAGTTAGGTTTTTAACTCTTGAAGTTCAATAGGAGTCATTCGATATGAGATTTTAGAAGTGGGTTTTGTACCGGGTTCAAAGATGATACAAAATTCAATATCACGCTTCGGGAGTAGGCCAGAAATTCTTCAGAAATACGTCAGAAATTTACTAACAATGTAAATATCATTCAAATCGGCGTATTTTTGTTCAAGTCATGACATGGGCTAAGAAAACTTGACATCCGTTTTTCAATAAACGAATGACTTTATGGCTTGATATGAAAGTGTTTGACTTGATGGTTTGGTTCTTGAATTGAATAACAAAGTTGCTTAGGAAATATAAAACTAACAACCTTACGAAAGCAATCAAATTTGGCATGATGAGTAGTTAACCAATCAATCCCTAAAATCACATCAAAAGCAAGTATCTTTAAAGAGATAAGATCAACAGGTAATGTAATGGTGCAAACTTGGATCAAACAAGATTTATAAACAGTGGATGTAATGAAAGTTTCTCCTAACGGAGTCTCCACAGATAGGTCAAAGTCTAATTTTCTACGGAGTCAAGTTTAAACGTTGAGCACAAGAAGCAGAGATAAATGAATGGGTAGAACCAGTATCTAATAAGGTATAAACTTTGCAAGAATTTATAATTAACTAATCTGTGATACCTTCGTTTGGGATCCTCGCATTTTGGGTAGTCACGAAAAATGCTCTTCCAGAAACCGCTGACTTTGACTTGTCCGTATCTGTGACACCCCCAAAATAGGTATACATTACTCATCTTGAGTTACCAAATACATGGTACAAAAATACAAATACAACTTAATAATACATTTGTCGTGTAAAATATAACAAAACATAAACTAAGAATTTTAATAAGAATATTGTCATCTAGACAATATCCACACTCAATGTAGTCCTCATTACATTTATTGTCATACTATTTAACAGAATAGTGAGGACTACTAATGCTATCATTTGGACCATCACTCCGTTCCCCGACTCGTCCCAGATATATTCTCATTTCCTGAACAGAACAGTGAAAGAAAGGGTGAGCTCAACTAGCCCAATAAAAAATATTTTGACTAAGATAATGCAGAATAAATTATCAATAGTCATCAATAATGTTAAACTAATAAAATACAATAGACATCAAGTTTAACTGTAGCAGAATAAGTAATCCATTAGAAGAGTCAAGTAGAGCATGATATCTACTATCTTCTATGATTTAAAATATTTTCATCAATTTTTATCGCTGAGACTCAGCTTAATAAATAAACCACATCATCGAATCATCCCTGCACTTTGGGCCAAGGATATTCATTAAATCATCAATGGTCATGACTATACCGAATAATCCCTGCTCATAATCATACCAATTCCATCTCTGCATGTAAGCCAAAGATATACAACAATAAAACTAATAATCAACAATCCATCTTTGCACGTAAGCCAAAGATATACAATTCAATAATCAACAGTTCATCTTCTCACGTAAGCCAAAGATAACTTTCATCACCATATAAGCATGAGGATGATGACAATAATATAAACATTAATCAAACGAAAATAAGGATAAATATTAAAGACTTTAAATTTATCCAAATATTATCAATCACTTAATAAGCTCATAATCTAATATTATTAATATTATAACAATATTTTAATCACCTCTTAAACTTATAAACAATTTATTTCAATTGTTTACACTTTATCAAATAATGCATTTAATCATTCAAAAATGCCATACTCATAAGATTTCATCACCAATGATCAAATCTCTCATCAAAAATCTGCATATACCTTATATAGGATTCCCAGGCCATAAAATCCTATTTTTCAACTTTGTTACTTCATATAACTTATTTAACTCATTTACTCATAACTAGATCATTTTCATGAAAAATACCAAATTAGTCCTAAAAATATTTCTTTTCTGGGATTTAGTAGAATATAGTCCCATATTGAACATATATTTTTCTCGGAATTTTTAAAATTCATTTACTATTTTTCAAAAAATAATTTTTAATTAATTCCTTAAGAAATTAGTTACCTCAAGTTTAACTCCAGAAATTCCCAAATTTTGGCAGAATCTTACACATATTAACGTGAACTTCCAGTTTAAATTTCATGGTCATCGGAGTTATAGAACTCCGGTTATAGCGTTTTTCATCAGAAAAACCTAAATATTGAAATGGTCATAACTTGCTCATTTTAAGTCGGAATGAGCTCATTTTTAAACAGGAAGTACTTTATATCATATACTTTCATGTCCCAAAAATTCGGAATTTTTCTCACAAATTAAGTGGCCGAAAATGCCCTTTTAAAAATATGGACAGTAGCTTTTTCTCATTTTTCGATTTTTCGTGCTTTGCTAAAATCAGTCCACACGAATAAAAATGAATTTTCTATAAATATCATTTTTGAATATTATGGAATAAATTTGTTATAATGTTATAGTTGTGGGTAATATTTATAAATTTTATGTAAGCACGCAAGTTGTTATATAATATTCGATTAGTGGGGAATATTCGTTTTTAACAGGGAATATTAAATGCGACCAAGACAATCATTAGTGGACCCTACATATGTAATTATTGTCGGATTGAGAAAGCGACAAAAATATTTTATTGAATATAATGGCGGAAGTTTTATCGTTTATAATTTTGTTGAACTACTCTCAGTAAAAGTAAAAGAATACGATGTCGCGTGGTTGCGTAATGCAGCCAGTATTGATTATTGATGCTTACGTGAGAAGTCATTGATTTTATTCAATTATTGTCGATATTTTATATATTATGAAATCAATAATTGAGATGACTGAGTTATTAATATTATTATTTGCAATATTAACGATGTCTAGAAGTTCTGCCAATGAGAGGTTTGGTCACATAATTGCGCGCCAATAGGGAGAAATCCTTATTGCAAAGTCCCCTCTTTCCTGGGAACGACCTGGTTGATTAATAGTGTGAATAATAATAATGATGATGAAATTTTGTTTTATTAGTATTATTAATGTAATAAAACAGAAAATCTTTTTATATAAAATAGAATACTTTTATAAAGTTTTTCGTTTTATTAGGCTAATAGTAAAATCTTTTTATATAAAACAGAATACTTTTATAAAGTTATCTGTTTTATTAGATAATAATTAGATTATATTATATTATATTATGCATAGTATTTGCATAGTGTCTGCATAGTATTTGCATAGTAAAATATTTTTAAAAGTTATTCGTTTTATTAGATTATAAATAGAATATATTATATTTTATTGTAAACCAATCTAGACCGTCCGTTTAAAGTAAATCGATTTGGACCGTTCATAGATTGGTTACTATTCAGTCCATTCTTCTATAAATAGAAGCTCATTCCTTCATTATTTCTTACGAATTCACTGAAACTCTAGAGAGAAAAACTGTAGAGAGAATTATTCTTTTATAATCTTGAACGTATTTCTTTATCGTTTAAGAAAGCTTTGAGCGTAGTGCAAGTTTCTTCAAGTATATCCCCGCCCTACCGTCGGAATACTCTTCTTTATAAGGTAAGGGGTATTTTTTTTTTCATATTCATGAAGAGAACTTCTGTTATTTCATTTTTTTATTATTCATTGGAATAACTCATATACGCTGTGGGTCTTCCCTATACTTGGTGATTTCTGTTGTTATTCCATTCTTTATTATTTTGTTGGAACATCCTGCTCATGCATGCATTTTATGCCTGGGACCTGGTTCCGTCTTTATTATTCTGTTTGAATATATCACATGCGCTTTTACGCCGGACTGATTCCGTTATTTATTATTCTATTGGAATAACTTTTGTCTACGCAATACCGCATGCGTGGTGATTTCGTTGTTATTCCATTCTTTATTATTACGTTGGAATATCCCGCGTGGCAAGTCGTATTACGCTCGACCTAGTTCCGATTATTTATTATTCCGTTGGAATAACCGCCTCATCGGCAATCCGTATGCATGGTGATTTCTTTTGTTATTCCATTCTTTATTATACTCAGTTGGTTAAAGTTTTGACTTCTATACTCCATGAAATTAGTGGAATATCCTTGATATTTGCGTTTCATCCAGTATCTTTTCATGGAAATATTCTTCTGAGCATTCTTGAATTTTAGTCTACAAAGAAGTATCATGTTGACAATTTGGACATTATTAGTTCCTGGATAAATTAATTCTTGAACTTGTTTTATTGAATTCTTATATCATTGTCATCATCCTCATGTTTATATTTTATTGAAAGTCATTTGTGGCCTGTAGTGCATAGATGGACTTGGTATGATTATAACCAGGGATTATTCGGTATAATCATGACTGTAATGTTACAAATGATGTGGTAAAAGTCCTCATTGGCCCGTAATGCATTGATGGACAGTTGTTGGCATAATCATGACCACTGATGAACACACGAATATCATTGGCCCGTAGTGCATGGATAATTTATGGTTGTGATACTAATGAATATCATTGGTCGTAGTGCAGGGATGATGTGGATTATTTATTAAGCTGAGTCCCAGCGATAAAAATGATGAAAAACTTTTTAAATCATAAAAGATAGTAGATTTTATTCTCTACTTGACTCTTTTAATAGATTCAGATGTTCTGCTTGCAGAGTTAAACTTGATGTCTATTGTATTTTATCAGTTTAACATTGTTGAAGACTAATGATAATTTATTCTGCATTATCTTAGTCATCATATTTCTTACTGGGCTAGTTGAGCTCACCCTTTCTTTCACTGTTCTCTTCAGGAAATAAGAACGTAGTCGGGACTAGTCGGGGAACGAAGTGACGGTCCAGATGATAGTATTAGTAGTCATCACTATTATATTAAATAGTGTGACAATAAATGTAATGATGACTTATTCTGAGAGTGGATATTGTCTAGAAGATAATATTTGTATTAAAAGTGATTGTATTTGTATTCTGTACTATGTATTTGGCGACTCAGAATAGGTGATGTATACCTATTTTGGGGGCGTCACACCTTTTCCAGTGATTCCACTTGGATAAGTTAGGAGACTCATAGATCTAACTCTAGAACTTGACCACACCCAAAAATTCGAAATATAATAGGAGATATGGTCAATTGAATTTCATGTTCTATTTTTACCAAAATCTGATATTTAACCCTTTGTGATTTCTAAGAAACTTTCATGTTTTCACATAATAACCAACATAACTCATCATAATAATTCAATAAAATAAGTTTAAGAATAAATTTTAAAGACTTATAAGTTAATTTATCCTGAACTCAATAATGTCCAAATTGTCAACATGATACTTCTTTTCAGAGTAAAAATTCAAGAATGCTCGAAGAATATTTCCATGAAAAGATCTTCGATGAAGCGCAAATATCAAGGATATTCTACTAATTTCATGGAGTATAGAAGTCAAAGCTTTAACCAACTGAGTATAAGAGAATATATGAAACTGCAAATGGATTTTCGCCAGCCATGCGGTAATCCACGTAGATAGATCATTTCCACAATTTATTAAGGAATGAATACGAAGGATCATTCACCATGCATGTGGTAATCCACATGACGAGTTATTCCAAATGAATAATAAAGAATGGAATAATGAAGGATTCACCATGCATGCAATAGAGACCGCATGCAGACAAGTTATTCCCAAATGTAATAATAAAGACAAAATCAGTCCGACGTAAAACGCATGCTGAGATGAGGATATTCAAATGTAATAATAAAGAAGCGGAACTGTGTCAAAGTAAATTAAGACCGATGGATATTCTACAGAATAATAAATAATGGAACAAGATTAAAGGCGAAAGCATACGCATGTGATATTCCGGCGTAATAATAAAAAACGAAATAATAGAAGAATTTCACCATGTATGCGGTATTTTTGCATATCTGAGTTATTCCAATGAGAATAATAAGGAATGGAATAACAATAGCTCTCTTCATGAATACGAAAGAAATAATACTCATTACCTTAGAAGAAACTGGATACTAGAAAAGTGAAGTAGCAGAATACTTTTCTTCTTTCTCTCTATAGTTTCTCTCTCTAGAGTTTCAGTGAATTCATAAGAAATAATGAAGGAATAAGCTTCTATTTATAGAAAACTGAAAGTGGCTCTTGGTTTTAACGAAGGGTCAAAATGACTCTTGGTAATATTGAAGAGACAACTACTATTTGTGAAGGGGCAATTAACTCTTAAGACACCGAAGGGGCAAATGACTCTTGAAACACCGAAGGGGCAAATAACTCTTGGAAAACTGAAAGGACAAATAACTCTTGGAAAACTGAAGAGACAAATAACTCTTGGAAAACTGAAGGGACAAGTTACTATTAAAACTTTAAATCAACGATCCACATTGATTTACTATTATAATTTCGACCAACGGTCTGAAAAATTAGCATATCTCCTCATGGAATAATATTGTACCGAAAAATGATTTAGATCGAAAAGAAATATATTTTTCGGGTGAATAGTATCCCGTGAATAATAACTCATAAATAGTAACTCGTAAATAGTAACTCATGAATAGTAACTCATGAATAGTAACTCATAAATAGTAACTCATGAATAGTGAATACTCTAAAATACCTAAAAGTGCCCCGAATATTCGATTGAACAATATAACCTCCAGACATCAATTATTATTGAAATAAATGTCGACTTCCACTAACACCAATAATCCCAAAACAATAGAACTATCAAATTCATCTTTAATTAACACGAACTTATTCATCATTAATATCATAACTCACAATATTTAACAATCAGGTCGTTCCCAAGAAAGAGGGGGCTTTCCAATAAGGATTTCTCCTTATTGGCGCGCAATTAGGTGACCAAACCTCTCATTGATAGAACTTCTAGACATTGTAAATATTGCAATTTAATAATATGAATAACTTTGTCGTCTCAATTATTGATTTAATAATATATCATATTATGCAGATGATACTGCGATAATAATCGAATCAATAATATGAGAGATATGACGCAAACAATTCTTGTAGTAATAATTGAGTATAAGCGAGTAACTTCTCACGTAAGTATCAATAACCAATACAGGTGTGCTACTATGCAACCACGCTTATTCTTGTGCTTTTTACTACCGAGTAGTTCAGCAGTTTTAACGGTAATATTTCATAGTTATTTTCATAAAAAATATTTTTGTCGTTTTCTCAATCCAAACAATAATTTTGTTATGGGGTCACCAATGATGATTGCGTCGTTGCATTTAATATTCCCCGCTAAAACGAATATTCTGACCAATCGAATATAATATAACAACTTGCATACTTTGCAGAATTTATAAATACTATCCACAACTATAACATTATCTCTAATCCACACCATAATATAAAAAAAAATATTTCGAGAAAATTAAATCTTTATTCGTAAAATTTGGGGTCTCACAATCTCCTCTCCTTATGAAATTTCGCTCTCTAAAATTTACGACGATACACAGTATCTTAGAAACATATGAGGCACTTCATCAGATTCTAACTCTTGAGGTATAACTTTTAAGCGTAGAATATATTCCAGGATTTTTAACAGGTACATCTTCATATGTTAAATTATTCGCTATCTCGTCCGGTTCTAAATCAATAATGTGGTTTGGGTCGTCCACATATTTACGTAACATCGATACGTGAAAAAAATGTTATGAACACGCGACATTCTTGGTGGTAAAATAAGTCTATAGGCCACAGTTCCTACTCGATCAAGGATTTCAAATGGGCCAATAAAATCGAGGGTTGAGATTTCCTCTCTTCATCGACTCTTGCTTCTAGAATAACGCCCTCTTGAACCTTTTTCTTCACATTCATCAGTTCCGGGTGTGTAGCTTGAGCGACCTTTAACTTTATCGATTAGAGTCGATTATACTCGTATATTTGATATCACCACGTGGGTCCTTAGAGTCTTTAACTCCATCTTCATCACTTGTAAGTTATACAAAATGGGTTTTTGTGTTAACAACATCGCACTCGTAAACGCATACAATCCTTTACTCAACGCGTTAGCTACCACGTTCTCTTTTCCACAATGATATTGATTGGTATGATCGTAATCTTCAACAGCTCGAGCCAACGTCTTTGACACATTATACGATCGTTTTAGGTATAGAAATATTTGAGGGTTTTGTACTAGGGTCAATACAAAATTCGATTTCACGCTCTAGAGGTAGGCTAAGAAGTCTTCAAGAATACGTCAAGAAATTTTATTAACGATAGAAATATCATTTAAAACTGTGACCCTCATCCCAAAACTTGGATAACACATGTAATGAAGGTTTCTCCTAACGGAGCTTCAACAGATAAGTCAAAGTCTAACTTCTTCAGAGTCAAATTTAAACGTTGAACGCAAGTAAGAGAGAAAAAGAATGGGTAGAACCGATATCTAATAAGGTATAGACTTCACAAAAATTTATAATGAACTAACCCGTGCTAATTTCGTTCGAGTTACTCTCTTTTTGAGAAGTCACAAAAAATGTTCTTCTTGAAACCACCGAACTTTGTTTTTGTCCAGTCTCGCCTTTGGTGCCACCGTCCCAAATTTGGACTTGACTTTGGTCTTGCATCTACAAAATCGAGCTAAATGACCTCTCTTCTTGAAATTTCCACTTTTATTATCTTGACCATGATTTCCACAAAGTGGTTACCATTCTTGGCATGATAATTTCCCCACGATGGTCATCATTGTTCATGGGCGTTGCCATACAATTTCACGATTATTATTGTGTTGTTGGTCGTTGCCTTTTGGTTGTGTTAACTCATTATCGCGCCCAATAATCGAGCCCTATTCACAACATCTGAATATAAACAAAGTTTATGAGAAATGAGGTATTGACGTATATCGGGTTTCAAACCTCTTAGAAACATTCGCGTCATTCGCTCCTCATTATCGACCAAATAGGATGCAAACCGGGATAACTCCGCAAACTTAGCCTCGTACTGCGATACGGTCATATTATTTTGCTCCATTGCTTATCTCAACATTTTCAGATGCCATTTTTAAACACTGTCACAATATTATCCCTATACTCTGATCGACCAATTAAATACCAAATAAACTTAGGTAGGTCATACTAGCGAAGGAATTTCCCGTCTCTCCCCTCCTAGTTCTTGTCTCACATCTCAGCTAGGGATCATATCCCTAAGCTTTGATACCAACTGTGACGCCCCCAAAACAGGTATACATCACTCATCTTGGGTCGCCAGATACAAGGTACTGAATACAAATACAACTTAATAATACATCTGTCGTGTAAAATACGACAAAACATAAACTAAGAGTTTTAATAAGAATATTGTCATCTAGACAATATCCACACTTAATGGAGTCCTCATTACATTTATTGTCATACTATTTAATAGAATAGTGAGGACTACTAATGCTATCATCTGGACCGTCACTCCGTTCCCCGACTCGTCCCAGCTATATTCTCATCTTCTGAACAGAAAATTGAAAGAAAGGGTGAGCTTAACTAGCCCAGTAAGAAATATTATGACTAAGATAATGCAGAATAAATTATCAATAGTCATTAACAATGTTAAACTGATAAAATACAATAGACATCAAGTTTAACTGCAGCAGAATAAGTAATCCATTAGAAGAGTCAAGTAGAGCATGATATCACTATCTTCTATGATTTAAAATGTTTTCATTAATTTTTATTGCTGAGACTCAGCTTAATAAATAAACCACATCATCGAATCATCCCTGCACTACGGGCCAAGGATATTCATTAAATCATCAATGGTCATAACTATACCGAATAATCCCTGGTCATAATCATACCAATTCCATCTCTGCATGTAAGCCAAAGATATACAACAATAAAACTAATAATCAACAATTCATCTTTGCACGTAAGCCAAAGATATACAATTCAATAATTAACAGTCCATCTTCGCACGTAAGCCAAAGATAACTTTCATCACCATATAAGCATGAGGATGATGACAATGATATAAGCATTAATCAAACAAAAACAAGGATAAATATTAAAAACTTTAAATTTATCCAAATATTATCAATCACTTAATAAACTCATAATCTAATATTATTAATATTATAACAATATTTTAATCACCTTTTAAACTTATAAACAATTTATTTCAATTGTTTACACTTTATCAAATAATGCATTTAATCATTCAAAAATGTCATACTCATAAGATTTCATCACCAATGATCAAATCTCTCATCAAAAATCTGCATATACCTTATATAGGATTCCAAGGCCATAAAATCATATTTTTCAACTTTGTTACTTCACATAACTTATTTAACTCATTTACTCATAACTAGATCATTTTAATGAAAAATACCAAATCAGTCCCAAAAATATTTTTTTTCTGGGATTTAGCAGAATATAATCCCATATTGAACATATATTTTTCTCGGAATTTTTAAAATTCATTTACTATTTTTCAAAAAATAATTTCTAATTAATTCCTTAAGAAATTAGCTACCTCAAGTTTAACTCCAGAAATTCCCAAATTTTGGCAGGATCTTACATATGTTAACGTGAGCTTCCAGTTTAAATTTCATGATCATCGGAGTTATAGAACTCCAGTTATAGCGTTTTTTGTCGAAAAAAACTAAATATTGAAATGGTCATAACATGCTCATTTTAAGTCGGAATGAGCTCATTTTTGGACATGAGGTACTTTATATCATATACTTTCATGTCCTAAAAGGCCGGAATTTTTCTCATAAACTTAGTGGCCGAAAATGCCCTTTTAAAAATATGGACCGTAGCTTTTTCTCATTTTTTGATTTTTCGTGCTTTGTTAAAATCAGTCCACACGAAAATCTACAACACCTTTTCCAGTGATTCCACTTGGATAAGTTAGGAGACTCATAGATCTAACTCTAGAACTTGACCACACCCAAAATTTGAAATATAATAGGAGATATGGTCAATTGAATTTCATGTTCCATTTTCACCAAAATTTGATTTTCAACCCTTTGTGATTTCTAAGAAACTTTCATGTTTTCACATAATAACCAACATAACTCATCATGACAATGACATAATAATTCAATAAAATAAGTTCAAGAATAAATTTTAAAGACTTATAAGTTAATTTATCCTGAACTCAATAATGTCCAAATTATCAACATGATACTTCTTTGTAGAGTAAAATTCAAGAATGCTCAGAAGAATATTTTCATGAAAAGATACTGGATGAAGCGCAAATATCAAGGATATTCTACTAATTTCATGGAGTATAGAAGTCAAAGCTTTAACCAACCGAGTATAAGAGAATATATGAAGCTATGAATGGATTTTTCATTTCAAATAAATGCGGTAATCCACGTGAGCATGATCATTTCCACAATTTAATAAAGAATGAATACGAAGGATCATTCACCGTGCGTGTGGTAATCCACATAGACAAAAGTTATTCCAACAGAATAATAAAAATGGAATAATGAGAAGGTGTAAGACCCCGGATTTTATGAAATAAAAGTATTTAATTTTTCCTATAAATGTTATTCAGTAAATAGTTAAATTGATAAAAAGTTAAAGTTAAGGGTGATATATAAAATTTTTCAAAATACGCTTAGTGGTTATAAAATATTCATTTACGCCGGAAAATATTCGTTTTTGGTCGTGGAATATTCTTTTGTTGTGGAAATATTAAATGCAAGACAACCATTTGTGGGCCCCATAATGAGAATAAGCTATCGGATGAAGAAAGCGACAAGTTTGAGTTTTAATAAATAAGCGGCGTAGTTGTTATCATTAACATCTTTTAGAATACGGTGGTTAAAATACGAATGTCTGGCGTGGTCGCATAAAGAGACATACGTGGTATTGCGGTATATTTTTAAATTATTGATTCTTACGTGAAAGGCTACTACTCAATAATTATTACGGTGAATTCTTGTTCAATATTTTATTTTATTGATTCAATAATTCTTTGCGTTAATAGTTTATATTATTATTATTACAATAATTGTCACCTTGTGATATTTCCCATTATCAGATCAATAATTAATATTATTTGAATAATATTATTAGATAGCATTATTGGAAATGTCTAGAATGTTCTGTCAAGGAGAGGTTTGGTCACCTAATTGCGCGTTAGTAAGGAGAAATCCTTATTGGAAAACCCTCTTTTTCCTGGGAACCACCTGGTTGTCATAATTGTGATTCTGTAATATTATTTGTGAATAATTAATTATTAATTTATATGATAAAGAAATATTTATTTGATGTGGATATAAATGATGGATTTATTTATTTGGTTATAAATGAAAGAATTAATGTTGAGGTGTGTTATCAGTATTTTGTCGGATTTTGAGATATTAAAAGATCAAATCGGTGTTCTTAAAGCTTTATTGTGTGAGTTATAATTTTAATTCGACCGTTGGATCGTTATAATTTTTGAATATGTTATACATATATAAGTTGAGTATATGTCCACAAATTTTGAACTGTTAAAAATTAACGTATGATTTGTTATGAATTTTAAAAGGTGTTGAAAATCGTCCGTTTATGGATTTCGGATATTTTTGGTTTGGAATTTGGAAAAACTTAAAGCTACAAAGTTATAGAGAATTCGATTTTATGTAGAATGGACATAAAATTCGTATTTTTCTGATAAACGGTCTATTTTCTATGAATTATTGTTGTTTCGGAAAATAAAATAATTTTTATTAAAATTGGGTGGGACCTACTTTTTGGTTGGTGTTAAATGCATGTGCTGAATTAATCTTTCAATTGTGGAGGGATGAATTCAAAGGTGGCGTAGGAGAAAAGAATAATTAATATATTATTTTATTAATTTAGTCTCCTTTGGTGTTCTAGCATTTTCCTATAAATAGGTGCTTATGTTAGAATTGAAAATTACACCAGAAACAAGTTTTCTTTCTCTCTATATTGTCGAGCATATTTTTGTAAGTATTTAAATACTTTGAGAGTTACTATTCAGTACAAGTTTCCTTGACTTGCAGATAGATGTTAAATCAAAAGTATTCTTTCTTTTTGAGGTGGGGGATTTTAAGGGTTATTATATTTTTCAGTTTCGAAATTTTTTGAACCTTCAAAAATTCTAAAAAAATTTAAAATGATAATTAGATGAGTTTCCTTGATTTTGTCCAAAAATGGCGATTTTTGGATGTATAGATTAGGAGTTATGGATTTTATGAAAAAGACTATTTTAAAAGTAAACTCTTATAACTCCTTTTGGTTAACTCCAAAATTGGTAACATTTTTATTGGGAGTACATGAATATAATAGAAGTATACTCTGTAATTTTTGGAATTTTTGGACAAAAGTACAATTTATGATAAATGTCTAAATATTCAGCAGTTTTGGCCATGTGAAAAATAGTAAATGAATTTTAAAAATTCCGAAAAAAATATATGTTCAATATGGGACTATATTATGCTAAACCCCAGATAAGAAATATTTTTGGAACTAATTTGGTATTTTTTATGAAAATAGACTAGTAATGAGTAAATGAATTAAATATGTTATGTGAAGTAAGAAAATTGGAAAATAGGATTTCATAGCTTGATAATCCTATATGAGGTATATGCAGATTTTTGATGAGGGTTTTGGTTATTGGTGATGAAATCTTATGAGGTTGGCATTTTAGGATGATTAAATGCATTAATTAGTAAAGTGTAAACAATTGAAATAAATTATTTATATGTTTAAGAAATGTTATTCTTTCAATATCATTATACCTAAATATTGGTATGGATTTTATTGTGGAATTTCTACCTTTTTCATGTCAGGGTTACTATTCATGAATTACTATTCATGAGTTACTATTTATGAGCTACTATTCATGAGTTACTATTCACGGGGTACTATTCACGATAAAATTGGTTTTTTTCTGACCAAGTTATTGTTGATTTATGAATCTTACTCTTGAAATTAAATCCATGTTTTGATCATATTGTTTTTATTATCATATATCACATTTTTATAATTTCAGAGATGAAATTTCTCTTTGACTTAAGTGTAAAGATGGGTAGATTATTGGTATGATCGTGATTATGGGTTCTCTTTGGCCAGTAGTGCAAAGATGAATTGTTGACTGGTATGATCATGACCATTAGATTTACAATAGAATATTTTTAGCTTAAGTGCAAAGGTGAATTGATCAACATGATTATAATTATGGTTTATATAAATTCTGAAATGATTGTATATTTCTTTGAGATATGAATATCTTTGGCCTGTAGTGCAAAGATGTATTATTGATGAATATCTTTAGCCTGTAAGTGCAAAGATGACCTGTTGTTGAATATCTTTGGCCCGTAGTGCAAAGATGTCCTGTTGTTGAATATCTTTGGCCTGTAGTGCAAATATGAACAGTTGATGAATATCTTTGGCCCGTAGTGCAAAGATGAATTTATTAGTATGATTATGAACAGGAACTGTGATTTGGTGTAAGCATGATCTTTGATATTTCAGGTAAAGACAGGTGATGAAAATATCTTCGTCTTTGATGAGAAGAGAAAATTAGAACTACAATTATGATTATGAGTTATTCACATGACTATGAACAGGATGTGTTGATTAATGTTAAAGGGTTAAAGCATTGTTGGTGGACTTTTAACATGGAGAAGATAATAGACTTTATGGTCTATTTGACTCTTCTAATGGATTGCTCATTCCGCTGCAACTATGGTTGAAAAGTTTTATCATCTACCATATGTTCTAAATCTCTAATTTATTACTGATGAAGGCTATTGATAATTTAATTATCTTTAGTCATGATATTCTTTACTGAGCTAGTTGTGCTCACCCTTTTGCTTCACAATTCCTTTCAGGTAATAAGAGTGTTGCAAGGTCGAGCGGGGATAACAGTAGAATAGAACGGTGGTCTATAGTTGTTGAGGTTGTCCCTAAATAGTATGAAAATAATTTTATTGAGAACTTTAGATAAGTGTGTCGTATTGTATACGTCATTTGATATTTAATTTTGGTGAACCGAATAGGGTGAGGTGAACCCAACTTTAGAAGGGTGTTTTGCCACTATCATACAAGATGTCTAATGACCTACGAGTTATCATAAGACATGGTTGTGCACATCCACTTGTTGAGTATATCTACGAGCACTACCTATATGATCTTGGAGTTGGGTGGAAACATAATGTTCAATCGCAGACGGTGGAGATAGTTATATGTTAAGAAAAGACTCACCATTGGAAGGAACATGATAGTAATCTTCTCGTTTTTCTTTGGGGTCTATTGGATCAACCAAGGATAATTCTCTGGACATATGATATCTATCATAACTTAGATTCATGGCCTCCCATATGTCACGAAGGTTTCTTGAGCACTTCCCAAAGATTTTAATTTCTAAAACAGTTCTAGATTGTACCTTTATGTAAGGTATCACTGTGAGGTGTTGTCCATAGTTGGGACATGAGTCACAGTTAGTATTAAAACTCACAGTATATGTGTTGTTGTATTTTGCACGACAATTGTAGTAATAAAGTTGTAGTTATTTTCTATACAACGTATTTGACGACTCAGAATGGGTTGGATGGATTGGACCTATTTTGGGGGCGTCACATTTGGTATCAGAGCTTAGAGATATGATCTCTGGCAGAGATCCGGGATTAGAACTAGGAGGGGAGAGACGAGTAATATCCTTCGCTAGTGTGTGTCCTACCTAAGTTTATTTGTTGGTCAGTCATAATATCGGGATATTATGTGATATGTTAATTTGTTCAATTAACCCTTGTTTTGAAGCTGTTTTCTAGAATGATATCTAAAATATAGGAGATGGACAATGGAGAAATCATGATGACAAGGAAGATGGAATCTGAAATGAAAGCAACGTATTCTCAACTCTTTGAAATACCAGGTACGTAAATTTCGGGGACGAAATTTCATAAGAAGGGGAGATTGTAAGACCCTGAATTTTATGAAATAAAAGTATTTAATTTTTCCTATAAATGTTATTCAGTAAATGGTTAAATTGATAAAAAGTTAAAGTTAAGGGTGATATATGAAATTTTTCAAAATACGCAAGTGGTTATAAAATATTCATTTCTGTCGGAGAATATTCGTTTGGTCGTGGAATATTCTTGTTGTTGGGGAATATTAAATTTAATGACAAGTAAACCATTTGTGGCCCCATAATGAATAAGCATCGGATGAAGAAAGCGACAAGTTTGAGTTTTTATAAATACTTGGCGTAGTTATTACCAATTAACTTTGTTAGAATACACGGTGATTAAAATACGAGAATACACGTGGTTGACAAGCGATGGCTGCAGACGGTATTGCGATGATTTTTTGAATTATTGATTCTTACGTAAGAAGGCACTACTGTAATAATTGTTACATTAATTCTTTATTCAATATTTTATTTTATTGATTCAATAATTGTTGCGTTGATAGTTTATATTATTGTTGTTCTGATAATTGTCCTTTGCATCAGTTTTTCTCATTATCGGATCAATAATTAATATTATTTGAATAATATTATTAGATAGCATTATTGGAAATGTCTAGAATGTTACATCGAGGAGAGGTTTGGTCACCTAATTGCGCGCCAGTAAAGAGAAATCTTTATTGGAAAGCCCCTCTTTCTCAGGAACCACTGGTCATTATAATTGTGATTCTATAATATTATTTGTGAATAATTAATTATTAATTTATATGATAAGGAAATATTTATTTGATGCGGATATAAATGATGGATTTATTTATGTGGTTATAAATGAAAGAATTAATGTTGAGGTGTTTTATTAGCATTTTGTCGGATTTGGAGGTATTAAAAGATCAAATCGGTGTTCTTAAAGCTTTATTGTGTGAGTTATAATTTTAATTCGACCGTTAGATCGTTATAATTTTTGAATATGTTATATATATATAAGTTGAGTATATGTCCACAAATTTTGAACCGTTAAAAATTAACGTATGATTTGTTATGAATTTTAAAAGGTGTTGAAAATTGTCCGTTTATGGATTTCGGATATTTTCGGTTTGGAATTTGGAAAAACTTAAAGCTACAAAGTTATAGAGAATTCGATTTCATGCGGAATGGACATAAAATTCGTATTTTTCTGATAAACGGGCTATTTTCTATGAATTATTGAAGTTTCAGAAAATAAAATATTTTTTATTAAAATTGGGTGGGACCCACTTTTTGGTTGGTGTTAAATGCATGTACTGAATTAATCTTTCAATTGTAGAGGGATGAATTCAAAGGTGGCGTAGGAGAAAAGAATAATTAATATATTATTTTATTAATTTAGTCTCCTTTGGTGTTCTAGCATTTTTCTATAAATATGTATTTATGTTAGAATTGAAAATCACACCAGAAAAAAGTTTTCTTTTTCTCTATATTATCGAGCATATTTTTGTAAGTATTTAGATACTTTGAGAGTTACTATTCAGTACAAGTTTCCTTCGGCTTTACATCCGATGTTCTAGTCAGAAGTATTGCTCTTTTGAGGTAAGGGATTTTAAGGGTTATTATGTTTTTCAGTTTCAAATTTTTTTGAACCTTTAAAAATTCTGAAAAAATTTAAAATGATAATTTGATGAGTTTCCTTGATTGTGTCCAAAAATGGCAATTTTTGGATGTATAGATTAGGAGTTATGGATTTTATGAGAAAAGAGTATTTTAAAAGTAAACCCTTATAACTCCTTGTGGTTAACTCCAAAATTGGTGAAATTTTTATTGGAAGTACATGTATATAATAGAAGTATACTCTGTAAATTTTGGAATTTTTGGACAAAAGTACAATTTATGATAAATGTCTAAATATTCGACAGTTTTGGCCATGTGAAAAATAGTAAATGACCAAGTCTAAATATTCACGACAAAATTGGTTTCTTTTTCTGACCAAGTTATTGTTGATTTATGAATCTTACTCTTGAAATTAAATTCATGTTTTGATTATATTGTTTTTATTATCATATATAACATTTTTATAATCTCGGAGATGAAATTTCTCTTTGACTTAAGTGTAAAGATGGGTAGATTATTGGTATGATCGTATTTATGGGTTCTCTTTGCCGATGGTGCAAAGATGAATTGTTGACTGATATGATCATGACCATTGGATTTATAATTGAATATTTTTAGCTTAAGTACAAAGGTGAATTGATCAACACGATTATAATTATGGTTTATATAAATTCTGAAATGATTGTATATTTCTTTGAGATATGAAAATCTTTGGCCCGTAGTGCAAAGATGAATTATTGATGAATATCTTTGGCCTGTAAGTGCAAAGATGACTTGTTGTTGAATATCTTTGGCCCGTAGTGCAAAGATGTCCTGTTGTTGAATATCTTTGGCCTGTAATGCAAATATGAACTGTTGATGAATATCTTTGGCCCGTAGTGCAAAGATGAATTTATTAGTATGATTATGAACAGGAACTGTGATTTGGTGTAACCATGATCTTTGATATTTCAGGTAAAGAGAGGTGATGAAAATATCTTCGTCTTTGATGAGAAGAGAAAATTAGAACTACAATTATGATTAAGAGTTATTCACACGACCGTGAGCGAGGATCTCATTTGATTAATGTTACTGGGGTTAAAGCATTGTTGGTGGACTTTTAACATGGAGAAGATAATAGACTTTATGGTCTATTTGACTCTTCTAATGGATTGCTCATTTCACGCTTAACTATGGTTGAAAAGTTTTATCATCTACCATATGTTCTAAATCTACGATTTATTACAGATGAAGGCTATTGATAAATTAATTATCTTTAGTCATAATATTCTTTTATCGAAGTTAGTTGTGCTTCACCCTTTTGCTTCACAATTCCTTTCGGGGTAATAAGAGTGTTCACGGATCGAGTGGGGATAATAGGGAATAGAGCGGTGGTCTATATATTTGTTGAGGTTCTCTCTAAATAGTATGAAAATAATTTTATTGAGAACTTTAGATAAGTGTGTCGTATTGTATACGTCATTTGATATTTAATTTTTGTGAACCGAATAGGGTAAGGTGAACCCAACTTTGGAAGGGTGTTTTGCCACTACCATACAAGATGTTTAATGACCTACGAGTTATCATAAGAGCGAGGGGTTATCGCATCCTCTTCTTTGAGTATATCTCTGAGCACTACACTATATGACCTTGGAGTTGGGTTGAAACATAATGTTCAATCGCAGACGGTGGAGATAGTTATATGTCAAGAGAAGACTCACCATTGAAAAGAACATGATAGTAATCTTCTCTTTTTTCTTTGGGGTCTATTGGATCAACCAAGGATAATTCTCTGGACATATGATATGTATCATAACTTAGATTCATGGCCTCCTATGTACAAAGGTTTCTTTGAGTACTTCCCAAAGATTTTAATTTCTAACAGAATAATAAATAATAGAACCAGGTTCGGCGTAAACGCACAGACAGGATATTTCGATATAATAATAAAGAATGGAATAATAGAAGAATTTTACCATGTATGCGGTACTTTGCATATACAGGTTATTCAAACAGAATAATAAAGAATGGAATAACAATAGCTCTCTTCACGAATACGAAAGAAATAATACTCCTTACCTTAGAAGAAACTGGATACTAGAAAAGTGAAGTAGCAAAATACTTTTCTTCTTTCTCTCTATAGTTTCTCTCTCTAGAGTTTCAGTGAATTCGTAAGAAATAATGAAGGAATAAACTTCTATTTATAAAAAATTGAAAGTGGCTCTTGGTTTTAACGAAGGGTCAAAATGACTCTTGGTAATATTGAAAAGACAACTGCTATTTGTGAAGGGGCAATTAACTCTTGAGACACCGAAGGGGAAAATGACTCTTGAAACACCGAAGGGGCAAATAACTCTTGGAAAACCGAAGGGACAAATAACTCTTGTAAAACTGAAGGGTCAAATAACTCTTGAAAAACTGAAGGGACAAGTTACTATTAAAACTTTAAATCAACGATCCATATTGATTTACTATTATAATTTCGACCAACGGTCTGAAAAATTAGCACATCTCCTCATGGAATAATATTGTACCCAAAAATGATTTGGACAAAAAAAAAATATATTTTTCGGGTGAATAGTACTCCGTGAATAGTAACTCATGAATAGTAACTCGTGAATAGTAACTCAAGAATAGTAACTCGTGAATAGTAACTCATAAATAGTAACTCATGAATAGTACTCCGACACGAAAAGTGCCCCGAATACCCGATTGCACAATATACCCTCCAGACATCAATTATTATTGAAATAAATGTCGACTTCCACTAACACCAATAATCCCAACACAATAGAACTATCAAATTCATCTTTATTCAACACGAACTTATTCATCATTAATATCATAACTCACAATATTTAACAACCGTGTCGTTCCTCAGGAAGAGGGGCTTTCCAATAAGGATTTCTCCTTACTTATTGGTAGCATGATTAGGTGACCAAACCTCTCCTCAGCAGAACTTACAGACATTGTAAATATTTCAATTTAATAATATGAATAACTTTGTCGTCTCAATTATTGATTTAATAATATATCATATTATGCAGATGATACTGCAACAACAATATCTATTGTATCCATATTTTGATCATTCTTTAATTTTACACCACTATGATTATTTTTGAGGTATTTTTGGACATGGATAAAACAAAGTACGAACCCTTAATCCTTAATCCTTGTCATTTTGTTTCACTGGATTCGTTTCTTTAAAATTATTTTTCATCATCCTCGGTCTTAAATGATGATATTGAATATTTTTGGCTTGTAGTGCAAAGATGAATGATTTCGATGAATATCTTTGGCCGTAGTGCAAAGATGAGCAGTGTTTAGATGAACATGATTAATGATGAATATCTTTGGCACAGTAGTGCAAAGATGAATATTTGATTCGAGATATATATTGATTGATGTTCTGGGGATAAAAGATGAGCGATGAACTTTTAAATTCATACATAGAAGATAGTAGATTCATCCTCTATTTAACTCTTCTAATGAATTATTATTTTTCAGCTGCGAATATTGATTTAAAATTTGTTGTCTATTGTATTCTATTAGATTTTTCCCTGTTGGAGACTAACGATAATTTGTTTTATATTATCTTAGTCATAATATTCTTTCTTGGGCTAGTTGAGCTCACCATTTTCCTTTTGTTCCATTTTTCTTCCTGTGAGGAGGAGATAATGTAGCGAAGCAATTCAGTCGGGTATGGAATGATGGTATTAGAGAGTTGTTTAGTAGTCCTCACCATTTTTGTAAAATATTGTATCAATAATTATGATGAGGATTTATTTGTATGTGGATATTGTCTGCAGATGGCAATATCTCGTATTTAAACTCATTGTTTTCTTTGTTGTAATAATAAAGTTGTAGTTGTTTTACATCTGCAGTGTATTGTGACGAGAATGGAATGGGTGGTGTATACCTATTTGGGGGCGTCACGATCATTATCAAAGCTTAGGGATATGATCTCTGGCGGAGATCGTGGAATAAAATTAGGAGGGGAGAAAGCGAGTAAATCTTTCATTAGTGTGTCCTACTAAGCTTATTTGTTAGTTGGTCAAGTATATAGGGATATTATGTGATATATTGATTTCCTTAATTAACCCTTGTTTTATGGCGGTGATTTGAGAATGTCAATTGAGAATATTAATGGTGAAAATGAGACCGTGGAGATGCTGACTTACCAACAAGGAGAGCGTGCAACAGTGGCAATGTTCCTCCGTGAACAATACCGAAAGCAGATGATGAGCGAGGGATGTTTAGAAGCTTTTTGCAGTTCATGCAAAATCGACGAGGAGACTCGTGTTCAAAATCTGAGGAGAAATGATAGCAATTCACGGGTTGTCATAGTCAAGCGATTCAAAGAGTTGGGACCACGAATTTAGGGAAAGCCGGATCCGATCATGGCGGAAACATGGGTCAAGCAAATTACCATGATATTCGATGTCTTGGGATGCACGGAGAGCAGAAGGTTCCATTCGCCACCTTTATGTTCCAGTGGCGAAGAAAGTGATCACTTGGTGGGAGATGTGAAGCGTACCCATCCACCGACTCAAGATGTCTTGGGAGATGTTTGAAACTATTTAATGACAAATACTTTCTTGAAAGTGTTCGTCATATGAAGGAAGTGGAGTTCATCATATTAGAAACGAGAACAACATGGCGGTGTCTCGAGACGAGGCAAAGTTTGCAGAGTTATCCGTGTTTGCACCTCATTTGGTGGAGAATGAGGAACGTATGACACGGATGTTTCGATAGGTTTGAACCCTAAGCGTCGACAATATCTCATTTCTCATAAATTTTCTCTCTATTCGGATGTTGTAAGCGAGGGTCAATTATTAGAAGCGAGATAACGAGTACGGTCAACCGAGGGACCACAATCGAGGATCGTACAGAGAGATAGCGATCAACAAAACAACGATAACCCAAATGGAGAAAGAAAAGACGGACAAAAATGGTAACCACTCTGGTGGTAATCATGGCCATGAAAATAGAAGAAGCGAGTTAGGAGGAGATTTTAAAAGAGGAGATTTAACAATGACCATATGAAGGCACGGTAAAGGCAATAAAGAATCGGGTTCAAGGGAGAGAAAGACCACCGGTCGTATCTTTATAAATGCGAGAAAGAGGACATATCGATCCAAAGCGCCCACAACAGATTCAAGGTATGCTATAATTGTGGAAAGGAAGGACATATCGCTCGAGATTATGCAGCAATGAAACCTAGTTCAATGGGGACGATGACTCAAAAGATCATCCCCGAAAAGTCAAAGTCAAGCGGTTCTCGGAAGAAGCGTTTGTTGTGGATGGTCAAAATGCGAGGAACCCAAACGAGGTGATCACGGGTAAACTATTTATAAATTCTTGCGAAGTTTATACCTTACTTAATACCGGTCTTTACCCATTCATTTTATCTCTCCGCTTGTGCTCAGCGTTTAAACTTGACTCAGGAGAAATTAGATTTTGACCTATCTGTGGAAACTCCGTTAGAGAAACTTTTATCACATCCTTCGTTTATAAATCTTATCTAATCCAAGTTGGCACCATTCGTTACTGTTGATTGACTTTATCTCTTTAAAGATACTTGCTTTTGATGTGATTTTAGGGATTGATTGGTTAACTACTCATCATGCCAAAATTAATTGTTTTTCGTAAGGTTGTTAGTTTTCATATTCCTAATCAAACTGTTGTTATTTAATTCAAGCAACTAAACCATTAAAATCAATCATTGTCATATCTAATCATAAAGCTATTCGTTTATTGAAAAGCGGATGTCAAGCTTTCTTAGCCCATGTTATGGATTTGAATAAAGACACGTCAAATTTGAATAATATTCTGTTGTTATTGACTTTCCGACGATTTCTGAAGAACTTCCGGTCTCACCCCGTAAGCGTGAAGTTGAATTCTTTATTGATCTTGGGCAACCGCACAAAGCCCATTTCTAAAACCCCATATCAAATGGCTCTATTGAACTTGAGGAGTTAAAGGTTCAACTACAGGAATTGTTGGACATCGGTTTCATTAAATCTAGTACATCTCCTTGGGGTGCTCCTGCTTTTATTAAGAAAGAAGAAAGATGGGAGTATGCGACTTTAGTATTGACTATCGGAATTGAACCATGTCACCATTAAGAATAGGTATCCTCTACCTCGTATTGATGACCTGTTTGACCCGATTCTGCAAGGAGCACAATTCTTTTCAAAAATAGATCTTCGATTCGGATATCATCAATGAAAATTAGAATCGAGGATATTCCAAAGGCGCCTTGAACTTCGGTATGGGCATTATGAATTCTTAGTTATGTCTTTTGGATTGACTAATGCTCCTGCGGCTTTCATGGATATGATGAATCGAGTATTTAAGGAATATTTGGATCAATTTGTTGTTGTCTTTATTGATGACATCATCATATATTCCAAAAGCCGTGAAGATCATGAGCACCATTTGAAATTTGGTACTCAAAGGCTTCGTGAAAACAAGCTTTATGCCAAGTTAAAGAAATGCGAAATTAAAGCGAGGAAGTAGCATTCCTTGGGCACGTGGTGTTGAAACATGGAGTATCTGTTGATCCGTGAAGATTGAAGCAATACAAAGTTGGGAGCAATCAAGTCGGTGGATCAAGACGTAGCTTTTTGGGCTTACATTTGGTTATTATTGGAGATTCGTGGAAGGGTTTTCTCGAATCGCTATTCCATTAACTCGGTGACTCGAAAAGATATAAAATTAAATATAGAGCAAGGAATGCGCGAGAAGAGTTTCCAAGAGCTTAAGAGGAGACTTATTTTAAGACTGTTCTAACAATACCATCCGGTTCGGATGGATTTGTTATCTACAAACGATGCTTCGGAAAAGGGTTAGGATGTGTTCTCATGCAACGTGGGAAAGTCATAGCTTTATGCCTCATGACAACTTAAAGAGTATGAGAGGAATTATCCTACTCATGATCTAGAGTTAGAAATGATCGTTTTCGCTTAAAGATATGGAGGCACTATCTATATGGGGAGAAAGTGGAGATATATTCGCACCATAAAAGCCTTAAATATTTCTTCACACAAAAGGAACTCAACACGCGGCAACGACGTTGGCTTCGAGTTGTTGAAAGACTACGATCACACTATTCAATACCATCCTCGAAAAGCGAACGTAAATTTGACGCGTTGAGTAGAAGATCATACGCAGGAATGAGTGCGATGATGTCAAGTATAATGATAGATCCAACTTTAATAGAAAAAGTTAAGGTTCTTTCAAGCCACCGATCCGGAAGGTGATCGCGTATGAAGAAGAAAGTACAAGAAGGTGCTTTATTCCGAAGTGATAATTGATGAAAAGGAATACTTGAGTCCACCCGGACTTTGTGTTCTAACGACTACGATTTGAAGTACAAGATTATGATGGAGGCACACAATACACCATTTGCAATCCATCTCGGAAGTAATAAAATGTATCGTGATCTTGACATACATTTTGGTGGAACAATATAAGAAGAGAGATTGCAAAGTTTATCTCAACATGTTTAACTTGTCAACGTGTAAAAGCGAGACATCAAGTTCTAAAGGGTCCATTGCAACCACTTGAGATTCCAAAATGGAAGTGGGAACACATTACCATGGATTTTGTTACGGGTCTTCCTACGGTTTCTCAAGGCATCAATGCTATATTTGGGTTATTGTTGAAAGATTAACCAAGTCTCTCTTTTCTTCTTGCCGACACGGAGACTTATTCCTTGAACGTCTTGCTCAAATGCACGTAAATGAGATTGTGAGATTAAGCATGGCATGCCAAGATCCATAGTTTTGGATCGTGACCCAAGATTCACTTCAAGATTTTGGGTTAGCTTGCAAAAAGATATGGGCACGGATTTACGATTCAGTTCGGCATACCATCCTCAAACGGACGGACAATTAGAGAGGACTATTCAAACTCTTGAAGATCTATTAAGACTCTGTGTCCTAGACTTCAAGGGTAGTTGGGATATGTATTTACCATTGGTGGAATTCTCCTACAACAACAGTTATCAGGCAAGTATAGGTGTGGCTCCATTTGAAGCATTATATGGACGAAAGTGTCGCTCTCCAATATGTTGGAATGAGGTGGGTGAAGCAACATTGTTGGGACCCGAAAGTTAAGACGATATGACTACCGAAAAGATCCAAATGATTCGATAACGTATACAAATGGCACAAGATCGACAAAAGAGTTATGCGAATCTTCATCGAAAGGACGTGGAATTTAGTATAGGGGATCATGTATTGTTGCGAGTTGCTCCATGGAAGGAGTTACAAGATTTGGAGAGAGGAAAGCTCAATCCACGATTCATTGGTCCATTTCAAATTCTTGACCGAAAGTAGGAAATGTAGCCTATAGACTCGCGTTACCTCCAAAGTATGTCTCGTGTTCATAATGTGTTTCACATATCTATACTTCGTAAATATGTGAAAGACCGAACCACGTATATAGAGTTAGAACAGGACGAGATAATAGAAGACTTAACGTGTGAAAGAGGTACTGTTAAGATCTTGGATGAAGAAGGAGCATATCCTACTACGGAAGGTCATACCATAAGTTAAAGTTTTGTGGAGGAATCATGCTATAGAGGAAATGACCTGGGAGTTAGAAACGGAAATGAAAGCGAGGTATCCTCACCTTTTCGAAACACCAGGTACGTACGTCAATTTCGAGGACGAAATTTCATAAGGAGGGGAGGTTATAAGACCCCAAATTATTAATAAATAAAATTTATTTTCCTCTATTTATTATTTTGAAATAGTAAGGATTGATTTGATTAATGTGGATAGTTATGAGTAAAATACGCAAATATTTCAAAATAAGCAAGTGGTTATAAAATATTCATTGTTGTCGGGGAATATTAGTTTGGTCGTGGAATATTCTTTGCATGTCGGGGAATATTAAAGACGATGACACCGATTTTTGTGGGCCCCATAACAAAAAAGCGATTGGATGAGAAAACGACAAATATAAGTTGTTTAAAAAATAGCACAGCGTAGTTATTACAGAATAATCTTGTTAAAATACCGGTGGTTAAAACACGATAATGGCGTTGTTGCGAAGATAGCACGGTATTGCACCAATTATTGATTCTTACGTGAAGGCACTACTCAATAATTATTACTGTGAATTCTTATTCGATATTTTATTGATTCAATAATTCTTTGCGTTGATATTTTATATTCTTTGTTGTTTGATAATTGTCACTTTATCTGAGTATTTTCCATTATCGAAGCAATAATTCATATTATATCTGAATAATATTATTAGATAACATTATTGGCAATGTCTAGAAAATTACATCTAAGGAGAGGTTTGGTCACCTAATTGCTTGCGCCGAGAAGGAGAAATTCTTATTGAAACCCCCTCTTCCCTGAAAGGCGCACTGGTTGTCAATATTGTGATCCTGTAATATTATTTGTGAATAATTAATTATTGATTCATATGATGAGGAAAATATTGATTTTATGTGGATATAGATGGAGAAAATTTTAATGTGACAATTGTTGAAAATTGAAATTTTATCTTTTTCGATAAAATAATTTATTTAAATATATTATTATATTTTAATAATATAATAATGATGATATTTTTACGATGAATGTGGGATATATGAGTATATGTGGAGGAGGAGTATTTTTCTTACCAAAAATGTTTAAAACATGTTAAACATGTAAATTGGACCCCATTTATCGATCGAAATTTGATTATAGCTTGTAAAATCGTCCGTTTATGGATTTCGATCAATTTTTGTTTGGAATTTGGAAAAACTTTCTTCTGTAAAGTTGTAGAGAATTGAATTTCCTATAAAACTTTGCGAGATTCGAATTTTCTGACAAAAGGACTATTTATTGTGAATTATTGAAGTTCCGAAACTCTGAAATAATTGATTTTTGGAAGTTTAAAATATTTTAATTATGGAAAACGTTTTTGGTGAGTTAAGTGGGTCTAGCATGTGTTATTGATTGCTGAAATCAGATCTCCAAAAGTGGACGTATGGAATTTTAACAAATAATAATATTATTTTAATAAATTTTACTGCTTTGGTGTTCCAAAGCATTTTCCTATAAATAGGGTCTTAGGTTAGAATTGAAAATTACACGTAAACTGAAATTTTCTCTATATTTTTCTCTATATATTGAGCGTATTCTTGTGAGAATTTTGATACTTTGAGTATTGTTATACGGTGCAAGTTTCCTTCAAAGACTATACCCGAGATTCTAAGCCAGGAGAGTACTTAATCTTTCGAGGTAAGGGATATTATTTTTTTTTCGTAATGATATTATTTCTTCAATATCATTATGTTGAAATATTGATCACGAAATTTTTATCAAATTTGGAACTTTTAGTGTTTGAGTTCTTATTCACGATATCGGCAAGACTTTATTCACGATATCGATCTTATTCACGAATACGGCATTATTCATTGAAAAATGAAAATTTTCCTTTTCGTCTAAAATATCTATTGTGGATACTAGCTTTGATTGTATCCATATTTTGATCATTCTTGAATTTTACACCACTATGATTATTTTTGAGGTATTTTTGGATATGGATAAAACAAAGTACGAATCCTTAATCCTTAATCCTTGTCATTTTGTTTCACTGGATTTGTTTCTTTAAAAATATTTTTCATCATCCTCGGTCTTAAATGATGATATTGAATATCTTTGGCTGTAGTGCAGTAAAAGATGAATGATTTCGATGAATATCTTTGGCCGTAGTGCAAAGATGAGCAGTGTTTAGATGAACATGACCCGGTGATGAATATCTTTTGGCTGTAGTGCAAAGATGAATATTTAATTCGGATATATATTGATTGATGTTACTGAGGATAAAAGATAGACGATGAACTTTTAAATTCATACATGAAGATAGTAGATTTCATCCTCTACTTAACTCTTCTAATGAATTATTATTTTCCATTGCGAATATTGATTTAAAATTTGTTGTCTATTGTATTCTATTAGATTTTTCCCCTGTTGGAGACTAACGATAATTTGTTGTATATTATCTTAGTCATAATATTCTTTCTTGGGCTAGTTGAGCTCACCCTTTTCCTTTTTATTCCATTTTTCTTCTCGGGAGGAGATAATGTAGCGAAATGACGAGTCGGGGATGTAATGATGGTTCAGAGAGAGTTGTTTAGTAGTCCTCACCATTTTGTAAAATAATGTATCAATAATTATGATGAGGATTTTATTTGTATGTGGATATTGTCTAGATGGCAATATCTCGTATTTAAACTCACGCTTTCTTGTTGTAATAATAAAGTTGTAGTTGTTTCTGTACCATGTATTGACAACTCAGAATGGGTGGTGTATACCTATTTTGGGGGCGTCACATTCTCCGACAGCAAGAATATTCCACGACTAAACGAATATTCCCCGACAACAATGAATATTTATAACCACTTGTTTATTTAAAATATTTACGCATTTTACCCATAACTAACCACATTAATCAAATCAACCCTTACTATTCCAAAATAATAAATAGAGGAAATTCAATTTCATTAATAATAAGTTGGGGTCTTACACACACTCTCTGCTTGCTTCATGTATAGCCAGAATCTCTGAGTGATTTGAAGATGTAGCCGTCATAGTTTGCTTTGTGGATTTCAAGGATATAGCCGTGTCACAATATGTAAATACATAACCTGTTTGTGATCTTCTATTGTGTGGATCTGATAAATATCCTGCATCGGCATATCCGACCAATTGCGACGTTGAATTCGTTGGATAAAATAACCCAATATCTATACTTCCATGGAGGTATCTAAAAATGTGTTTGATCCCATCCCAATGTCTCTTAGTCAGAGAAGAACTGTATCTTGCTAACAAGTTGACAACAAAAGTAATATCTGGTCGTGTATAATTTGCAAGATACATAAGAACACCTATTGCACTTAGGTATGGAACTTCAGGTCCAAGAACTTCTTCCATTGCATTTAGGCATGGAACTTCAGGTCCAAGAACTTCTTCCCCACTTTCATGAGGCCGAAATGGATCTTTATCAACTTCTAAAGATTAAACAACCATCGGGGTAGTCAAAGGATGAGCTTTATCCATATGAAAATGACTGAGAATCTTTTCAACATATGTGGATTGATGAACAGAAATTCCAGATGCTAAATGCTCCACTTGTATTCCCAAACAGAATTTTGTCTTTCCAAGATTTTTCATTTCAAATTCATCTTTTAAATAAGTAGCAGTTCTTATGAGTTCTTCAGGAGTACCTACAAAATTCAAATCATCCACATATATAGCAATGATGGAAAATCCACTTTGTGATTTCTTAATAAAAATACATGGACATACATGATCATTTATATATCCATCTTTTATTAAATAATCACTAAGTCGATTATACCATATACGACCAGACTGTTTTAACTCATACAACGAGCGTTGTAACTTGATTGAATATATGTGTTGGAGCTTTTGTGATTCAGCCATTTTCAATCCTTCAGGGATTCTCATATAAATCTCACTGTCAAGTGAGCCATATAGGTATGCTGTTACCACATCCATTAGACGTGTTTCCAAACCTTCCATGGTTGTCATACCTATCAAAAAGCGAAAAGTGACTCCATCCATTACGTACTGGAGAGTCTGTATCCTGATAATCAATACCAGATTTTTGTGAAAACCCTTGAGCTACAAGTCAAGCTTTATATCTCACAATTTCATTTTTCTCATTTCACTTTCGTACAAATACCAATTTGTTTCCAACCGGGATTACACCCAGCGGTGTTTAAACTAATGGTCCAAATACTTCTCTTTTCAATAGATATTGTAGCTCAGTTTGAATAGCATCTTTCTATTTTGGCCAATCTTTTCTTTTCCGACATTCTTTCACGTTTTGTGGTTCAGGATCCGTGTCAGGAATCAAAGTAATATCTGATGCTATAGAGAAAACAAATATATCATCAATCATGACTTTGCTTTGATCCCATACTTTCTCATTATGTACATAATTTATTGAGATCTCTTGGTGTTCATCTCTTATCCCTTCACTGAGATTTTGAACCTCTTCTGGGGCTATTCCCACTCTTGAATATATCTTACTTACGAGCGGGTATTCCTTCGAGGATTCCCTTATTTGCTTTTGATTTTTAGTGATGCGGTGTCTTTTGCACCATGGGGTCTTCCACGCTTACGGTGTGGTTTAGATTCTTCTATTACCAGTATTTGTCAATTCTTGAGAATTAATTTTTCAATAGGTATTTTATCTCTCTTTGGAGTATTCTTCTACAAGTGTATATGACTTTATCATTTTTCTAGCATCATTAAATGCATCGGCATTTGATTTGCAATATTTTATAAACAACTAATTCTTTGGACTTCAATTTCACATTGTCATGTACGAGGAACAAGTGAATTTAATTCTGATGCATTCCATGATATGTCAGAGGGTTTTTTATTTAAAACTTTTCCTTCTCTTAATGGTGGAAATACAAATTCATCAAAATAACAATTTATATAACATGTAGTAAAAACATCTCCAGTTAAAAGCTCAATGGAGATTTCAATAGTCATACAAAAATCATTAAAAGTCATTGATGAAAATTTAGCTGCATTATCAAGTCGAATTGACTTGATTGGATGATCCGAGAACTGAATCCGTAACTTGATTATTTGAGCAAGAAGTTTTAAGACGGCAAATTTTCGAGAAGAGAGAAGACAAACATGAGACCATCTAGTTGAAACATCTATTAAAACCATAAAATATCGAAATGGGTCAGACAATGGGTGAATAAGTCCACAAATGTTTCCATGAATTCTCTTTGAGAATTTTGGGGCTTCTTTATAAACTTTTACTGGTGATGGTCGAACAATTAATTTTCCTCGAGAACACGCAGCACAAGGAAATTCACTACTAGGAAAAACCTTCTTATTTTGAGAGGATGACCAATAGAATTTTCAATAATACAACGCATCATAGAAGTACCTGGATGATCGAGTCTTTTATGCCAAAGCATAAAGGATTTGGGATCTAGGATTTTTGGAATCATAACAGTTTAAGACTCAATTGCTCTAATTTTCATAGTATATAATCCAGAAGAAATTAAATGAAGTTTTTTTTAGGATATTCTATTTTTCAAAAATAGTAGAAGTGATGAGAAGATATTCATTAAAGATGGTCTGGCACATGTAAAAACATAAATAAAAAAAGTTACATTTCATATATAATTTTATTCATGATAAACACATACCACTTATAGAATGAAAACTAATAATATTATACATGTAGGGTGTTTAATTAAAACAAAAATTAAACGATATCCCAAAAGATACTTTCAGAAGGTTCAGTAATATCAACAACATTTTTCTCATTGTTGGTTATTGGTGGAACATCAACAATATCCAATTGATGGTTAACAAAGTTTGCTTCTTCTTCCATTACTTTGTTCTTTTGAGACTCCTGGAATAAATTAACCGAGATGTCTCGGCGCATTTACGTGCACGCTGCGACCAATGCCCATTCATCCTTCACTTTTAAAACAAACATCCTGGGTTTGTTTCTTTATCGTGTTGCATTTTCTTTTATTTTACCCGACCCAGACACTTGCCACTTCTGGTGGCCCGAATTGTCGCGGTTCTGGAATTTGTTGTTATGATGGCCTCGCTTATTCTTTCACCCCCAAGGCTTCTTATTATATGGCCATCTATTGTTACGTTTATTCTGCTGGAATGACGTGCTATTAATATCTGGCAATGGGGTAGCACCCGTTGGCCGTACTTGATGATTTTTCAACAACAATTCATTATTATTTTCTGCAATAAGGAGGATAGACAATAAGTCACTAAATTTTGTGAACTTACTCTGTCTATATTGTTGTGACAGAATCATGTTGGTGGGATGGAAAGTTGAGAATGTTTTCTCTAACATTTGGATTTGAGAAACTGGATCTCCATGTGAAAGCAAAGTAGAGGTTATTCTATAAACATTTAACTATACTCGAAGAATTGATTTGTAATCTTGTAGTCTTAAATTAAGCCACTCAAATTTTGCATTAGGGAGAACAACCAATTTTTTGTGGTCAAATCTTTCCTTCAGTTGTGTCTATAAAGACAAAGGATCTTTGTGTGTTAAATACTCAGTCTTTAATCCTTCATCAATATGATGACGAAGAAAAATTATGGCTTTTGCATTTTGTGCCGAAGTAGCTGTATTTCCTGATTCAATGGTCTTTTCTAACTCATTTGCACTAAGGTGCAATTCTGCATCAAGTGCCCAAGCCAAATAGTTGTCTCCAGAGATTTTCAAAATAGAAAAATCTATTTTTGCCAAGTTTGCCATCGTCTCAGTTGGTTAGAGCTTCGTGCTGATAACGTGTTATAAAACTTTAGCAAAGTGTAGAAATATATTCTTATAATTGTTGCATAAATTTAGAGAGAATAAGTAAGAGAAAAGAGAGAGAAAACTTTTTGAAAAGTTATTTCATTTTTCATTCAGCAACATTGCCTTATATAGGCAAGGTGAAGGAATCACGGGGGAGGAAAGAAAAGAGAGGGAAGGAGCATGGGAGATTCCCTTATCTGGAGGTAATTACATTAAGGGAGAAGAGAGAATTTCCTCGTGAGTAGGTAATCACATTACAACAATTGGACTTTATTTCAGGAGGAAGGGTGTCATTTACAAAATAATAAAGTTCTTAATGGATCTACTTTAGATTGAAGTAAAAGTATCTCTGGATGAGCCCACTTAGTTTGGGCTAAATTCGACTTACATACACTCAGCCTTGTTTACTTGAACAATCACGGCCCACCAAAACCCTAAACCCTAATCCTAATAAATGCTATCCAAGCTTTGTTTTAGGTCTCTTCTGCTTAGCTCCTCGGCTCTCTCATCTCAGTCGCCAGATCTATCCTAGGGTTCAACCATGGTACCCACCTCTTTCTCTCTCATCTTTATATATTTTGTGTATTTATATACGGGAATTGTGTTTCTTATTTTTAATTGTTTAGACAATATATGATGCGAAAACTATTTTTAGATTTGGTTGTTTGGTTGATGTTCGTGAAGTTAAATTTACTGAAGAATAGGGTTCCATTTCTCCTTTGAGTTGCATTTTTCGTTGTCGAGTTCTATCGTTTTGGTTTCTGTTTATTCAAGTTACTCTAGTTGGACATTATTAAATTTTATTAGACCTCTATCCACCAAAATATTTGCTCCTCTTATGTTTATTTCAATATTCATTTGGAGGAAAATTGTTTTTAGCTGTCGGATCTTTCTGCTAATTGAAAATGCCTCCTTAATTAGAAAATGTACTAAGCAAGATTTTTTTTAGTTTTTAAAATTGATTCGTTTTAATTGTTTAGCTGTTTTGGGCATCTTATTGGTGTTTGGATGTTGCAATTTGCCAGCTGCATACTAGTTTTTCTGTTCTCAAACTATGAAAACGATGAAATATCATGTTCAGGGGTTATGTAGTTTGGTCCAGGTGGTTTTAATGTTTTTGAAATGCTTTATGGAGAATTAGTTGTATATATTTTTTTGTTTTCCTAGTAAAAGAAGCTAAAGTTTGACCTCTTAGGTACAAGTAGATGGGTTTCTTGTACCAAGTTTTATCCATAGCATGCTCTATACCATTACAAAAAGTAGTGAATTGTTTCCCCTTTGGAATTAGGATGATACATTGATTCATTTATGCTTGTTGGATAGTGTAGCATCGAATAGCCTTGGTTGTCTGTGAAATTGTTTTTAGCTGTCGGATCTTTCTGCTAATTGAAAATGCCTCCTTAATTAGAAAATGTACTAAGCAAGATTTTATTTAGTTTTTATAATTGATATGTTTTAATTTTTTAGCTGTTTTGGGCATCTTATTGGTGTTTGAATGTTGCAATTTGCCAGCTGCATACTAGTTTTTCTGTTCTCAAACTATGAAAACGATGAAATATCATGTTTAGGGGTTATGTAGTTTGGTCCAGGTGATTTTAATGTTTTTGAAATGCTTTATGGAGAATTAGTTGTATATATTTTTTGTTTCCTAGTAAAAGAAGCTAAAGTTTGACCTCTTAGGTACAAGTAGATGGGTTTCTTGTACCAAGTTTTATCCATAGCATGCTCTATACCATTACAAAAAGTAGTGAATTCTTTCCCCTTTGGAATTAGGATGATACATTGATTCATTTATGCTTGTTGGATAGTGTAGCATCGAATAGCCTTGGTTGTCTGTGAAATTGTTTTTAGCTGTCGGATCTTTCTGCTAATTGAAAATGCCTCCTTAACTAGAAAATGTACTAAGCAAGATTTTATTTAGTTTTTAAAATTGATTCGTTTTAATTGTTTAGATGTTTTGGGCATCTTATTGGTGTTTGAATGTTGCAATTTGCCAGCTGCATACTAGTTTTTCTGTTCTCAAACTATGAAAACGATGAAATATCATGTTCAAGGGTTATGTAGTTTGGTCCAGGTGATTTTAATGTTTTTGAAATGCTTTATGGAGAATTAGTTGTATATATTTTTTGTTTCCTAGTAAAAGAAGTTAAAGTTTGACCTCTTAGGTACAAGTAGATGGGTTTCTTGTACCAAGTTTTATCCATAGCAAGCTCTATACCATTACAAAAAGTAGTGAATTGTTTCCCCTTTGGAATTGGATGATACATTGATTCATTTATGCTTGTTGGATAGTGTAGCATCGAATAGCCTTGGTTGTCTGTGAAATTTTGAATGTTGTGTTCTAAACTTGAAATGTCAGTATGAGAACTCCTTTTTTATCATAAAGAAACTCAAATCTTTTCCCATGATGGTCTGAATGGACTTTCTATAGATTATTATTGAATCTTGTTTATCAACTTTAGAGTATTTGTCCTGAATACTTGTTATGGGTGCAGCTGGTTGAGTATACAATTTTTAAAAAAATGATTGAATACAAATTCGAGCATCCAATAATCTGAGATTTGGTTTAGAGTTCTATAATATATTGTTGTCTGAACTCTGAACCCAAGTTAAGTGTTTGTCTGAAAAATCGCCGGATAGTTTCATATTCAACGTTCAATGCACTTGATGTAGGCCAGAAAGAAGAGGCCTAAGCAAGAAGAGGCCTAAGCTATCTTCTTTCGGAATGTAGCTCCAATTTAGTTTTAATTTTTCCGCAGTTGAAAAAATATGACTTCATTGAATGTGAGGTCGCCTATTCGCTCATTCTTTTGACTCTTAGTGAGTTCAGTTCTAGTAGGTAGTACTGCATATTTCGTTCAGTATTCAGCAACTCTTATTAGTTTTCTTAAGTTTTTCATTTATTAATGACCACATAGCTTGATAATAGTTTTCGTAAGTTTTTCCTTTAACTCTATGTTTTCTCTATTTCTTGAAGGTGAACGTTCCAAAGACAAAGAAGACATACTGCAAGTCAAAGGAATGCCGGAAACACACATTGCACAAGGTTACACAATATAAGAAGGGCAAAGATAGTTTGGCTGCCCAGGGAAAGCGTCGTTACGATCGGAAACAGTCCGGTTATGGTGGACAAACAAAGCCCGTTTTCCACAAGAAGGTATTAACCCATTTCTGTTGCTCTTTAGTTTTCCTTGTTTGGTTGTATTATTTGGTTTCAAAAAGCCTCGTCCTTTCTTTTGCTTGTCTTTCTAAATAGATAAAATTCTAGGTATTGTAAACTCCTTCACATATTAAGATCTTATGATCCCATTACAATTATCATCAGCAAAAAGGGGAAAAAAGAAGAAGAAAAATCCCATTAAAATCTAGGCACCATATCATATTCAACTATTGAAGTAATCTTATATTTGCTCATTTTGAATAAATTAAGGGCAACTGTTTTGTTGAAAGAGGGTTTGAGACAGTTTAACTTTATAGTTGGACTCCTTTTTTTGGGGGGGGTGGGGGTGGTGGTACTAAGGTTAAGATGTTCAAATTCTAGTTGTTGGTGTATGATACTATGGTTAGTTAAGTTCGTGAAAAATTTTCTATCCTTGATTCTTTTGTTCTTTCTTGCTAGGCTAAAACTACCAAAAAGATTGTGCTGAGGCTGCAGTGCCAGGGTTGCAAACACGTATCCCAGCACCCGATCAAGGTTCGCATCTCTTCTTTAAAAGCAGTGGTAACCTTGGTTTCACCTGATTAGTTGCTTTCTGATTCATTACATGTGTTCTGCTTGGTTTTTTGCAGAGATGCAAACATTTTGAGATTGGTGGAGATAAGAAGGGGAAGGGAACTTCTCTGTTCTAGAAGATTGCAGTGGTTGCAAATTTCCATTTGGTTACTGTGCTTTGTTTTTTGGGACATGTTTTAGTATTAATCCTAGCAACAATTTGTTTTTTACAACAGTAAGTTTGCAATGTTTTTGCTGGCATATTGATAGATGCTACTTGGTTTGTTATGATATGAATGTACAAGGTAATTTTTGAGACTTAGAATTTTCATGTAAATTTTGAATTTTATTTATTATTTTGTGCTCATCACTAAAACTGTTTTGAAAATGGGAAAATAAGAAAGTAAAATTTGCTTGTGAAGAGTTCAGAACTAAGATAACTAGTGTGTCGGAACAATGGAGGAGAGAAAAAAGAAGGGGATAACTTTGGAGGAGAGAAGAGGGGGATAATTTTGGGGGACATCAAATCTGCGGTAGACATCATTATGATTCATAAGCAAGACAGGACATTGTAAAAAAACTTGATATATTTTCAGTAAAAGTTTCCTATGAATGAAGAGAAATGATATATTATATGTGCAGAAGAGATTAAATAAATTAAGGTGAAATTATTTTTGATTTTTTCATATCTTATATATGTTCATGGTTCATACGCAACTATAAAAACAAATATAATTCGGCCGAAGTTGAAAACTTTGGTAATACATACATTACTAATGATTGAAAAATGAAAATCACTCAAGGACCAGAAAAGAGAGGAAAACCAAATACTGGGGAGGCTAGTATAATTATCTGAAGTTCATGTCCATGATGGTGATGATAAAAAGTCAAAACCTGTTTGATTTTGGGACTAGCAGCAATTTAACAAAATCCCGACTCATAACTAGTATAGTCCCATAAACCCATCACAAATCCAACATTTCTCTCTCTCTTTCTCTCTGCTGCATCTGTAGACATGCGCACCCTATTTTCGCACAGTGTGAGTAAGCTCATAGGTAGAACTGGAAATGGTATCACCGGCGGCCAATCAATGTTTATGGCTTTGAATCGGAGATCGTACAGTCTGATTCCGATGGTGATTGAACACTCGTCCAGAGGAGAGAGAGCTTACGATATATTCTCTCGCCTACTAAAAGAGCGAATTGTTTACATAAATGGCCCTATCTCCGATGATACCTCACACGTCGTCGTTGCACAGCTCCTTTTCCTTGAATCTGAAAACCCTTCCAAACCAATTCACATGTACATCAATTCTCCTGGTGGGGCCGTTACCGCAGGTAGTCCAATAAAAAAAGAAGCAAAATTTCTTATTTTTCATTTTGAATTCATGGATGTTAATTTAATTTGGTCTTTCCAATTTAAGTGTTTGACCTATTAAGTTTGTTTGATAATTTATTAAGTGCTATAGTATGAAAATTTTCAATGTCAGGTTTGTTGGAAATATTAGGTCCGCACCATGACATTTTGCTATGTACTACTAAAGTGGTGCATTGCTCTGGTTGTAACAAATTGCTTTGGTTTCCTCGATTTGTGTGGTACTCCGTTCCTTCCCCATTTGCAAAATTTACAAATATTAATGTTATATTTTTGTTCCATCTTTATCCCTAAAAGAATAATAAGTTGATAGTTAGCATGATAATGAAATTATGGCAGCAACCATGAGTATATTGTGTCATTTTATATTACAATCAATAAGATAAAAAGTGGACTCCTTTTCTAGAGACAAGAAGGGAAATTAGACTCTTTTTGTGGATGATGGAATTTGCTACTATTATGACCTTGAAATAAATAACGAACATAGATACTTGTCCTTTTAATGTTACTTTTGAACTCTGATGAGGGGCATGAAGCATGTTAATTAGGATTTGGGATATAACATTACAACAGTTAATTTCCATGCCTTTTGATTTGTACCCTTTTGTATAGGTCTTGCAATATATGATACAATGCAGTACATTCGATCTCCGATCAATACAATATGCATGGGTCAAGCTGCATCAATGGGTTCTCTCCTTTTAGCTGCTGGTGCAAAGGGTGAGAGGCGGGCCCTCCCTAATGCAACAATTATGGTTCATCAGCCTTCGGGTGGGTATAGTGGACAAGCTAAAGATATGACCATTCACACCAAGCATATTGTTCGGGTTTGGGATGCACTAAATGCGTTGTACTCGAAGCATACTGGACAGTCTGTAGATGTAATTCAAGAGAACATGGATCGGGATAATTTTATGACCCCAGAAGAGGCTAAGGAATTTGGGTTAATTGATGAGGTAATTGATCAGAGGCCAATGGCTCTAGTCACTGATGCTGTTGGGAACGAAGGCAAAGATAAAACTTCAAATTAAGATCTGAAGGTAAGAAATATGGCTCCATCTCTCTCTCAATTTGGCATCATTCACAAGATACTCACAAAGCAAACATAACTAGTACCACTATCTCTGTGCGTCTGCATATGCCACACCTTCCTGAACTGATGCACCCAAACATGAGTTCTTATCATGTGATGTAATGATTAAGGCCATCTATTAGCTAAGTTGGTGCTAAAATAATAACCTATTGTATAACACAAGCTTATTGGCCACTCACCATCACACTTTATTTTGTTATCTTCATGCTTTTGCTTATAAGTTATAAGTAGAGTGAGATTGTAATGTATTTTTGATCTAATTTTGAAGAAACATATTGTGTGCTTAGAGTATATACTCTCCTCTATCAAAGTTGTTGGAAAATCAATTTTGTAGACTTAAATTCCAACTATGTTTCTAGCTAGCCAAAACACCACGGAGTAAGACCAAGATATAAGATATAGACACTCTTTTAAATAGGAGAGCCTATGAGTCTGAGCACACAAACTTCAAAGCTTGGGTCCGGAAATGTGAAAGATAGTGGTCGGTGGTGGCTTATGCTAGCTACAAGCCTACAAAATAGATATTTAATGGTCTCATGCATTACATGACACATGATCAGAATTCAGAACTCATGTTTGAAAAATGCTGCTTCACTAAAATTATATCTAGTTGCAATTTGGGCTTAGTGTTTTAAAGAATTAAGTATTTAAATATTTTTTAAAAGTTCAGAAATAGAAGGCATCAAGATGGCTATAACTTTAAGTGCAAGGGGATATTGCAGAGATTTTTACTTTTTCTTCATCATAGGTTGTGAAAATATACGGCTTACTTCTGCACAGCTGGGTCTCTTAGTATTGTATTCTGATTAGGATTTTATTTATTTTGATTTTAAGGTATGCATGTTTCTTAGTGTGTGATTCTGTTGCAGTTATTTTCAGGTATTGTGCCTGTGGTATCTGATCGACTTACATGGGGGCGGTTGTTTTTGGAGTACGAGAAACCTGGGAAAGCAAAAGCGGCTTCGTATTTCTTTCTACAAAACAAGTTATTACTTTTGGTGGTCATTTATAATGTTGATTTTTATTAGCAGTCATATTCTGATTCATTGCAAGGTCTGAGTCAGACTTGTTCTCATCAATTTTACAGTGGTATATGCGATGCATTGACCAATTTACAAGGTTTAGAATTCAATGAGTTTGGTTATGACTCTAAGATGGCATTTTCTCCCGTTGCCTACATTTTTAAATGAGTTTCTTTTTCTTTTTCCTGGTAATTATACTAAAGAGAATAGATTATTGGCGAAAACTTGAAAAGAAAGCATAATATGTTTGTCCTTAAATGTATTATTAGGCAGGGTTTGATTAATTTGTGCAAAGAGTTGATCCATGTCTCACTTTCCATTATAATGAGGAGAGAGAAACACAAACACCACCGCAACTACTTGCACCTGACCAGCAGTCTACTCCTCCATAACTCACTCGGTGACTTTCCCCATGAAGCTTTTTACCTGACCAATAATCTACTCCGCCATTACTCACTCAATGACTTTCCCCAAGAAGCTTTTTTATTCTACAAACACCTTCAACACCAAAACCAACTCATCTTCTTTGACAGTTTTGCCTTCCCTTTCCTCATCAATTCTTGCGCTAATTAACAAGATTCCACCACAGGCTCACAGCTTCATGCTCTTGCTATAAATACCGGGTTTGGAATTCATGTTTATGTCCATACTGCTTTGGTAAATATGTATGTAGTTTGTGGGTCTTTAGTTGAATCAAACAAAGTGTTCGATGAAATGCCGGAGAAGAATTCTATCACCTGGAATGTTTTGATTACTTGGTTAACAAAATGGGGCCAAGCCAGCCAGGCTCTGGCTCTGTTTAATGTGATGCCTGATAAGAATGTAGTTTCTTGGACTGGTATTATTGATGGCTATACCAGAACAAATCGAGTTGATGAAGCTTTGTTGTTGTTTAGGGAAATGGTGCATCGAGGGTGTTAAGCCTAGTGAGCCAACAATGCTAGTGATTCTACCAGCTATTGGGTGTCTTGAACTTTGCCAATGTATTCATGCATATGGAAAAAATAGCGGGTTTAATGTCTGATATTTGGGTTACCAATTCACTTGTAGATACGTATGCAAAATGTGGGAGTGTAGAGAGAGAGAGAGCTTTGAAAGTTTTTGAGTATTTGAATAGAGAAAGAATTTGGTTTCTTGTACATCACTTATTTCTGGGTTTGGAATGGCAAAAGAAGCAATCCATAATTTTTGAATAGATGGAGAATGTGGGGATCAAACCTAATCAGATAACGTTCTTGAGTTTTCTTAATGCTTGCAGTCATGGAGGTTTAGTTGAGGAGGGGGTCAATTTTTTCAGAAAGATGGTCGATAAGTGTGGCTTTGTCCCGGATATCAAGTATTACGGGTGCTTGGTTGACATGTTAGGAAGAGCTGGGAGGCTTGAAGAGGCAGAGAAGATGGCTATGGATATTCCTACTGATATGGTTAGTATTGTTGGGAGATTGTAGCTTTCATGGTAATGCTGAGATGGGAGAAAGAGTTTCGGGAAAGATTTGTTGATAGGAGAGGGGATATGGTGGTGAATATGTTCTTTTGTCCAACATATTTGTTGGTGTATACCGTATACGGACTCTGCCAGTGTGAGGAGAGTGATGGATGAGAGGAATGCCTCCAAAGTTCCTGGACTTAGTTTGGTCCGACTCAAGGAGATATGACATACATTTCTGCTGGGCTTGGATGGAGGTAATTAGGCTGAAAAAAAAGGGTGTATGATTTACTCATTTCGGGGAATAAACAATTAGAGATTTGATTCACGCGTTATTGAGAATGTAATACATTCTTAATAGTATTTTTTTTTAAAAGGTATACAGATAAAAATGGGGCTATGCAAATATGCTGCTCCTATTTAAAAAACTACTCTTAACGTCAGGATCTTCTCTAACGTTTCAATCACGTAAGGCGATTACGATCCTTAGCGATAAATAATACGATAAACACCACAAGTTTGATTTTACCGGACCATGGGAGGATAGCTCAGGCGTGAGAGTAAGTATACGTGTTCACAAGGTTAACAATGGAGGATGTAATGTCTAGTGTATTGAGAGAGATAATAATTCTCAGTTGTGTGTGTGAATATGAATGTGAACGTGTATGAGAACGTACCTGTTTGTGTAGACTTAGTTGATAGCTTATACTCTCTTTGCCCGGTTTACCGTGCCACCCACTACCTCTGACACAGCCCCCGTGATCTGATGGGTCCTGCCGCCTGCCTGCAGTCTACTCACCACCTTTGGTCACTTTATTTATCTTACGGTAATTTATAATCCCATCCACATTAATGCATGGCGGTGTCTTGTCAATCATGCATTTTTTTCATCATTACAAGTCAAAGTAATAGATATTAAATGATCCGATGAGTTAGTCCCATGAAGCCCAATCTTTATCTTATAGGTTTAAATAAATACTATGGGAGTAGGCCATTGGTGACTTTCAAGGTTCAATAATGATATTACTTATGTAAGACCCCAATTTTTTTTTTTTATATAAATAAAATGGAATTTCCTTTATTTATTTTGAAATAGTAAGGGTTGATTTGATTAATGTGGTTAGTTATGGGTAAAATGCGCAAATTTTACAAAATAAGCAAGTGGTTATAAAATATTCATTGTTGTCGGGGAATATTCGTTTGGTCGTGGAATATTAAATCTTTGTCGGGGAATATTAAATGCAATGGTATGACCATGTGTGAGCCCCATAACAAAAAGCGATTGGAGGAAGAAAATGACAAATATAAGTTGTTTAAAAATAACTTGGCGTAGTTATTTACAGATTTACCTTTGTTGGAATACTCGGTGGTTAAAAACACGATGTCTGGCGTTGTTGCCGCAGTAGCTGCGGTATTGCACCAATTATTGACTCTTACATAAGAAGGCACTACTCGATAATGGTTCTGATAATTCTTTATTCGATTATTTTATTTTATTGATTCAATAATTCTTTGCGTTGATATTTTATATTCTTTGTTGTTTTGATAATTATCATTACACAAGTATTTTTCATTATCGAAGCAATAATTCATATTATCTGAATAATATTATTAGATAACATTATTGGCAATGTCTAGAAAGTTACATCTAAGGAGAGGTTTGGTCACCTAATTAATTGCGCCGATGAAGAGAGAAATTCTTATTGGAAAGCCCCTCTTCACAGGAAGCTGCACGGTTGTCGATATTGTGATTACGTAATATTATTTGTGAATAATTAATTATTGATTCATATGATGAGAAAATATTAATTTTATGTGGATATACATGGAGAAAAATTTTAATGTGACAATTGTTGAAAATTAATATTTTATCTTTTTACGATAAAATAATTCATTTAAATATATATTATTATATTTTAATAATATAATAATGGTGATATTTTTATAACGAATGTGGGATATATGAGTATCTGAGGGGAAGAATATTTTTGTTGCAATAAATGTTTAAAACATGTTAAACATGTCGATTGGACCCCATTTATTGGTGAAATTTGATTATAGCCTCTAAAATCACCCGTTTGTGGATTTTGGTCAATTTCATTTGGAATTTAGAAAAACTTTCTTACGTAAAGTTGTAGAGAATTGAATTTCCTATAAAACTCATGAGATTTGAATTTTCTGGCAAAAGGGCTATTTATTGTGAATTATTGAAGTTAGAAGCTCAAAATAATTGATTTTGGAAGTTTAAAATATTTTTATTTACAAAAACGTTTTTTCATTTGGTTCCCTCATTTAACACATGACAAGTTGCTGAAATTCAGATTCAAGGTGTGCGTAGGAATTATTATTATAAATAATAATATTATATTAAATTTTACGCTTTGGTGTTTCTAAGCGATTTCTATAAATAGGTCTTAGGTTAGAATTGAAAATCACACGAAGCTGAAGTTTTCTCTCTCTATATTATCGGCGTATTCTTGTGAGTATTTTGAGTATACTTTGAGTATTTCTATACGGTGCAAGTTCAAGTCATAGCTTTATATCAGGTGTTTTATTTAAATCTTGTCTTTCGAGGTAAGGGATGTTATTTTTTCTTTTCAAATGATATTATTTCTTCAATATCATTATCTTTGAAATATTGGTTGAAACTTTTTATCAAATTTGGAACTTTTTCATGTCGGGGTTACTATTCATGAGTTCTTATTCACACGATTCTTATTCATGAGTTCTTATTCAAAGTCTTATTCACGAGCGTGAAGATGTTTTTTGTGAAATTTCTATCTTTTGGTGTCAGAGTTCTTATTCGGCGTATATCGACCTTTATTCACGTATCTGACACTATTCACGAATCTGCCTTATTCATAGAAAAATGAAATTTCTTCTTTTTTGTCCAAAATATCTATTATGGATACTAGCTTTGATTGTATCCATGTTTTGATCATTCTTGAATTTTACACCACTATGATTATTTTTGAGGTATTTTTGGACGTGGATAAAACAAAGTACGAATCCTTAATCCTTAATCCTTGTCATTTTGTTTCTTTGGATTCGTTTCTTTAAAAAATATTTTCATCATCCTCGGTCTAAAAGATGAATGATTTACGATGAATATCTTTGGCACTGTAGTGCAAAGATGAATGATTTCGATGAATATCTTTGGCGTAGGTGCTGAAGTAGTGCGAAAGATGAGCAGTGTTTAGATGAACATGACCCAGTGGTGAATGTCCTTGGCTTTGTAGTGCGAGGATGAATATTTGATCTCGGATATATATTGATTGATGTTCTGGGGATAAAATAGGCGATGAACTTTAAAATTCATACATAGAAGATAGTAGTTTGCATTCTCTACTTAACTCTTCTAATGAATTATTATTTCATTGCAAATATTGATTTAAAACTTGTTGTCTATTGTATTCTATTATATTTTTCCTGTTGAAGACTAACGATAATTTTGTTGTATATTATCTTAGTCGTAATATTCTTTCTTGGGCTAGTCGAGCTCACCCTTTTCCTTTTGTTCCATTTTTCTTCTCTCGGGAGGCGAGAATGTAGCGAGTCTTAGTTGGGGTATGGAATGAAGGTTCTAGAGAGAGTTGTTTAATAGTCCTCACCATTTTGTAAAATAATGTATCAATAATTATGATGGGGATTTATTTGGGTATGTATATTATCAGAAGACAATAATTGTATTTAAACTCACAGTATATATGTTGTCGTATTTTGCACGACAAATGTATTAATAAAGTTGTAGTTATTCTGTACCATGTATTTGGCGACTCAGAATGGGTTGGATGGAATGGACCTATTTTGGGGGCGTCACAGTTGGTATCAGAGCTTAGGGATATGATATCTGGCGGAGATCGGGGAATAGAACTAGGAGGGGAGAGACGAGTAAATCCTTCGCTAGTGTGTCCTACCTAAGCTTATTTGTTAGTTGGTTAGTATATAGGGATATTATGTGATATATTGATTTCCTTAATTAACCCTTGTTTTATGACAGTATTTGAGAATGTCGACTGAGAATATTATGATGGAGTGAATGAGACCGTGGAGATACTGTCTTACCAGCAACGAGGAAAGCGTCTGACAGTGGCAATGTACCTCTCTGTAAACAACACCCTTTGAAGCGAGACGATAAGCAGCGGGATGTTTAGAAGCTTTTTTGCGTTCATGCAAAATCGAGACGAGGAGACTCGTGTTCAAAACATAGGAGAAATGATAGCAATTCACGGGTTGTCACAACCAAGCGATTCAAAGAAGTTGGGACCACGAATTTAAGGGAAGCTTTGATCCGATCATGGCGAAACATGGGTCAAGTAAATCACCAAGATATTCGATGTCTTGGGATGCGGAGGAATAGAAGGTTCCATTCGCCACCTTTATGTTACGTGGCGAAGCGGACTCTTGGTGGGAGATGCGTGAAGCGTACTACCATCCATTGCGCTTTCGGTATGTCTTGGGAGAGCGTTTGAAACTATTTAATGACAAATACTTTCACGAAAGTGTTACGTCATATGAAGGAAGTGGAGTTTATTAGATTGGAAGCGAGAACAACATGGCGGTGTCTCGGTGTATGAGGCGATGTTTGCGGAGTTGTCGAGTTTGCACCTCATTTGGTGGAAAATGAGAGCGAATAGCAGCGTATGTTTACGAGGGGTCTAAAACCGAGATTCGACAATATCTTATCTCTCATAAATTTTCTTTATATTAGGATGTTGTAAATGAGGCTCAATTATTAGAGCGTGATAACAGTATGTTCAACCGAGGGGACCACTGACGAGGGTCATATCGGTGGCGGCGATCATCAACGATGATAACCGGTGAGGGAGGAAAGAATACGGACAAAAGCGGTAACCACTCTCGGGTGGTAATCGTGGCCATGATAATAGGAGAGGTGACTCAGTGGACATTTCAAGAGAAGAAGGTTCAACAATAACCATGTGAAGGCGTCGGCGCTTGAAGAAGAATGGTTCAAAGGAGGAGAAGCGACCACCGGTCGTATCTTATAAATGCGGGAAGAGGACATATCGGTCAAGCGCCCTAGCAGATTCGGTATGCTATAATTATGGAAAGGAAGGACATATAGCTCGAGAGTATGCGGTGAAGCGAAACCAAGTCCAGTGAGGGATGGTGACTCAAAAGGATGTCCGGATAAGTCGAAATCGGCCGGTTCTTGGAAGGCGTTTTTTCGTGACTTCTCAAAATGCGAGGAACGACGACGAAGTTAAGCAGGTTAGTTAATTATAAATTCTTACGAAGTTTATACCTTACTAGATCTGGGTTCTACTGTTCTTTTATCTCTCTTGCTTGCGCTCAGCGTTTGAACTTGACTACGGAGAAATTAGACTTTGACTTTATTTATGGAGACTCAGTTAGGAGAAACTTTTATTACATCAGTTGTTTAGAAATCTTGCTTGATTCAAGTTGTCACTATCACATTACACTGTTAACCTTATTTCTATAGAGATATTTGTTTTGATGTGATTTTAAGGTTAACTACTCATCATCATGCCAAAATTGATTGCTTTCGTAAGGTTGTTAGTTTTCATATTCTTAAGCAACTTTGTTATTGAATTCAAACAACCAAACCATTGAAGTCAAACTCTTTCATATTAAATTATAAAGCCATTTGTTTATTGAAAAGCGAATGTCAAGCTTTCTTAGTCCATGTTATGGATTTGAATAAAAAGACACGTCGATTTGAATAATATTCTGTTGTTATTGATTTTTCTGGCGCATTTCTGAAGAATTTCTTAGCTACTCCCGAGCATGATATTGAATTTGTATCGACTTTAAATTCGATTTACAAAACCCATTTCTAAAATCTCATATCGAATGGCTCTATTGAACTTGAGGAGTTAAAAACCCAATTTGTAGAAGTTGATACGAGCCTCTATCTGGTGACTTCCTTTGTGGAATGCACAAAGAGACTCTCGTAGGGGACACCATATTCGATGCGATAGTAAAGCGTGATAGGTGTCATTGTAACGTCTTATCAAGATTGGGATGTGAGTCGCGATTGAGAACAACCTAAGTCGGTAATCGAAATATGTAGCTTTCTGAAGGCTTAGTTGGTTATTATCGGAGATTCGTTGAAGGATATTCTCGAATCGCTATTCCATTACTTGCTTGGTGACTCGTAGAGATACAAAATTTGAATGGAGCAAAGAATGTGGGAAGAGCTTGAAGAACTCGAGAGGAGACTCATTTGACACGTATTACGACCATCTTTATCTGGAAAAGCTAACGTGGTAGGTGGCGTGTTGAGTAGAAGATCGTATACAAATCTGAGTACGATATTGTCAAAGACTCATTTAAGTATAATTTACAAATAATAGAGATGGAGATGAAAACTCTAGGTACCCGCGTGATGATATCTGAGTATAATCGACTTTAATCGATAAAGTTAAAATTTATTCAAGCTACACAAGAAGGTGATGCATATGAAGAAGGAGGTGCAAGAAGTTTGTTATTTTAAAAGCGAGAATCGGTGAGGTGAGGAAAACTCAAACCTTGATTTATTAATCCATTTGAAATTCTCGATCGAATAGGAAGCGTGGCCTATAGACTCGTTTTACCGCCAAGTATGGATGGCGTGTTCATAGCGTTTTTCACGTATCGATGTTACGTAAATATGTGGACGACCGAACCACGTCATTGAGTTAGAAACCGGACGAGATAGTAGAAGACTTAACGTCACGAGGAGGTACTGTCAAGATCTTGGATAGGAAAGAACATGTCTTATGTACCAAGGTTATACCACAAGTTAAAGTTTTGTGGAGAAACCATCTTTATTGAGGAAATGACCTAGGAGTTGGAAGCGGAAATGAAAGCGAGGTATCCTCAACTTTTGAAACACAGAATCGTCGTCAATTTCGAGGGCGAAATTTCATAAGGAGGGAGGTTGTAAGACCATTTTTTTTTTTTTTATAAATAAAATGGAATTTCCTTTATTTATTTTGAAATAGTAAGGGTTGATTTGATTAATGTGGTTAGTTATGGGTAAAATCATAAATTTTACAAAATAAGCAAGTGGTTATAAAATATTCATTGTTGTGGGGAATATTCGTTTGGTCGTGGAATATTAAATCTTTGTCGGGAATATTAAATGCAATGTAGACCATGACCATGTGTAGCCCCCATAAAAAAGCGATTGGAGGAAGAAAATGACAAATATAAGTTGTTTAAAAATACTTGGCGTAGTTATTCTAATTTACCTTTGTTGGAATACTAAATTGGTTAAAAACACGATGTCTGCGTTGTTGTTGCGGTAGCACTGCGGTATTGCACCAATTATTGACTCTTACATAAGAAGGCACTACTCAATAATGGTTACGATAATTCTTTATTCGGATATTTTATTTTATTGATTCAATAATTCTTTGCGTTGATATTTTATATTCTTTGTTGTTTTGATAATTATCATTACACGGTATTTTTCATTATCGAAGCAATAATTCATATTATCTGAATAATATTATTAGATAACATTATTGGCAATGTCTAGAAAGTTACATCTAAGGAGAGGTTTGGTCACCTAATTTGGCGCATGATGAGAGAAATTCTTATTGGAAAGCCCCCTCTTTCACAGGAACTACACTGGTTGTCGATATTGTGATTACGTAATATTATTTGTGAATAATTAATTATTGATTCATATGATGAGGAAAATATTGATTTTATGTGGATATACATGGAGAAAAATTTTAATGTGACAATTGTTGAAAATTAATATTTTATCTTTTTCTGATAAAATAATTCATTTAAATATATATTATTATATTTTAATAATATAATAATGGTGAAATTTTTTTTATAACGAATGTGGGATATATGAGTATCTGAGGGGAAGAATATTTTTGTTGCAATAAATGTTTAAAACATGTTAAACATGTCGGTGGACCCCATTTATTGACTGAAATTTGATTATAGCCTCTAAAATTACCCGTTTGTGGATTTTGGTCAATTTTTGTTTGGAATTTAGAAAAACTTTCTTCTGTAAAGTTGTAGAGAATTGAATTTCCTATAAAAACTCGCGTGATTTGAATTTTTACGGCAAAAGGGCTATTTATTGTGAATTATTGAAGTTGAAGCTCAAGCTCAAAATAATTGATTTTGGAAGTTTAAAATATTTTTATTTACAAAAACGTTTTTTTCATTTGGTTCCCTCATTTAACACATGACAAGTTCTTTGAAATTCAGATTCAAGGTGTGCGTAGGAATTATTATTATAAATAATAATATTATATTAAATTTTACGCTTTGGTGTTCTAAGCGATTTTCTATAAATAGGTGCTTAGGTTAGAATTGAAAATCACACGAAGCTGAAGTTTTCTCTCTATATTATCGGCGTATTCTTGTGAGTATTTTGAGTATACTTTGAGTATTTCTATACGGTGCAAGTTCAAGTCATGCTTTATATCAGGTGTTTTATTTAAATCTTATCTTTCGAGGTAAGGGATGTTATTTTCTTCTCAAATGATATTATTTCTTCAATATCATTATCTTTGAAATATTGGTTGAAACTTTTTATCAAATTTGGAACTTTTTCATGTGGGAGTTCTTATTCATGAGTTCTTATTCACGAGTTCTTATTCATGAGTTCTATTTCGAGTCTTATTCACGAAGCGTGAAGATGTTTTTTGTGAAATTTCTATCTTTTTTGGTGTGAGTTACTATTAGCGTATCGACCTTTATTCACGTATCTCTGACCTTTATTCACGAATCTGGCCTTTATTCATAGAAAAATGAAATTTCTTCTTTTTGTCCAAAATATCTATTATGGATACTAGCTTTGATTGTATCCATGTTTTGATCATTCTTGAATTTTACACCACTATGATTATTTTTGAGGTATTTTTGGGCGTGGATAAAAAAAAAGTACGAATCCTTAATCTTTAATCCTTGTCATTTTGTTTTCTTTGGATTCGTTTCTTTAAAAAATATTTTCATCATCCTCGGTCTTAAAAGATGAATGATTTACGATGAATATCTTTGGCTGTAGTGCAAAGATGAATGATTTCGATGAATATCTTTGGCTAGTAGTGCAAAGATGAGCAGTGTTTAGATGAACATGACCAATTTGGTGAATGTCCTTGCTTTTGTAGTGCGAGGATGAATATTTGATCTCGGATATATATTGATTGATGTTCTGAGGGATAAAAATAGGCGATGAACTTTAAAATTCATACATAGAAGATAGTAGTTTGCATTCTCTACTTAACTCTTCTAATGAATTATTATTTCACTGCGAATATTGATTTAAAACTTGTTGTCTATTGTATTCTATTATATTTTTCCTGTTGAAGACTAACGATAATTTTGTTGTATATTATCTTAGTCGTAATATTATTCTTCTTTGGGCTAGTCGAGCTCACCTTTTCCTTTTTGTTCCATTTTTCTTCTCGGGAGGCGAGAATGTGGCGAAGTCTTAGTCGGGGTATGGAATGAAGGTTCTAGAGAGAGTTGTTTAATAGTCCTCACCATTTTTGTAAAATAATGTATCAATAATTATGATGGGAATTTATTTGGGTATGTATATTATGCAGAAGACAATAATTGTATTTAAACTCACGGTATATATATTTGTCGTATTTTGCACGACAAATGTATTAATAAAGTTGTAGTTATTACGTACCATGTATTTGGCGACTCGAGAATGGGTTGGATGGAATGGACCTATTTTGGGGCGTCGCAGTTAATATCGAGCTTAGGGATATGATATCTGGCGGAGATCGGGGAATAGAACTAGGGGGAGAGACGAGTAAATCCTTCGTTAGTGTGTCCTACCAAAGCTTATTTGTTAGTTGGTTAGTATATAGGGATATTATGTGATATATTGATTTCCTTAATTAACCCTTGTTTTATGGCAAAGATTTGAGAATGTCGTGAGAATATTAATGATGGAGTGAATGAGACCAGTGGAGATGACTGTCTTTACCAACGAGAAAAGCGTCTGAAAAGTGGCAATGTACATCCCGTAAACAACACCCTTTGAAGCGGACGATAAGCGACGGGATGTTTAGAAGCTTTTGCGCAGTTCATGCAAAATCGCAGACGAGGAGACTCGTGTTCAAAACATAGGAGAAATGATAGCAATTCACGGGTTGTCACAACCAAGCGATTCAAAGAGTTGGGACCACGAATTTAAGGGAAAGCTTCGATCCGATCATGGCAGAAACATGGGTCAAGCAAATCACCAAGATATTCGATGTCTTGGGATGCACGGAGGAACAGAAGGTTCCATTCGCCACCTTTAAGGATGACACTTGCCTACCACGAAGGGCCTGACAAGGTCTAAGTGTCGATAATTGCCTACCACGCAGGGTCTGATAACGTCTTAAGGATGGAGTTTGCCTACCACGAAGGGCCTGACAAACCCATAAGGTCCACCTGCCATTAAGGCTGCCATCGAATGGCAGCAAGTCCACCCGAACCTCCTTACACCATCGAGGCGAAGCGAGGCGAAGGCGAGATTCGTTTTGAGAAAAAAGGACTTTTATTGATGATGACGTAAATATTTACGGACCTCGATGTCTTGACATTATATTTATGAAAGTATTTCTAAGCGTCTTGCGGCGTGCCAAGTATTTTTAATTGTCGACCCGTCCAATGCCTTGGTGATAAGTCCCCCGGCTTGGCAGACTTCAAATGACTTCATACGGTCCTTCCCGATTCGGCATCGCTTTTCCCAAATTTTGAGGCGTAGATGCTTCGACTTCCCCGAATAAAATCTCCCACTTCAAATCTGCAAGCTTCACTCCCTTGTTGTAATGCTTGGCTATTCTCCGTTGATAGTCGCCAATTTGATCAAGGTTGTTTCTCGACTTCGTCAAACAAATCAAGATTGGCCTTGACCATTCTTCTTCATTGTAGATCTCTTTGAATTGACTAACTTTCAAGACTTGGAGATCCAATTTCAAGCTGGGACTAAGGCATCGATTACCATAGGACGGTCGAAAGGTGAATCCCGTTGTAGTCCTCGGAGTAGTTCGATAAGCCCATAACACACTAAGCGACTCCTCCGCCATCTTCCCTCGGCTTCCCGTCAATCTGCGCTTAATCCCATTCAAAGCAATGCTCGTTGGTCACTTCAACTTGTCCGTTTGATCGAGAATGAGCTTCATCAAAGTCTTTCATCTTTGGATCCCGATTCTTTCAAAAATATTTCAAATTTCGATCCTGTTGACGTCCATTGTCCGATATTACCACCTTAGGAATTTCGAAACAAAATACTCTTGATTCTCTCAAAATTTCAAGCATTCTATTTCGTTATTAACCTAAGTGGCTTTGCTTCTACCCATTTAGTCATATAGTCGATGGCAACTATAACAAAGCCGACTTGACCTTTTGCTTTCGGTGAAGCGGACCCGAGATATCAACCCCAAGCAATGAAGGGTATAGGAGATAAGATCGAGTATAACTCTTACGGTGGTGGTGATGTGGTATTGGATTTATTGAGTTTACACTTCGCACTTCTTGAGCGACTTCGAACCGCCTTGAAGATGGTAGGCCGATAATACCCTCGACGAAGTACTTTGTAGGCTAATGACTTACTTGACCATATGGTCGCCACAGATGCCCCCTCATGTACTCTCGTGAAGCATATTCACCTTGAGATGAAGTCAAACATTTCGATGGTGAGAGCGAAAGCCCTTCGGAACATATCCCCATCAATCAGAACAAAATTAGCACTCTTGTATTTGATTTTCTTGGCTAGCATCCGATCCAAAGGTAAGACGCCATCTGCCAGATACTCCAGATATGGAGTCAACCCGGTGATTAGTTGGTCAACGCACATCACCGATTCATGATGAACACTAGGATGTTGCAAAATTTCTAAGTAAACCGACCCATCAAAGACGTTAACATCCGTAGTGGCTAGTTTGAAGAGTGTATCAGCAATGAAATTGTTATTACGCTCGACCCCCTGAAACTCGTAGGATTGGAAACATCAAGTCGTTCTTTCAATTACGCCAAATACTTGATCATTCTTGGGCCTCGAGCTTCAGTCTCCCAGAGAGTTGCTTAACGACTAAGCGAGAATCATGAAGATGACTATTCTCGTGACTTCAAGACTCTTCGCTAGTCGTAACCTCATGAAAATCGCTTCATATTCAAACCGTTGTTCGTCGCTTTGAACTGAAATCGATGGCTGTTGCACCTTGAATCCTCCGGACTCGTCGAATAATCCTTGTTCCATCGATGTACGTAGTAGAAGACCCATCCGCATACGCGGCGTCCACGAACTCTACTTTTAAAGAGCTGCAAGAATCGCTCTATCGGATCCTTGACTTTCTATCACAACTTCATCGACTTGTAAAACGAGCATTCAACTACAAAATCAGCCAAGGCTTGCCCTTTGATGGCGGTTCGGGGATGATATTCAATGAAAAATTGGGATGACTCCATCGTCCACGCAATTTAATCTCCCGATACCTCGAGTGTCGCCGTAATAATCTTCTTCAAAGGTTGATCATGTATACTATTACCAATCTACCCTGGAAGTATTGCCTAAGCTTTCGACTAGTAGTTATTAAAGCAAAAGCAAACTTTTCAATGTTTGGGTATCTTGTTTCAGCATCCCGAAGGACATGGCTTACATAATAAATCGGGTGCTGCTTACCCCCAACTTCACGCACCAAAACTGCTCCTACTGCCAACGAACTAGCTGTTAAGTACAAATATAGAGGCTTAGTAGGAACGGGTTTCACCAACAAAGGCGCCGAAGATAGGTAGGACTTGATGCTCTGAAAGGCGTCCTCACACTTCGAAGTCCATTGAAACGTCTTTGCATTTTTCGGCCCTTTCAACGTATCAAAAAACGGCAAACATCTTTCTGCCGACTTGGACATGAACCTCCTTAAAGCTGCAATCCTTCCAGTCAGACGTTGAACATCTTTAAATGACTGAGGAGTCTTCATGCTCAGGATCGCTTGAATCTTCTCTGGATTGGCTTCAATTCCTCTTTGACTGATAAGATAACCCAGAAACTTGCCAGCCCCTAGACCGAAGGTGCACTTAGTGGGATTTAGTCTCAAGTTGTGATGGCGAATTGTCTGAAAACATTCTTCTAAATCATCCAGATGTTTATGTACCAACATGCTTTTAACAATCATGTCGTCCACGTACACCTCCATATTCTTACCCAACTAGTATCTGAAGACGTAGTTCATCATCCTCTGGTATGTGGCCCCGGCATTGATGAGGCCGAAGGTCATTTTCTTATAGGCATATACCGAACGATGCGTAATGAACGCCGCCTTCTAGATATCCTCTTACACATGGAAATCGATGATATCCGAGAGAATGCATCCATGAAGCTCAACAAAGTGTACCCCGAAGTGGCATCAATGAGCTGGTCGATGTAGGGCAGCGGGTAGAAATCCTTTGGACAAGCTTTGTTCAGATCGGTATAGTCGATGCAGACTCGCCATTTACCGATTCATTTTAGACCAAAGACCACATTTGACATCCACTGCGGGTAGTCGATCTCAAAAATGAAGTCAGCTGCCAACAATTTTGCGATCTCTTCATCGATGATCCGCTGTCGTTCAGGTGCAAAGATCCTCCTCTTCTGTCGAACTGGTTTCTTTGACGGGTCCACTTCCAACCGATGCTCAGCAATATCCCTGCTTACTCCCGGCATATCCTGAGGTTCCCATGCGAAGATATCAACATAGCATCGCAGGAGCTCCATGAGGTTCGTCCGGAGAGGTTCTGGCAGACCCGAACCTATTTTCACCGTCTTGTTACCTTGCCCGGGATGAGCTCTATCTCCTCTGTTTTTTTAGCTGGCATGACCAATGGTTCGGAACCACTCTCAGTGAAGGGTTTAATCTCTATCGCCCGTAGTGCGCTTTTGTTTTGATACCCCACTCCCGAAGTGATCACAAGATTTCTATAACATCTTTTGGCGGATCCAAATCTCCTTTACCTCACTAACCCCACATGAGTAGAGAAATTTTATTTTGAAATGAGGATTGATGTTACGACAGTAAAGCAATTAAAGTAAAGCCTCCCCAAAATAGCATTATAAGCGAGAATCTACATGCACAACATAAAATTTGCAAATAATTTCTACTGTTGAGGGGGTAGTTTGAAGATGACCCAGTAGCTCAATGGTTCCAAACCACACTAACCGGATCATTACTAAACCGCATAAAGGAGCCTCCTCGCCCTATCTCCATCTTACGTCTGTCTGCTCAGATGCATCCTTTGATAAGCGTGGGCATATAGAATATCTACAGAAGACCCATTATCTACCATCATTCGCCCATATCCACCGAACCCACTTGCGCGAGCCGGCACCAATGATCCCTCATGCGGTTCGATGACTTAGAAAGGTAATCTTCATCAATAAAGGAGATTATCAGACTTCGATAAGGTCTATCGGTCTTCTGGAGGTGCCCGCCACCGACATGAACCGAATCCAAGTAACCCGGCGCTTCTTCCCAACAAGCTTTCGCTGAAGTACCCCGGTGATGACATCTATCACATGCCTTGCAGTCGTCCCGAGTCAGCAGCAACTCTTGCTGAATCGGGTTGAGCCAGCTTAAACAGTCCTCTATCCTCATTGTTGATTAGTTCAGCGACCACATATCTTGAACTAAAGCCCCGCCTTGTACCTTTCTTTCAATGAAATCTTTCAAACTAGCATGATCGTTTCAGTATCGTGACACGAGGCTCGATGGTAATCACAATACTTACGAGGATTCCCTTTTTCGGGCTTAATGTTATCTCGAGGTGGCTCAAGATAGGTTGATCTTTAATCGATCCAAGATAACAAACTTTATCGGTGTTAAGTCTCGTGTATGTCTATTTACTTTCTCGAAATTTGGAGCGAGATTTAACGTCCTCCACCTTGTCTCCAATTGTTGTATCTCTTCAACCCGCCTTCAGAGCGGTCTTTATTTCCTTCATTCTTCTTCTGGTCCCCATCGGTTTTGTCCCGATCTGTCTCCTTAAGCCGATCTGAAGAAGGACGTTTGAGGCTGTTCATGGCTTCCTCCACCACGATATATCCTTCAGCTTTATCGAAGGCTTCAGCGAGACTCTTCGGGTGGTTAAACATTAATTTCTTCACCAACTTTTCTGATTTAACCAAATCTAACCCATTCTGAAATAGTCCCACAGCTTGTAGATCGTTCAGGTCTGTCACTTGGCCAACTACTTCACGGAACCGCTTCACATATTGGCCCAAAGACTCATTCGAATACTGTCGAACTTGAGCCAGCGAACCAGTTGGTTTTCCCCTTCTTTTGTTGCTCCGGTAAGCATGAAATTTACTGCACATGTCTGCCCAAGATGAAATTGAATCCGAGGGCAAAGTCCCCATCCACTGCCGGGCATCCTTTCTGAGCGTCGTGACAAAAGTATGACACTTAGCAGCATCGCTAAAGTTGTAATAATCCATCGATTGATTGAACGCTCGATCGCGTGGTCGTAGGATCCCCGATCCATCATAACTTTCAATGTGGGGCAAACTTGGTGGGGTCGTTGACCTTCTCTTTTAGAATCTCGCGTGTTTTCTCGTACTTTGGCAAATTGCTTTCGAAGTTCCTTTAATTCTTTAACCGGATACTCCACACCTTCCGGTTGAGATGATGCTTCTTTTTCGGTGACTCCTTCCTCTTCCGAGGTGGACCGGTTTCTTACTGATAGAACCTCCAACTTTGGAGGATTTTTAGATGACGCGTCGCTTCATGGTGGTGTACCCTCAAGAGACTCTGGGAGTATGACTCTAGATATACTTCGTCTCGAAACTCAAGCGCCATGGCGAGAATGTGCAACAACAAGTGCTTTCTTTGTATTCTCAGGAGTGCGATCTCTGGATCGACTTCTTCGTTCGTTTCGACCCTGTTCTTTAGAATCGACAGGGTGATGTGCCCTCTTCGATCTTTGAGGAGTAGGGCTTCGGGATCTTCTTCTTTCTCGAGGTTGGCCCCTAGACTCACGTCCTGAATGGGCAGGTTCCTTCCCACTTTGATGCCCTCGCTCTTCGGACTGAACATAACTGAACTCTTCATCCCTCAACTCCGCCATTCGAGCCATCTGCTCAGTTATATCGTGTCGCTGCTTCACAAGTACCTCCATGGCCCGATCTGCTTCATCTGCCATCTTAGCCAGTCGTGAGGCCTTTTCGTCTTGGTCATCTCGATATCGAGTTCTAGGCGAGGTGCCTTCTACTCGTTTTCGACCATGGCCAGACCCTTTCTCCGCCGTGAAAACTAGCTTTCGCTTAACGTTGCCCACAGCCCTCGGCCGAGAATCTTCATGTGATCGTTTGGACGCTGTGCTGGCATGAACACTTATTGCAGGTCCCAAACGATCCTTGACAGACACTCGTGGTACTGATTCACTGACATCCATAGGCTGCCCTTCGAGTGTAGGTGTTCTACTCTTCACTATGAATACTGACGAAGAATAAACACAGTTTGTGATTGAAAAATACTCAGGACACTAGAACTCACTCCTCCTTCTAGCGCCAATGTTAACGCCATGATCTTCTCCAACGTTCCAATCACGTAAGACGCCCTGATCCTGCACAGTAAACACGATAAACACCACAAGCTTCGATTTACGGATCACGGGGATAGCTTCAAAGCGTGAGAGTAAGTATACATGTTCACAAGGTTAACAATGGAGGATGTAATGTCTAGTGTATTGAGAGAGATAATAATTCTCAGTTGTGTGTGTGAATATGAATGTGAACATGTATGAGAACGTACCTGTTTGTGTAGACTTAGTTGATAGCTTATACTATCTTTTTTGGGTTCATCGTGTGCCACCCACTCACCGACGACCCCCCGTGATTTAATGGGTCCCTACCGCTTTGCTGCGATCAGCTTCACTCACCACCTTTGTTCATCTGTTGCCACTTACTAGCTATAATCCTATCCACATTAATGCATGACAGATGTATTAGTCAACTGTCATGCTTTTTCATCATTACAAGTCAAATTAATAGATATTAAATGATTCAATGAGTTAGTCCCATGAACCAACCCGGTCTTATAGGTTTAAATAGAAATAATATGGAGACTAGGCCCAATGACTTTCAAGGTTCACTAATGATGGCCCACTAGATTAATTAAACAAGTGAGCCCAACTTACTCGGCCCAAAGAGGGAAAATATCATGACCCAACAATTACAAAGTTTGATGTTTTTTTTTAAAAACTTGTTTTTTAAAATTTATTTAACATAGATATCTGAAAACAAACAAATAAATAATTTCATTCTTAAAAAAAAATAAAGCTATTGATACCAGTAATTTGTTAAACAATTTACTCGCGTGTTTTTTGATTGAATCGAATTTTGGGGTTCGTTTTTTATATTATTAATAGTTATAAAATGTTATTATTATTATACTAATTTTTATTAAACTTGCCAGCTTATTTGGGATTGGGATTTCGGACGACTTGTAGTTAAATCTCAAACATCCTTTTTGACACTTTTATCATCATATGTTGGAAATACATTCCTCTAAAATTAATTATATATTTTTTTTTCAAAAAAAAGAAAAAATGAAAATTGCAAAACAGAATTATGTGGCACCAGGGTCGGATGACACGGGTTAAATCCGATAAAAACTAACCCATAGAGGTTACTCCTAAATAAGTAAATAACCATTATGCATTCGCCTCCGTATGCTATTTCCCCTCACAAAAACTCTCCTCTCCTCTATCTCTCTCTCTCTCTCTCTCTCTCTCTCTCTGCACACATATACGGCTATCTATTACACACAGTCCCTCTTTATTTATCTCTCTTCCACCGCCAAAATTCCCTTCTTTCACTCTCTACAATTCGAATGCACAAACCGCATAGAATCCGCCAAGTTTCCTATTATCATCCCGGTTGTTTGCCACCGGAGTAATTGAGGGTTTCTTTCAAGATTTTGGTTCCGATCAGTATCTGAAACGAATACGTCGTTTGGTGTCTAGGGTTTTGTTGGCGCCAATGGCTCCAGGGCGTAGACGTGGAGCAAAAGGAGCGAAGACTAAGAGTGAGTTGAACTTGGGAGATCTTGTTCTCGCCAAGGTCAAGGGGCATCCTGCATGGCCTGCTAAGGTTTGTCTTTTCATTGGATTCTGTATCAATGCTGAAATTCTTGTTCAATTTCATGTGTGCTGTACATCTTGTTATTTTATTTTTTATTTTTTCTCATTCAACTTCTACACATGGAGAGTTAGGTCTTACTTTTACTTGATTGTTGGTGTTGTGCTGTTTTTTTACTAAATTGATTTAAGTGTTTGCATTTCTCCAGCATAATAATAAATATATGAGCAAAGATTCATTTTATCATTTAAAGCTACATTTTAGGAATTCCTTTTTTCTTAAGTCCATTGTGATAAGGACTGAAATGCAAATTGCCCCCCTCCCCCAATGAATAAAAAATATTGTACCAAAATCCCAAAGTTGTTCATCAAAGAAAATATTGGCTTTCATCTGTTGAGATTATTTTGGGATTTGGAGAGCAGTTTTTTTTAGGAACAATGGTTTTTTCATGTATTGTGCTTGCTTTAGTACATTTCATGATATATGTTACTTTGTCAATTTATTTATTTATAAAAAGTATTCATGTGGGCTTGAATTTTCCAGGTTGACAGACCTGAAGATTGGAAAAAAACTCCAGACCCTAAGAAATGTTTTGTGCACTTCTTTGGAACAAATGAAATGTAAGTATCCTTTGGGTAAAAAATTTAATATTTGTTGAAGTACATTAAATGCGTTGCATGGGTGCTTGATTTCCAGATGTGTCTTCATTTAGTCTTGGCAATGGAAGAAAAGAAAAATTAGTTGAAGAAGATGGGGACTCAATAGCATTATGGTTTCTGATTGTGATCCTAACTGTGCAAGTACTATACTTTGGAAGTATGGTTCTAGATTTTAGAAAGAAAAAAGACAAGTAGAGGAAGGAGAACAAACTGGGGAGGGAATGCTGATGAAAACATAAGTGCTATTTCTATGAGTGTACTGAAAGATATCAGATGACTTGGCTCAGATGATTTGGCTTGCCATGGAGCACTGTTCTTAAGAAGACATGTTGGTACTTTTGAAAAGATTATGAAGTTCATTCCATGAACTTCTGTAGTAGTGTGGCAGTTTGATGAATACTATGGAAACTTTTTGATGTGCACTCAAGGTTATACATATTTAGTTATGCAATGAAGATTAGTAATTATTTGCCTATATGCAAAATTATATTTATTTATTTGTTATATCAAGTAAATAGGTAATATTACTTTACATAGAAAAAAGGATAAGAAATGCCACAAGCTGATGGCTTTACGTTGGGTTAGACCAGTGGTGATGGAACCTGTTTGATGTTATTACTGAAGATTAATGACTTATGAGCGTTGATATTAAAATATACCTAGCCAAAACTTTAGGAAAGGTGGTGGGAGTCTAGGAAAAAAATGAAGTTTCTCTTGATGAAGTCACGATGTTAAAGTGGAATTGGTGTGCCTTGTCCAAGGGATGATGTCCAGATACATGTTTTGAATGTCAAATTTTTTCTTGATGGATCAAATTGCCTCAATCGATTGGGAGTAGTATTTTACGCAACCACTTGAGGTTATCGTTGTTTCAATAGCTGGGTTCTTATGTTTTTGTAAGCATCTTGTCAAATTATATTTCTTTTACTATGGAACTGGTAATACATTCCTTTTCTCAATTATCTATTTGTTATTATTTATTTAGGAGGTGAAACCTCTTGAAATTAGAAGTTTTCCTCCTTTGGTTGGGTGACTAAATCTGAACACACGCACAAACATGTCTTTGTTTTCTTGCTGTAGTTGAACTCTTGTATTTTAATGTGACTCTTGACATGTTAAAGTATATTTGACTAGAACTTAGTGGAATAATAGTTGACATGTTCAAGTAAATTTGCGCACGACTGTTTAAATATTAATCTAAATGCCTAAAGACTTGATTTAGGAAACTGAATGGGCTTCACAAGTTTTTTTTTCTTTCAAAACAAAAGCATATCAAAAGGTATATTTATGTTTGAAGACTTGAAGTTCGGGGGCTGAGAAGAATTTCTATTCTGATTGATCTGCGAATACAAGTATGACTAAAGGATTGATGACGAAGAACATGCAATAGCTGTAGCAGACAGTTGTTAAATTGAGAATCGTATTGTGGACATATAACTTAGGTGTTGTGTATTTTGAATTGAATTTGTGAATCTATTATAAAATTCTGGACAAACAAACGAATGATAAATAATATATAAACATGTAAAGAACATTATTTACTGAAGAATGGATCATATTGTGAAATGCCTTTTAATGTTAACTAATCTTACAAGATGACCACTTCATCTAAACTTCATTCATGGCAACAAAAAAAGAGAAGAACAGCCGGTGATGCTTTAACAAAATTATTGGTTTCTAGTTACACAAACCTCTTTTGGCTAATGTGGATATGCTCAAGGACCAATGGACCGCTGTTTTAAGTAAATATTTAGTGTGGTCCCCGATTAGAGAAGTCATACTATGCATTTTCTTGGATCTAGATGCCCCTTGGTTAGTTGGATTTGAACCCCTTGAGTGAAATCACCACCCAATATTGTGTGTTACCTGAATCTATAGAAACTCCTGTGTTCCATAGTTACTAGGAATAGAATATTCTTATTCGAGCTGATTGTATGATTTTTCTTTATCCAGTCAAATTTTAGTCCAACCCATTTCATGAATAAAAAATAACCAATATAATTATTTATTATATATAGCATTTTTTTGTTGCATCAAATACGTATAAATGTTGGTCAATCTGCAAAGTGGTGCTTATCTATACTATAGCATCTTTCAACTCGATAATAGTTATAATTTGAATGCATATATCTATATTTAGTTGAGTGAATGATCTGGGATGACTTCCCTTCTATTTCTTCAAGCCATGTTTTAAATTTTTCAGTATTCTAAAAGTCTTCGCCTAGGTTCGATTAATCCTTGCTAAGCGGTCCTCTAGCGCCTCGATTTGGCTGAGCGCCTAGGCAGAATCAGACCTTTACTTTGAAGCTCTACAATAATTAAAATGAATTTAATTTGTTTGCCTTTTTTTGGAATGTTGCATGTAAAATTAAAAAAAATGACATCTATTATATGTTTTATATTGTATAATAAGTATGTACTGTTAAAAAATTATATCGGATTGTGCTATTGCATAGAAAAGAATCAATTAATCAATTAGGTACTTACATGAATTGAGAGAAGACATCTTGTATATATCACGCTTCTGCTGCCCTTAATGGGGAAATCCTTTAATTGTCTCTCTTAAATATTAGGATGCATGTGTAGGTGAGTATAAAATTCTTGAGACGACAATTGAGACCATATTTATACAATAGCTAAAGGTCAAAATTGTCCATCAAGATTATGAAACCCTAAGGCCCATTATGCTAAGTACTATCAGTAATATTATTTACAGGTCACATAATGAATTACTAAACCCATAAATAAAATGATTAAATTAATACAATATGTAAGCCCAATAATTACATAAATAGTAGATGCCATATAAGGAAATAAAATATTTTACTCCCTCCGTCCTAAGATAAGTCTTTATTTCTATTTCAGGTAGTCCCAAGTTAAATATCTACTTACCTTATATGATCTATTTTTTACAATAATTTGCTTATAATACCCTTATTATTAATTGTTATATTTCTATTCTCTATGTATATTTATGGAGCATCACTAGTAATGCAATTAAATGAGAATTTAAATATGGATAATTTTGTTATTTTATCCTCTTTCTTAATATGCGCAAAAAGTCAACCAGAATTTTTATCTGAGACGGAGGGAGTAACATGTACAATAACTAAATAAATAAATTAGACCGCCTAAGAAAACATTTAGGCACCAACTAGGACCCGTCTAATGATCCCCCTCCGCTGCCTAGATCTGTCTAATGATATTTAGAATACTGATTATTTTTTTGTACAAATAATCTCATAAAAGATTACGGTTGCTCTTTAAATAATCTAATCAATGACCTAACTAAAAAAGCAACATGTCAAAAACAAATAAATAACTTCAATTATTTTTGCCACACTATCGAAGTACTCCCTCCCATTGCCAACAAATAAACAATCAACAATTGGAAAGGAGTACTAATACCCAAAAAAGTCAAAAAGCGGGCTTATATTTTTTTTAAAGGAAACGATGGTTGAACATGCCTGACAAAGATATATGGTCAGCATCTTGCATCTATATGTATAATTGCATAAAACGGGTATATAGAATGTGAAGAAGTACAACTATTTACACACAATGTATAACCCACAATGCAAGTGGAATTTTGAACTTTTGAAAGGTCAAATGACTGAACTTCTTAAATCACAAACCCATTGAACTTTCTAAAGCTCAAAACCAAATTATTTGAAGCAAACTATATAGTGAATTTGGATTTTGGGAGAGAGAAAAAAGAGCACAATGTTTTCTATTTTGTCTTCGAACGTGCCAAGACAAGGTAGCTTAAAAATAATTTATAAGTGTGGTAATGTATATCTAAGCCCTAAAGATCTTTTAATTTGTTTTTTCCGCTTGAATTTATGAAAAATTAAATAGCTGATAAGAATGATTTTCATAATGTTTGCGGTTGACCCTTACCCAATACTGAGAAATCAAGAATCTTGTTTGTCTCTCTCTCTCTCTCTCTCTCTCTCTATATATATATATATATATATATATATATAAATCAAGTCTCACAATTGAGTTACTTGATTTTACATTTATTTCTTTATAGGTAATTTGGCCCCAAATTTGGGAATTGGAACAAACGACCTTGAGATTAAGCCTCAAAATCTCTTCCATTTCTCCCATTGGGTTCACACGTGAGTTACTTGATTTGGATCATTACATATCGATTTGTAGCATTGCCCTGTTTACGTCCATTAGTACTTATCTCCTGTTTTTGAATGGAAATAAATCTTGCTACTAGGAATCAAGAATTTCCCAAATAGCATATCAAACTTAGGTTTGTATTTTGGTGTTAGTTGTTATTATGTATGGACTTGCCAAATAAAAATATTTTTGCATCAATGCCACGAGACTTACTTTCATACATTTGTCTTAATTTGGGCAAGTGTGTTGCTTTCATGGCTTAATTTGGTAAATGTGTCTATCTTTGAACTTTCATGCCTGAAATCGTATATATAGCCCCCCACCCCCCTTCCAAAAAAAAAGCACACACAAAAATGGCCTATAGTTCCATATATAAACCCTAAAATTGGTTGATGTGCGACAATCAGCGTGTATTGTTCTTGTCGTCCTGTATGAAGAAAAGAACCTTAATTATTTCCGATTTCAAAAGCCTATAACCCTTCCACTTTAGAAAATTTAAATGAAAATTTAACAAAGAATAAACTTAGCCTTCATTTTAGTTTCCTTGATCTTTCCTCTACACTTTGATGTTTGTTCAAACTTGGTAAATCTAGAAGTTGTTCCAAACTACACAAGTAAGCTATATGTAAGTTTTTCCCTCAGTAATTAGCTCTATGTAAGTTCCTCGTGAAGTACTCCATAATTGCCGAGATTTTTTTTAGATAAAAGAAGAATTTTTATTTATCAGAGGAGAAAATTACAACGTTGTGGAGATTTTGACTTGGAGTTATTAGGTTTTATGAAAATGTGTCTTCTTTTCTATTTTGTGGGGAAAATTTGGAATGCACGCAATGCTAGGTTATTTAGAGAAAATTACTTATTTTAAAGCTAGCGAGGGAATGATAGGGTTGTTTTTCTTGCGTCTCTTTGGGCTTTTGCTATGGGAACTTTTAAATGTATCTCTGTGACTGATTATGTAGAGATTGAAGGACTGCACCTTTTTAAAAGCTCTTCTGTTCTGCTGAAGGTGGATTTCTTGTCCCCCATTTATTGTATCCTTTCTTTTCTATTAATAAAATTTATTCTTTTATCAAAATAATAATAATAATAATAATAATCCACGAGCCTATTAGATTTTGTCGTATAGGAATCCATAATCAACTTGCTTTCATAACTTCAATGAAGACTTGAAATTGAAATATCCTTATTCTTTTTTGGGTAGCTAGCATATGAAAGATACTACAAGGAAATGGAAAAAATATATATTCTCTTTTGGGTAGCTAGCATATAAAAGATGCTACAAGAAAATTAAAAATAGTCTACTATGGATTATGCTTTGACCAGGAAATCAGTTTTTGAACTAATAGATTCTTGGGAACATTGTATGTTTTCTCAAATGTCAAGAAGAGGAGAAAGTTTTCTTAAAACAGTAGATGTTTCTAGAGATAGAAAAAATAAGAATTATTATTAGAATGGAAGGTTATAGTAGGGGGGTATGCCTTTTCTTTTGGTTGTGGCTGTCACCATTCAATTAAACAAGTGGAAAACAAAAAAAAAACAAAAAATGAGAAGTTTTAAGATTTTATTTGCTACAACTACAATAAATGTCCTGTTTGACAAAAGTGGAGATTATTGACAATCAGATATTCATGATATCACAGCTGTTAATGATTTTTTTCAAAGGTATTCATGGAAGTTCAAAAATTTATTTATTATCATTTCTATATTCTGATAATCACCTATTAGCAACTTGTTGATTGTATCTAGTTTTAGCTATAATTTGATTATAAAGTATATGAATACAAACTGAAACAAATACTAGAACAAATAATAGATGCAATGAGGTACATATAAGCTGTAACAAAAGGGGCCTAAGCAGACGTGGACCTCTTTTGTTCTATCGGAATTTCAGATAAAGCAACATCCTTGGATTATTCTGAAATTTGAGCGGAGTGCTACGTGTTTCAATTTCCTTTAGCATCACCTTGCATTGCTCATGCTATTTTCCTACACTAACATATATTAATATTCTAGTGTATTACTCGCTCTTTGTTTCGCAAAATCTTCGTCTGACTTTAAGTTCATTATACCAATACCTATTAGTATAGTATGCGAATAATAAAATAGGAGGTATAAGTATCTTCTATCCACGATGTTGTAAGTGAGCATATTAGATAGTCTGGCCAAGAAAGATGTGCTTGACATCCTTGGGTCCAACATCAATCAAAATGATATTACTATATTTATATAAAAAAGAGAGATGAATATTCGAGTTCATGACGTCACTTGTATGTGCATGCATGATCACGGATAGTTGCTCTACTCGAACAGCTAATCTAATGTTACTGAATTGTCTATTTCCTTTTATGGCGACGGTATAACTGTCCAGACTTGCCTTTTTTGCAATACTTTTGTTTCATATAAATGTATCTGGTTTCTTCTTAGTTCAGATTCTAGTCAATAGCAGAGAGTGGGAGTACTTTGTTGTCTGTACTTGACAAGATTTTCTTGTGCTCATAGGAATATGCATCATCTGATATAGGAAGATCAATGGCACTGCAAGCATATTTCCATTTATAAACGAAAATTAATTTTTTCATTGACATGCATTTAACATGTGATGTAGCTTTTTTTATTGACTTAATTGATTTTTTTTTCTTTTCATTTTACTGGGTAATGATGGTGCGCTGCCACAAGCAGTGAGCAATTATGGTGTATGGTGACATGATCACGTTGCTTGTAGTTAAGCTCAAAATATGATATGATGTGGGAGGTCGCTGTAATGAATAGTTAATTGTGGAGTGTGGACATTTAATTTCTAGTTGGCAAGATAATGATTAAATATTGAATATATCTAGATTTAATTCAGATGGAAACAAGGAGTGAGATTTTCCTATTTGGTAGTAATTATTTATAGACATGATAACTTTCTGATTTGCAGTTTCTCAATTGGTTTCCTTTCTCCACAGAGCTTTTGTTGCTCCTGCGGATATCCAGGCATTTACTACTGAGGCGAAGAATAAACTGTCTGCTCGATGCAGAGGTAAGACGGTTAAATACTTTGCTAAAGCTGTGAAGGAAATCTGTGAAGAATTTGAGCAGTTGCAGCAGAAAAGTTCAAGTGGTATGAGAGCTGATACTGATAAACCTGATTTTGGATCTGAGGCTTCCTCTATTCATGGAGTGGTGGATGATGCTAAAGTGAATGTTGCAGATGGGCCACATGGAGACACAGAGATGAAAATCCTGGAAGATCATGGCTGTGGGTTGGAGCGTTGTTCACAGATACAAGGTGAGAGAGACCTTCAAGACATCAAACATAGTATCTTGTGTAATACAAATAATTCTATGTCACCGGTTATATCCTTAACAAAAAAGAGCAAACTTTCTAAAGATGGGGCTACGTTTCCAAAGGAAGAGGAAACATCAGCATCTAGTCCATGTCATCCACCCTGTCCTAAAGAAGAAATGTTATGTGATAATGAACGAGAAGATACTGTAATTCATTACAAACACTCTAGGATGGTGACTCATACTGGGGGCTTGAATGCTAATAAGAACAGTGCTTTGTCCGATGCAAAAAGTGAAGCTTCTGGTGGAGGTGAGAAGGACAGTTCTTCACCTGCGGTTCATGCTAAGTACCTTGGTGGTGGACGCAAGGAAGTAACAAATGGACACAAGTCAAAGAATTTAACTACTGGGTCAACGAGAAAATTAGAGGGTGATGTTCAAGGGAAAAAATTTATTAGCTCGGGTGCTGTTAGATCATCAGTATGTGATATCTCTGATGCCATGAACATCCTTGTTTCTGGTGAGAACAAGGATGGAATACGGAAAAGAATTGCTTCCAGTGGTGGCCTGAAGGACTCGTCTACCGCTAACTTGAGATCGAATTCAGATGTTATTGGCGGAAAGAAAGAAAAACAATTACTGAAAGATAATATACATGTTGAAGGGCTAGATGAGTTGTGCAAGGATGCGAAAGGCACTTTTAAGGAGCAGGACATGGGTGATCTTTCTTGTAGGAAAATCAAGCGCCAAATTGGACATGGGAAGCATAGTTTGGTAACTGATGAGGTTTCAAATCCTGTCAAAAGGTCAAAATCTGCAGATGTTGCGGTTGATTTGACCAAGGGGTCTCTCCAAAGAAACAGAAAAAGTGGTGTTCTTGGCGTCAAACCAGGTGATTCAGAGCTTAAAAGGTCTACATCGCAGGGTAAAACTGAAGACCGCTTGGCACCCAGAGCGACAACAGGTAGTTTTGATTCCAATTCTCCTGGTGATGAAGATGTTCTACCCCCATCTAAGCGTCGGCGTCGCGCACTGGATGCGATGTCTGGTTCTTCTACTAGAACTACTGATGTCAAAAAAGGAAGAAATTACCTGTTGTCTTCTGATAAAGTCAAATCTTTAGTCAGTCAATTGCCAACAAAGCGGAGAGCTGTTCGCCTATATGATGACGACGATGATGAAGTGACTAAGACTCCGGTACATGGAGGATCTATCAGAAAGGCTGATGTACATTCACGTGTCTCAGATTCTATAAAAAACATTTCTGCTCATAGTGAACATTCTACTCATGAACAAGCGTCAAGTGAACTTGAGGGTGGCTCTTCTATGGTGTTTGTATCAACAGTCAAATTACTAAGTGAGTCTTCGTCACCGAGTTCTCATCAACATGTAGAAATGCCTAAAAAAGCATCGACTACACGTGCGTCTCGCAGTCCTGGGAAAATAGAATCTGATAAGATGTCTTCTGATGATGCTAAACCGGATTTGGCTTCTCCAATAAGGTCTCCCTTGTCGGTCTCTGTTTTAAAGCCTGTAGTAAATGATGTTGCAAAGCCTGTAGTAGAACCACTTAGAGCCAATAAACCCTTGGTTAAGGTATCTAGTAATAATTCTCTGAGAAACTCTCAGTCTGGGGCTAACAAGAACTCAGTTGTGGTTTCTGATGACCTCAATCATTTTCTGAATCAAGGAACAAATGAAAGAAGCAAACCCATTCTTTCTGCAGAGAGACAAAAAAATACTCCAAGATCAAGCTCAGGGATGAATGATTCTGTTGTTATAGCAGGGAAGCTTTTGGAAATAAACTCCTTAACTGGTGAAAGGTAGACTTGAATTTTTGGCTGTCTCTATAGTGTATTTATCTTTTTTCTGATGTACGTTTTTTTATCTGCCACACAATAGGCTGGAAGAAGAAAAAGACGCTGGTCGAGAAGATAAAATGAGTACATTGACAGATTTAAAGATTGAGGATTCCGCTATGTCTATGAAGCATCTTATTGCAGTTGCTCAGGCGAAAAGAAGAGAAGCTCACTCTCAAAGCCTTTTTCATGGAAATTCTACTAGTGATGTTGCCGGAGGAAGTCCCCTTGTATCTGCAGTTCAGCACATTCTATCTGGCTCCAGTAGCATGACGCAACTGAATATGCAAGGATATTACGGTCAATCATCTTTAGCATCTCCGTTTTCTCACATTCATCAGTCATCAAATAATCATCCCGAGGTTGAAGAATTTGAGGATCGAAGAGTTAGTTCTGGGCATCGTGCTGCTGGGGATTCACTTAGTGGTGGTACTGAGGCAGCTGTTGCTCGTGACGCATTTGAAGGAATGATTGAGACACTTTCAAGGACTAAAGAAAGTATTGGACGTGCAACTCGTCTTGCCATTGATTGTGCAAAGTACGGCATTGCCAGTGAGGTAGGTACTAGAGTATCTTTACCATTTACATGGTCTTTTCTGAATTGATTTTTGCACAATAAATTGTGGCCTTACATTGCTGACATGTTTTGAATGTCGTATCTCCCTTTAAAAATCTTTTTTATTGTTGTTTTTATTTACAAAAGCTTGGTAGTTTTATTATCATAATCTTGGGTGGAAAGGAACGCAACCAAAAAAAATCTCTTTCTTCTTCCATTTCCCCCTTCCATTGACATGGCTATTATTTTGGAGAAACTTATGCACTTGTAACTAAACATACCACATATTTCTTGTGAAACATTATGTGCTATGGTAGTATCAGTTAGTTGATGACTTTGTCATAAGATTCCCTTTTGGGGTCAACCAATGGTCATATAATGATTTATCCGCTATGTGTTGAGCAATATTATGTTTTCCCATGGATGCCTTGCTGTTTTTCGTGTTTGTAGTTTAAAGCTATATACTAGAAGATTAGGTGCTTAACCGTATTTGACAGAGCCTTAGCTAAAAACACCTCAGTGCTTATGTCTCCTAAATATAAATTTATTTGTGAAATTTACTATCATCAGTATCCATCTTAATTTCGAATGTGTAATTCTTAGGATTGAATTGTTACTTTATGAGACTAAGAAAGGAAGTTGAGTTGGTTAAAATAATAGATTAGGAGTGACTTCTTGTTTAGTAGATGTTTTCCCACTTATTATTGGATATTTATATCCTGTTTAGAGCATTTTCAACATAGAGGAGTCAAAGGAATCAAAGCATTTGTTGAATCAGATCATTGAATAAAAATATAAATAGTACCGCCCCCCCCTCCCCCCCCCCCCCTATCCCTTGCTTATGATTGATTCGAAGGTTAATATAATGATCTGCATGATAGCATTAGATGATTATCTTGAGAGTGAATTCAGTAATGTGCTCATGACGATTTGAGGACTTGGGTTAAAGTTGGCTTTGTTTCTCCTAGTTCATGGACTGTGTATTATGGTTGGGATTCGGCCTGACAGGGACATTAACTACTTAAGGGGTGGAGTTTGTAACAAACCAGTCCGGCAGTCCCAGATCGTAACATGGGAGAAATTGTCAGGCCAAGCTTGGCCTCGACTTAGAGAAACAAAGATTAGAGGGGAGAAATTGGGAGAGAGATAGATTGACAAAGTTCAGTTTGAGGGAGGGAGATAGGTGTGAGAGCAAATACTAGTCATTTTCATATATTTCATTACTTGTCAAATGAAAAGGCTATTACAACTATTTATATAGAAAAGGTTACTTATAGAAAAGTAAAACTAATCCTACACCACTCTCTTATCCTTCACTACAAAATAACTAACTACGATAAGTGCTCTCATTTATTTTATCATTATTAGAATCTACTAACATATTTCATATTCCCTAGAATACTCTAATTCAGACAAATACTTTGATATGTACAAGGCTACAAGCTACTATAAATAGTACCTTCAATCATGAATTTTTTAGTAAACCTGTGGTGAGCTAAAATTACTTGAGAAGATTAATGAGACAATGGATTAGACCTTGGTATAATATGATTTGATTCGGACTCGGGATTTTACTCGGTTGTTACATATGATATTAGAACCGACTCTTGAAAGCTCAATTTGGGTCATTCAATAGAGTTTTTGGAGGTGGAGACAAAAGTTATTGGTATTATTCCACTATGGTTATAGAAGTAAAGATTCTAGGCTTTGATAGGAACGTCATGTATTTAAGTGGGAGAGTATGTAACCCTCCAATCCCACATCGTAACATGTGGGATAGTTTGACATGTATATAAGCTCTTAAGTTACTACTAATAATATCTTTAGTAACCTTTTGGGTGAGCCTGTGATGAGATAAGATGCCGACAATGGATTAGGTCTTGGTACATTATGATTTGATTCGGTCAAAGAATTTTGACTTGAGTTATATGTTTTTAAGTATGTTGTGCAATAGGCAATATGAACTTTGTCAGAATGTTTGAAGAAGTCTCAGATTGGTCTCTATGAATCTAGAGAATTTGAAGTGTTTGGGCTCTGTTTTGTAGTTTTATTTTTTGACCTTGTTACTCTTGTTTCTATTAAATGAAAGGTTCAGTGTATTATTTAGACTTACATACTCTTGTTTATGAAAAAAAAAAAGAGATGATGAAGTACTTCATCGATTGAAAGTTTGTTGTGGGAATTTGTTAAGAATAAGGATGAGAACTTCTTTTTTCAGGCATAGTGATAGTGTTGCTATTTGCAGACTTGGTTTGGAAGAAATGCATCTTCGATGATCATAGTCTTTCGACCCCCATGTTATAGGAAAATTTGTTTTTTGTTGCTTTTCTTTGGGAGTCAATTTTAGGGGCTTTTAAAGGAGTTTATTTTCAGATATCCATAGGGACTGGGGGACCATGCTTTGTTTCACTTTCTGCTTTTGATAATACTCTTTGTCCTACTTGGTTGTTTCTTTCTTCTTCTTTCTAATAAAATATTGTTTTGATATCGAAGAAAAAATGGAAAAATGAAATAGAGTCCCATAGACTTCCTGGCCTTTTGTTCTTTTACTTCATAAAAAGAGCATATCAAGTATTTTTAGTAGCATTTGTAGATCAAGGTTTGAGACTTTTTACTTTGTTTAATATTAGTATGGTTTTACCATGTCCCTTTGTCTTTGCGGGGATTATCATACTAAACCCCTGATTTCTGCAGGTTGTGGAACTTCTCATCAGCAAGTTGGAAACTGAGCCCGGTTTGCATCGCAGAGTGGACCTGTTTTTTCTCGTGGATTCAATTACTCAATGCTCGCATAGTCAGAAAGGTAGAAATACCAGAGAAAGCATATAATTGGTTGTGCTTGTTATAGTTGATGTTCTTTTAGCCTTCCTCTTCTGCATTCTTTCACAATAGTGATTATGTTCAGTCTGTTTTTCATGTTACAATGTATATTATTATCCTAAATATGATTTCTAGTGATCCTGAATTATGGTCTGTCAAGGCACATTCATTGTAAGGTTGGCAAAACAAAATCTATTGTTGACTATTGGGCTTTCTTATGAATACAAGATTCTTTCAGCTGGTTGAAACCCTGATCTATTTGACTACTTCTGTTGACCTCATTGCTTGTGCATTCCTTAGGCATTGCCGGCGCATCTTATATTCCTACAGTTCAAGCTGCATTGCCTCGCCTCTTAGGAGCTGCCGCTCCACCTGGGGCTGGTGCTCGTGAGAACCGTCGGCAATGTCTTAAGGTATTTTTTTTAACTTATAAGTTGAAGGGATTTTATATCATTATCAGAATGTTTGAGTACAACCTCCTACTCCAGGTTCTGAGATTATGGCTTGAGAGGAAAATTTTACCAGAATCCCTTCTTCGGCGTTATATGGATGACATTGGAGTTTCGAATGATGATTCAAGCTCTGGGTTTTTCCTTAGGCGTCCATCTCGAGCTGAACGGGCTGTAGATGATCCAATAAGAGAGATGGAAGGCATGCTTGTTGACGAATATGGGAGGTCTGAAATCAATGTTTTACCATTATTTGAAAATTTCTTCTTTTCTTTGTTTTATTTATTTTTTTCTTCTTCAAGATGTGTGCAGTTGATCTGGTTCACTGGTGGATCTCCAATTATGTATTGCTTGATGTCAAACGTGTTAAATCATAACATCTCAGCCTTTTGACTAATAGCAAAAAAACTGTTCTCATTAATACCACTAAACTTGTTAGCCACATTGTTAATATGTAATAGTTCTTTTTTTTTTAATCAAGAAATGACTATTTTTTTCAGTTTTATGAGGTCCAAGGTAATGAGTATCACTTGTATTAGGGTTTACATCTTGTAAGAATTGTAAGGATGATCAAGCATTCTTAAGTTGATGAACATACGAGTATTTAGGATCTAGAGCTTAACTGTAAATGGTATGATTGCATCTGATGTGTGCTTGTTTCGAAGTACTTAGTTCCTAATTCCTTAAGTTGATGTGTGCTTGTCAACTTTTGTAGGAGGCCTTTCTTCAACAATACAAAAATTAGCTAATATATTGATTTGATGGGTTGATAGTCAACATGGTTTTGTTTGGATGCCATTCTCATGGTTATAACTCAACTCAATTTTATTTTCACAAACCTTTATATACCATTATTATTGTGTATAAACATACTATTTACTTTTCAATGTTGTGAATTTTCGTGATATTGGATCATAAACTCCCTCCATCCATGAGATCCTCAGCACTTCTATTTTTCTGTTATTAATATTTTTCTTTAGTTTTTAATAGAGCACTGATGTCTTATTCCATCAAATAATCCTCTCATTTGAAATTTAATAGGTTTTCATCTATTGTATTTGACTAATTGATTCATATGTTGCAATATTTTTTATGTTGATCTATTATGTTTGAAGTCAACAGAATTTATCTGAGCATTTTGTTTTTCTTCGTTATTATCACAGCAATGCTACATTTCAGTTGCCGGGCTTTTTGTCTTCTCACGTGTTTGAAGAAGAAGAGGAACTTCCCAGAAATTCATGCGAAGAAGATGGTAATAGTTCACCAGTTGAAATGACAGGTTCTATAGGAGAGGCTGAAACGATTACAGTTACTCCAAATGACAGGCGCCACTGTATCTTAGAGGATGTGGATGGTGAGCTTGAAATGGAAGATGATTCGGGACACCCTAAGGATGAAAGGACATTTTTCACGGGTGTTTCCTTTGAAAGTGTTTCTAAAGAGCAAGGTTCAGATAAGATCTTTGAAGCAGCTCCAAATAGTTTTACCGAGTTGTCCCCTCAAAATGAGAGTTCCCCACCGTTACCTCTTGATTCTCCTCCTCCGACTCCCCCTTTGCCTTCTTCACCACAACCACCACTACCTCCACCTCCATCATCTCCATCACCACCACCTCCTCCTCCTCCACCCCCTCTTCCATCACAGGCACATCCACGTCCTCCACGTCCTCCACCTCCTGCAGGCATGCCACCATCGCTGGTTCCTCAATCATCAGTACTACCTCAACCTTCAATATTATCTCAACATTTACTTCCATTTCAATCATCACTTCCATCTTCTTCACCAAAATTGGCATATCAACCTCCAGTACCACATGAATTTTGTGGTATACCTAGTGTAAGGATACTCACTGTTGTTTTATATTTTCTTACATGTGTAGGACCACAGGTTGTAATATCTTTTTCTGTTTACAGGGAACCCAGCTTGTCCAAGTGCCTGGAAATACACTTCGTGGAGCTCATATTGATGTTAATATCAGGAACGAAATGTTTCCACAGCCATCAACTTGCTTTGTCTCTTCAGGAGCCTGCAATTCACGAGAACCTTCTGGTTATAATTCAACGAGGCCACTAGAATATGTCCGTAGTGACTTGTATACAATTCCCCAAGGACCACAACCCAATCAACAATTTCATCCTTTGACACAAAGAGCTTTCCAACCTGCCCCTCCTCCTCAAATCCCATCTAGTCATTTTTCATATTCGACGCCCACAGTTAAGCAACATCCTCAGCATCCTTACCCTCCACCATACTCATTACCGACTCATCCTGATGGACCAAGACAATATGTTACTGATGAAAATTGGAGGATGCCATCAAATGAGTTTAGCACCGATAATCAACATGGTTTGTGGTTGAATGGAGGGAGAAGTTCATCAGGTTCAGTACCTTCTTTTGCCCAAGAAGGTACGTGGGATTTCTGCTATGATGATTTTACAACTCATACTTGTAGTTTTTAACCGATTGTGCTAATCATATTGATTTAATTTTTTTATTTGTTACTATAAATTTTTCTGGTGCTAGTCCTCAACAAGTCTGAGATAATTTTTGGATTAAATTTTCAAAAACTATCATTAAATTCTGACTGCACATTCATTCATATGTTTTAATTTTGTTCTGGCAATGTATTCCCTGTCCAATATATCCAAGCTTGCCTATGGATCTTAGTAGTCACACTTATATTAGCTTTGTGGCAAGATATCATATCAAGAAATTAGTGTTGATACTTCTTTTTTGGATGTGTCGATCATTTTTTAGTTCACATTTTTACGTTAATTTTTTCATTTAATTTAAATGTGTTCTGTTTATATTTTGGGATTCAAGTTTTAGGGTCTCCTAAAATATAACATATGGGCTATAGCTCTAGGGTAAGATTTTTGTTACGGGCTTTTTTACATGCTTCTGAGTCGAGTTTAATGAGTGCAAAGGGTTTGCCCAAGTCTTTTATAAAACCTCGATACCAGGAATGTCTAGTAATCATGTTGTGCTGGTTTCCAAGTTGTGGCCTTCATGTCGTAGTTTTGACTTTCTACTTATTAAAGTGAATTTAGGTGGCGCCAAAGTGGTAAGAGCTTATTGAGATTGATGTGGATCTTCTTGTTTCCTTTGCTTGCATTGTTAACTACTCGTCTAGCTGTTCAAAAACTTTTCTATACCAATCGTTGTCAGGGTCAAAATTTAATTTTATTGCACCATTCAACCCCCGAGCATACTCCAAAGCTCTTCTTGGTTGTTCCCTTCTGTTGCCGTTTTAAATTCTAGTCATATGGCACCATTCCGTAGCATCCCGGGAAACCCTCTTCTTCCCTTTTTTTGCCCTTCCAAGCTTGCAGCCAGACCTTGCTAGTCACTCCTGTTTGATTAACATCTTTTCTTTGATACAAAGTCATCCCCTTGATGAAATTATCCCCTGGATTTTGAGACCACAAAATCTTTCCTTACTGTCCTTGGGGTTACCGTTCACAGTACATTCACCCTGATTATCCCACTAAATTCTTCTTTTTTATTCTAAAAACTCTATCCAAACAACCCAATAATTTTTATTTCTGTAGCATCTTAAAGAGATCTACATTACAATCAGTAGCTTCGAAAAGCCTCATGTATTGCAGATTGTGTTATGTGCATGACATTTCACAAATGCCCAACATTTCAGAAATAATTGATTTTCTTGTAAATTTTTCTATTTAATTCTTCATGTTCACTGACCAGCTTTTTGGAAATGTTACCGTTAGAACCCATTAGTTTTCTGTGTTTTCTTGATGCTCCACTATATGGCTCCTTTGCCAGGATTTTCTGATTTCTGGTCTCTGCAACTGCTTTGTCAAGTTCGCCAACTTCTGGGTGAATCACTGCCCGGTAGTTTAACACTTCCTGTTCAGAATAGAAGAATATCTGAATTGATCCTGGCCTTTTTTTTTTCTATTATTCCCCATTTGTGACAAGTCTGAATTAATCGTGGAAGTTCAGGCCTTGCCTTAGCGGGGTATTCAATTAGGATTTTTAAAGACTTTTTTTATGTGACATACTTTTGTAGAATTTGTGGGATTTTAATGACTTTCAAAGACTTTAAAGACTCTTTTAAAATGACTTTTATAGACTCTATGAAATAAGTAACAAACTTTTATAAACTTTTTATCAAGATTGTGAGACTTTTGTATACTTCTAATATATCTTGCAACTTATATTAATTGTTAATTAGCCCATGTGTACAACATCTCTCTCTTTTTTTATAAACTAGAGTAAATCTCATTTTAGTAAGAATACCAAACTCTGTTTTTCACAAAATAATATGACAATAAAAATCTATATGATCAAAAGTTGCAAAACTTCATACATGTGAGTAAACCACTAACAAGTAACATTAGCATACTAGTCCTCCATTCATTAGCATTCTCTCTAGCATCGGCCATTGTTATTATTATGATCGACGCTTTCTCCACATGTCAGAAGCTATACTAGTCCTCCATTCATTAGCATTCTCTCGTTGTTGCTCTTCAGTTTAAAAAATTTGTTCCAAATTATCTCCTTGATTGAGTGGTAACGATGAAGATAGTGAAGACTCGTTATCTAGTTCAATAGGAAATTCTTCTGAATGACACTCCTTATGAAGAAAATTGTGGAGTCCTACACAAGCTAGTACAAGCTCAGCTTGAGTTTTATAAGGAAATGGAGGTGCAGACTTGAAAATTGTGAATCTCGATTTAAATATACCAAATATTCTCTCAATCGCGTTCCTTAAGGAAGCATGACGAAGATTGAACAACTCGATTGCATTTTCGGGGTCACGACCCTGGCCAGCAAAATCTTGAAGATTGGCACCGATTTGGAAATCCACAATCCACCATGAAAAATTTGCCTAATTATATGCCATTTAAAAAATTACTATGAAATGTAGGATCTAAGATCAAACAAATAAAATGAAAAACAAGATAAGTACATACCTTGTGGCACTTTAAGTCCGTTCTTCTTGTTAAGCGCCACTTAGCACTTTTGAATCATGAAATGAACCTCCCACCCACTAAGCACATATATGAATTCTAAATCAAAATTACAAGTCGCTAATACATTCTGCGATATTTTTCCACGACGATTACGATAATCGCTACATCACGTTCTTTTTACCATCATTGAATGTGCGTGCATCATCAATAGCTCCAATGCAATCCTTAAATGAATTAATAGACATTTTTATTCTATATAATAGTGATAAATAACAACAACAAAAACAATGATAATAATGAAATTTTCATTACTTACCTTAAAGTACGGAAAAAATCTTGTGCTTTCTCTTATTTTAGAAGGTATTGTGGACCCAGGTTTAGCCATCATTTGAGGTGCTAGTGTGTTCAAAGCCTTCAAGACTTTGTTAAAATTTCTACTAGTAGCAAAATGGGATCGACCAAAAGTCTCACGAGTTAAACAATATCGAGAATTTTGACCGACAGTGAGTAGAAAAGTTGCAACCATTTCTTCAATACAAATAAATCTCGTATCTTGTAAAAGTGTTTTCTCCCTAATAATATTGCATAGTTTGCGAAACACATCTGGATACATTCTATAGACTTGTCGAAAGTTTTCAGGTTCCTCATCCAATACATTATGTATGTAATTATACCCATTCGATGTAATTGGTCGTCGCATTAATGGACGTCCAATATGTTCATCATGTAGTATAATCATAAGCTCGTTTAAGACATGCATCACAGTTTCAATTGTCATTAATAAGTTCCTGACCGCTTCATAAAATTCTTCTTCCATTGCTTCTTCCATATTTTCTTCCATAGCATCCTCTATCTCTGCCTCGTCTATTTCATTTGCGTGAGACATTATAATTGATCTTGCAAAAAATTAGAAGTAAATTACATGTCTAATATATCATTCATTTGGTAAAAGATTAATATAATATCGTAACATGCTATAATATTGGTAGGAGCCATGAAATTGTAACACCAATTAACAAAAACAAACCACATATATTTCAACCAAATCTCATAATGTTAAACATGCTTGCACCAATTACAAAAACCAAACATCACATATCCAAACCAAATTCCAAAATGTTAGGCATGCCAACACCAATTAAAGAAGCCAACTAGAACATACATCAAAATCAAAATTCAGAATGTTAACAAGCCTACACTGAATGCAAAAATCAACTAGAGCATATTTCTTCATCCAATACATTATATCAATAATTGCAATCATTCTAATAATTTGTATGTAATCCAATCTGAGCGCTCTTCTGGTGACATTTTCAAGAACATGTCTTTCTTTGATTTAGTATTAAGCAATTCAACCGCCTTTGTAACGATTTTGGTTGTCTAAATTTGGCATCTCCTCGATAAAGATCCCAACAACTACTATCTCTTTCCTTTTTTCTCTAAGAAGCTATGGATTCCATGAAAATCAGAGAAGAATTGAAATAATGCTAGCGTAAAGTTTTTCTAAAACATTAAATCGAGTAGTTGTCTCAATGGAGCTATTATTCCTTCAAAATCAATTCGCTTGCTTTTTTCTCGAGCATGGTGGACAAGGAAGCCTCCGTATTTGTTCCTTGAAACGGTAAGGGTGGAGTAGGTTGCATGGGTGATGGTTCTGAAATGTTGCTCCAACCTCATTCGCAGACAAACACATCATTATCAGAATCATAATTCAAATCTTCTATCCCTTAAATTTCTATTTTCTTCCACATCAAATGTTCTCGTGATCGGTTTCATCACCAAGTACAATTGAGTTTTTCCAATAGCAGTTCCATTTTCAATTGCAATTTTCAAATCTTCATAGTCAAAGAAAAGTATCGTTCTTTAAGTATCTATGATTCAAAGATACTACTACCAAAAAAAAAGAACTCCATTAATCACAATGTAATAATATAAACATATAAAATAGAGTTGTTAATGATAATTATTTTAAAAAATACTAGAAGCTACCGTGAAGTAATCTTCCCACACTTCATCCCTAGCAGGTGAACTTTTTATCGATTGGATCCCACCCAAACCCCGAGAGCTATTACTTAAAAAGCTCCACAAAATTGCCATAACGATTCTTAAACCATTTCAAATGACTTAGGTAATCGTGAGTATGTTCTTTGGCAAACCAAGTTTTTGATTAAGAATAGGAAGTATCTTTTTCTCAACTGCTTGCTTACTTAGCATTCCATTACTATCACGCCATCCATTTAATGCAAAGATCAACCATGAGTCAGAAAGAACTCATCGCTCTCTTCTAATGTCCACGTAATTATAAGTTCCAACATTTTTTCCTTTCCTTTGTTATTTCCTTGTTGAGAATCTCCCATTTGTAATTACTATGTCATATATACAAATCTATCTTAGTATTTCCTATAGTAGTTTATTAGTCTAAACACATAATCATAATCATATATTATACATACAATGGTCAGCAAAGTGATGAAGATACAATATATTGCTTGTCCTACCACACATGACCACAAAACTCTTTTTTAAAATATATTGCTTTTTGTTTTCATGTTTTGTCTTCTCCTCAATTCTACCAAATTTAAAGCAAATATTTTATTTATAAAAGTTGGGGTCTTACAATATATTTATATAAGTCTTTTAAAAATTATTATTTTATTGAAATTATTAATTTATTCCATTAGCCCAAGCTGAGACTGAAAAAAATATTATTTTAAAAAAATTATTAATTTATCAAATATTAATTTATAGAAGTTAATACTATATTATTAAAATAATAAAATTAGTGTGCTCGGACTTCGCTTGTTTCTTTCCAATACACAATCATCCAACTTCTACTTATTTACTTGACTTTTTCTTCCTTTATTCACAACTTCCCGTCAACCGATTCAAAAGTAAACATCCAATTGTCAAACTTTAACATGTAATCTTATTTTCTTTTATTTATTAAACTCTCCCATACCCTTAACAAGTAATCTTTTATATATTTTCAAAAATTAACAGTAATTTCATATATTATACATGCATAATCATATATTAACAGTAACACATACACATCATATATTTTCTATTTTCATATATTATACATACATAATCTTTACAATTGATATGAGAGTTTCAAGATTTTATCTCACCTTTGTTGAACAAATCTCTTTCCTCTTTCTATTGGAAGCTTTCGAACGACGGCTTTTTCCCTCACCAATTCAGATTAGGTCTTTTTAGTTATTTGTTTACTTATTAATATGTCTTGTTAATTCTATATTATAATAAATCTAATTGTTTTTATGGCCCAAATTTTATCAAATTATTTATCCATCACATATTAATATTTATTAGCCCATGTAAATAAATAATTAGTTTGACCCAATAAAACACAAAGTCCAATTAATAACTAGTTTTATCCACCTTTGTGTTTATTTGGAAGTCTTTAGAAATCTTTAGAGATGAGGCCAGACTTTGGATATGGGTTGATAGTTATAATTCTTCTTCTAAAGTCTGTCAAAGTCTATCATTTAATAGAAATTTGAAAAGTCTATGACTTTTTGAATACCAAAATACTTTTATAAACTTTTTAAAAATCTTAATTCAATACCACCTAACTTTTAAAGACATTAAAAAAGTTGTAATTGAATACCACTAAACTTTTATAAACTCTTTAAATGTCTTGATTGAATACACCCAAACTTTTAAAGTCTTTAAAAATCCTAATTGAATACACCCCCCTTAGTTTTTTTTTTTTTTTTTCAAATCTTTGATGATTTCATCATCTATGATTGAGTTGTGAAAACTTCTGGATAGGTATTCTACATATGAACCGAATTCTTTTTGATTAAAGAATCTCTTTCTAGTTGTTATGGAACAATTAGGAGATCCTCTAGAAGAAATGTGGGGTTTTGCTTATGGCGGCAACATTGGAGCATTTTAATAGGGTGGTGATCCCCACTGATGGGGTTAAATCAATATGTTCTAAGAAAAGTATTTGTATTTGAATATCCATCTCATCGATGACTTTTCACGGAAGAAACATTGGAGCATATTGATTGTTTTAACAGAATTTTGCATGGCAGGTTATTTTCGGCCACCTCTCGAGAGGTCTCCTTCAAATAACGTTGGTTTTCAACCACCTGTTATTAACACATTTCCAGCTGGACCTCCAATTCCAGGTATCCCAACATGTAAAAAAGATGCTTCATTGTTCTTTAAAGTGATTTCCTAAAGTACTCATACTACAGCTGTGGAAGAGGATTAAATTTGTGGTTTCTATTTTCATCAGGCCATGGTGGTCCACAGATGATGCCTTGTAGACCAGACTTGTCTTCGGTTGGTTCTTCGAGGCCAGCTTAAGCCAACCTTAAGCTTCCTTGTAGATCTCTTGTAAGTTTTTATTTCTTTGGTGTGCAGTTTATTCTGAGGTCCTCTCAAGGAAAGAGATTTAGGTATTAAAATATGGGGGGTCCCTCCTGCATATCATATTCCCGGTCATCTTTAATCGAAGTTTTATCTCTCTTTTGATGCCATGTGATTGGAAATGCTTTAAAGGAATCCTTCTCATCATGTGCAATTATAGTTGATGTTTATTCTGGAAGATGCATCAGTTTCTTTTCCTAATTATGAGTAAGGTCAAGATCAACTTGGTTCTTATGTTTGCAGCATGCTTTTTTGTTGATCTTTTTCTCATTCTTGTGCTTTGTGGTGATCAATTTGACCTTTGTTTTAATTATTTTGTTTCTAGTTCTGAGGGTTGGGGCTCGAGATTGAAGTCCATTTGTAATGATGCGAAGAAACCACCACTGAATGGAGTTGTTACAAGTTTTGGAGACCCTTGGCAGGATTTTGTATATTATAATTTTCCCTGGCAAATGAAATCCCGGAGAGATTTACTTCCGACTGTAAGCCCGTATTTCTCTTTAATACATCTGATAATAACTTTGTAATTATATCATATATACTACAAAAACGAATATTTTTCATTCAACAAATTGAGTTATAAAAGAACCACATTAATTATCCCCTATCCTTTTACAGTTTTACTAAAGGATAAGAGTCCTCCATTCTATGTGGTTTCAGTTCAAATGATCGGAAATAATACTCAGAAATTTTTATATCATAATCCGAAATGTGTGCAACTGGCTAGAGCACCGGATTTTTCTAATTAACATAAGCATCATGCCAAACAGCCCTTGCCTTGTCAAGAACTTGTAAGAGTATTTTAATGCAATTTTTGATTGGATTGGGCGAGTTGGGTGCCTACTGCCATCTAGGTCATTATTTTCTCTCTTTCAGAAAGAAAAATAAATGTGCCACTACCATAAACCAAATGATAAAAGATTAGCTAAGATTAACCGAATAACTCCTGTTATGGAACCACGTAGCAGAGCCTTGTATTAGCATTTATCCCTCTACTCTTTAACATTAAGGGACAACTACAGCAACCAATGTCCAGGTAACAAAAATCAAAAAGGTTCGATACAATAATATATAGATACGTATGTAATCCTTCCTCTCTCACCTTAAATAAACAATATACATTTGCTATAAGGTTCCAAGTTGCATACACCCATCTCTAAACAAGAAATCTATGAAGAGTTAAACGTATGGTTTCAGGCCCTTGCATTCCAATGCTTCGCTTGAACTGCAACTCCCATCCAGAAAATATAGAAAGTATTTTTCTCGGCCAAAATTTAAAACATATAGTAGCATCCTAAAGGTTGATGAATGAAATGTTTATTCCCCACTTGCTTTGTGTCCCTTTTCCTTCCTATCTCCGCCAGAATAATGGATGGGTCAATGAATTATGAAACAAAATTATTAAGGAAAATTGGGATTGGGTAAAGAATTTTACTAATCAACTGCAGTTTTGTTCTTTCTGCTGGTTATTGGCTTCGGCAAGCTGTCAAAGATTGGTCTTGTAATGGCTGCAGTTGACAGGGCCTGAAGATCTGGCTTTAAACTCCAATTCACTGTTGGCCAGATGGATGAGCTATTATCTGAATCCTGCAAACTTGATGTACTTGACGACTTCTTTACACCACTCAAATTGTCAATCAAAGAAAATTCCCCCACAGCTGTTGAAATAGAATTCTGCCAACCTACACCATCAGCTCCTGAGATGGTCCGGCTCGCAGCTTTGGGCCTCAGTGCTAAACCTTTACCAGCACTTGTTGAAAATCCACCACTGCTAGTATCTTCCTTCAGCAACGTTTCTGGGGTACGAGAACTAAAATCAGCTTCAGATTTCTGGCGCCGTCTTACCAAATTACTGATCCAATTATCAGTGTCACCTTCTCCTGCACCTGCAATTGACACACCATTGGCCAAATCCCCATTCTCCAACTTGAAACCATTTGCTACGCTCTTGCTTTTTCTTTTAAGACTTAAAGGTGGGTTCATGTGAGGTGAAGGCTTGCCAAAAGGTCCATCCTCTAAGTAATGAGACCCTTCTTTCCAATAGACAGCCATTTCGCATCCTTCAGGTGCAGTTTTTTGATCTGGTGGTTTAAGACCATAATATCCTTGTAAATTGTTCATGGCTGGGGACACTCTCCGCTTCGAAGAAGATGTCAACTTCAGTGATTGGAATGAATCAAAAAAATCAGAATGCCGTCTAGGTGGGGTCTGCTCAGAGCTGTTTGGTCTACAAAAAACATTTATCTTGATAAGTCACTCACTAAATGTGCCATGCAAATAAAGAGGACAACTGGGTATTCAAAATCAGATAGTTTTCAGTAAAAATATATCCAAATATAGACTCTGAACGGTACAATTCAGTAAGCATATTTTCCTACATTCCTAGTGTGCATACACTTTTATTACCAAGATTCAAGATAAAAGTGATTGACAGTTTAATACTACCACAACCTTCTATCATTGCATTAGCCCCGTCACAACAACCGTGTCCATCCTTCTGCTATAACCATGACCACAGTCAAACTCCAGTACCGCAGCACCATCACTATTTTATTAATAATTTATCTCTTGGGCACCCTATACTCTCTTTATAATAAAGTCAAGCTTCTTATACATGTGCAGTCAGCTTAGGAGTTTAGTACAAGATGAGGTCAGATACACAGCTGCTCTTAACAGTATTTCAATACAGGCCTATATTTTAGAGCTTCACTTGTCTTTGCACCTGGCTTCGCACCTTTGGGCCTCCTTATTTTCTAACACTACAACTATAACTCATTATAGCACAAGGCATAAAACACATCCAACTGCCTCATCCTAATTCCAGATAATGTCATTAAAAATCATTTCAACATCCCTCATCTACTGAGGTAACATGACTGAAACTCTTTTAATAGTCTTGATGACAAAATCTTTAACCTAAAGAACATCTTGTAACACATAAAAAAGGTGAGATCGGCACCAAAAGGAAGAGTTAGATATTTTTCCTGGAAAAACATAACATGATTTCTTCAGACTCTACTAGATGCCTTATCATATTTTTGACCAATCCAGGTATGATTAATTTCGGTAAGAGTAAGACTGAAGCTGCATGCAAGACCACAATGAGAAACCTCTTCTATCAAATATTATAATATCAAGAGTTACAACATGAAGAGAGAGGGAGGAAAAACCCTCTAATAACACTCGCAGACTTCGTGTCTCATATCTCGCCATATAAACAATGTTTTGAAGTTTTGGGAGTTTCGAACTAAAAAAGGTGACTACCGTATCTCTCATTTGCTACATGTATTTTCTGGAGCCAGGTAGATCCAAGACATTGTTCATTTTTGTTTTTCATTTGATGATAAGTTCATTATCTGTATTTATCTAATCTTGGTAAGTAAGAGATATGTTGACCATAGATAGTTGTATAATATCTATCACATGCTATAAAGCAACATGGCTTAAACACCTTAGAAAAACTCTGACATTGATGCATATAGAGAAATAAATAAACAAGAATGGTGAAGTATCGGTAGTGACAACCTTGACAGGAAAACATTACATTCTTGTACACATTTCAAACAGTAGCATCTACATAAGATGGCACATTAAGTCGATAAACTATATAATTAGCAAGACATCCGAGTGACAAATTCAAGACAACAATTGATATAGTGCACGGGGTACTGATTATGTGCCAAACAGAAACATGTACAATAGGCCACTGGTGGAGCAGGGGAAAAAATGATCATATCAATACCGTTGTGTATCAAAACCATTTGTCAAGATGGGAGATGGAGGATGCCTCCCTGGTAGTGGTATGTGAAGAGTCTTGCGAGCAAACATTTGAAGATCTGACATCAGACCATTCATCTTCTTAATGTCAGCCACCTGATATATCATTTGACAATTCATGTCAAGAGCAATGATCGTCCATTTTACCATCCAACTTTCAGGTGAAAACAAGATGGAATAACAGAAAAATGAAATAGATAATCCGTGTAAACACATTCAACTAATGGAAACATGAATACAGATTACCCATATTTGTTCAGTAATACATAATCACACTCATAACATAAGTGGAACCCATATTCAACAAACCTAAAACTCCAAATGTATATAATTCCCTTGAAAGAGATCCCAAATTATGTACTATAAATAAATAGAGCAGATACAGTTTTTAGTTTTTACAATTCTTTGAAAATTTAGTACATTTTGAAAATAGTGTGTTAGTCAGATCTATGGGTTACTGACACTAATATATAAAATCAAAATAATAATTTCAGAAATCAGAAAACCATATTCCAAGAATGATTATTTTTCAATCCACTGTAGTAGTACTCTCTCTCATGCGTACCTTGGATTCCAGATATCTTTTGAAAAAATGATTATTTTTTTGAAGTTATGAAAATTGAAATCTTAGTCACATGATTAATAACTCGTCTGAAAAATGCTGATTATTACCACATAAAAGTAGATTCTGTATAAATATATCACTGTCACCGTCTGTAAGTAAAAAATTAGTATGACAACAATTAAATCAAAATTGTCCATTATTTAAGGACTTAATAACATATATTAAATTGCGAATATTACCTCAACGCCATATTTTATAGCAACACCAGCTAGAGTATCAAATTTGGAGACATGGTGTTCAATGTAATTTGAACCACCGACACCAACGCCGACAGCCACACTAGCGCCACCAGATAAAGGCGAACACGAAGATGAGGAAGAATAATCGGGCACCGGAGAAGAAATCGGAAAAAGCTTCGACGATGATGGTGAGTCAAACATGGATGAAAATCGATGATTTCCGACCCCGATTCCTCCATTGTTTCTCCATTCTCTCTCCATTTGCATGCTCCCCTCGCCTCGCCGAATCAGAATAAAAAAAGCCCTAGCATACATAAATACATATACATCCGTATCTATAAACTTGCATAACAAACTATGTAAAAATGAGAGAATCGTGTATAGAGGGAGAAAGAAGGTCTTAGATCTGGTCGTTGATCTCGTCTCTCTCTCTCTTCAACTTTTCTTCTTCTGCTTCGCGTTTCTCTCTTCTCTATTTCGCAGCGCGTGTTAAAATATTAAAGAAGCCTTTAATTATGGTAATTTAGTTTAATTACGAAGGAATCTCACTCCCCACTCAACCCCCCCCGCCCCCCGCCCACCCCCCAACCCCAACCCCAACCCCAACCCCAAAACTAAATATGGAGTATATAAAAAATGAAAACAACGTGTACCTTTTTAGCCTGATATAAAATTAGTAAAAACCATTTGTTTTACCTTTTTCACTTGGTAAATAAATACACCTAAACATATGGATATGGTCATTCAACTAATTACTAAAAATCAAACGTGACACCCAATCAATTTCAATTAAAAAAAGGAGAGTAAAATTATTTTTTTCTCTTCCAATCCCAAGAATCTTACGGCGATGTTAGTTTGTAAAAATCATGTTGGAGATTGAATTATTTGTCTTAATTTAATATCAGTCACATTATTCAATCATGATGATCTATTACTACCTTAAAGTTATTTGATAGTTAAGAAGATTAATGGATTATATAATCTCTCATAAATAATCTTAAAAATAATTTTAAAAAAAATTCTATAAGACTATTTAAAGAAATATTAATTAATCTTTTATTATAGAATAAAATAATATTAAATTAAGATAAAATTTAATTCTAAATATATGTTTTACAAACAAATAGCTAGGAATTCAACGTAGGATTTGTTCATACGTAGACTTTTTAAAAATCCCTCCCTTTCACACTGGAATTTATTAAAAAAATAATAGTAAAAAGTCAACAAACTCGTTCCCTAGTATCCTTACCGAATACTGTCTTCTTCATACTAGTGATCACCGACGGGTTCCACCAGAAATCTTAAGACCATTTTATATTGAAAATTGATATTTTTATATTATAAATTTTATTTACTATAATTTATAATAATAAAAAAATAAGTATGTGCTTAAACTGTGTTTGTGAGTTTAGAAAGATGAGATGAGACGGAAAGTGTAGGAGGGGAATTGATTATAATTTTCCTTTATAGTGTTTGTGAGTTTTTAGAAAGGAAAGAAATGGATGAAATTTTTATTATATTTTTTTTGTTTATGAGTTTTGAAAAAGGGAAGGAAAAATAATTTTATTTTTAAACTACATTATTACTATATTACCTTTATATATAAATATAATAAATATTTGATTTAACAATGTCTAGCTACTGAATTATTTTGTTCAATCTTTTTAATTTATTGTGATCATATAAGTATTACTATATTACTCTTATATATAATTATAACAAATGGTGATTATATAACTGTTATATATTAATATAACAGAAATTCCAGTTATATCCCCTAGTAATGGTGATCATTAGGCGGGGATCATCTGAAGACTCGGTTGAAATGGCTAGAGATCAGATAATCATTATTAAATTTATGAAATTTTCCGAAGGAATTTCTGTTATATTACTAACGGAGGGGAGGGGGAAAATAGAAAATTTGTATTTTAAAAAATTTGGAGTTATAATAATTATTAATTAGGGACAAAATTATTACATTATTTATTTTATAAGATTATTTTTGATAATATAAAATATTTCATTTTGTCATCCTTTTAAATTATACCAATTTTGAGTCCCCGTACCTCTCGCATGCTAAGCGATCGCTTTACCATCTGAGCTACATCCCCTGACACACTTCTGAGTTCTGTACAATGTTATTTATTTGATTCATCTAAGTGTGTATTAATTAGTCCTTCATTTACATGGTCAGGACAATGTTTGTTTTTGTTTGTAAGAATAATACAAGGGATTAAACTATCAATCTGAAGTTTTTTCTTTGTTTTTAAAAATAGATTTGTGATTATTAATTTTGGAATAATAAAATGACTTAAAAGAGGGGGCTATTTAATACTATGTCCGACTATATATTATAATTTTTACCATTTGAGATTAAAAATTTATAGATAAAATTAACTTTTAACCCTGTTTAAAATAATGGATGTATCCTATCTAATCCATCTATACTCAAATTAATAAAAATATAATATATTTGTTATTATTGACAATGATATAATAGTCAAAACGATAAATTTTTATTTAATCCTTTAAACATAATATGAAATTATTTTAAGTTATCTCATAATAATTTTATAAAAATAAATACGTAATTAAATTTATTTAATTCTATAATTAATAATTAAATTTATTTAATTATAATTTTTGCCAAAAAAAAACATGGCCTCAATATTTTTGAGAAAAATGGAGCGTCATTGTAATACAGGGACCAAAGTGATATTGCATGGAAACTGTAGGACTTCCAAATTAATCCCATCCACTCGTACTTGTGACGCTTCAAACCTCCCGCGAAAGCCAGTAACTGTACGTGTAACCCATTCATTCATCCGGATAAGAAAGAGAAAGAGAAAGAGAAACAGAGCAGAGCTCAAACAACAACAATGGCGACTAATCTTCAACTACTCACAGATTGCTCAAATCCTATCATCACGCTCAAGTCCTTTCTTTTCCCCAATTCTCTCTCCTCTTCGTCCTATTCCCCTAATACTATTTCTACTTTTAATCTTCGGAACTCACAATCTCATCATCATCGCATTGTCCCAAAAGCTTCGTCTACCAACCGCAGACAATTGATAGCTGATACCGTAGCTTTGATTTCTCTAGCCCCTGCATTTCCAGGGTTTGATGTATTGCCAGCAAAATCCGAAGAGCAACTCTCCGAATGGGAAAGGGTTTCACTTCCTGTTGATCCCGGGGTTGTACTTCTCGACATTGCTTTCGTCTCCGACGACCCCTCTCACGGTATCTTCTTCATACTCCTCAATTTCCAATATTAATTGTTTTTTGCTAACATGGGAGTATTTTTTTATATAGCAAAAGCTGTCAATTTGCAGTTATATCACCTAACAAATGAAATGACACTCTTTCTGTGGGAAAAAAAATATCTGGCAAATGGGATTTTTTTGGTACAGGGGGAGTAATATTTACTTGAATAAATACTTATTTTAAACATTATGTCACTTTTAAGTCTATTTTAATTAATGGGACTCCCTTTCTGTGGCGTTGGGAGTTTAAAGAATTGTTAATGCAAACGATACTATTCATAAATTCAAACTGATACTAATCATAAATGCAAGAGCAATTTACAAAGTTTTAGAGGTAATAATATTTGTACTCTCGTATCCACATATAAAATGGAAACTATATAATGCCATGTTTTTGGAATATTGAATTTTCGTGTAAATTCCTTGGACAATTGGTTGGATTTGTAGGTTTTCTATTGGGAACCAGGCAAACTATTATGGAGACTAAAGATGGGGGGAACACTTGGGCTCCACGTTCAATACCTTCTGCCGAAGATGAAGATTTCAATTACAGGTTTAACTGTATAAGCTTTAAAGGCAAGGAAGGATGGATTGTGGGAAAACCTGCAATTCTACTGCACACTTCAGATGGTGGAGATAGCTGGGAAAGGATACCTTTAAGTGCTGAACTTCCTGGTGATATGGTAGGCCTATATGAGCTTACACATTTATCTTTGTTCTCGGTATTTACTTTGCCAAGTTTATCTATAGTGCTTCTCAATGTACAAAATGTTAACGAAGTAAGATAATAATGGATGTTTAAATGACTACTGGGATCTTTTCAATGATTTCTGTTGTGTAGGAGGATTTTCCTTTCTTCTTTCTCTGTTATATTTATATGGACTTCTTGCTGAACATTAGCCGACTTTTTGTACAAAACTGTTTGTTTTGTATTACTTTCTTATTCTAACACTAGCAAATATTTGAGGAAAAAAGTCTTCAATTTGCTTGTTCATCTAGGTTCAAGAGTACTTGAAGGAATGTATAACATTTTTATGAACATTGCAGGTATACATAAAGGCAACTGGAGAAAAGAGTGCAGAGATGGTAACTGATGAAGGTGCTATCTATGTTACATCGAATAGAGGTTACAACTGGAGGGCTGCCGTACAGGAGACTGTATCAGCTACTCTCAATAGGTGACTTTCTATATTTAAATTTGATAAGAAACTATTGTTATCATAGTTTCCATCATAATTACCTCATGGTCATTGTATATTTTCATGGATAAGTTGGAACTTGGAACCTTATTCTGGTACTATTTCCCTTCCAATTTAATTGTTCTGTTGGGATCTAACACATTTCAAGACACTAAGAAGAGTGTTTTAAAAATTATGCAAGATTCCAACTTTCCTCTTCATGAGACCCACTTTGGTAATTGAATAAGTTTACTAGTTAAGAAATGTGTATGGGGTGCTGATGAGACCTTTCATGGAGCCTCCAAATTTAAAGCTTGTGGGTAAAAACTGGTAGTGTTTCTGGATGTTGTACTGTTGAAGATTGAAAGATGACACAGTATGGGTGCAACCAAACATGGAAAGTTAGAAATTTAAAATACAACAGAGGGCGTATTGAGCTGATATGCATATCTTGTCACATTCTTTTGTGATCTTTATGGTTTAATATTATCCCATACTCCATTAAAAATTCTGTCTTTCACATATGCCATTCTAATGCTCTGTATCTCATATTCTGATAAAAATTTGTATCCTTATCTGGCCAATACCTGCCAACCCCAATTTCGACCCTCCAAAGAATGAGGACCCCTCCACTCAATAGCTACCGTTGTACTTTATTCCCCTAAAAGATTTATATGCATAGGAATATGTTGCTTCTCTGAAGTTTGAGTCAGACATTCCTAAATTGAGTTATACTGTGGGGATTTAGATCCAAGGTCCGATAGCATTACTCCAGTATACTGTTGTCATATTGGTTCAATATGATGTTCTAACTTCTAGATATAGATATTCTTATGGATCAGACTTTTTATGTAAATATGGAAGAAAAAAAATATTCTTGAATAAATTATCCTAGTCAATATCTTTGCTTTTATTTTTCTTCCCCATTGCTATGTGTTTGCTTCCTGCTACTTACGTGGAACATTCATCCATTCAGGGTATTTGATGAAATTACTCTCTACCAAATAGAAAGGCACTTTGAGTAACCATTATTTAGTTGTCATTTTCGCACTTCAAGAATATCTTTTACATTGAAGTTGATGTTTGAACCAGCTTAAATTTAGTTTTTATAACTTGATTACAACATGAGTATTAGTTTGACCTTATGTGGGAAATGGCAACCATCACTGTTATGTAGGTTGTTTTAGAAAACATCTTCAATTAAAATTTTTTACCTGCAAACTGGAGCAAATAGTACATTCCCATAACTTAGGCCGTAAGTTATACTTGTAAAGGTAAGACTAACTCTCCCGCACTGTATTACTTTTGCAGAACAGTTTCTAGTGGCATAAGTGGTGCAAGCTATTACACAGGCACTTTTAATACTGTGAACCGTTCACCTGAAGGTAATTATGTTGCAGTTTCGAGTCGTGGTAACTTCTACCTGACGTGGGAACCAGGGCAGGTGAGTTCTTCTTGTAACTCTGTGTTTCCATATAATTTTCAAGTCAAGGTGATAGATTTTTTGAAGTAATGAGTCATGAAAAACATGGCTGCCTCTTAAGATCTTCAGTTCAAGGAAAAGTAAAATTTATTTTCTGCCACAACTGATTGAATCCTCATCCCATCCATAATATTGTATTTCACTCGCTAAGTTTATAAATGATGCTAAACCAATATGTCAAAACATTATTTAGTGGACATCAGGATATCATTCACATGGCACTTTTATGTAACTTTTAGATAAATTATGTCCATTTGGAAAAGGCATTTGTATAGGATATAACAGAAATCCTGCTTCAAACATATTCTTTGAAAACAAGGTTCAAATTGTGATCTTTTTTGGGTGTTCAAATTAGAATGTTAACATTCTAATGTTGATAATTATGCTCTGTTCTCCTTTTTATTGTCCGGCTGCTACCAAATATTTTTTGGATCGATGTATTTGTGCGAAGGATTTAATTATTCTCTAAAACTGTTATAGTTCCAATCCACTTTGCTTCTTTGCTTTTCTGCCCCTTTGCTAAAGTGTTCATCCTTTGGTGAATTTAGTGGACATATAAATAATAGTCTTCATCAAAACCATGTAAATGCAGCCCTACTGGCAGCCACATAACAGGGCAGTTGCTAGAAGAATTCAGAACATGGGTTGGAGAGCAGATGGTGGTCTTTGGCTTCTTGTACGTGGTGGGGGTCTTTATCTCAGCAAAGGCACAGGAGTGAGTATAAATTTAAATATATCTTCTCATTCACGTGTCATAGTTGTATATTTTTTGTAGAAAATTTTAGTGGAGGAATCTTCTAAAAGTGCATGCACTATTACCCCCCAGTGTCCCATGTTACCTTGCATAGTACCCTCAAGATTAGCTTCTTCATGTTCTAGTCCTCTTGCGACAAGTCTCTTGTAGCTTACTTCATATTTTTGTTTTGTTTTGTTTTGTATAACATTGGTGTTTAATTCACCATCTGATGTTTAACACAACTTAACTCTTGTTTTCAGATAACAGAGGAGTTTGAAGAAATTCCAGTGCAGAGTCGCGGGTTTGGCATTCTTGATGTTGGGTACCGGTCACAGGTAATATTCAGATTTTATGTTTGGAAATATTATAGTTAACTGTGGATCTGTAGCTTATTGTTAGATATTTAGTATAGATACTTTTAGATGTTTTTAATATTTTATAATTTAGACTGTTTGTATACTGGCTCTCAGGAAGAGGCTTGGGCAGCTGGGGGTAGTGGAGTCTTGTTGAAAACCAACAATAGTGGCAAGACATGGACTCGTGACAGAGCAGCTGATAATATTGCTGCCAATCTCTATTCAGTAAAGTATGTACAATTCTTCTAGTATGATACATTCGTCTTATGGGAATGATCAATTTGAGTGTTTCAATTTAAAGCATACAGCCCTTCGAGGAAAACTTAACCTTTCATTTTTTTCATGTGATCATCCCCCCTTCTATCTAATTTAGACCTTGTTATATTCAAAATGTTCTATGACTGCTAAAGCTAATTTAACTTAGAGATTTTAAAACTGCTTTGGATTGGCATTGCCGGTTCAACTCTCCTTTTTTTCCAACCTTTTTTCATTTGAACGAATAAGAGCTCTTCATGGTTAAGAACTCCAGCTTTTTCTAAAGTTTCTTGTTTTGCAATTAGTGTAGTTGTAACGAATTTTTTTCAAGAACGATTTATGCTTTTATGTATAACTTCCTGGACATGTTACACGACTTGGGTATGTTTTAGCATCTATGCTTCAATGCATTATTGAAAAGGAACAGAGCTTTAGTGAGAGTACTTGTACTATTACAAGGGGAACTCAACGAACTCATATTACTGCAAAAGCAGATTATTGAGCTTTTACTGCTAAGTATTAGAATAGACCACCCAAATAAAGAAAACCTTAACAGATTTCAAACGCTGAACAATATTTATTTTATTTGGTGCAGATTTATCAACGATAAACAGGGATTTGTGCTAGGAAATGATGGGGTCCTGCTAAAGTATTTTGGATAAGCAACTGTTCGAACAAGGTGATCCAGCGACACTTTCTTTTAATCCTCTTGACGCAAGGTTCAATAACAGTTTTTTGACAAATTATTGATATTACTACCCGTGTGCAGGTGCTTTTCCCCCCTTGTGGCTTGCAATTTTGTACTGATAATGCTGGCATTTTACGGCAGACAATGAAACAAAGGCTAAAGATTTGATCATTATAAAGTTTCTCTTGGACAAGATTACAACAAAATGTACTGTTGTGTCGTTATTGTGGTCTCTATAGTCCTGTAACCATAATAACACTGCTATCCGAAATCGGGGCACCTATATACACAAATCAAAGTGTTATATAATATGTATCCTTCGTTTGTAGCCGGTCCTTTCAATTATTCTGCTGAACCCATATAGTAACATGTAGGTACAAATCATTCATGCCTACATTGCCTTGCTATATAAGATAAAGTTTGATCTTTTTGAGTTAATTTGACATATTTTCAAATTCAAAATTTATATAATTCATTGAACTTTTGAAGGAAAAAAAAATCAATCTATAAGATTTGGGTGATCATTCTGTTGACTATTAAAGATTTGATCATTATAATTCCTCGGATCGGAGGCAGAAAGATGAAGAAATGAATTATTGTGTTTTCTGTTTAGCTCTTATTTTTGTAAATAATAGATGGTGCAGTACCAATGCAAGGCCAGAGACGCAGCTTTCCTGATGATCGATCAAATTAAGGACTGATCATTATTTAGTAATGGAATATGTATTTGATAATCTGACAGTGTATACAAGAGCAGGAGCAGTGTTAATGAGGATAATAATGTCCAACATTTAATTCTCAGTTACAAATTGAAATGATATAGGTGGTTAGCTCTGACTCTGATGAAGAAATTAATCAAGATTATGCCTCCACATGATAATGTGATGAAGCCGAATGCATTATATTCTATCACCAACTACCTCTATAGTCTATAGCGCCAATCATGTATTAAACATATCTACAAAACAACGTGCGTAGCTCTCTATCTTTGGGTGTTTTTCAAAATTTATTTATTATGAACGTGAAGGCTACCACCCTTAATAATTTGCTCTAATTAATTCTCACAATAATTTTTAGTACCTACAAAAAAAACTCTATATATCTCTCCTCTCTTTTATCATTTCCTTTATATTTTCATTTCCCTCATGTTAAAAGCATTCATTCATGCAATATAAGCAGCATTATATATTTGGCAGAGGGAAAAAAAAACACTAGTACGTAGCTAGCTAGTCATGTTGAGTTTAGCATTTTCATGTGTATTCCTTGTCTTGTTAGTTGGATTGGAGACGAGTACCATTGCTGCATTCGATTATGCCGATGCCCTCGACAAGAGTTTGTTGTTCTTCGAGGCACAAAGGTCTGGTAAATTACCTGCGGATCAACGTGTCAAATGGCGAGGAGATTCTGGCCTTAGCGATGGTTTTAAGCAAGGAGTAAGTTTCTCTTAATTTCCTTTGCAATGCATAAAACCTTGTTACATATACCGAGTCAGCATAGTACTTACTATATGCAATATGATGGTTTAATTAGCTAGTACTTGATGAATATTTTTCCGTTTTGTCAAGTCGGCAGAAAAGTTGGACAATATATCATTTCCACATATATATGTGCAGGTGGACTTGGTGGGAGGGTATTATGATGCAGGTGACCATGTCAAGTTTGGGCTGCCAATGGCTTATAGTGTGACAATGCTTTCATGGGGAGTCATCGAGTTTAGGAAAGAGATAATAGGACTCAACCAAATGGGACATGCCTTGGCTGCAATCAAATGGGGAACTGATTATTTCATCAAAGCTCATACTCAACTTAATGTTCTTTGGGCACAGGCAAGTATTTCCTCAAATTTTAGTACTAAAAATTATCACTTTGCTTATATAATCTTGCATTCTTGCTATAATATAGTTTTGGTGCTAAAAATCTTAGGTAGGGGATGGAGACTCTGATCATTATTGCTGGGAGCGTGCCGAAGACATGACAACCCCACGGACTGCTTTCAAGCTCGATACCAACAATCCGGGCTCGGACCTTGCTGCTGAAACTGCAGCTGCCTTGGCTGCAGCCGCTCTATCATTTCAGCCTTACAACTCTTCCTACTCTAATTTGCTATTAGTCCATGCAAAACAGGTGACGACTTATATTATATCCCCCTCCATCCTGAATTCATAGTCCCATTTGATTTTTTAACTTTTGCTAGACGACGCTTAGGCATAATCTATTTTTTATCATTAAAATTTGACAAAAGTCAAAATTTCAATTTTTTGAAGCTTTTCTCATTTGCGGATAGATTTAGGGGATTGTCCATCGACTCTATCCCGTGTGCCAGGCAGTTCTATGCATCATCCGGTTATGTGGTTAGTTAATATGATATTTTTCTTAAGGGCTATATGTATATACACAACTCTGTATTACACAGTAGGGCTATTGCGACGGATTTTTAGGCTATGGCGACGGATGACCCGTCGCTATAGCCCAGAATAGCTATGGCGACGGGTGAAACTGTCGTTATAGCCCAAAAAACTGTCGCTATAGGCTACTGTGTAATACACAACCGTGTACATACATTTTTTCATTTTCTTAATTAGCCATAAAACATATCAAGTACCTTAGTTCTTTGACTAATTATCTCCACCTATTTGATTTAAGGATGAACTTTTGTGGGCTGCTGCATGGCTCCATAGAGCAACCAAGGAAGAGTACTATTTGAAATATGTGGTGGATAATGCTGTCTCTATGGGTGGAACTGGATGGGCAGTTAAACAATTTTCTTGGGACAACAAATATGCTGGAGTTCAAATTCTCCTGTCCAAGGTAATAATCAAATTATTCATACTCCTATTTAATTCAGCCTCTTAAAAAAATTTAATGATTGTTATTTAAAGGGGTTTGATAAAGTTGTTACCCTGAGTACTCTGCCTGACAAAAAGTCGGTCTTCCCAAAATGAGAGACTTATTTTCAAAGTTCAATAACAAAATGGGAGACGTTTTCTAATGAGCTCTAACTCAAGTGGTATCAGACCCTCCCTCTTACATGGAAGTGATAAGAGTTTCGAGCATTTGTGGAGGCACTACCATATAGCCGATATGGCCTTATTTTCTTGTAGAATAAATCTCTTGACGACATAATGTAAACTATGTGCAGGTGTTATTGGAGGGAGATGGAGGAGCATACACTTCTACACTAAAGCAATACCAGGGCAAGGCAGATTATTTTGCTTGCGCTTGCCAGCAAAAGAATGATGGCTACAATGCCCCGATGACTCCTGGTAATTAGTACTTCAAGTATATCCTTTTCATTGTTGCCCTTCTTGAAACATATGCCTGAAAAAATTAGGTTCTGCTGCTGGTTTATGTCATTAGGGGGACTACTATACATAAATGAATGGAACAACCTGCAATATGTAGCCTCTGCTGCGTTTCTTCATGCCGTCTACTCTGAGTATCTCTCAGCAGCAAATGCAGTGCTCAATTGTCCAGATGCCCAACTTAAACCACAAGAACTCCTCAATTTTGCCAAATCTCAGGCATGTCTACTAGAGATTTCTTGTTCAATTTTCAAGAACACACCTGCATAAATAAATATTACAAGTAAAATTCAATTTTTCATTTTTATCTTTTTTTGTAGGCTGATTATATCCTAGGCAAGAATCCCAAGTCCATGAGTTACATAGTTGGCTATGGCCAAAACTATCCGGGTCATGTTCACCATAGGGGTGCATCCATTGCTTCTATATCAGTTCTACACTCTGCTGTTGGTTGTGTGCGAGGATTTGAGACTTGGTATCACCGCCCTGAGAAAAACCCGAACGTTATATATGGGAGTTTGGTGGGAGGTCCTAACGAGAATGATGAGTTCTTTGATGATCGTTCCAATTATGAACAAACTGAGCCTACCATTTCTGGTACTGCTCCTCTTTTGGGACTTTTCCTTAAGTTGAATAGCATGAATGGAGATTCAGGGGCAGGGCCCTATCATCAAGAACGACCAACACCTGAAAATACTCCAAGTGAGTGCTAAATCTTTACAACTCATTCGAAATTATTTATTATCATATTGATGAAATCTAATTTCTTGCACTTAATTTACAGGTGGTTCTTATCCCAAAGGAACACCAGTACCTAGCCCAAGATCATGTGAGTTTTAAAACCAGAGGACATTTACCCATTTAATAAAGTAATGAACAAACATTTTTGGTGACTTAATGCGCTCGTTCATCTGGCCGTGAACACAGTATGATTCTTTATATATTTGATTCATATCTTTAGTCGAGATATTAACTAGTAGTACATTTTGTTGGCAGCTTTTCCAGTTGAGTTCTTTCATTCGATAACGGATTCATGGAGTGTTGGAGGAATAAATTATTACCGCCATAGGGTGATAATCAAGAACACATCACAGAATCCGATATCAAATCTGAAGCTGACAGTGGAGAATCTAACTGGATCTTTATGGGGTCTAACTCCGACTCAAGAAAAGAACACCTATGAGTTACCACAATGGCTCAAAGTACTAAAATCTGGTTCAGAGTTTAGTTTTGTTTATGTTCAAGGAGGTCCCCAAGCCAAGGTCTCAATTCAGAGCTACCACTGACCATAAACATCTAGTTTGCATAGTAGATAAATTTTCCGATCCATAAAGATATGACGATTTTAACTTTTTCAATCATTTTCTTGTCCAACTTCTTGTTTTTATTTTTTGTTTGTTTACAAAAGCAATATTTCTTGCCAAATTACTTCTCAGTCTGGTAGGGGGTCAAAACTGTTGTACTTCAAACAATTCATTTTTATTTAATACAATTAGTGAGTTTATTCTCTTTTCTTTTTTGATTTTTTGAAGAATTCATAAGTTATTTCTTAATTTTATTTGACATTTAACTTTGACTTATCATACAATAATACAACATAGTTGTGTGTGTCATCGATTGTACCAAGATTATCGCTTACATATAAGCTAGTGATTGAGGTGTTGTGAGCATTCACCGTCATAGCTTACTAAAAATGATCCGTGCAACAAGCACCTGACGCAAGCGTGTTGTGTGTTGTGGAGTCTATCAAGAAGGTATTGCCGAGTTGATTTTAGTCCGTCTGGTATTGAAAAAACAACAATCTTCAGAAGTAATATACAAATATAATGACAATTCTTGTTGATTCTCTCATGGCAGATCTCATGAGTTATGGGGCCATATTTTTGATAAAGACAATGTTTGTGGGACAGAGACTATGAAAGAAGATATGGTCGAGGAAATTAAAACCCTTAATTCTGATGATCTGGACAGTGTTTCCAAACTACAAAAAACCCAACGTTATTATTAAAATTATGCAGAAAGTAGAAGACGGACTTGAGAAGGGATTTGATATCTCAACGCAAGGGATAGTTGATTCGGAGGAATACCGACTTATAAAAGACTGCAACACGCTCATACTTGACATTGAGAATGAAATTTGGATCCTCCGCAATTTTATCCGGGACAAAGTATAAATCGAAATTTCTAGAGCTTGAATCCCTTGTTCCTCAGTACCCGATTAATTATGCTCGTGCGGTTAAGAGGATTGGGAATGAAACTGATTTAAGCCTGGTAGATTTACAAGGGCTATTACCTGCAACTACCATTTTGGTAGTTTCGATTATGAGGGCAAGCACCAGCGGCAAGCCGCTTCCGGAAGAAGTTTTGCAAAAGATAGTTGAGGCGTGTGATCGTGCGATTGCACTAGATTATACAAAGAAAAAAAATTCTTAATTTGCTAGTGTCTAGAATGGGATGCATTACTCCCACTATTGTTGGTGGTGAAGTTGGTGCTAAATTGATAGGCATTGCATGTAATGTTCTAATAGAAATAAGTTGGCTGCAGGGTTTTCAAAGGCCACATTTCGATTTCATGTGGGATGCATTGAGCAAACTGAAATATTTCAGACCACTCCCCCTGCATTGAAGATGCGAGCCATTAAAACTACACTTGCTGCAAGCGTAGACTTTATGAGAGGAGATCCAACCGGGTGTACCGGAAGGGCTTTTCGTGAGTTGATAAGTAAGAAGATTGACTAGAGGCAAGAACCACACCCTGCAAGGATAGTGAAACCTCTTTCGGTTCCTGATTTTGAACGGAAGAAGAGAGGTGGGCGTCGGTTGAGGAGGATGAAAGAAAGATACGCTAACGGGCATGGAAAAACTGATAAATAGGATGCAGTTTGGGGTGGTTGAAGAGAGCGCTTTGGGGGATGGACTTGGAATAGGATATGGAATGTTGGGGCAGGCAGGAAGTGGGAAGCTGCGTGTTTCAGTGGGTAGCGGTGCTATCTCAGGACTTGTTTCGAGTTTCAGAATTGAGCTCTTGAATCCACAGTCACAAGCAAATAAGATTAAAAGCGGAACTTCGAGTACATATTTTCCAGAAACATGAAATTTTTCAAAGATCAAGGTCCTGAAAGCAACAAATACGTTAAACATTTTTAGCCCATTTGATGTATCAAAGTTGGCTGTTGGGGTTATTGAGATGCAGTAGTCAAGTTCTAATTTAAATTCTAATTTTCTGGAGATAGATTATAAGTCTAATTTGAAAATGATAGACATTGAATATTGACATAGACAAAGCTGGAGCTCTTTGTACAATCCTCAGTCGCATAATACTATTATATATTAAGCGGGTTAAAAAAACTAGACTACAATGATTAAAGAACAAAAATGTTTTAGATAACAATTGCTTGCTTCAAAGTCCCATCACTTGTCCTAGACTCAATCATCAAATGTTGTCTTTCTTCCTGCATCAACAAAAACGAAAAACAAAAATGTAAAAAATAAAGAGCCATTAAGAAAAGAAATGCAGCCTTACCCAACAGGAGAAGCCATTCATCAAATGTTGGTGCGCAACTTGCAAGAACAGTACTATTGAATTTCAAGTTGACAAATGTCATCAACAAAAGAAGCTCAATAATTCAATATATGGTTATGGCTTAAATACTAAAAACATAATGGAGAAATAAAGAGTAATCAAGAAGGCGGCATACCTGTACCGGCTGTACCCATGCTAGGTCTTTTGAGTCCTCCATGTCCTCTACCACCTCCACGAGAAAACCTACCACCAAAATCTCCACCACCGAACCTACCACGACCACCACTTCTTCCATTAAAACCGTGACCTCTGTTGCTAAACCTACCACCCCCATCACCTCGGTCACTGTCACCTCTCAGCTTTGCCTCTTCCACAGTCAATTTGCTCTCTCCAAATTCAGATCCATTAAGTTCCAGAGCTTTGCTGACACCATCACTATCCGTAAAATCCATATAAGCAATCCTGCATAAAGGAGATAAGAGATTTAGAAACCTTTTGCTGAAATCAGGCAAAGAACCTGGGAATTGAATCAACAGCAGCTGTGTTATTTGTTTACAGAAAATTGTTCACTAAAGATAAATAATCAACATCCCATTATAATTCTAAAAGACCATACCACTCTAGCAAGCAAGCAGAGGTGGAGCTATATTATATTAGACTGGAGAAAGTTGGATAAGAACTGAGTTCTTCCAATGAGGCAGATTTTCAAAAGAAATACTTCATCTCGCTAAAAAACAAGCAGCTAGCACCTTCAAAGTTTTTCCAAACCAAGCTGACTTGACATTTGAAATTATTTTGACTCCCACAAAGTGGCCAATTACAAAATTTAAGATTCATCAGTAAAGACGCATTTTAACAATGAGAAATAGCAAAAAGACGGGTAAAATCTGAAATGTATATAGTGCCACAAAATAGCACCTGCATTTATTTCACGAGTTCTAGAATCTATTAACAAAATTTACATGTTGTGACTATTTTTCAGACAGAAGAATCAGAATAATCACAATGCATAGGCAACGTAAGAAAACACTCTATAAACACAAGGTAGAATGTAAAAGTTCAACAACACAGATCAAATAATATAACATTGAGTCCACAACTTCAATGATGCTGGACAATAGTATACAAATCTCATATAAGCAAAAAAAAATATAAAATAAATCATTATTAATATACAGATAGATGTTCTCTTGTTTCTTGATGTTTTTTACTTGTTCAGATTATTAGCATACATTGTTAATATGAGCTCAACCAACACAAAATGATACCAGTTCTAAAAAGAGGGACAAATGTACAAACCCTTTTATACCACCCTCGTAATCTTTTGGAATGGAAACTCTTGAAATATCTCCACAAGATCCAAAATGCTCTTCTAGTGCACTCCGAATCTGCCCCGTGCATAATCCAAGTTCAAGATGTCACACCAAAAAAAAACTAAAACAAACCAGTAACTCCAACGTAGAGAGGTTGATACACATACCTTTTCCTCACCATCACTTGTATCAAAGCCTTTCACAAATATTGTTTGTCCTAGAGCTCTTCCTCCCTTCTGGTATGAGTTCTCATTGCTAAATTTTGGATGATAAAAATTAATTCGTGATATTAAGTTGAAGGCACTCAAGCACTTTTTACTGAAGGTAAGAAAGGCATTTATACCCGCTTGTTGGAGTGAAAGCACCCCTTTCCCGGGCCAAATCAAGTTTAACCCGACGACCCAACAATTCTTGACCCTTTAGTTCAAGAGCCTGCATATAGTAAAAATATATTTGATTAGATACCACCTGAGTTATTTTGACTAACAAGTGAGGCTTATTTATGTCGAAATACAGATAAAAATTTCCATTTAATAGCATGCTATGGTATCCTCTTGGAGGTTTCAGGGTCATGCTGCACAAGGATGGCCTAAGATAAGTTGTGGCGTGGAGATTATTGTCCAACCATCACAATTTTAAGTAACTACTACTATTCAATTTGTCATTGGTCATCGAGGCTCATTTTCAGATGGGTCAAAACATCTATAGTGAATGCTTTCACTCCATCTACTGGCACACTTGCTCCGTGGAAAAATATTTAAAATTTCAGCATCGTGCAAACATTTGACTCCAATCAGGCAGTTAGGGCAGTAAAGTGTGCAACAATGAATAAAAACTACTTTATTCAGTTAAATTTCATTTATTTTGATGACAATTGTTGCTGCAATTGAACACGCAACTCTTTTGGAAGGTCCAGGTAGTAATGCTGCTGAGAATTTGATAGAAGAAAGGGTTACCTTTTGAGCTGCTTTCACTGTGGCAAACTCAACATGGCCATACCCCTTAAATATCCCATCTCTATCTATGGCAAAGCGAATACCATCAATTTCACCAGCGTCTTTAAAGAAATTCTCCCTGTCGAGCCAAATAATTGTCAGATGAAGTTCTTGGATAGAAGTGCAAGTTTACAAAAGATATACATACACATCACTTTGTTCAACAGCAAATGACAGATTGCCAACAAAAAGAGTTTTGGATCCTGTCGCTTGAACTTGTGGAGTACGAGGGGTTTGAGGCTGCATCGAATATGGATTTACCTTCAACATAAATTACTTCAATGCAGTTACCTTCAACATAAGTTACATTATACTGTAGATATATACAGAAAACCACAAAGATACCAGAATAAGCACTTACGGCTTCCTTGGCCTCAGTCTTGGATGATTTTTCATCTACCATTTCTACATCAGCATTCTGTTTCGCCATAAGATTAGCCAAAAATATTAGTTATGCCGCCAGGAAAATAAGGCTCCAGTCCTTTGGGGAAAATACATATTAACAAAACTAACCATCCTATTCCTTCAACTGCTAATTCCTAGGATATTATTTGGGTTTGTTCTTTACCTTTTTCTTTGGAGTATTTTTGTCTTCATCTAAAGATTCCTCTTCAGAACTGTCTTCCTCAGAGCTACTCTCCTTTTGTTTAGGTTTTGCAACATTAGGCTGCAAAATACATTGCATAACGTCAACTTTTTACACTAGGATGCAACAAATACCTTGAGATACTTTGTGCAGTTTTTTTACCTGAACTTTCATCTTTTTCTTGTCAGGCTCCTCCTCATCACTTTCTGAAGAGCTCTCTTCCTCACTGTCATCTTCTTCAGTTTCTACCTTCTATGGTCACAAAAACAAGGGTAAGAATTATATTATATTTTACAAACACAACCAAAAACAAGGACTCAAAACAAATTTCTGGGAGAAAAAGTGAGCATAACATTACATACTTATCACACATATAGGTAGCGAGAGGGAAGAGACGGGAAAAGGACCTGTTTGGTTACAGTTGTTGAGGATGGCTGTTTTGAAGGAGCTGATTTAGGTGCTGTGGCCTGCAAAAAAACCATGGTGGTCGACAATATATTAACTCACAAGGCGTAATCAGTAAATTACAGTGCATCTGAAACAAACTAGCTAAAAATACATTTGAAACACGGAAACGTATAACTGAACATAAATTAGGTAAACAGTAACATAGATTGCTTCATAATATTTTTCAGGTCAAATATTGCCTCGTACAACTCAAATTATAAGAGGTTTATGATTTATATTCAACAGGAGGTTAACGAATTATGTCCAGTTTCTTTGAGAAAATGAATTCCAACATGTGGAAGGACTATATTAGTATAGTGTTATTTGGACTTTGGATCAAGTTTTTCAGTTTTCCCATTTTCATTCTGAGGGTGTGGGGGCAAAAATTGAATTGTTGACAATTCTATTTTCTGTGCTCCATTTTCCTCCACATGCTGCTGTTCATATATTTCCTAGTCTTATCAGTTATAGTAAAAGATTCATACAGCACCAGTTGCTAGTTTCATAGCATAATAATCAACAAATGCTGGGACATCAAAAAGACCAAGTTTTCCACACCTCATCAGAATCAGAATCATCATCAGATTCACTATCCGATGTATTATCTTTTCCCTTCTTGAAGGTCACAGCAGACACTTTTGTTGGAGCATCCTTAGAAGTTACCTTTACAGAAGTTTCCTGTAAGACAAAGAAATGGAAATAAAAAAAATGTCTAGCCAATGAAAATGTTCATCTCAAAGTTGTAGTGAAGTAGAGATAACAAGTGACATTTCTTACTTCTATTCATAGCAGAAAATGGCATGACTCAATAAAAGTAACAAGGATGCTGTCATAATACTTACATCTTCCTCATCAGACTCTTCTTCAGATTCTAAACTATCACCTGACTCCTCTTTATTTTTTGTCACAACAACAGATCCATTTTTAGCCGCATTGGCAGTTGATTTCTTTGCTTGGGAGGCCACTTTGGCAGACTTCTGTTAATATGTATCAATTACTTTATACGAGTATCCAACCAGACAAACTCTTACTTCAACTGTAAGTTATAAACAGTGTATATATCTTTAAATACATGAATTAAAGAAACTCCTCAAATCCTGCACTCACATCATCATCTGAACTGCTGCTATCATCAGAATCATCACTAGACACATCATTCTTTTTGGTTGCAGCTGCCACAGGAACATTTTTCACAGGAACTTTGCTTTTGGTTTTCTACAATTTATAACACTCTTAGAACATAAAGAACATTTATACAGTACTGAACGAGTTCCATAAAAGAAGCAACCATTAGTACCAATAAACATCAGAAAGGACCAAATTCTATAATGCAATTCTTATATCAACTAATACTTTAGAAAAATATACACCAATTTAATCATCATCATGTCTTATAATAATTTTCATCATACTTGTAATGAGAAAAACAGAATATTTATACCCATAGTATAAGAGCTTCATTATTATGTATATGCAAGTAAACCCCTATTGTTATCAAAAACTGCTCAATATCATATTCTATGATGCAACTAATAGACTCACTTCATGATCCTCAGAATCACTGTCTGAGATATCTGAACTGATGCTCGCCACCTTACCCTTAGTAGCAGGTTTTCCAACAATGTCATTTTTGGAAGGCGCCACAGATTTAACAGTAATATCCTGCAAAATTTGAATACAGGTTTGCATCAGGGTTTAGCAAATTAAAAAGAGGTGAGCATATATTAACATTGAAGTCGAAACACTGCTCACTTCGTCAGAAGAACTACTATCTTCTTCACTACTACTATCACTTGGTTTCATCAGGGGTTGCTTAGCAGCAAGCGCAGCCTGATAATTCATGAAACATAATAACATTTTAGCTAAACAAAACCTGCAAAAAAATTATAATACTCCTCAAAAAATTTTGAACCCAATTAAAACATTGCTAGCAATAACCAAATATAAAACCTTAATTTCTTCCTCATAATCGGAAGAAGAATCCTCCTCAGAAGAGGAACTAGATTCCTCTTTCTGATTCTTCTTCTTAGTCTTAGTTTCAATTTTTTGCTTCGTAATCGCCTGCTTTAAAGCAGTTTCATCTTTCTTCTGTTTCTTGGTGGCCACCAGCTTCTCAATAGCTTCTTCAGCTTCTCTCTTACCTACAGACAAGAACAAAACAGAAAATTCAGCAATAAAACAAGCAACTATCACAAAAACTAAAACAAACAAGCACATAACTTTCAACACAAACATATGAAAATTGAAAAATGAAAACAATTACAAACCTTTCTTCAGTGGTTTAGTGGGTGGAGCCACTACAGCTGGAGCTGCATCAACCTGAAATTAAATAAAACATAAAAATACATACTTGACTGCACATAAATATATAGATATACATATACATGTATATTCCCATTGAAGAAAATAAAGGATATTGAAAAGAACAATCTCTCACTTTCGTGGATTTCTTGGAAGATCTACCCATTTGCGAGGGAATGAATAAAGATATGAAAGGTGTTAATTAGGAGTTTAGGGTTTAAAGAAATTGAGAGAGTGGACAGTTACTGAGAAGCAGATATATGTATATGAAATGAAAAATAAGAAGGCAAGTTTAACGGCACTGGCTCCGTTGGGTTGAGACTGTTTTTGGAATAAAAGTGATATTTTACGGCCACATCTGGACCGTTCATGTGATCATTTCCTCGGATCCTCCCCCCCCTCCCCCTCCCTCCCTCCTCCCTCCCTCTCTCCTCCTCCCTCCCTAATTAATTAAAAATATATATTTGACTGTTTTACCATCTTTTTTAATATATTAATTAAGATTTAATACCTGTAAACAATTTTGATTATAAAAAAACTTCTGTGTGTAAACCATTCATAGTAGGGTTTATAAGTAATTTAGTTTATGTTTTATTGAGTGTCTGGTGTAGCCTTCTTTTTCTTTTTCCTTTTTTTTGTCTTTTCAACAACTTCTATTATTATATTTTAATTATAATTTAGTAGATAATTTGGAGAAGGATCATAATGATAACTTATAAAAAAATTATATCAGTATAATTATATTACGAGATTAAATTGTCAATATGAAGTTTTGGCTGATGAGATTTTAGTCTAGTGAGTAAAATTGAGATATTGTGATTTTTAAGTCTCAATTTTAATTTATTTAATATTATAAGTTATATGGTACTCCCAAAAAGTGGATTTTTATATAAAAAAAAAAAAAAAAGGTTTAACTTTATCACCCATCCCCATCCCCATCCCCATGCAACCCCCCTTTAAATTTTGTAGGGACAAAAAAAATAAAACAAGAGTTTATTGTTTTAATTAAATTGTCACAAAAAGAACAATGATATATGAGTGCAAATTTGTGTCGTAGTTGGATTGCGACTAAACTTGTGAGTCTATTGCATTAAATTATATTTATCTTTTAATTTATCCCAATAAACAATTAGTGACGTAAATATTATATTTAGTAACAAATAAAATTTATCGCAAACAAGCGATACAATAAATTTCGTCGCAAAAAATTAAATCATTGAAATCATTGCTAAATGTAATATTTATATCACTAAATGTGTATTAAAAAAATTAAATAATATATGTAATAGAGAATGTCCAAATCTCTCTACGATAAAATAAAATAAATTAAAATATAAAGTCATTTTTAATTTATATATCTCTCTCGTATACATATACTTTACAATGATGTCAGGATCAGTCAAGTCAGATTATCTTTATCTTACTCATCATAGCTAACCCCTTTATGACGGATTTCGGTTGACGGTTTTGGTTATACAATTGTCGTCTATACTTTTAATGACGCTTATATGTTGTCCGTCGCTAAAAGATGTATTTATTTATCAGATAACCAAACCGTCGTCGAATCTGTCACTAAAGGAGGGTGAGTAAGGATAAATAAGATAAAGTATGCACTTGATCCTTATTCTAAATCACAATTATAATTCAAACTAAAATTTTTTTTGTCTCAATACATAGTAGTCTTGTGTTAAGTGGGTAACAGCAATAGACAACGCCATAACAAATGGAGAATATCAGTCCACATATAATTGAAGTTTGTAGTTTATTCTTTCGAAGGCCCATGGCCCACCTATCGTACGTCTGCATATGGATTTCAGTCTCTCCATTTGTTTTGTAACTTATTTTTTCCTCAAATATTAAAATCTCCATAGGCGATGCATCACAAATCACAATTATTTAGGCTTAAATATAAATTAATATTTTTTATTTTTTTATTTTAGAAATTATTTTTTTAAATTTTTTCAATTAGGAAATTAAATTGTTTTCCATTTGGGGATATTCTTCTAAATTTTTTCAATTAAGAGATTAAACTTTTTTTCTTATTATGTCTAATTGATTATATTACGTCAAAAATTTATGACATAACAACGACATGTGGTTAAAAAATATTTATGTGTATTATTGAGTCTTATTTTAACATTTTTTCTATTAATTTTTATACAAAAATTATAAATATAAGACCATTAGTATTTTTTTTTTTAAGTAAATTTAATACATTATAAACTCAATTTAAAAAATCATCAATAATTAATATAATTACCTTTTTATACCAAAAAGGTGAAATTGTCATTAAATTTATTTTAACAAAATTTAATAATGGTCTTATATTTACTTTTTTTGTACAAACAAATAAATTGAATAAATATTAAAATGAGACTCAATATTACACATAAGCATTTTTTAGTCACATTACGTTATAATGTTATCAATTTTCTGATGTAACACTATCAATTAGACGTAATCAGAAAAAAAAATAAAAATTTAATCTCCTAATTGAAAAAATTAATAATACAATCCCCAAAATGGAAAAAATTTTAAAATTTTAATCACCTAAGTAAAAAATTAAGAAGACAATTTCTAAATTGATTTTTTTAAGGTATTAATTCATATATAGGCCAATTATTTATATAAAAAGTGTATAACACTTAACATTACAAAATGATCATTGATTTTTTTTTTAATGCAAGTGTGCTTGATGCAAAATTTAATACTAAAAAAAATTATAAATTAAAATCATTTGGGTGAGGTAATTTATAGGTGGACCTCCATTCTATTTGTTTTTTTTTTATTTTATAGTACATTTTGTGACACCTCCAAAATAGGTATACATCACCCATCTTGAGTCGTCAAATACATGGTACAAAATTTAAATACAAACTAATAATACAACAGTCGTGTAAAATACGACAAAACACATGCTGTGAGTTTAAATACAAATATTGTCTTCTAGACAATCCATTCTCAAATAGAATCCTCGTTACATTTATTGTCACACTATTTAACAGAATAGTGAGGACTACTAATACTATCATCTGGACCGTCACTCCATTCCCCGACTAGTCCCGCCACGCGTTCTCATTTTCTAAAGAGAAAAAAGAAAGAAAGGTGAGCCCAACTAGCCCAAAGAAGAAATATTATGACTAAGATAATGCAGAATAAATTATCATTAGTCTTCAACAATGTTAAACTGATAAAATACAATAGACATTAAGTTTAACTGCAGCAGAACAAGCAATCCATTAAAAGAGTCAAGTAGAGAATAGAATCTACTATCTTTTATGATTTAAAAAGTTTTTCATTACTTTTATCGCTAGGACTCAACTTAATAAATAATTCACATCATCGAATCACCCCTGCACTACGGCCAAGGATATTATTTAGTATCACGACCACAAATTATCCATGCACTACGGGCCAAAGATAATTATGTTTTCATCAACGGTCCTGATCATGCTATAAAACAATTCATCTTTGCTCCCTTGGCCGAAGAAAATCCATAGCCATAATCATACCAAAAACTGTCCATCAATGCACTACGGGCCAATGATGACTTTTTCCACATCATTTGTAACATTACGGTCATGATTATACCTAATAATCCCGGTCATAATCGTACCAAGTCCATCTACGCACTACTGTGAATACAGATGACTTTGAATATAATATAAACATGAGGATGATGACAATGATATAAGAATTCAATAAAACAAGTTCACAATTAATTTGTCCAGGAACCAATAACGTCCAAATTGTCAACATGATAATCGCTTTGCTTTGTAGAGTAAAATTCAAGAATGCTCGGAAGAATATTTCTATGAAAAGATCTGGGATGAAACGTAAATATCAAGGATATTCCACTAATTTCATAGAATATATAAGTCAAAACTTTAACCAACCGAGTATAATAAAGAATGAAATAACAAAAGAAATCACCGTGCATGCGGTGCTTGATGACAAACGAGTTATTCCAAGAATAATAATAACGGAACCAGTCGGTGAAATTCACACAAGCGCAGGATGTTCCAATGAGAATAATAAGTGCGAAATAATAAATAATGGAACTGTGTCCAGTGTAAAACACACGCATAAGATATATTCGACGAGAATAATAAAGGCGGAATAATAAATAATGGAACTGAGGTTGATTGTAAAACACACGCATGAGGATATTCCAAATGTAATAATAAAGATGAATAATAGAAGAATGCCACCAAGTATAGGGTGGCATGGCGTATACGAGTTATTCCAAAGTAATAATAAGAAATGGAATAACAACAGTTCTCTTCATGAATAAGAAAGAATAACACCCCTTGTGATGCCCCCAAAATAAGTCCATTCCATCCAACCCATTCTGAGTCGCCAAATACATTGAACAAAAATAACTACAACTTTATTATTACAACATATAAACTGTGAGTTTAAATACAGATATTGCCATCTAGACAATATTCATACGCAAATAAATCCCCATCATAATTATTGATACATTATTTTATAAAAATAGTGAGGACTACTAAACAACTCTTTCTAGAACCTTCATTACATACCCCACTAAGATTTCATTACATTCTCGCCTCTTGAGAAGAAAAATGGAACAAAAGGAAAAGGGTGAGCTCAACTAGCCCAAAGAAAGAATATTATGACTAAGGTAATATACAACAAATTATCGTTAGTCTTCAACAGGGAAAAATCTAATAGAATACAATAGACAACCAGTTTTTAAATCAACAACTGCAGGGAAACAACAATTCATTAGAAGAGTTAAGTAGAGAATGCAAACTACTATCTTCTATATATGAATTTAAAAGTTCATCATCGATATTTTATCCCAGTAACATCAATCAATATATATCTGGAATCAAATATTCATTTGCACTACAAAGCCAAAGATATTCATCGATTAGTCATGTTCATCTAAACACACTGTTCATCTTTGCACTACGACGCCAAAGATATTCATCAAGAAATCATTCATCTTTGCACTACGTGCCAAAGATATTCAAGAATATCATCATTTAGGATTGAGGATGATGAAAATATTTTAAAAAAAGCGAATCCATTGAAACAAAAGAACAAATATTAAGGATTCAGTATTTTAAACAATCCAAGTTCAAAAATACTTCATAAGTAATCGAGTGGGGTAAAATTCAAGAATGATCAAAACATGGATACAATCAAAATTTAGTATCCATAGTAGATATTTTGGACAAAAAGAAGAAATTTCATTTTTATTGAATAGTGCCGATTCGTGAATAGTCTTGCCGTATTCGTGAATAAGTGCCATATACGTGAATAGTCTTTGTATCGTGAATAGTAACTCAGGACACCAAAAGATAGAAATCACTGAAAAAAATATCTTTACGCTTACGTGAATAGTACTTCGTGAATAAGTAACTCATGAATAAGAACTCATGAATAGTAACTCCCGACATGAAAAAGTTTCAAATTTGATAAAATTTCCAACCAATATTTTGGCATAATGATATTGAAGAAATAAAATCATTTTGAATAAAATAACATCTCTTACCTCGAAAGACAAAGACTTAGTTGAACACAGGATATAGGCTATGACTTGAACTTGCAACCAGTATAGCAATACTCAAAGTATACTCAAAATACTCACAAGAATACATTTCGATAATATAGAGAGAAAACTTGGGTTTCGGTGTGATTTTCAATTCTAACCTAAGCACCCTATTTATAAGAAAATGCTTAGAACACCAAAGTAGAAAATTTAATATAATATTAATATATTTAATAAATTCTCTACGCCCATCTAGACAATCTGATCTCAGCCATCAACACATGTTAAAGATGCCCACAAACATTTAAAAACGTTTTTCTTATTTAAATTATTTTAAACTTCCAAAAATCAATTATTTCTGAGCTTCGGAACTTCAATAATTCATAATAAATAGCCCTTTTGCTAGAAAATTCGAATCTCGCGACTTTCCATAGGAAATTCCATTCTCTACAGCTTTGCAGAAGAAATTTTTTCCAAATTCCAAACAGAAATTGACCGAAATCCACAAACGGACGATTTTACAAGCTATAATTAAATTTCGGTCAATAATTGTGTCCACCAACACACAAAATATGTGTTAAACATTTAATACCACAAAAATACTCTTCCTCGTCATATACTCATATATCCCACATTCATTATAAAAATATCACCGTTAATATATTATTAAAATAATATATTTAAATGAATTATTTTATCAGAAAAAGATAAAATATTAATTTTCAACAATTGTCACATTAAAAATTTTCTCCATCTATATCCACATAAAATCAATATTTTCCTCATCATATAAATCAATAATTAATTATTCACAAATAATATTACAGAATCACAAGATCGCTTGTGACGGTAGTTCGAGAAAAGAGGGCTTTCAATAAGAATTTCTCCTCACTCGAGCGCAATTAGGTGACCAAACCTCTCCTTAGATGAGAACTTTCTAGACATTGCCAATAATGTTATCTAATAATATTATTAGAGATAATATGAATTATTGCTTCGATAATGAAAATCTTGTGTAATGACAATTATTGAAACAATGACAATAATATAAAATATCAATGACAATTATTAAATCAATAAAATAAAATACTAAACAGTAATTACTGTAACAATTATTGAGTAGTGCATTCTTACGTAAGAATCAATAATTGGTGCAATACCGTGTGTTACTGTTCAACAACGCGTATTAGTGTATTTTAACCACTGGGTATTCCAACAGTATTAACGGTAATAACTACACCGTTATTTATAAACAACTTATATTTGTCGTTTTCTTCATCCAATCGCTTTCCGTTATGGGGCCCACAAAAGACTGCGCCGTCGTACGAATATTCCCCGACAATAATGAATATTTTATAACCACTTGCTTATTCAAAATATTTGCGTATTTTACCCATAACTATCCACATTAATCAAATCAACCATTACTATTTCAATATAATAAATAGAGGAAAATAAATTTCATTTATTAATAATTTGGGGTCTTACACCCCTTACCGTAAAAGAAACTGAAAATAAGAGCAGGGAAGTTGCAGAATACTTTTCTATAGTTTCTCTATAATTTTTCTCTCTGGAGTTTCAGTGAATTCGTAAGAAATAATGAAGGAATGAGTTTCTATTTATAGGAGAACGGAAGGATACTGTGCAAGGAAAATTATTTATGCAATCAATCGGATGAAATTATTTTTTTCCAATCAATAATCAAACCAATTAAAATATAATATATATATAACACATGTTTTCAAATTATATATCCACATAAAATCAATATTTTTCTCATCATATAAATCAATAATTAATTATTCACAAATAATATTACTGAGAATCAAGATCGCAACCGTGCCGTTCCTCAGGAAAGATGGGGCTTTCAATAAGAATTTCTCACTTCTTGGGCGCAATTAGGTGACCAAACCTCTCCTTGAGTAGAACTTTCTAGACATTGCCAATAATGTTATCTAATAATATTATTAGGATAATATGAATTATTGCTTCGATAATGAAAAAAATCGTGTAATGACAATTATTGAAACAACAACAATATAAAATATCAACGCAGCAATTATTAAATCAATAAAATAAAATACTGAATAGTAATTACTGTAACAATTATTGGGTAGTGCATTCTTATGTAAGAATCAATAATTGGTGCAATACTGCGTAATATTCTTCGCTCAATGGCGTATTAGTGTATTTTAACCACTGGGTATTCCAACAGTATTAACGGTAATAACTACACCGTTATTTATAAACAACTTATATTTGTCGTTTTCTTCATCCAATCGCTTTCCGTTATAGGGCCCTAAAAGATTGTGCAAGTAAATGCACGAATATTCCCCGACAATAATGAATATTTTATAACCACTTGCTTATTCAAAATATTTGCGTATTTTACCCATAACTATCCACATTAATCAAATCAACCATTACTATTTCAATATAATAAATAGAGGAAAATAAATTTCATTTATTAATAATTTGGGGTCTTACACCCTTTACCGTAAAAGAAACTAAAAATAAGAGCAGTGAAGTAGCAGAATACTTTTCTATAGTTTCTCTATAATTTTTCTCTCTGGAGTTTCAGTGAATTCGTAAGAAATAATGAAGGAATGAGTTTCTATTTATAGGAGAACGGAAGGGTACTGTGCAAGGAAAATTATTTATGCAATCAATCGGATGAAATTATTTTTTTCTAATCAATAATCAAACCAATTAAAATATAATATATATATAACACATGTTTTCAAATTATATATATCAATATTATATATATACCACTTAATTTTTCTCCCCCATAACCAACATCTATCCCCACCCACCCACCCACCCACCCAACCAACCAAAAATCAATTTCACTACATTCTTACACATCATTATCACACTACCACTTTTCCACCATTTTTTCACACACATCACACACCTATCACTTTCACTTATCATTTTCTCCCACCATATACTCAATACACATATATACTTCAATACGTATACTCTTCCATTTCCAAAATCATTTTCCCAACACATATGGGCCCCACATGTGGCCCCCACATGTGGGCCCCACCTTTAAAAATTTTCTACCGATTATTTTGAAAAATGGGTAAATAGAAATCCATAAAATAAGCAAATTTCATAATAAATCACCTTAATAATTTTAACAACATTTATCACTTTTATTATAATTCACAATATTAATCGACCGTGTCGTTCCAGGGAAGAGGGCTTTCAATAAGGATTTTCCCTATATTGGCGCATGATTAGGTGACCAAACCTCTCCTTGCGCGAACTTCAGACATCGTTAATATTGCAATTTATAATATTAATAACTCTGTCATTTCAATTATTGATTTAATAATATATAAAATATCGACAATAATTGAATCAAATAACGTGAGATCTTATGCAACAATTCTTATAGCAATAATTGAACAAAATTGAGTGACTTCTCACGTAAGCATTAATAATCAATACTGAGTGTATTCTTATATACAACCACGTATTCATTGTACTTTTTCTACTACAAAGTAGTTCAACAAGATAGCAGTAAAACTTTCGTAGTTATTTTCAATAAAATATTTTTGTCGTTTTCTCAATTCGACTATAATTACATTGTGGGGTCCACCAATGATTGTCTTTGTCATTTAATATTCCCCCCACACAAAAGAATATTCCCCGACCAATCGAATATAATACAACAACTTGTATACTTTGCAAAATTTATAAATACTACCCACAACTATAACATTATATCAAATCCACTCCATAATATTTAAAAAATATTTCGAGAAATTTAAATCTTTATTCATAAAATCTGGGTCTCACAATCTCCCTCCTTATGGAATTTCTCTCCGAAATTTACGTGCACGCACTGGTATGTCGAGCAGATGAGGACACTTCGTCGATTCTAACTCTTGAGGTATAACCTTTAAGCGTAGGATATATTCCGAGATTTTAACAGTACATCTTCACACGTTAAATCATCCATTATCTCGTCGGTTCTAAATCAATAATGTGGTTCGAGTCGTCCCACATATTTACGTAATCATCGATACGTGAAAAGCGTTATGAACACGCGATATACTTGGACGGTAAAAACGAAGTCTACAGAAGCCACGATTCCTACTCGATCGAGGATTTCAAATGGGCCAATTAAATCGAGGGTTGAGATTTCTTCTTCGTCGATTCTTGCTTTTAGAATAACGCCTCTTGAACCTTCTTCTTCACATTTATCATTTCGAGTCGCAGCTTGGCGAGCTTTAACTTTATCGATTAAAGTCGATTTTACTCGTATATTCGCTATCTTTACGTGGGTCTTTAGAGTCTTTAACTCTATCTTCATCATTTGCAAGTTATACGAAATGGGTGTTTGTGTTAACAACATCGCACTCATAAATGCATACGATCTTTTACTCAACGCGTCAGCTACCACATTCGCTTTTCCACGATGATATTAAATGGTATGGTTGTAATCTTCAACAGCTCGAGCCAATGTCCTTGACGCATGATACGTTCGTTTTGGTTGAAGAAATATTTAAGGGTTTTAGAAATGGGTTTTGTACTGGGGTCAATACAAAATTCGATTTTACGCTCTAGGATAGGCTAAAAAGTCTTTAAGAATACGTCAGGAATTTTATTAACAATAGAAATATCATTCAAAACTGTGACTCTCATCCATGACTTGGATAGTATGTCACATTGATACCTATCAACTTGCCATCGTCATTCACGACGTCGCCTACAGAAAGTCTGGCTTCGGTGCATTCCACACAAGGAAGTCAACAACGAAAGGATCGGGGCTCTTTACTTATGGCTTGATATGACAATGATTGACTTTAGTGGTTTGGTTACTTTGAATTCGTATAACAGGTTGGTTAGGAGTATGAAAGCTAACAATCTTACAAAAATATGATGAGTAGTTAACCAATCGATTCCTAAAATCACATCAAAGGCAAGTATTTTTAAAGAGATATGATCGATAGGTAACGTGAAAGTGTTGATTTGAATCAAACAAGATTTATAAATAGTAGAGGTAACGAAGGTTTCTCGCAACAGAGTTTCGACAGATAAATCAAAGTCTAATTTCTCCGAAGTCAAATTTAAACATTGAACACAACTAAGTGAAATAAAAGAGTGAGTAGAACCGGTATCGAATAAGGTATAAACTTTGCAATTATTTATAATTAACTAACCCGTGCTAACTTCGTTTGGGTTACTCGCTTTTTGAGAAGTCACGAAAAATGCTCTCCTCCACCACTTCTAGGTTTTGACTTTTTCCGAAGCGGTGCTTTGGTGCCTCCATCCTAGTGAACTTGTCTTCGGTGAACGACAAAATCGTGCTAGGTGACCTTCTTTTCCACAATTATAACATGCTTTGGACGGCATCGCGCAGTTTGGACTGATATGTCCCTCCCCTCTGCATTTGAAACATATGATAGGTGGTCGTTCTCTTTCCTTAACAACGGTCTTCAGTCTTTGACGTCTTTCCATCATTGTTGAATTTCTCTTCTTGAAATGTCCATTCTTATTATTTTGGCCATGATTACCACCAAGTGGTTACCATTTCGCATGTTGATTCCTTTATGCTTATTGTCACCGCTCGATGGATCGCTATCACGGTATTATTATTTTGCATTACCGCTTCTCTTTTGGTTGGGTTGACTCCACTATCGCACTCAAAGAATCGAGCCCTATTAACAACATCCGAATACAAACAAAGTTTATGAGAAATGAGGTATTGACGTATCTCGGGTTTCAAACCTCTTAAAAACATTCGCGTCATTCTCTCCTCATTATCAACCAAATGGGAATTAAACCGGGAAACAAGCAAACTTGGCTTCAGATCGCGATACGATACGGTCATGTTGTTTTGTTCAAGCTTGATGAACTCTACCTCTTTCATGTGACGAATACTTTAGAAAAAGTACTTATCGTTGAACAGTTCCTGAAACTTCTCCCAAGACATCTTGATCTGGCGGGGTTGAGTACGCTTTTTCTGATTTCCACCAATAATATGCCTCAAGACGCATGACATGAAGGTGGCAAAGGAACCTTTGCTCTCGGAGCATCCCAATACATCAAATATCTTATTGATCGCTTAATTCACGTCTCGCCTTTAAGTGGTTTTGGCTCTCCAAAGAACTCCGGTGGTCCCAATTCCTTAAACTGCTTGGCGGTGACCATCCGAGAATTGCCAGTGTTTCCACCTGCATATTGGACATGAGCTGCTCTTGCCTGATGTTGCATGAATTGCATGAAACCTCGGAACATTCCATCGTTCATCATTTGATCAGTGTTGTTGTTTGCACGAGGATTCAGCGCTCCACGATGCACATTATCCCATTATTGATCTGTGGAGACTCAACGGTCTCCTGTGCTCCATTGATAATCTCAACATTCTCGGATGTCATTTTCAAATACTGCCACAAAACAAGAGTTAAATAACATATCACATATTATCCCTATACTCTAACCGACCAATTAAATACCAAATAAACTTAGGTAGGTCATACTAGCGAAAGAATTCCCCGTCTCTCCCCTCCTAGTTCTGTTTCACATCTCAGCCAAGGATCATATTCCTAAGCTTTGATACCAACTGTGACGCCCCCAAAATAGGTATACATCACCCATCTTGAGTCGCCAAATACATGGTACAAAATTCAAATACAAACTAATAATACAGCAGTCGTGTAAAATACGACAAAACACATGCTGTGAGTTTAAATACAAATATTGTCTTCTAGATAATATCCATTCTCAAATAGAGTCCTCGTTACATTTATTGTCACACTATTTAACAGAATAGTGAGGACTACTAATACTATCATCTGAACCGTCACTCCATTCTCGATCAATTCCCGCCATTGCGTTCTCATTTTCAAGAGAGAAAAGTGAAAGAAAAAGGTGAGCTCAACTAGCCCAAGAAGAAATATTATGACTAAGATAATGCAGAATAAATTATCATTAGTCTTCAACAATGTTAAACTGATAAAATACAATAGACATTAAGTTTAACTGCAGCGGAACAAGCAATCCATTAAAAGAGTCAATTAGAGAATAGAATCTACTATCTTTTATGATTTAAAAAGTTTTTCATTACTTTTATCGCTGGGACTCATCTTAATAAATATTTCACATCATCGAATCACCCCTGCACTACGCCAAGGATATTCTTTAGTACCACGACCACAAATTATCCATGCACTACGGGCCAAAGATAATTATGTTTTCATCAACGGTCCTGATCATGCTATAAAACAATTCATCTTTGCTCCCTTGGCCGAAGAGAATCCATAGTCATAATCATACCAAAAGCGCCCATCAATGCACTACTACGCCAACGAGGATTTTTTTCACATCATTTGTAACATTACGGCCATGATTATAAGAATAATCCCTCGTTCATAATCATACCAAGTCCATCTATGCACTACAGGCCACAGATGACTTTGAACATAATATAAACATGAGGATGATGACAATGGTATAAGAATTCAATAAAACAAGTTCACAATTAATTTGTCCAGGAACCAATAACGTCCAAATTGTCAACATGATACTGCTTTGTAGAGTAAAATTCAAGAATGCTCAGAAGAATATTTCTATGAAAAGATATTGGATGAAACGCAAATATCAAGGATATTCCACTAATTTCATGGAGTATAGAAGTCAAAACTTTAACCAACTGAGTATAATAAAGAATGAAATAACAAAAGAAATCACCATGCATGCGTGCAGATTACATGTAAAGTTATTCCAACAGAATAATAATAACGGAACCAAGTCGTGAAATTCACATAACCAAGGGATGTTCCAACAGAATAATAAGTGCGAAATAATAAATAATGGAACCAGTCAAATTGTAAAACATCTGTATATGATATATTAAACGTAATAATAAAGACGGAATAATAAATAATGGAACCAGTGGGTGTAAAACACACGCATGAGATATTCCAATAGAATAATAAAGAGCGAATAATAGAAGAATGTCACCAAGTATAGGGTAGGTATAGCAGATACAAAAGTTATTCCAATGATAATAATAAGAAATGGAATAACAACAGCTTCTCTTCATGAATAAGAAAGAATAACACCCCTCACAGTAAAAGAAACTTAATATAAGAGTAGGGAAGTAGTAGAATACTTTTCTATAGTTTTTCTATAATTTTTCTCTCTGGAGTTTCAGTGAATTCGTAAGAAATAATGAAGGAATGAGTTTCTATTTATAGGAGAACGGAAGGGTACTGTGCAAGGAAAATTATTTATGCAATCAATCAGATGAAATTATTTTTTTTCCAATCAATAATCAAACCAATTAAAATATAATATATATATATATAACACATGTTTTCAAATTATATATATCAATATTATATATACACCACTTAATTTTTCTCCCCCATAACCAACATCTATCCCCCACCCACCCACCCAACCAAAAATCAATTTCAATACACTCTTACACATCACTATCACACTACCACTTTTCCACCATTTTCCACACACATCACACACCTATCACTTTCACATATCATTTTCTCCCAACATATACTCAATACACATATATACTTTCATACGTATACTCTTCCATTTTCAAAATTATTTTCCCAACACATATGGGCCCCACACCTATAAAAATTTCCTACCGATTATTTTGAAAAATGGGTAAATAGGAATCCATAAAATAAGTAGACTTCATAAAAAATCACCTTAATAATTTTAACAACATTTATCACCTTTATTATAATTCACAATATTAATCGACTGTGTCGCTCCTGGAAGAGGGGCATTCAATAAGGATTTTTCCCTATTAGCGCCTTGATTAGGTGACCAAACCTCTCATGGCGAGAACTTACAGACATCATTAATATTGTAATTTATAATATTAATAACTCGTCATTTCAATTATTGATTTAATAATATATAAAATATCGACAATAATTGAATCAAATAACGTGAGATCTTGTCGCAACAATTACTATAGCAATAATTGAACAAAGCTGGTGACTTCTCACGTAAGCATTAATAATCAATACCGTGTCTTACTATGCAACCACGCCAGACATCGTATTTTTTACTACCGAGTAGTTCAACAAAGATTAATCAGTAAAACTTTTGCCGTTATTTTCAATAAAATATTTTTATCGTTTTCTCAATCCGATAATAACATTGTGGGGTCCACTAATAATTGTCTTAGTCGCATCGAATATTCCCCCACACAAAGAATATTCCCCGACTAATCGAATATAATACAATAACTTGCATACTTTGCAAAATTTATAAATACTACCCACAACTATAATATTATATCAAATCCACTCCATAATATTTAAAAAAATATTTCGAGAAATTTAAATCTTTATCCATAAAATCTGGGGTCTCACACATTTGGAAAGAAAATAATAAATTTGATATATCCATATATTTGCTCATTTTCATTTCTTTTTTTTCCCCTATCTATTATAAATTCCACGTGAATGAGTTATTATTAGTAAAAGTTATAAATTTTAAAATAATCTCATATTTAATAAGTATAAATAAAAAATAATCTTATATTTTAGGACAAATATCAATTAATTTAAATAAAATTATGATTAAAATTAAAAAAAGTTTAGGGGTAAGATATATAGCTTTAAATTGAATAAAAGAGATAATTATCTCGCTCCTTACCTGCCTACCAACCATTTAAATTTTCATTGTTTATCACGGATCAGAAATTTGGAGGTGTGGTTTATAAAATTTCTGACATTGTATTTTTATACGAGCACTTCTACACAGATCAAAAATTGGGACAGAAAAATTGGATTTTTTTTTTTACTTGTGACTCTTAAAAAATGTATAATATTTATTTCAACAAAGATTTTTATAAAATACAGGGTTTTAAGTGTAATTTAGATACATATAAAAGAACAAGGTTGAATAGTCTCTAAATTACACCTAAAACACTATATTTTATAAAAATTTATGTTACAATAAATACTATACATTTTTTAGGAATTAGAAGCAAAAAAAAATAAATCAAAAATATCCAATTTTCCTGTCCCAATTTTCGGTCTGCCAAGACTTTTTCTTTATATATACGTACGTACCAAGTAGTATGCATCATGAGAATACCGTGACATTTCACTATCTTATAATGCCTCCCTCCCTCGATATAAGTTGTTTTAGATAAATATTTTTGTCTATTAATATTTATTCATTCCGTTATTTGTCTCATACTCTCTCTTCAATGTTTTCCATGATTTACTCCTAAAAAAAACTCAATGGTCTCATTTACTTTTATTTTATTTCCATTTCTCTCTCCCCACAAAACACCTTAATTATAAGGGGTAATTTGAGAATATATGTGATCAATTCTCCTAGATAACCATAAACGTCAAATAATTAGGAATAAAAATGAAAATCCAAAAACGACCTATATTTAGGAATAAAATGAGTATTATTTTAAAATTTTAAGTAAATATTAATTGTTTAGTTTTCAATATTATTTTAAATATTAAATATAAATTTGGTTTTTTTCGCTATTTTCTGTCCCATAAATAATATTTTTTTGTCTTCTAATAAAAAGACAATATAAGTAATTGATATTATATTTAATTTTATTACTATACAACCATTTCTTTTAATATTGACATTAAATTATAAATTCCACGTCAGTTAAAGATTCAAGAATATCCCTCAACTCCGGCCGGATCAAATTTTTTTTCTCAATAATGATGGATTTTAATTAATTTTTTTTTATTGAAATTAAATAAAAAAAACTTGAACTAATCATAATATTAACTCCTCATAATAATGTTTACAAATTATAATAAATATTCATAATTTAAACTAAAAAAAAAATTAAATAAAAAAATATCAAGATATAATTTAAAATTTTACTTCAGTTACTTGTCATATTTTAATTTGATTGATTCCCCAAATGTTTAATGTAAGACCCCAACTTTTATGAATAAAAAGAATTTTTATAAATATCATTTTTGAATATTATGGACTAAATTTGATATAATGTTATAGTTGTGAGTAATATTTATAAATTTTGCAAAAGTACGCAAGTTGTTATATAATATTCGATTGGTCGGGAATATTAAATGACGACAAGACAATCATTGGTGAACCCCACAATGTAATTATCATTCGAATTGAGAAAATGACAAAAATATTTTTATGAAAATAGCATGGAAGTTTTAATCACGTGACATCGTTGAACTACTTGGTAGTAAAAGTACAATAATACGCGTGATTGCATAGTAAGACACTGTATTGATTATTAATGCTTATGTGAGAAGTCACTCGGTTTGATTCAATTATTGTCGATATTTTATATGTTATTAAATCAATAATTGAGATGACGAAGTTGTTAATATTATTATTTGCATTATTAACGATGTCTGTAAGTTACTTGAGAGAGAGGTTTGGTCACCTAATTTGGCGCCAATAGGGAGAAATCCTTATTGGAAAGCCCTTCTTTCCAGGAACGACACAGGTCGATTAATAGTGTGAATAATAATAATGATGATGACGCTTTTATTTTATTTGTATTATTAACGTAATAAAACAGAAAAACTTTTTATATAAAACAGTATACTTTTATAAAGTTATTCGTTTTATTAGGCTAATAGTAAAATCTTTTTATATAAAACAGAATACTTTTATAAAGTTATCTATTTTATTAGACAATAATTAGAATATATTATATTTTTTTATGCATAGTGTTTCACGTAGTGTTTTGCATAGTAAAATCTTTTTAAAAGTTATTCGTTTTATTAGATTATAAATAGAATATATTATATTTTATTTAAAAGATTTTACTTTAAATATGGACCGTCCGATTAAAGTAAATCAATTTGGACCGTTCATGAATTAGTAACTATTCATTCTATTATTCTATAAATAGAAGCTCATTCCTTCATTATTTCTTACGAATTCACTGAAACTATATAGAGAAACTATAGTAGAAAGAAGAAAAATATTCTAGTACTTCCTTATTAGATATCAAGTTTCTTTTACGGTAGTGGGTATTATTTCTTTTGTATTTATGAAGAGAACTTCTATTATTCCATTTTTATTATTACATTGGAATAACTTTGATACGTGGCTACCCTATACTTGGTGAAATTCTTACGTATTCCATTATTTATTATTCTCATTTGGAATATCTCGTCTCATCTTTTTACGGGACGATTGATTCTTTATTATTATTATTCATTGGAATATTCATTCAGGCTTTTACGCTGGGACACGGTTAAAATCTTTATTATTTTGTTGGAACATCTGTTGGTGTGAATTTTACGACTGGTTTCATCATTTAGTATTCTCATTGGAATAATATGTCTATCGCAATCATCGCATGCATGGTGATTTATGTTGTATTCTATTCTTTATTATTCGTTAGAATATCACCGCGGCGGTCGTATTACGCCCCGACATGGTTCCGTTATTTATTATTACGATGGAATAACCTGCATCATGCAATCACCGCATGCGTGGTGATTTCTTTTGTTAGTCCATTCTTTATTATACTCAGGTTGGTTAAAGTTTTGACTTCTACACTCCATGAAATTAGTGGAATATTTCGATATTTTGCGCTTCATCCAAAGATCTTTTCATAAAAATATTCTTACGAGCATTCTTGGATTTTACTTTACAAAGAAGTATCATGTTGACAATTTGGGACGTTATTAGTTCTGAATAAATTAATTCTTGAACTTGTTTTATTGAATTCTTATATCATTGTCATCATCCCCATGTTTATATTATTTTTGAAAGTCATACGTATTTTGTAGTGCATATATGGACTTGGTATGATTATGACTGTGGATTATTCGGTGTAATCTTAACCAGTAATGTTATAAATGATGTGTTAAAAGTCCTCATTGGCACTGAAGTGCATTGATGGGACGAGTTGTTGGCATGATCATGACCATTGATGAATACACAAATATCCTTGGTAGTAGTGCATAAATAATTTGTGGTCGTGTTCTAATGAATATCCTTGGCCAGTAGTGCATGGATGATGTGGATTATTTATTAAGCTCGGATCTTAGCGATAAAAGTGATGAAAAACCTTTTAAATCATAAAAGATAGTAGATTTTATTCTACTTGACTCTCTTAATGGATTATGTTACTCACTGTGATTAAACTTGATGTCTATTGTATTTTATCGGTTTAATGATTGTTGAGGACTAATGATAATTTATTCTGCATTATCTTAGTCATAATATTTCTTCTTGGGCTAGTTGAGCTCACCCTTTCTTTCATCGTTCTCTTTGTGAAATGAGAACTCAGCGGGACTACTAGTCGGGGAGCGGAGTGATGGTCGAGAGATGGTGTCTAAGTAGTCCTCACTATTTACATTAAGCAGTGTGATAATAAATGTAATGAGGACTAAATTGAGTGTGGATATTGTCTAGATGACAATATTTGTATTAAAACTCACAACATGTATTTTGTCGTATTTTACACCACTGTTGTATAATCAAGTTGTATTTGAATTTAGTACCATGTATTTGGCGACTCAAGATGAGTGATGTATACCTATTTTGGGGGCGTCACATTTAAAGTCTCAAACTAAATTTATTTTCTATATTCAAACACTCATGAATTAATTTCAAAACATAAATCGATTTTGGTATCTTTTTATAAGTTTCAAATAAGCCTCGATGTATCTTTTTTGTTTATTATTCCATCTTATTTGGTTTGTTTATGATAATTATTTTATTTGTTCTAAAAAAAAGGTAAAAATGAGAGTAGTAGTAAATAAGTACTATAATGATTTAGTGTTACTTCTTTTGGAGCTTATTGTTGTTCAGCTTGTGCAATTACGAAAAATGATTGATTTCTCGTTTAACCACCTAATTCTAATACTAGCAGTCAAATTTGGAAGCGCAAACTCTCATTGAAACTCACATAAAGAAAAAATGCAGAACTGCAGATAAAAATAATTTGACACAAATCCAATTCTCGACACAGTTACATCATTTCATTTGAACATTAAAACTACATACTCATCCAATATTAACAACATCAACAATTGTACTCATCACCGGAAGTCCTCAACCCACAAGGCCGCAATAAATTCAATTAAATTATCAAACAAAAAAAATCCTAATTAGTTACCTCTTAAGTTCAAAATATAACAAATAAATTAAATTGGGTTTAACCTCAAGTTCTCAACAACCAATAAATTCAAATAAACTACAAATTTTAAATTATTAAAAAAATTAATCATAATTTAGTTATCTTCTAAATTTAATTATTTTAATATGTGCAAGATTTAGTGTCGTAATAAGATGTAAAAAAAGTAGTGGGCCTAGTGGCGAATATGTTTTGAGAAAGTGAAGTCTAATTTAATCTGTCTTGGGAAAGTAAAACCTAGTTTGTGGCCTGAGGGACGACTAAAAAAGAAAATATACCAATCCAAATTGGGCTTATTAATTCTTTAAGAAGGCTGATTAGATTGGGCCTGATCCGACCGGAATTTTTTTCCGAACTGCAAGATTTTGTATTAAAACATAGTTACGAATACGATGATGTTATTTTAGGTTATGGAAAACTCAGAAAACTGATAAACAAAAACACAGGCTTTGATTTGAGAAACTTTTACACATAGCCCCCGTTTGTGTAAGCTTCGTTGGGACTGGAGAAGAACCCAGATCTTATTTACGGACTCCCCCAAAAAGCTCCTATCTCTCTCTATCGAGCTCAGAGTTTCTATGAACAGCATATGAAATAAACGGATTTCAATTTTTTGACAGTGCAAATCAAATAAAGGTCTGTTCTTTATCCTGTAATTAGTGTTTATTTGTGACAGGAAAATGCTTAGCTAATCGGTACTTTGCATTTTGATTGTCTTATATTATTCAGATCCTTGATGGGCTGTGACAATATTTTGTATGGGAAAAATTGAATTGAGCAAATATAGAATTATGATTTTTTGATTATATAGGAAATGGGTATTGAACTGGTCTTTTCAAAGGATTTGTAATTTCTTATTTTTATTTTTGCAACTCTTTCTTTCTTTGTCTTCATCTCCTATTGGCCAGGATTAGCCATGCAAAAGGATTAGCCATGCTATTGGTATTCATCTGTCACACCTGACGTGAAGAGGGGAAACTACATTTTGTAAATTTACATTTTTCCTTTTCCTCCCCACCAACTATTAATTTATTGTACAGAGATTATATATGTTAAAAATTAAGTTGCTTGTTGATATTCATTTGCGATATCCATGTAATTTGTTCGTGGAGATTCAACAAAAACAATCTGCTCCAATTTATTTTTAAAATTGGCTTGCAGTTATATAATGTGTTGTTCATCCTGTAAACTATTGTCTACTGCTTACTATGATTTAACACTAGTAATTCTCTTATTATTTGTCTTTCCTCTGTTTGGTTGTTAAAGAATCGGGTAAAAAAAAGCATGTAAAGGGAAATCTAAACCATATGTCCTATCAAGACTAAGTCAAACAACTCAAGGAAATCTCGGTTCACTTGAGCATTGTAGGAAATTCGCATCTTGGGTTATCTTTACATTATTGGTTTCTCCCCTTTCCTATTTTTTTGGCTCATGTCAACTTAACTAATTTGGGTTACCTTTTCATGCAGTAGGTATCTATTATCAACTTAAAAGTGTTGCAATGTATGCAAGGAGATTGAAGTGCAAACATAAAAGATGGGACCTCGTGTTTCAACCATACAAATATTTACTTGGTTCAAATTATAGTAGTATCACTTGCTGTCGGTCACTGAACCAGGCTACAATAATAGCGAACTACTCATCTCAACGTAGTTTGATCAGAAGATGTATTTCGGATTCATTCTCATTTAGAACTATTGACTCTGGTATAACAGAATTGCATGGGAGGTATAATGCTATTTGGAGGAGTAGTTGGCTACGGTTTTATAGCTCCAAAGGTGATGGCAGGAATGCTAGTGAGGATAAACATATACCAGTAAAAGATGGGTCTAAGTCTAACCTTGATAAGAAAAAAATCATAAGTGAAAAGGTCAATGAAGAAAAGTCTGATGCACATGCTCGACTTGGCGAGCTAGATCAAAAAGAGTGGCTCAATAATGAGAAGCTGGCAATTGAGAGTAAGAGAAAAGAATCACCTTTTCTAACCAGACGGGAAAGATATAGAAATGAATTTTTGAGGAGGGTTGTTCCGTGGGAGAAAATAACAGTGTCATGGAAAACATTTCCTTATTACCTTCAGTAAGTATTCTCTATTGTACCAATAAATTTCCTTTGCAATATAACTACAACTTCTAGTGAATCATGTTACTGTTCTTGCAGTGAACACACGAAAAATCTTTTAATGGAATGTGCTGCTTCTCATTTAAAGCATAAGAAGTTCACTGCAGCTTATGGTGCCGGTTTGACTTCTTCAAGTGGGAGAATACTGCTTCAGAGTATTCCAGGTTGACTATTGTATTGACCCATCCTTTTTGAAATGTTGCATTGTATTTCTCAATAAATAGATTTCTTTCAAGCTTGCTGATAAAAAAATTGTTTGGGCCGCTGATTGGCAGGTACTGAGCTCTATCGAGAAAGGATGGTTAGAGCACTTGCGCAGGATTTACAAGTTCCACTTCTAGTGCTTGACAGCAGTGTTCTTGCCCCCTATGTAAGCTTCAATATCTAAATAAGTTCTACATACAATTTTTTAGTTGTGTGAAAAATCAGTCTACAAAATAATATGGCCTCCATCTCTTTATTATCATCACCGAAATCTTAAATTTTGTAAATATTTGCTATTAATTTGTGCAGGATTTTGGTGAAGATTGCTCATCTGAAAGTGAATCAGATGAGGATAATGCAGTTTCAGGTGAAGAATCTACTTCAGAGTCAGAGGTCGAAGATGAGAATGATGCAAGTAATGAGGAAGAGTGGACAAGTAGCGCCGAGGGAAAATCAGACCGTAGTGATAATGATGAAGTTGATGTGCATGCATCTGTTGAGGTGTTGAAGAAGCTTGTTCCCTACAACCTTGAAGATTTTGAGAAGGTAACTGTTTGTGGGAAGCCTGATACATCTAGTATCACTCTCCTGAATTTTAGTTTGGTAAACAATGTCATTTTTGCTTCATTCTATATTGTGCTACAAAATTGTGAAATGTGAGCTTTGAGCCGCTTTCTCAAATTTGAATAAATTTTGGCAGAGAGTCTCAGGAGAATCTGAAAGTCCCTCTGAATCTTCAAAGGAAGAGGCTGTTGAACCTTCTGATAAACCTAAAAGGCCGTTGAAAAAGGGTAAGAGCTTGAAGTGCATACCATTTTTACAATATGAAATTCCAAGTCCCTTGCATTTCATCTCTCTCTTTTTTTGCCCTGACTGTAGCAGTTTTAGAAGGGTCCGTTAGTATGGAGAGTCCATGTTGTAACGGGCTTTACTGTTTCTTCTTTATGTCAATTCTTCTTTTATCTAAATAAGTTTATTCAATCAAGCGGCGTAATACTTCTCAAAATCCCTAAAATGTGTGAGCCTAAGAGATGGCCTGGCACTTGTTATCTTCTTTGAAGTTTCCAAAGTTTGTGGGAGAGGTACAAATATTTATTTTACAAAAAAGGGAAATCTCCCCATGAGATGACCCCACGAATACACAAATTTACATTCATAGTTTAAAATAATCATGTTGGAGATGGCAAATTGGGAAAGAATATTATTTGTGTCTAAACGGAGTTTAAAGACAGATATTTAAGGGTGTTGCTAGATTGAAACTGAAACTAGAACTGCAAAAAGAATCTATGTATGGGATGAGTGCACTAGCTATAAGAAAGCACACTTTCCTTCTACTTATCAATATGAGGTTCTCGTCATATTGGAATTGAATTTTCGCATCTGGGGACGACTTAAAGTACCAATTTCGATCCATCACTCTTAAAATCCTTCTAATCTCTTACATAACATATTAAGAAAAGTGTCTCAAAGAAATTCTTATGAATAAATTGGTGGTTGCCTTAAAAGATGAGATAACCAAGGGGTCTTGGTTCAATGGTTATCCCCATTCCTTGTGTACCAAGAGGGTGGAGTTTCAAACCTTGGCAGTGGCAAAGGATGTGTGTGTTTCAATTATGTCTTAAACTAGTAAAAAAAACAATTTAAAGAAAAATAGTGGCTTGTAAGCACATGCTGGTTATGGATAATCCTTTTTTAAGAGCTCAAGGGATTTAAATAATTGATCTAATGAAGTGGATTCTAGTAGATATGTGAAGTTGCCTGTTTGCATTTGGATGTGTAAGAGTAAGACTTTGAAGAAGTGTTTGCCAGGAAAGCTAGCCCATCAGAAAATTAGAGAAAAGGAATGCGGTTTGTGGCATTGTGCTATTTTTCTTCTTCTTTTATAAGTGGCATTGTTCCATAAATTATAAATGCAATACACCAATTATATATTTATCTAGTGGGCGATTGGGATCTAAGTAACATAGTTAAAGTTATTTATCTTTTTTCACATATAGTTTTCTTGGAGCATGCCCTAGTACTGTCTTCCTAGATGTCTATAACTGCTCTTATTTTCTAATTTTCAATATAAAAAGACTTTCACCAACAGGAGTTTAGAAGTTTGTTATGTGAATATCATACTCATGTTTCACCATAATTAAATTTCATTGTTCTAATTAGAAATATTTATTTTTTGGTTTTCATATCATCAGAAATGTCGCAAGTGAGAGTGCAGGTTTTTTTGATAGTGTTGCAGAAGGGGGACCCCATAGATTTAGTGGCAGTGGTGAGAGTAGGCAGATTGGCATTTAGAAGAATCTCCTTAGTGGTGGTGTTGATATGGTAGAGGGAGATGGGGTGGGGAAGGCAATTTAGAAGGTGATATGGGCTTGGTAGTAGCATGGTGGGAGTGATTGTGGTAAAGGGAAGTTGGGAGAAGATATTGTACATCTCCCTTCTCGACATTTCATCAGATTGTTTTCGATTTATTGATTAGAAAGCTGATTGTATGAGTTTCTTTTCATTTATTTATTTGCAATTTTTGATTATTCATTTACAGGGGACCGGGTTAAATATGTTGGGCCTTCTGTCTGCATTGAAGCTGAGAACAGGTGATTGTCTTCTCTACTACTTGTTCAATAGGATACTTTATGTACGTCTATATTTTCTTTGGATTCTTTGTTTGTGTAATTTGTTTATTCGTCTATTTTTCAAGTCTTCTTTTTGGTATGTTTTAACTTGTTAGAGTTTGTGTTTATGTGCTATTGGTTCTACGAATACAAGTCCAACAATCTTTTACCACATGTTCTAGATGAAGTATAATGTTGGATCTAGGATTTGAAGCTTATCTTAGTGGTTGGTCTTGGATAATTTAGTCTTCTTCTAAAGACACTGTAGTGTCAAGGTACGTACTGTTTCACTTGGAATATTGGAAAGATGACAAACCCGTAACGGAAGAGTGGGGTTCTGATATTCGTTATGTATCTTTCATTCTTTTGAAAGCCCTTCAGAATTAATAAAACCCCCAATGAATGTAACTTTAGCCTCACCTACTTATTGACACATCCAATGCATCACAGGATCATATTGGGGAAGATACCGACGTCTGATGGTCCAACAAATGCTTATACCATTATCCGTGGCAGGTGGGTTGGTAAGTCATAGGGACATATGGAAGGAAAATTAATGTCTTTTTGTATGTGCAAATAATTAGATGAGCTATATCGAGTGTCAAATAAGACATCTTCCTCTTTCCTCTGTTATCATTTTCTCTAGTTTTGCTCCTTTGACGAATAAGATACATAGTAGTGTTTCACAGTTTTTGATGATGAAAAGAAAAAAGAGAGGTTCATATGTAGCCCAAGAGGTGGTAAAAATGGTAGAGACTTTGAGTAATAATATCCATATTACTGGTTCCGTTTCCTATTTTTGGAGGCAAAACTACCTATTTAAATGTATTAAAAAAATCCTATAGTGCCCCTAAACATTTGTTGGTAAGTGGTACTGTTAGTAGTGAACGTTGACTCTCATACCTTATGTGATGTGGTTAAGTTTAACTGTTTTAGTTACACTGTTCTCTTCGCGTGAAGCTGAATATTTTGGGACATGTAAATGTGTTATAGACATGTGACCTTTATCTTTTTAACAATTGGCAATAACTCATAGGATTTTGGTTATTACTTCATGAGAACTGGATCTGAGGTGCTCTATCAGTTTCAGTCTGTACTAATATATGCATATGATGTGTTGTTGATTGTTGGTTCTTCACTCTACCTTTGGTGCCGTTTTACTGAAATGTTATGCTTCTTGTTCTTTATTTAAATTTTAATAATTCAAAATTGTGTGTATGATGTGTATGCTTTTCACTGTATATTTGTCCTCTCGCCATTTTATTTAGCTTAGTGTATTATGGGTATGTGGAGGTCTGGTAGAGAATAGTGGATTAGCAGGCAAAACTACTATGTTTGCTGTGTATCCCCCATTTTCTTGAGATCAAGTAAGTAACTCTCTAGAATTCAAAAAAAAAAAAAGAAAAAGAAAATTTTTCCTTGAAAAGCATTGTCTTGATTTAGTCAAATAGATATATGCTCTCTAGATGTTAACAGATGACCTTTGCGTTGCGTCTACATTTGAGGTCTAAGAGTTGAATTAGTGAGTTATCAATCATCAAGGGAAAGTTGAGGGTTGCATTATTTGTTGATGTAAATATCCTCAGTTTCTCTTCTCTATGATGCTTCAGTTGGGAATAAGTTGAGGGTTGTATTATTTATTGATTTAGTATTATTCTTTTTTCCTTGATATGTCTGAAGTGGTACTTTTGTGGTTGCTTAGGTTGTTCTTTTTCTTCTTGTGCCTTGTACATTCTATCCTTTTGTGGGAACTGATTTAAGTGATATTCTAATGCTTGTTGCTAGATTCAACAGTATTTGTGGTATTAACATATTTGATGTTATGTTCAGGCCTTTGTCTAACGGTCAACGTGGGGAGGTTTATGAGGTGAATGGGGATCGAGTTGCAGTTATCTTGGAGTCTAGTGAGAACAAAACAGATGAAGGGATAAAGGATGAAAAACTCACGGAGCTAACTGCAAAACCTTCAGTATATTGGATTCAAGGTATATTTTGTACACATAAACTATAGAATTAAATGATTCAGTATAAGTAGAGTATATCCTACCATTGGATACTCATGTCTATTTTATTATGATAAGATTATAATGTCACCATTCCAATTACATTAACTACCCAAGTTTCTTTTCTGACTATTGATATCTTTGGTTTCAAGGCGGCATGCATTGAACCAATAAGACTTTACGTTTCTGTAATTTATTATCATTTATATAGTTGTGAACAAAGTGACAAGTTTTTTTTTTTTTTTTTTGGCTTTCTAACAGCTAAAGACATTGAGCATGATCTTGATGCTGAAGCAGAAGACTGCTATGTTGCTATGGAGGCTCTGTCTGATGTATTGATGTTTCAAAATTGTTTAGCCTGTTTGGTCTGAAACTTGGTGTAATTTTAACATCTCTGTTTTGTCTTACTGTTCTTAATAACTTGTTTGCAGCTTCTGCGTTCTGTGCAACCTCTTATTGTCTATTTTCCAGACTCTTCTCTGTGGTTGTCTAGAGCTGTTTCCAAGGCAAACAGGGAAGCGTTTGTGCATAAGGTGCAGGAAATGTTTGACCAGGTATCAGGACCTGTTGTTTTGATTTGTGGCCAGAACAAAGTTGAAACAGGGTCGAAGGAGAAAGAAAAATTTGTAAGTTCAAATTCAGTATCGTGCTTGTGTTTGTTGTGCCTTTTTGTTTTGGGGGTGGGGGGGTGGGGGGTGGGGGGGGGGGGGGGTGGGAGGAGAGAAGTCTGTCTGTCTAGATATATTTCATTTTCTCACTTTATTTCAAGGTTTTATACTGACATCTTTTCTGTTGCGTGAACAGACAATGATACTTCCGAATTTGGGTCGGCTTGCTAAGTTGGTAAGGCTTGCAATCACAAAATTATAACGAACTATGATATATTAAGAACTTGTCAATCATCAATCCATCGCTTTGGTGTTATATCTTAAATGCTTTCTTTGCCTTATATCAATTGTTTTGTTTCGTTTTCTCGTATTTTCTCCGTAGGTTAGTGATATTTATATTTTAAGCTGTCTAGAGGGTAGTGATATTTAAGCTGAGAATAGATTTATTTTTGTTTTGTTTACTTTTAGCTGTTGGAAAGTTTAAGGTACAAATAAGATATAAATGGATGTCTCTCTTCTATCTAATAAAACTTCTTGTTTAAAAAAAGATTATATATGGATGTTTTGTAACAAAAATATCAATCTAATTGGAAAACTTATTCCAACTACTAACCAAAATAATCCACACATTCTATCTCATTTTATTCCTGACTGATTAATATCACATCCCAACATTTGGACAGTGTTGGAGGATACCACCTTCCAAATAGGCAGTCATTATTTGACTGCCGCACAAGTATCCCTGTGTCAACTGATAGGTCAGAGGTTGATGTTTCGTGTAGTTATCATGCAGCCTCATCTCCTCTTGTTAAATTACTTGCCAGTTATTAAATGTGGTGTGTTAATATAATATATTTTACTCATATCTTTTTATTGGTTTGAACTTGTATTTTCAGCCCCTTTCTCTGAAGCGACTTACAGAGGGACTAAAATCTACAAAAAAATCTGATGATAATGAAATCTATAAGCTATTCACTAATGTTATGTCGGTACACTCGCCACAGGTAATTAATTATCTGTCAGACTTATTGCGATTTATGTGTAACTATTAAAGTATTCTCCATCATGTGCCTGTATTATGTTTTGATCAGTCTATTGTGTGCTTTATTTTCTTTACTTTCCATTTCAAAATTTGCAATTCAGGATTTTAATGGAAACCCCGCGCCTTCTTGTGAGCAATGTGAGAGTATTACCTTGAAATTATGAAAAATTATAGGAACTTGAAGATTTATTCTTTGTGCATAGCTGTATATTACAGGATATAAACATTCATTTCCTGTTCTAGTGATTGATATTTCTTTTTTGTTAGATGATCTATGCTTGCAAAAGTATCTGCCCACGTAAGGAATTAACAATGACTTTTGTTTATAAAGCATGATTATATAGAAAAAAATAATCCATGTAACTTAAAAATAAAATAAAATAAAAAATAATGCAAATATCCATATATTAGTGATATTATATGTTTACAAATGCATTTGTAGTCATTCCCTGTTAACTCCTGTGGTGCTCAATGTCCATGCAGGCTTCGACATGTTTACTAGCGAACACTCTCATTTTGAACTGTTATTCTTAATTAATTTATCTGAACTGGGAATGCTCTGTTATTAGTTCCATTTGAAATTCAACTTATCTTCCGTTTGTACATGGGTGGCTCCACTTTGGCGCCTCTTTGATATACCTTTACTTGTTCAAAAAATAAAATAAAAAAACTACTATCATGTTCTGTGCAGGAGGAAGACCCCCTGAGAACATTCAATAAACAGATTGAAGAAGACAGAAGAATTGTGATATCTAGGAGCAATATAACTGAATTACATAAGGTATGGAGACAGACGGGTTTCTGTTTGAGGATATTATACTTTGTTATTGTAATTGATGTTCAATTACTCGCTTTGAGGCATGGATGTTGTGTTGCTGTATCTCTTTGTAATGGGGATGAATTTTGAGATATATATGTATTTCAGATTCTCGAGGAACATGAGCTGTTATGTGTGGATCTGTTGCATGCAAACACTGATGGTGTGATATTGACAAAGAGGAGTAAGAATCTAATATATCCATATTGTTAGATGAGTTCTTTGCTCATAATATTTGTGATCTTGGTACCTATAAAACATTGTTTGACTTGGTTGGGAGGGATGTAGAATGTTTTGGTTCATGTTGAAGGATCTACAGGACAAGGATAAGAATAATAATCTATGCTAATGAATCCATTGATTAACTAATGTTCTCCTTCAGTTCCAATATATATGATCAATATTGACTTTTTAAAGTCAATTTGAGATATTTTCGAATTCAAAATTGATATGGATTAATTTAGATTTAGACAATAAAATTATGAAAATAGTAAACTATCTAAAAGTAGTACTATTAATTACAAGGTTTATTGTTTTCAAAAGTTAAACGGATCGTATTAATTTAGAATTTGAAAATTTTTCAAGTTGACTTTAAAAAGTCAAACTTGGTCCTATATTTTGGAATATTTTGGAATTTACTGGCTACGTATGTAGCATCTATAAGACAAAAGGTATATACATGGATACAACATTCTAAATCAAATTTCACTCGTGCTAGACTATTTCCCCAAATCTTCGTATACCAATGTGTCTAATCGATGTTGTATGTATATATTTATTGGTAGGTGTGTAGCAGTTGTGAAAAATAAACAATAAAAAAACTAATAATTTTGACCAATCTAAGTTATATTTCCTGAATTTTATTTTCTTTCATGATACTCTATAGTCATATATTGTTCTATAGACCACTTGTTTGTCGTGTTTCTTTTCTAACTAAAATTGTAACTTTGATATATCAACCTTTTTGTCTTTCATTCATCCTTTTGGTTTCTTATAATATTTGAAATGTACAATAGTTGCAGGATATTACGGTGATTAAAGTTTGTCTTTTGATTTTCTTACTTACAGAAGCTGAGAAAGTTGTTGGTTGGGCTAGAAGTCATTACTTATCATCCTGTATTCTTCCATTGATAAAGGGGGAAAGATTGTATGTACCTCGCGAAAGGTACCTATTATCATGCTTGTATGTATCTGAGAGTTTGAGGGTTTGTTTCTCACTTCCAAGCTGATTGTGGTTCTCTCTGTGAAGCCTTGAAATTGCAATTTTGAGGCTAAAAGAGCAGGAAACAATATCTAAGAAGCCTTCACAAAATTTAAAGGTGACGTCTTCACTCACCTTGATTGAGAAAATGCTAATAGGAGTTTTTCTTCCTTTTTGGTTTTTAGTAATACAATTTCTGAATCGGGGTCCCCAAGCCCCTCAGTGGTGCCATGCCTGGTTGATTTGCTAAGGGTCCCGGTAACATTCTGCTACCCAGGACCAAATAAAAACTTAGCTTATACCATGTGGGCCACATGATATGGGGATGGGGATTTTTATTATATATTCAAATGATAGTCAAAAGTCTGAGAGAACAAGTTATTGATGGATATTTCCTTTGTTTGGTGCTAAAATGTATAAACAATGGCAGAATCTTGCTAAGGATGAGTATGAGTCCAACTTCGTTTCATCAGTGGTTCCTCCTGGTGAAGTTGGAGTCAAGTTTGCTGATATTGGTGCTCTTGAAGATGTGAAGATGGCATTAAATGAACTTGTCATTCTTCCTATGAGAAGACCTGAGCTTTTCTCTCGTGGGAATTTATTGCGGGTATTTTATTGATTGTTTATGTGCAATTTTGTACATTTGTTTTTTCCCAGCTGGTAACTAGATGAAGGTCTTTTTCAGCCTTGCAAAGGAATATTGCTTTTTGGGCCTCCTGGAACTGGAAAGACTCTTCTTGCTAAGGCACTGGCAACTGAAGCGGGGGCGAACTTTATCAGCATAACTGGTTCTACTCTCACATCTAAGGTACTCCAAACATTGATGTTTTTTGTTCATGAACTTCACTATATGAACTCATTTGCAGCACTCTGGCAATTGTTGAACATTATGTTATGCTTATCATTCCATCTCTAATGTTAGGATGTTTATGCTTTATTCGTTCTCACAGCTTAGGTGATTAATCAGTTAGTGCTTTGATTGGAATGCATATTAGGTATTTAGGCTGAAGTAATCTATTTTTTGATACTTTTGTAAGAACAATTAGCTGTAGGCTTTTAGTACGACTCAAAAATGAATGACAATTCTTATGGACTAATAAATGTTGACTGCAAAATGCACTTGACTAAGCTGGATAACATGATGACTAGAAAATATATTGGCACCTACAGCTTCATAATCCCTGCGAGTTTGTATCTTCCTATGTTTGTTTTTTTTTAATTTATAAAATTAGCTGACTTCGTTTACTTTTGATTCTCCATTTCTCCTTGACTGCTTTCCTTTATGTTTTTCTTATGAAAATGTTAAGAAAAGGAAAAATAATCTCCTGATAATTTTAGATGGATGCTGTTAAGTTTCACTCATGTTACTTCAGTCATTCTTCGTTCACTGGACACTATGGTCTTTTTGCTTTAGCAGTATATTTTATATATTTTTTCTGCTTTCTTCCTACACAGTGGTTTGGAGATGCTGAAAAGCTAACAAAGGCCCTCTTCTCCTTTGCCAGCAAGCTAGCCCCTGTAATTATTTTTGTTGATGAGGTGAGGCCTTTGTCACACAATTGTGTACCCTTTCTGGTGACCATATGCATGTATGCGTCGTTTTACCAAAAATAATAATTAAAATAATGCATGTCTGCATCTAATTGAAATTGATGGAAGCAAATTCTGCTATATCTCATGAATGTAGTTATAATCCCAATATCCACCTGGTTGATCATTGTTCATACGTCGTATTCTTTGATATGTCTTAATTGTGTTTGATATGACTTCAAATTATTAAGTTGTTGATAAATTAGTTGCTGATATTATATGTTTGTATGGTCAAAGAATTTGCGCCAAATGATACTTAATTTGAATTTTTTTGAATCTTGATAAGTTGATAGTCTTTTGATGTGTATACACACACACACACACACTCATATATACAGTTACCAATCACTACCTTTGGGCACTGTAACGTACACATTATGCTTTCGTTTAAGTACAATAATGACATGAAGTTCTTGATTATCTTTGTTTTGGCATTATCTGATTAAGAGTTTGACAGGTCACAATTATTCGCACACTTTTTCGCTAATTACCCCCCCCCTTTTTCCCAAATTTAAGATGGTTATCTTCCTTTATATCTACATTGCATCTGCATTGATCCAGGTTGACAGCTTGCTCGGTGCTCGAGGCGGTTCTTTTGAGCATGAGGCTACTAGAAGAATGCGGAATGAATTTATGGCAGCATGGGATGGATTGAGATCAAAAGACAGTCAGAGAATACTCATCCTCGGTGCGACAAATAGACCATTCGACCTTGATGATGCTGTAATTCGCCGGCTACCAAGAAGGTTAGACTGTGCTCCTTTTGCTCACTGAAGTTGTCTCTTAAACAATCCTTTGTTTAATGTTTTTTTGTTGATAGCTTCCTTTTTCCCCCAAGTCTCTTCTCTCTATGTTCCTCATGTTGATATTCATGTTTACTTACACTTGATACTTAACGGTTTAGTAGTTGGAAATAATTGCTCTTACAAAACATATTTGAGATGAGCAGATAAACAAAACAAATAAGCATACAAATTTCAATTTCTTACTGAATAAGTATATTGATATGTAGGATCTATGTGGACTTACCAGATGCTGAAAATCGTTTGAAGATACTTCAAATATTTCTTGATCAAGAGAATCTAGAACCTGAATTTCAGTTGCAAAATCTTGCAAATGCAACTGAAGGATATTCAGGCAGTGATTTGAAGGTAATGTGCTGATGCTTAATGGCTATCTGGATTTTTTTGTACTATTCTTTATACTTTGATATTTTGCAGAATCTCTGTATAGCTGCAGCTTATAGACCAGTACAAGAACTTTTAGAGGAAGAAAGAAAGGTAATATTTCTCTTCTTCACATGTAAAGTTACTCTGTTAATATTCGGTGTGCATGCTTGTAACATTTGGTTTTGTTTCTGCAGGGAGTTAAAGATGATGCGGCTCTGGTATTAAGACCACTCAATTTGGATGATTTTATTCAATCCAAAGCCAAGGTAAATTACTTCATGTACTAAAGTCTCGACTCTTGAGGCATTGCATGAGTATACATTTTCATGAAAAACAGTAATTGTTATGTATTTTCTTGTCCAACGATGAGTCGCAGCAATGACAGTTATAATCTAATTATGTCGATACGAGGAATAGAAATTGCTGTGATACCGCAGGAAAGATAATGCTTCCTGCATTACAAAATACAAGATCAAATGTTACTTTTCAAAGTTAATATGAGATATTTTCAAATCAAAATTGATGTGATTCATTTAATTTCTGAATACAATAGATTTTATTGTTAGTACTTTTGAGTAATTTATAATCTTTAATATTTGTATTGTCTAAAATTAAATGAATACATATCAATTATGAATTTGAAAATATCTCGATTTGACTTCAAAAAGTCAATAGATACATTCTTAAATCAGCCTATTGACTGTCTAATAGGAAAACATGCGGTCTTTAGACTTTAACAATTCGTTTTGTGGGTTTGAGGGGTTATATGTAGTGTTAGTCTGATACTTGTTAAAACTAGCTGCCCTGGAAAGTATCACGTCATTCAAGAATCTAATGATTCTAATCTCTGAAACTTTGAACACTCGATCTCATCAGGTGAAACTTTATAATATCTTTGGAATCAACCGATTTTTTCTGAAATGTCAAATTGATGACTTAGTTTGATAATATGTTGCAGGTGGGGCCATCAGTTGCGTTCGACGCAGCAAGCATGAACGAGTTAAGAAAATGGAATGAACAGTATGGGGAAGGCGGAAGCAGGAGAAGGTCACCCTTTGGTTTCTGAAACTAGTGTAGCAGTTTTATTAACATGAATGAATAATAGTTTAGCCTATACAGAACAGAAGAGGGGGAGGGGGTGCAGCTTGCTTATTCCGAAGGGACAAATTTGTCATCCAGTTTTGATACCGACGAGAAAAGGGCCCTGAAGGGAGGGAGGGAGGGAGGGAGGGAGATATCATGTAATGTAGTTGTATTAGTAGACATTAATTAAAGACCATTTGTATATTAACAAATAACAAAGCTGACATGATCATTGTTTCAATTTTATGGTAAAGCTAAGTACATCTTTTTTTTGCTAGTTTAAATACACCCTTCCTTGGCCACTGCCGAGGTTTCTCGAGTACATTTGATATTGTATCATGATGCTATATTATTATAAGTTATATTTTTACGTTTTAAGGCCTCTTGAATTTCTCAACTTAGTGTGATTAAATTTACTTAATTAATTTTGACTAGCATACTATTAAGTTGTTTGAGTACTGTATTTCTTAGAATTGTTTTCAACTGAATATAAATTACTTATTATGAGAAATTGGAATTGGAGCTAGTGAAAAATTTTAATGACTGCACCTCACAATAAGGAGAGTTCTAAAAAAATATTCATTTTTTTTATTGTAATATAAAATTATAGAATGCTCTCAAATTTACAATAACAATTTTATTACCGTGGAGTTTTTATTAAATTAAACGCGTGACACATATTGATTCGACATTAATTTTATATTTTAAACTTAAACACATAATAATAATAATAATAATAATAAATAAATAAATAAATAAAATAAGTATGTAGAAGGTCAACATTAATTAATTAATATACCAAAAATAAAAAAGGTCAAGATAAAACCCCCATTATATTTGGAGGGACAGAGTTTTTATGGACGAGAAGTTCCAAGTCTCCTAATTACAATCTGTTACGGAATCCGAAACCGAATTTCAGTTCTGGAAATACAGATCGGCCAATGATGCAAGCTCAGATTCCCACTTTCAATGGGATTCTCCCACCTTTTTCTCCTTCAAATCCCTATCTATTTATATCCATACCATTGCTGCTAGGTTTCTTCACTGACAAAACCAAGACTGACAGTTTTGGAGAGACAAAATTAAACCCTAATGGGGAGCAGAAGATCTTCTGCCGAAATTGTTGCTGCTGAACAACAGCAGCAAACAATAGAGGGTATTTTCAAGGTTATAGAGGTGCCGCCATGGCAGAAACAGGTGACTTTCAGGGCAATATTGGCGAGCTTTTTTCTGAGCATTGTTTTCAATTTTATTGTCTGCAAGCTTAATTTGACGACTGGGGTGATTCCGTCGCTGAATGTCGCCGCCGGTTTGTTGGGATTCGCAATTTTGAAAACTTGGACGGCAGTGGCTCAAAAACTTGGACTTTTGAAGACGCCATTCACCAGACAAGAGAACACCGCCATTCAAACTTGTGTTGTTGCTTCTTCTGGGATTGCTTTTAGCAGTATGTTTTTTGTGCCCCATAAAAACATATGGAGTATTTTTTACGTTTAATTATTATATTTTATGATAACCTGGCATAATGTGAATATAATAATAATAATACCAGAATTAAATAAACCCCTTAATGCTGAATCTTCATACTTTACATTCTTCACACAGAAAAAGTCTGGCAGACAGGATATTTAACAAGAAAATTGGACATTTTTCATTTTTTTTTTACTTGACTCTCAAAAAATATGTATAGTATTTATTCCAACAGAAATTTTTATAAAATATATATTTAAATTACATCTAAAACACTATATTTTTTACTTGTTGAAATAAATAATATACATTTTTTTGAGTCACAAGTAAAAAATAAAATAAAATGAAAAATGTCTAATTTTCCTGTCTAAATATCCGGTCTAGTCTCATTTACTCCCAAAAAAAAATTGTTTCACACTTTTACAGAATCATTTAACCCACCACCCCCCAAAAAATAAAAATAAAAATAAAAATTTGTTCCTCAAGACTCTTTTGTTGGTAGTGTAAAAGGTCACAATATCTTCACGTTTAATAAAACAATTTTGTTGTCATGGAATGGAATCACTATTAAAATAAACGCGTATTATATTTAGGGATAAATATAGAAAAAAAAATATTATTGAAGTTGGTAAATTTATAAACGGGACCTTTTCTTTAGAACGTAGGGAGTATTAACTTTGTGTGTGTAACTGTGTATTATTAGGTATAGGATATTTCTCAACTCAGCAGTGTCTTTAATCCCAAATGTATCCCAGAGTAATATGATGATTTCACTAAAATTGCCACTCAGCAGGAACATATTAAATTTGATTATACTCTTGATTATTATGTTCATATTAAATTTGATTATACTCTTGATTATTATGTTTTTTCGTGTAATTGAGGAGAACTCTTGGTTTAAAGCCACAGGGTGTGTAAGGAAACCTATATGACATATATAAGTATAACATGGCTAAGAATAAAATTTAGTTCAACATAATCATAACAATCCTTGTTCAGTTGTTTGAAATTACCGTGAATCTCTTAGCTATGATTTACTAAAATTTGGTAAATTTTAGGTGGCACGGCAAGTTATTTGTTGGGTATGAGTTCAACAATTGCTGCCCAAGCAGATGCAGGGAACACCCCAGCAAATGTGAAGCAACTCTCTCTTGGCTGGATAATTCCATATCTCTTTGTTGTGAGCTTTATTGGGCTATGCTCCATTGTACCTCTACGAAAGGTACAAAGTAATTTCAATTGCGATTAGCTTAATTTTTTCTTTCCTTTGATGAAACATCCATTCAATATTTTCTAGTTTAGTCTTGTTCTTATAAGATGTCCCTAACCAAACTTTTTATTGTTTTAACTTTCTCAGATGATGATCTTGAAGTACAAGTTAACTTATCCTAGTGGAACTGCAACTGCCTACCTCATCAACAGCTTCCACACTCCTAAAGGAGCAAAGCTAGCAAAGTAAATAAATAAATTCTATTTTCTTGCCTTGGCATGCCCTTCTATGTTATTGATAACAGTTCACCTTTTCTTCCCTTCTTCTTTTGGTGGAGTTTTTCTGATAATTGACATAATATTTTGGACAGGAAACAAGTTGCCGCGCTCTTCAAATCCTTCTCTTTTAGCTTTATATTTGGATTCTTCCAGTGGTTTTACACAGCTGCTGATGGCTGTGGATTTAGTAGCTTCCCTACCTTTGGTCTCAAAGCCTATGCTCAGAGGTTTGTTTTTTTCAGATTTTTAGGTTGCCTCTTAGCTAATTGATCCTTGCAGAAATTTATCATTGTGAACATGACCTCACAAACACACAAATATTTTGATAATTGGATCTAATTCTTTATGTCAATCTGATGCTGATGAAAAAGTAACTGTTGTATTTATAGGTTCTACTTTGATTTTTCACCTACATATGTTGGTGTTGGTATGATTTGTCCTTATATGGTTAATATATCGTTGCTGATTGGAGCTGTACTCTCATGGGGAATCATGTGGCCCATGATTGAAGCTAAGAAAGGCAGCTGGTATAGTGCTAATTTATCAGCTACCAGTCTTCATGGCATCCAAGGATACAGGGTATGTGCGTACTCATCTTTTAATTTATTAGAAATAATTTCCTACTATTGAACAGAAACTCAACATATTGATTCACTTCATTTGTTTTTTATTTGGTTAGGATATCCTAATTACGTAATTTTTGTCGATGCTCTTAACAGGTATTCCTTGCTATTGCAATGATGCTTGGTGATGGTCTTTTCCATGTTGCCTACATGATATTTGTTACCTTTCAAAGTTTCATAGCCAAAAAGAAGGAAGTATCTTCTGTTGATCTGTCCTTAGAAGCAGAGGTTGCCAATTGCGATGAGGAAATAAGAAAAGAGTACTTTTTGAACGATCAGATTCCAAATGTAGCAGCTATGGCTGGATATGTAGTTCTCGTGGCCGTATCTATTGTGGTAGTACCTCTTATTTTCCACCAGTTGAAATGGTACCACATACTTGTCGCTTATTTGATAGCCCCAGTTTTGGCCTTTTGCAATGCATATGGGTGTGGTCTCAGCGACTGGTCTCTAGCCTCCAACTATGGGAAAATCGCTATCCTGGTTTTCAGTGCTTGGGTTGGTCTTGAAGACGGTGGTGTGCTCGCTGGTCTTGCTTCTTGTGGTTTGATGATGAGTATTGTATCAACAGCTTCCGATCTTATGCAGGACTTCAAGACAGGTTATTTAACCTTAGCTTCCCCTCGTTCTATGTTCATTAGCCAAGTTATTGGTACTGCCATTGGATGCGTTGTGTCGCCTCTAGTCTTTTGGATCTTCTACAAGGCTTACACGGTGGGTGATCCCGAGGGCTCATACCCAGCACCATATGGATTGATGTACCGTGGGATTGCCCTTCTTGGAGTAGAGGGCTTCTCCTCTCTCCCCAAGAATTGTATTAAACTTGCCATTGGATTTTTCATTGCAGCCATTGTTATAAATGTGCTGATCAAGCTTTTGGAGAAGTTTGAAACCAAGTACCGGATCTATAGGTTTATTCCCATCCCTATGTGCATGGCAATTCCCTTCTACCTTGGTGCTTACTTCGCCATTGACATGTGCGTTGGAAGTTTTATTCTTTTCGTCTGGGAGAGGTTAAACAAAAAGAAGGCCAGGGAGTTTGCGCCAGCTGTGGCGTCCGGTTTGATCTGTGGTGACTCGTTGTGGGGTATCCCGGCATCTGTACTGGCTTTAATGGGTGTGAAGCCTCCTATTTGCATGAAGTTTTTATCAGCTTCAACGAACCAGAAGGTGGATGCCTTCTTGGGACATTGAGGAAGTAATTCATTATTTAAGATGTACATATACTCGATGTTGGTAGATATAAGTTAAGTGTAGTTATTTTAACAGAAAGAAATTGCGGATAAAGTAATTACGAAGCAGCGGCATGGTGCTTGTTACAAATTAAATACTAGGGTTAAGAAATTAGCTCGCCAGTCTTTTCCTCTCTCCTTCTCATCCTCTGCTATCAAACTAGGAGAAGCCTTCTCATCCAACTCCCCAAATCAAGACTTTAGTTTATTTTCACCGTTAGACGGAGGCTGCTTCTTCCTTCATGGGAATAATATATTATGGGAATCAAATCATGTTCGTTCCCTCATTTTTAGCCTCAAAATATTAGATTTTGTTAATCTTTTAATCAAAACTGACAATGAACAGGGTGTCTTCTGGTGTATTAAAATAAATACTAAATAGACTATTAACATTCTTAATTGCATTACTCAAAATACTTAGTATTGTGGAACAGTAATTAAAAACTTTATAATATCATTAGTCCTGACTGGCGCCTGCCTCACTTCACCTCTAACTTACCAGGGACTTCCTAGTCTTTATAATGACAACCAATTGCTATCCCTTAATTCTTAGTTTGACTTTTCTGCCTATTAAAAGTTGCGTTAGAAATAAGACACATAACATTACTATGTCCTTATAATAAATTTTTCCATAATTTTAAAACAAAATATCAATTTACACCAAGTGTCAACTATTATTATTGTCAAATTTAAGATTAATATTAATGTTGATTTACAAAATATCTTTGTATATTTAATATCTAGAGATTCCATCGTTTTAATTTTATACACATTCTCATAATCTATTAACAGTAATTTAATTTCACAATAATAATTATTTTAATTTGATACTAGTAAATTAAAAAAGTCATTTCATACTCATAATACTATTAAATATGCAAAGATGAACAAGAAGTTGAAACCTCCTTAATTTGAAAGCATTAATCAGATGAAAGTCAACCAAGAAAACTTCTTTTCTAATCACTGTAGTGTAAACTCATATGAAAGTCAACCTGTCTTGACCCATGCATGAATTTAATAGGAGTAATTCTTACAATTAATTACTAATTTCTTGCCTATTTTATTTTTAGATACACATAATTTTCTTTATACTTTCTCCTTTTCGTTATATAACACATTTTAAATAAATTTTTTCCTTCATAAATTAATGAGATTATAAAAAAATTAGAAAAAAAAATTGCATGTTGGGCTCGCGAAATTGAACAATTTATTAGAGTAATTGAGAGAGAGAAAGAAGATGAGTACTTATGGGTTTTACAGCAAAATTAATTATCTAGCATTACTATTAATGAAATTTCTTAATATGTGAAATTATATCTTAAACCAACTACATAATAAAAAGGAGGGAATACAAATTTAAATTTAAAAACTTAATACTGTATCTATTTCAAACTAGTATAATGCACTTTGCATATTATTGTGTTATTATATTTGGAATGCCCAACGTATTAAAAGGAAACTTTCAAAAATAAAGCTTGTGACTAAGTATTTTAGATTTCAATTATTTTATAAAAGGCCTTAAATTTATAATTACGAGTTTGAATAATTGATCATGTATTTAAGATGAGCGATCGAGCGAGGTGCTCTTTGAACCTAATTCCTCGTTTTTTCCTACAATTAAAATTAAAATAATCATGAAATGATCCAAATCAAGAATGAAGCAGTAGAAAGAGAATTGATATTTTTATATATATTTTTTATATTCCTTACTCACATCAGCATACAAAGGGTTTCACCTTCATATGAGAATGAATAATATTCCCTATAGTAAAAATGCTATTTAATTGATTCATTTTCTAGCTGGCCTAACAACTACTCCCTTCGTTCTTAATTATTTGACGTTTTAGAGGTGAACACAAGAATTAAGATAATGATTGAAAAATATTAAATATAATAATGAGAGTTTTGTTGGGATAAGGAGAGAGAAAGAGTTTAAAGTATAAAAAAAAATCGGCAGAGTAATGAAGGGTAATTTTAGAAAAATTGTCATTAATTCTCTTAAATTTGAACAAACGTTAAGTAATTAGAGACAAATGAAAAACTCTAAAACGTCAAATAATTAGGGACGGAGGGAGTATTATTTTTGGCTATGGGTTCATGTTAGAGGTGAGCATGGTGCGGTTTGAAGTCTAAACCGTATCCGAAACCGCTTAGGTGCGGTTTGAAAATTTTAAAACCGCACACGAAACCGCTTGTGATTGGTGCGGTGCGGTTTTAAAGTGTGTAGTGCGATTTTAATTGGTGCGGTTTCGGTTCCAAAACCAATTGAAACAACAAAAAAGTCTAAGCCTTCAATAAAATTTAACATAAAACTTACATCGAGCAATTAACTTAGTGACAAAGTCGGCAATGGAAATTATATCAAGTATAGAACTAAAGTTCCTTCTGCCAAACATGTCAAATATTTTACCATCAAATCATAGAACAGTGAGACACGTAAAATAGTTTTAGTTTATAATAAAGGAATGATACTTTAAAACTAAAACATACGCTATATAAAACAACGGAGACCATGTATTCGATAACAAGCAAGAAGATTTATCTAGTTCCCCAAAAATTAACAGTATATACTGGAGATAAAATGAAATTCTATCTTATATATTGCAGGGAGGACTTATAGAATATAATCCTAACTATACCTAATTTGAAAAATAATCTATTAGACTATTACTATTATAGTATTGACCTTAACCAATGCATCAAGTGCTCGAACCAACGAATTTGATCCCTCAGCTGTAAGCCCCTCTAATAATGTATTAAATAAATTCGAAATTCCAAAACCCAATTGTTTAATTTTTGACTCTATAACCTCTAATAATCTTCTTTCAATTGGTGAAAAGTAACTTTAGAATTTACTAGAGATAATACATGATGCGGTTTTGGTTTTATGCGTGCAGTTTTGGCTAGTAACCAAACCGGAATCGTAAATTTGGTTATTCAACACACCTAAAACCGCCACATACGCCGGAACCGTTGGTGCGGTTCGTGCGATTTTTGGTGCAATTTCGGTTCTAATTTGATTACTTACTCAGCCCTAGTTCATATCACTTTCATGATTTTTTTTGTTTTTTTTTTATTTGCTGATCTTGTCCTTAATTCTTGGAGTAACCTGATTTCATATACATTCGGACAATGACAGGAAGTAATTAAATAATGATACTCTCAAGTTAAATGTCTACTTATCTTAAATGATTTATTTTTTACAATAATTTGCCTATAATATCCTTATTATTAATTGTTATATTTTTATTTTCTATACATATTTATGGAGTATCACTAGTAATGCGCAAAAAACTATGCAATTAAATGAGAATTTAAATATGGACAATTTTGTCATTTCATCATCTTTTTTAATATGCGCAAAAAATCAACTAGAACTTTTATTCGGAGACGGAGGGAGTATAAAAATTATGTACATGAATTAGTATTATCATTGTCCATATGGATTACTCCAAATGATTGAAGCAAACAACGTACGTTTGATCCTAATTTTTGTACTACTTTCAAGGATAATAACACAAATTTCATATGAAAATTACAATATTTTACAAAGATCTTAAATATAATAAATGTTTTAATTAGCTCAATATTAATGAAATAATAATAAAATTATGGTATTGTGTTATTTTATTAATTTTATATTAATGTCAGCATAAATGTAACTTTTTTTATGAGAAAAATTATATTTATAAACGAGCTTATTTTTGTGGAACGGACAATGATATTGCTAGCTAGATGATCAAAATTTATATCACCACCTTGTATCTTCAAATAAAGATATATATATTTGTAAAATGAAAATCTTATTTTTCTTAACTTAGTCTTGTAATAATACTTGAGAATAAAAGCAATATATATGATGTTGAGAATTTCATATTATTTATAATTTAAATAAACGAGTGAAAGAGGGAGTATATCACTATGCCCAAGTAGAAATTGGCTGGCTGGCTGGCTGGCTAGAGACAACCGATCGGTCCTAAGCGTTAAAAACACGAAATAACCACGAGTAGTAGTAGTAGTAGTAACTTATAAACACAAAACAACAATTATAGAATATTCCTATCCTTCCTTCTGTATAAATACAGTCATACAGATAGAGAGTAGTCAGTCTGCCTCAGCGTCTCCATAATTTCCCCACCCCACCATTTCCGGATCCAAAATGGGTAGCATAGGTGAGGATGAGGCGGCTGAGAACGGCTACAGCGGTGGAGCTATGGCGGCTCTTGAGCTGGAAAACAACTCATTGAACAGGAGGAAGGTGGTGGAAGAAACAAATGAAGTAGAAGATGGTGAAGAGAAAAAACAAGTGAAGTCCATCGAGATGATTTTCAAGGACAAGAAAGTCCCCTCATGGCAAAATCAGTTGACTTTTCGGGCTTTGTTTGTTAGCTTTATATTGGGAATTTTGTTCAGCTTCATAGTGATGAAGCTCAACCTGACCAGTGGGATTATTCCTTCCCTCAATGTCTCAGCTGGTCTGTTGGGGTTTTTCTTTGTCAAGACTTGGACCAAGTTGTTGGAAAAATCAGGCATGTTGCAGCAGCCCTTTACTAGGCAAGAAAATACTGTTATCCAAACTTGCGTTGTAGCCACATCCGGTATTGCCTTTAGTGGTAAGCCCTCTCTATCTTCTAAATCATATACTAGTAGTATATATTTTTATTGATACCACACAATTTTCATTTCCCATGCATTTAATTTGTTCTAGAAATACCCTTGTAACTAATGCACGCAGTTTTCGATCGAGTACTAGTATTATAACAAGCACATACATACGTACATACATATAGCTAGCTAGCAAAATCTTCACCATTGACAAAACATATTGTTGGATATAATCTGCTTGTGTAGGGGGATTTGGGAGCTATCTTTTCGGAATGAGTGAAATGATTGGGAAACAGTCAACAGAAGCCAATGATCCGCAGAATATAAAGAACCCCAGTTTGGGATGGATCATTGGTTTTCTCTTCATTGTTAGTTTCCTTGGCCTGTTCTCTGTGCTGCCACTTCGAAAGGTACATACTCAAAACAAAGAGAAAAAGATTGGTTTAGTAGTTAAATTACTATGAATATATAATGTGGTGGCCCAATTTTATAATCCTACCGCAATCCTAATTCGGCAAATTTTAAAACTTGAATTTTGGCCACAGATAATGATCATAGACTACAAATTAATATACCCAAGTGGCACTGCAACTGCTCACCTTATCAACAGCTTCCACACTCCTCAAGGAGCCAAGCTAGCCAAGTAACACTTCACTTTCTCCTTCGTTACTTTCATGAAATCTCATTTCAATAAAGGAAAAAAACTGACTATTTTCCGCGCTATAATTCTTAAAACATTCTAGGAAACAAGTGAGAGCATTGGGCAAATTCTTCTCCTTCAGTTTCTTATGGGGTTTCTTCCAGTGGTTCTTTACTGGAGGGGATGATTGTGGATTTGCAAGCTTCCCCACTTTTGGCCTCAAAGCCTACGAAAACAGGTACTCCCCAAACACTAGTTTTTTTCTTTTTTGTAACAAAATAACCAAATATTTCAAAACAAGTATACAGCTCTGCTGCTTGATCTGCAACGAGAGTTGAGTTTAAAATCAAAGGCTTAATTCATAAACATTTTATAACAAGAGGAGTTGTTTATAATCTTAAACAGGTTTTATTTCGATTTCTCTGCAACATATGTTGGGGTAGGAATGATCTGTCCATACATAATAAACATATCTTTGTTAGTGGGATCAATTCTTTCATGGGGTATAATGTGGCCTCTCATAGAAAACAGAAAAGGTGATTGGTATAGTCAAGATCTTAGCCCCAGCAGCCTCCATGGCATCCAAGGTTACAGGGTAATAATTAATTTCCACAAAACAATCCATTTTCCCATTTCCTTTCCTTGTCCCATTTTACTAATCCATATTACTTTTCTACCAAAACCAACATACATTGATTAAATTGCAGGTTTTCATTTCAATTGCCCTGATTCTTGGAGATGGAATCTACAACTTTTTCAAAGTTTTAACAAGAACTATAGCTGGTTTGGCTTATCAACTTCGAAACAAAGAATACGGTGGTACAATGCTCCCACTTGCTGATCAGGCCTCACCAGAAGAAAAAGCCTCCACTTATGATGATCAATGCAGGACTCAACTATTTCTTAAGGACCAAATACCATCTTGGCTAGCAGTAAGCGGCTATGTCATAATTGCTGCTATTTCCACAGCTACTCTTCCCCAAATTTTCCATCAGCTCAAGTGGTACTATGTATTAGTCATCTATATATTTGCACCTGCACTAGCTTTCTGCAATGCATATGGTTGTGGGCTGACCGACTGGTCACTTGCCTCCACTTATGGAAAGCTCGCCATTTTCACGATTGGAGCATGGGCAGGAAGTGACCATGGTGGAGTCCTTGCTGGTCTTGCTGCTTGTGGGGTGATGATGAACATCGTCTCAACAGCTTCCGACCTAATGCAGGTATGCCCAAAACTTTGTGCCTAGTTACTAGTGATACATTTTCCTTTTTAGTCCATTAAAATAAAAAATGAGATTTTGACATTTGGGAATGCAGAATCTTGGGTAATATTAAGGACGCTTGAGCAATATTTATGTTGTCTAAGCAAATATGCATTTAACGACACTTTTACACTTATTTTAACGAAACTTTTGAACTTTAAGCGACACTTATTGCTATTAACAGTATGCAGTATACTTATTGAACAAGTTGGTTGCTTGGTTTAAATTACTCTTACACTTGAAACATAATCCAATGCAGGATTTCAAGACAGGGTACATGACCCTGGCTTCACCTAGGTCCATGTTTGTGAGCCAAGTGATTGGGACAGCAATGGGTTGCGTTATATCTCCTTGTGTGTTTTGGCTCTTCTACAAAGCTTTTGATGATCTTGGGGTCCCTGGATCAGAATACCCTGCACCCTTTGCTCTCGTCTACAGAAACATGGCAATTTTGGGAGTAGAAGGATTCTCTTCATTGCCAAAAAATTGCCTCACCCTTTGCTACGTGTTCTTTGGCGGAGCAATAATTATCAACATGATTAGAGACATTACAGCAAAGAAATGGGCAAAGTTTATTCCTCTTCCAATGGCAATGGCAATTCCATTCTATCTCGGATCCTACTTTGCGATTGACATGTGTGTTGGGAGCTTGATACTTTTCATCTGGGAGAAGATCAACAAAGCGAAAGCGGATGCATTTGGACCAGCAGTGGCTTCAGGGTTGATTTGTGGAGATGGGATATGGACATTGCCTAGTTCCATATTAGCTTTGATTGGGGTGAAGCCTCCAATCTGCATGAAGTTTCTATCAAGGGGTACGAATAACAAGGTTGATGTATTCCTGGGTTCTTAAATCTACCATAAATTTACACAAACACATTATCAAAATGGTTTACGATTCATTTCTCCGGGTAACTATTAAGTGAGATGAAATACTATTACAGCTATTAGTATTGTTCATGTAATTATCAAATAGTGTTTGATAAATAAAAGTCCGATATTTTGGGTTAAATATTTTAGTTCGATACAACCAAGGTAGCTTTCAACTCTGGAATTTCAGCATATGCTGCACTTCTTATAATAAGTGAACAGCTCATGCAATTAAGTTGCAGATAAACAAGTAAATTTTCATTGCATTTTGGTTACAAAAATATTTTATCAATTAAAATATGAATACAAAATTATACAGACCAGACCAACAACATGATTCAAATGATGTTAACATGGCAACATGAATGATGGTGGAGAAGGATACAATGACAGCCTCTTCTCAACCTGAAACCAAAATCATGTACAGCTATCTTACATACCTTCATTCCTCTCTATATGATTCTAACATAAAAACAAGGAAAAGACGAAAAGAAAAAAAAAAGCTTGGAAAAAATTTTCTGCCCACCAACAGAAGTATCCAAATTCACACGGACAACTCGTTTCATCTACATCCAAGTATACAAACACCTCCAGCTATGTGTTGGTCCTAATTTGTTGCACCTAAAAGAGCAGTTCCTGATGCATTCCCATTTTCAATCAAGTTTCTAAACACAGGCTGCAAAAAAATGACAAAAACTCCGGCAGTGAATTCTGATATTCAACCATAAGGTAAATAGACTAAATGACCTAATGAAAAAAACATGTCGCCTTTGAATGAAAATTTATTTACTGTACTGAAGCAGCAAAAACCGAGTAACCCTAAGCAGGATGTTTTATCAAGCAAGTGTAAGCTTAGTCATCTAGCATAATTACAAATTACTACATATCAAGTTATTAAAAAGTGGATGAGTAATAGTATATCATTGCTCGCAAAATATTATGTATATGTAAAAAATTTCCTTCACATTAGTCCTAATTAACAAAATGATATCACAGAACAAAAGCTGAATGTCATATGCATGATACAGTAGTTTAGATATAAAAACTTCAAGTATGAAAGAAGAAAAGGATACAAAGGATTCAGTCATTTTTTAATTGAAAAAAGTCTCCCTCATTTTAAATGATCCATAGGAAAAAGATGCCTAGAAAATAATGATTTTGTGTGTGGATGGACTTCTCATGGCATGCAGGATTCCTCACTTCATGTCTCTTCTTAATTCTTGTTCTGATGTCTGAACATTCAAGTCTAGATGCAAATGATAGAATAAGGCACTTCCACAACAATCCTAATAGGAGATTGCAAGTGCCCAAACTTGCATCACCTTACAATGTAATCAATGGTGTTAAACAATTTCAGCAACAAAAAACATTTGAGGACTAGACAAAAAATAGGGAGGAAAAGGTTGCTTAATCTAAGGGAATCATGGATCATTTAGTGCTCTTTTCTCACATGTCCATCTACAGAAAGGCACATCTTAAGTAGATGGAAAAGGTCCCTTAACTTGGAGAGAAAAAGGTCAACAATCAAGAAAGAACCGGTCCAAGAGTAGGAAAAGGCACATTTTTACGCTACAGTCTACAAAGCATTGTATTGTAGAGTGAAATATTACTCTCAACAGTTCCAGACAATTCAGAAACTTTACCTCTTCATCATGAACATTTGAAAGGAAAAATGGTTCTTTCTCCCGTAAGCCACCATTATCTGCAACAATTCTTTCTAAATCCTGATATGACAAATGACATTGAAAACATTTTTGTTAAGTCATAATTCGAACAAATTCAGGAGCCAAAGAATCAACTTTTGGGATGAGAGAAGACAAATTTGACTCGAGCTAAAAAAAATTAAATAAATAAATGAAAGAATAAAAATAAAAAATGAGTGAGCTTTCAACAATCAGCTTGTCATTGCAAGAAGTAAAAGCAAAAACATACTATACCAGCTCGCAGCTAGCATTATAAAAGATCTTAATGCAAAAAGAAAAGGATACATGAACTGCAACTAGTTAAACGACCAACTTATTTTTGAAGTATCTAAAAACAAAAGTTTGATCAGAAAGCTTCACCAATGGAATCATCACAAATCAGCTTTCTAAATTTAAAAAACCCCAGTTTAATACCAACCTTGTTAGCATAAGAAAGCCACAAATGATAAAGAAGCAGAATTATGAGCATGATAGATCCAACTAGGACACCACAAAAAATCAAAATACATCGCAGCCAGGCATCAACCTTCCACCTATGATTTCTTTTTATATATAAATACTATTTTATAGAAGTTTCATTTTATTGTAATAGGTCGATTTTTAATAAGACATCATATGATTTTCAAAATTGCAAACCTTGAGATTATTACTAAATTACGGGTAGTTTATTAGGTCATAGTCTCTCTTCATACATCTGAAAGAATAGTATAATTTATTGATTTAATAAATGGTCAATTTGACATAAAAGTCAATTGAGGACACTTATCATAGGACGAAGGGAGTATCAGTAACGTGTTCTTCAATATTCAAAAAGGATCAAATATGAGGTTTCCAATGATATATTAGAATTAGAACTTCTTTAAAAATTTGAAAGTAAAAACATAATGGCTCTAATCATTTGTAATAATTCCCATACAAGACACGACTAATTTCCTTATATGTAATTCTTTTTGAGAATTAAGCTATTAGGTGAATAAATAAGAGATCCCATTAAAGACAAATCTAGAGTCAATTAATTTAGCTCACCGAACTATAAAAAAAAAAATAGTTGTGCTAAAAATTTAATTCAAAAAATCACTGAGTAGAGTTCTTTACCTTCCCCGTCAAGATTTCGAGCTCGAGTAATTCCTCCACAATCTTTTCAAGTACTCGATAATTATTCTGAAGAATTCCTTTTGCTTTATCATATGCTAAGTAGTACATCTGCACATAACCAGACATCTCAACCAAATGTCTCAAATTCAATGCAAGGAAAAAATCAACCCACACTATTATATCTCAAAAACAAATCATCCTTTTGTCTTTTCAGTTTTGATAGTCTCACAAACATATCATATTTACAACCAATAAAAGTGCAAGAGCTGAAATCAATTGGATTCTGCATGAACCACCTTTTCTCAGTCTATTAGTAAAATTGGTAAATTATAACATACGGTAAGGCTAAATCATTACATGTATCAACATTAAAAGTAAATGGTAATTAATATGGTATTGGAGCTCCAATTGTCCTCAAACGTGCACTAAGTTACCTCTTCCCCTCCCTCAGCTATGTTAAAGTGCAGTTTATTGCTATTTGTGCATGATGATATATTTTGCATGTTCTCTCTACGTGTAAGGTGTAATATTTAAGCATGATAAACATTGTATGGCTTTCAATTATATGTTTTGTTTGGGTTTAATGTGCTATGATGCACGGAGATTTATCCACTACGTGCGAGCATAGGTCACATATCTTGGAAAGTGACAAAGAATGATATACGTTGATGGGAATTTTCTTCATTAGCTTAACCTTTTAATGGAAAAGGGGCATTTCAAAGACGTACATGTGAGTTTAGACTTATTGCAAGACAATGATAAAACTTGTAAGAAGAAAATCCATAAAGTCTGCTGGCATCAATTTCACCATTCAAGCTCCTGATTCCATCATTTAAGACAACAGAAAAAAAATTCACAGCATCAACATATACATACCCTTTCAACTTTAGCTGCCATCTCATATTCATGGTTGTTCCCCATGCTCAAAGCTGTCCCCTGTGCCAACGAACAAGAATGGCAATCATCATTGTTGCAATATATGGAGCAAGTGAGCAATTGATAAAATCATATGAAAATAAATCATGTCACGTGATAAAAGCTAGTAGAAGATTCAATAACGAAAGTAAAACTGAAGCATGCTTAAATGAGACATATCACATCTACAAAATCATTATAAAAATCATAGAATCACATTCACACAAAAGAGTCGGTAAAGTGTATGACATCCTCATTCAACATATTAGTGGACCATATGGTGTGCCAAGGTACCATTTCAAATCGTAACTTTCAATCCAAACCTTAAACCAATCCACACATTAAACACCAAGAAACTAGTATTTTGTGCACGAGTTACTGTAACATGTTTCTTCAACAGACACTAGTATATACCCAACAGTGATCCTGGTTCCCAAGTCAATATGTTTTCCAATTAAAAAAATTAAGCAGTATATTACTAAATGAAAGGTCAATACCGCATTGCCATGATGATAGATTGTTGGACTGCCATCTGGCCCCCACCCATACTGAATCACCATCCGGGTAGCTATCTGTTGCAAATCACTAAATATATTGATCTATTGCCCAATAACAGTATAGTTAAGCATTTCAAAGCTGAAGAACATGTTGATGATGATCGTACCTCCTGTGCCTGTTTCAACTCTGAAGAAGAAAGGATATTTTCTTCCCCAAAAGGAAGAAGCAGTTGGGCTGCAACATAAGAACCGAAACAAAACACAAGCTTTTTCTCGAGGTAAGCTCTTGATTCCACATTTCCATTCATGGAACCTTCATTTTTCGCCATAGTAATCTTTGTACATCCAATTCCCTGCAAGCACAAGTGTTGAAAGAATTGATCAGTGCCCCAAAACCTTCGTTAGGAACTAGCATTATAATTCCCTCAAGCATTTCTGTAAATAATAGTAGTACTCGATTCAATTGTCATATGATATACAACCAAGGATAAATATACAAATACTAGTTACAGCAATGCATAAGGACATAATAAGAAGCATATCAAGAACATATACGTCACCTCCCAAGAAAAAGGCTCAAGCCATAAATTATCAACAACATCAAAGTTCGGCAGAAGAAGAGCAATGAGACCTCGCCCTGCAGCCCAAACAGCATGTGGAAACTTCGTCTCTCTTGTCCACTTGAAAACCATTAAAATAAATGTTATTTTCTACAAATTATAACTTTTTCTCTTTCAGAAGACAGTTCGGTAGACACCAAAACGTGAGTAATAACAAAAAACTCAACCAAAAACTGTTCTATTTGATAGATAACTTGTAGGGACAAAAAGGAAAAATTGAAAATTATATCCATAGCTCGACCTTAGTCCCAAACCTTACAAGTTTCTAACAATATTTTTCTCACTTTCCTAGTAATTTACCAGATGATAACATGTGCAGCTAATATGAAAGAAAAGAGGATATGAGAATTTTACAACTTCTGCAAAAGTGAACATGAGATAGAGAAGTTCATAGTAATAAAATTTGATGGTAAGATACAAGTAAACTAAAAATAATAATAGAGAGAGAAATCGAATCGAAATTTAAAAAAGAAACAATACTTGAAAGTAAATGAATTAAAGTAATTTCCTAATCATATACCTAATGGATAAGATACTCACATCAAGAGGAGGACTCAGATGTTCTATACCGTTGCTTATCTGTCCATATGGTTCCATTAGATCAACCACATTTTGCAAATCCACTTTTGTTAACGTCAATCCAAGATGATTTATAAGCATTTTGCCAATGCCCTTCACAATCGTAGTTTTTCTCACCCACTTGGGGACAAAACTGCTGAAAGTCTGCGAAATATATATCGACTTGAAAAATCATTTGAAATAGGAAGCATATGCATACCGGATTGCAACGTATTACAAAGATAACATTGGTTGTAACAAGTTTACACATAGCTAAAGTTAGGCTGAATGAAGACGTCGATGTGGCGCTGACAGATAGTCTAATTACCTGTACACGATACTTTGGCAACTTTCTCTCCTGTGACCATTATGATTTCTCTCTTGTTTATCTAAATATGTGTATTAGAACTAGTTTCCACTTTACATGGAGAATAGAAAAGGAGTGAAAAGACAACAAGACAGCATAAGAAAGTAAAGGTAATTACTAACATTGGATTGTTATGATTCACATTTGGTAAGGGGTTCTTATTAATTAGTCAGAAGAAATGAAGTTGGAATTTTTGGCAAGATGCTGACTGACGTGAAGCACTAAAATTCACATATGGACTGTAGAATTGCAATGGACCATTCCTAGCATGAGCAATTCATCATTAGAGCGAGTGTTTATTGCTTTCAACATTGAATAAAAGTGATAGCTCTTGAAGAGTTGAACAACAATATGATAGTGATTTATATTTAATATATTTGTCATGCAATAGCTTAACTTGGCCCTGATGGACCAATGGAGTTTCTATATAACATGCACGAGAAATAATTATTCACAGAAATTCCATTGTGCATTCCAGAGGGTTCTCACTTCTTAGACAAGAACAAAGAAACAAATTCTGAAGATTCAATGAATTAGGAAGACTCAAAACTGAAATAAGATGATGGTGACTTTTGTTTATTGTTACTATAAGAACAAGTACATAGGTTGGTTCTAACATCGTCATTTTGCAAGGGAATTTTGCAAACTCAACCACCCCAAAGCTCTTGGAATTCTCCTCAGCATGTACTTTCAGGTATAACTTCCAGAGAGGCAGAGACACCAAAATCCAAAGAGGGAGGAAAAAAATACTCAGCCGTTTAATGAAATTGTATGCTGATGATGACTATAAAATGGTAGCAACAGTTAATTCTTACCGCGAACCAGCTGCAGTAGCTCATAAGTTCATCTGTGTCAAGAAATTTACTCCTAAAGGCACTGCCCTCCAATGCCACAGGAACTAGTTTGAGTTCCACAGGACGTAAAAGTGCTGTTTTTTCTGCAACCTGAAAGCATGGAATGAAAGCATGGAATATTGATGTATAAATATTAACTACCCAACTATTATACAATCTAATTTATTTTTGTTTTGATATGTTAAAAAAATAATTAATTTGTGAATGGCCTGCTTAGCTATTTTACTTGATAAAGATTAATAAACAATGAAACATACTCCAAATGGTTACAAAGTAAAAACTGTCAACAATTACAAAACAGGACAGAATAGGAAACCCATGATGAGAAAGATGATACAATGAGGTTGAAACATGAAAACATGAACGTTCCCTACAAACCGTAGTGCGTCAATTTTGAATGGGACTAAAGTTGCATTAGGGGTGTGAGTGAGCTTAGCTGACCCGAGCCAAGCTGAGTAATATACAGCCAAGAACAACTCAATTGGGTCTCTTCTTCTTCTTTAGACTCGGTTGCTTGGCCTCTAGAGTAGCTCAAGCATACGATTTTATTAGATCATTATGAGCAAATTTCAGAACCAAACAAAATGAAACAACACAAAGACCTCAACGGCTTCTAAACAAGTAGTTTGGAATCACAAGACTTCTAGAACTCTTTGAAAAAAAAAAATTATCAGCACTGGTAACACATGAATAAGAAATTTTTTAAGGGAGCAGAAACGAATACAACAGTGATGTTACTCCGCACAAAAAGTAAACGAATAAACATCAATTTCTTTGGAATAATATAATAGGTAAATGACTCCTTGTACTACAAAATAAGTCAAATTGAAAAGCTAAGGCCAAAGAATTTTAACCAGACATCATTGTCAAATTGCATTTGCATCAATGTAAGTAGGGGTACACAATAGGCCGGCCTCATCTGGCCTGGACCTGCCAGGCTACTGCCAGGTCAGGCCTTGACCTCTAAAGTCCTGTCTGGTTAGGCCTGCACGGTCTGGTCCCCTCCTTATATTTTCAATGTTAAATATTAAAAATATAAACTATTAAATTTTGTCAAAAATAATTTTTTAATGAAGAAATAGAGTATTTACAAGAAACTAACTTATTAATAAACTAACTAGTTATTAATTAAATGTATTTACAAAAAATAAGAATGAATCATTAAAACTTTAAACTTTATTGATATATTAATTAAAACTAATGTATTACACTTTACAAATTAAAACTAATGGCTTGGACTGCTTATTTTATTTTATTTTACTTGAATTTGGTCAGGCCTAGACTCCTATTTAATTAATTAATTAGCTTGAAGCTGGGTTGGGTTATGGACTAATGGAAATGATAAGTGAGGCAGTGCAGTGGGTTGTGAGAAGGGTCAGGCCTAGGCCGGATTGACAGATCAGGCCCAGGCCGGACCAGGCCAGGCTTTTTGCCAGGTCAGACCAGGTCAAGCTTTAAGTCAAAAAAGATAGCTTCTTTACAGCCTCACAGGCCAAGCCTGACCAATTCATGTCTTGACTAGGCCAGGCTTTGATCAGACCGGGCCTGGATCGGACCAAGGCTAAGCCGCAGGCCGTATGTGCATTCTTAATTGCAAGGGTGCTTCTGAGTTCTCTATAGCTGAGTTGTGTGTTGTTTGGGGTCAACCGTGACTTTTTGAGATGGAGCACCACTCAGTACCAACTATCAACTTAACAGGGCTAGAAAATCTTTACTCAAAGACCTCTATCTGCTCAAATGCAGCACCAGTTGTTTCAAAGCTCATTTGTTACTCAGAACATCAAAAGTTCCCATGATATAATAGCATCCATGACATAACATACTTCTGATCATGTTCAATCAAATTAGTCAATGATAGGTAAGAATCTTCTGATAAAAAAACAATAAATGAAATTCAAGTTAACCATAATCACCTTTCTCCAATCAATAAAATCAATGAGTTCATCGTCTATAGTTTCTTTTGCCGCTATCTGAAGTATCTTCTCCCTCTCTGCTTGAGTTGGCCGTTGGAGATGGAATATTCTATCCATCCGACCAGGACGCTGTAATGCCTCATCAATTTGTTTAAGGTTTCGGGTTGTAGCCATTAAAACCACCCCCTCCTGTTTCTCAAACCTGTAGAGATAAATACATTGATAACATAATGATTAGTGCAAATAATTAAGATTGTAAACATTGAATTTTCATGGTAACACATCCCCGCTCTGTCCAGTCCCAATTCTGGTTTGTGAAGAAATGAGTGGATTGGCAAGAAAACAGCATACTAGTGATGTTTGAGGCAGGTGTAGGTTAACAGAGCATCATCTCAGCCCACAACCTAACAAGGACGTGAAACACCTCTATGACACAACATGATAAGTCCGAGAAGAAATATCATAGCTCAAGATTTTGGACATTTTTAGGTAAGTGTTAAAAGACACGTTCTCAACAAAGAATTATGTATTTAAATTTTGGACACATAAAAAGAAGTGTTGGACAAGTGTCCACGAGTGTCTGCATTGTTTTATTCCTTTTACATAATATTGTTCCACACTTGTCGAACAATATTAACTTCAATGTTATAATTCCTCTCACTTAAATTACAATGGTCCATGACCCTCGATAATGTTAACAGCCGAGTTTAACTACAGTTCCAATCAAACCTGGACAAAGGTTTTGTCCAACATTCAACCAACATGACATTGTATGTACTGTACTTCCATGGCACAGAAAAATTGGTAGCTGGATATTTCATGTTCTTTGCAGAAGTGAAGCAAGTAGTTAAATAAATGTAAAAAAATTAAAAAGGTTCCCAGTCATCATCACACACTGTAATTTCGGTCACCATGGAAGGACTAGCACTTGAGAAAGTTTGCATTTATTCGGTTTTAGACCATGATTGTATATCATGCGTAAAAAACACAAACCTAATTGAACTACAGGGTGCTGCAATGTCCATCTACAAGGTCAGATAGGAAAAGAAGTTCGTCTCAACTACAATTAGCTACCATCCTCGATATTTTAGATATTTGAGTTGCTAAACCAGAAGGCCTTTAAGATGAAAGAAAGACTGTAGGAAATATTAAAAATAATGCATTAGAGGCAGGAAGGAGAAGGAAGAACTACTAGTATCTGGCATGTTACATGCACATCATAGTTTTTCAATCTATTATGTTTGTCAAACAAAATTTAACACAAATGGTTGGAAAATTTAGAATGAGTCATCTTTACAAGCGATAATGATGTTTGTATTGTTACATAACTGGCTGGACCATGGTACATTTGATTATCAATTCCACATAATTTAGGAGCGATTAAGGAACCACCCAAAATTGGTAGATATATACTGTAAAATTCCCCATTCTCCACCCCAGCCCCCAACATCCAAACAAAATATCTGAGGGACCAAATTTTAGTTTAGCACACTAATTAGAAATAGCATAATTACAAAAGATGATAAAAGTCAGTAAATTTATGACATTTTTAAAGTCCAGATAAATTCCAATATGTAAGATAAAAATGTGGAAGAATCTTATTTCAAGCCCTGAGAAGTAGAATGGATTGCTAATTATTAGTCCAATAAACAGACTGAATGTTTAATATTTACCCATCAAGTTCCACAAGAAGTTGATTGATGAAAGCTTCATGATCCTGCTTCTTGGTGTGAATGAATTTGCCGCGAACACCAGCAAAGAGGTCAAAGTCCTCCACAAATATAATGACAGGAGCCTAAAAGTAGCATCATATAAGTTAGCCTCAGTCAAAGAGATGAGCAGTTTTTTACTAAAAATTGATTTTTTTTTTTTAAATGTCAAAACTAATGAATTAGCTATTGTAGTTGGCACGTTTTACTAATTACACCATCGAACTTTCAATTTTTCAAATTACCCCCCACTAAACTAAATAAAATTTATAATTGCACCACTCCGTTAAAAAATTAAACAGACGTTACTTTTTATCCACGTGGCTTTGAAAAATAAATACAAAAATAAAAAATATTACTTGTGGCAAAAAAATGAAGAATACTGTAAACACTCTTGTAAGAGAAAATGGTCGCCGTAGCACCACTGCCGCCGTCCTCTACTGCAACACTGCCTTAACAGTCCTATATAATTACATAAGGAGCAACAAGCAAACATCATATCAAATAAATCAAAGATTTAAAGCGAAGAGAACATGTGCACTTGATGGAACCAAACCAGAGAAGGCCTTTGGTGCATTCACTACTTGCCATTGAACAGGAAAAAAACAACCAATTCTCTTTCTCCCCTGTTTCTATCTCCTCTGTTTCTATCTCTAGCAACTCCCATGGAAATCGAACCTGCTAAAGAAGATAATCAACAAAGTTTTAAAAGTCGTAGAAGCTCTAAAACAAACTGCCCACAACTTAAAAATTAGCTCAACCAATTCCAACTCCTCTGCCATTAAAGCTATGCTGGAGCTCAAAACTGAAACCAAGTGCATCCTCTCTAATGACCCACTCCTCTCTAACTTATCCCACCATTTCACCGACCTCAAATCCCTCTCCAAACCCTTCAAAATTCCCATGGGCAACTAGGCACCAAATCGTTTTGATACGTAGAATAGATCAGTTTAAAAATAAAATTTCTCAAGGGTTTAATCTGGAGCTACAAAATCTGATACTGAAATTGAAAGTATCCGAAACATTAGAGGTGATTTTATTTGAAAGCAAGGTTGTTTCAAAGAATGTAAGAGAAAGTGTTGCAACCTTAAGTTTTGACCTTTCATGCTCTGAAACAATAAATAAGTGCCCATAAACCACAACACTCGAACTAGTCCTCCCAGTTATCAATTCTTGGGTCATATATTTGACCTCTAAGTACCATAAAAAAGGGCCAAAACCACCGACCTCCTTCCACTCCTTCACCGTCTTCCTCCTACTCGAAACCTCCCCAAACCCATTCCCTCCCCCAATCAAAAACCTTATCTTCACTCTCATCCTCAAAACCCTAAATCTCAACTTCCCAATCTCCGATCCGGAAAGAGAATCGTTTTGGTCATATGGAGAAGACATCGTGGTATCTGGGTTCACGGTATTCATTTATGGTACAAGAGCGGCATCGGCAAGAAGGCGGAGGTCCGGAAGAGGGAGAACGGGTAGAAAAGGGATAGAGAGAGAAGAGGAAGAACGGGAAGAGAGGGGGAAGAGAGAGAAGCAGGAAGGCTATGGAGAAGAGAGAGGAAGTGGTTACGTGTATTTCTTTTCTTTTTTTCTTTTACTCTTTTTTTTGCCACGTAGGAAAATATAAGACCAATTTAGACGGTTGTTAGATAAATTTGACAGAATGGGTTAATTTCATATATTTTTTTTAGTTTAATGGGGTAATTTGAAAAATTAAAAGTTCAATAATATAATCTGTAAAACGTGCCAACTACAATGACTAATTCATTAGTTTTGCCAAAAAAAAAATTAGAAACAAAATTGAGAAAAGGGGGGACAAAAGTCCCCCACCCCAAGTCCCCAACAAGTGCATACAAAAACGAAAAAAAAAACTTTGAAAAAATGTACCCTCCAATCTTTGCGGTAATTAAACACAAAGGAGGCTCTTAACACCCCCATAACAGATGCTAATAGCAAGACAAGAAAAATTACCCAAGTCCTAACCCCCAACAAATAAATCCTCAACCCTAGCACCGATTCAAAACAAATCAAGACACATCTCAAAGCACATAGCTAACTCGCATCCACGTCACAAAAATTGGTTGTAGCATCAACATAGAGAAGATGAGAGATAGCCATCGAATCGCCAACTCAACCCCCAAAAAAAAAATCCTACACAAAGAAGCCCTTGATAACCGAGTACTCCACATATGTTTCCATCATCCTACTCAGCGCCTCCAAACAACATGGAGATAAAAGTTCTCCGTGTCTCAACCCTCTCGAACTACCAAAGAACCCAGAAGGGATCCCATCCAACATCACTGAATACCAAACTGATGAAATACAAGCTTGAATCCACCTCACCCAATATTGGGTGAAACCCTATCCTTTCCAACAAGTATCAACGATTATATACAAAGGAGGGAAGAAAGAAACATGTAAACTATGTATATTTTTTAAAAGTTTATGATTACTATCCAAAGAACCAATTTACTTTTCAGAGTATTATGTAAATGATGCATGTTACGAAAACAACAAATATACTTATTTTTCAGTCTTACACTAATCATCATCACCAAACAATGAAACAACTAAAGTGAAACCCAAGTAAGTCATAAAACAGACTATCAGTTGAGATAGATTTGAATAATAGCAAATGTGTAAATTCTATTCCTTGAAAAGATTTTTTGGGTCCACCTGCCTTCAACTAGAATTTTAAACAGAATTGGATTTGACTGATAAAAGGCTTTAGAAGATATTCAAAAAATTAACACTTTCTAAATTTTCTACTACTGAACAACTTATCATTTTACGATCCAGAGACCTTGGCACATGTAACCTATACACAAATATACATTGTTAGTAAATTGCATCATTAAGTAAATGATGGAACTAAGCGAGTAGGTTTAAAGTGTACAACCAGATCCCGTGCCGTCTGAAAAAGCTCTCTAACATTTGACGCACTCTGTCCAACCCATAGACCAGCCTCCAGTTGTTGGGCTTTAACTTCAACAAGAGGAACTTTAGCTTCCGCGGCTATAGCCAGTGCTAGGGATGTCTTACCAGTTCCTCTCTCTCCCACAATCAGAACTCCCTGCAATATATGGGTTAAACAAATTAGAAATAAAATGGAAACCAAATCTACAATGCATCCTAACTTATAATCTGAAACAACAAGAATGGTGTACAGGTTAACTACATGTTAAGCAACAACAATAGAGAACACAACAAAATTAGTTTAAAATTAATTAAAACAACAGTCGAATACAAATCCTAAGATCACATATTTGATTTTACTGATCTACTGGTGTGGGAAAAAGACAAATTTTTATCTAAGGAAACGGAAGAGAACCAATCACAGTGACCAGTAACAAGGTAAAAACAAGAACGGTTATAGAAAAACAGCACAACAACAGATGAAAAGGTAAAAGAGAGAGGAATGTTTAGTTAATATGATCCTCTGGATATATAGCAGATCTGCCTGCAGCAAATACCAGATACAAAGAAAATCTACTCTTCTGTTGCCATTCGAAATACTTCTAGTAATAGATGAACAAATGGTTGATTTATCTAGCGGGGAGGGTGATGAAGAGCTAGAGTCTTTTAGGCTCCAATACCAAATATATAACATATATATTGCACGAAATTAAACTAAAGAAGATCAGCAAATCAATGCAATATCTTTAAATTATCATACCCGAGGAGCACGGGCCCCCATTTCTTGGAAGGCACGAGGATTTTGTAGAAATGCAACAACTTCATTGATTTCTTCTCTCATAGAATCAACACTTGCAAAGTCCTTCAACTGTATTGGTGGATTTTTCACTCTCTGCACCCCCAAAAAGAATATTAAAAAAAATCAAAGTATCTTTCATATTGTCTGATCATAAATTTTGGGGACTATGATACAAGTTTAATCAAAGTATGAACCTTCATTTGATCAAAAGCGGTACTTATTGGATCAACACCAGCTTTCCTCTTGCGCTTTATGGACCTCAACCTGTATTTAAAATAAACTTTCTGCAATATAACACAGAAATAATAATGTCATCATTCAGGTGCACACAAAAAGTTTTAAACAGACGAGGTAAATCAATCGATCAAAGTAACAACTTCTAAACAAGAATTGATGCCCTAAAGTATCCTAAGTTGAAACACTGAGGGAGGGTATGTTGGTCAGCCATATGGGAAGCTAATATGTAAGCTAGAACTATCAAAAAATCACATTTACTCATCCTGAGCTTTTAGTCAAAAGTTTGTGTATAGCAATGTCATAAATACTTGAACAAATTTCAAAATTGTGAAAATTTGAAATCCAGGATAACCCTTTGTTCCACAGCCCAGGGAGAATGGGTGAAAGAACTAATGGATCCTCTTTCACCGAGTTGATTGTAGAAAAGTAAGTGTGTAGGAGAGCACTATTCTCAACCCAGTCTCGTGAAGAAAGACAACATCATCTTCCTTTGTATGAACATTAGATGTAATAAAATTTGTTATCGACCTATAAGTAAACATTTACAGGAAAATGTATAATCAACTCTCTAACACGTCTGCAATAATCAGTGAAAATCCTAGAATATCACCAATAAATTAGAGCAACTGTTAGTAGCCAACTAATTCAAAGGAACTAACAAGATCTTGATTTCAAATTATGATAAACACAAGAGCTCGATTGGAGAGATGTACGATAAACCTCTGCATTCCAGCACATAAAAACATTTATGTCTAAAAGCTTCTAAAAAATAAAAATAAAAAGGTTTCCAATAGAGAAGCGTACTACTATATTATTCAAATAACTTGGACCTTCTCAACCTCTCTCCCATAATTTCTCATAAATGTTGAATCAGCACTACATAGCTTAGAGCATTTCTAAATTGTATTCCAAGGTACTTTGGTTTAAGGTTTCAAGCAAACCTAGCAAAAATGAACCATCCACGTTTACATCTTTGTAATGTTGAAGTAGGTAACATGGGACGTGTTGCTTTGATTTAATCAATAAAGATACACTATGGAGAAAGTCCAAAATAGATGGAGGTTTATTTTTAATATCATTTGAACCACATGTCCATTTCACCTGAATCTACTAGGGATGACTACTCTTTAATCAAATGTCGTGATGCATTGATTATTTATGCACCTCTACATGATTCATATTCATTTAAAAGACTAACATTAGTAAACTAGTTTAGAAGGAATAATAAGGTCTCAGTCTCTAAGACCACTTCAGTTCACGAGAACTCATCCATGAAGGGTGGTAAACATAAAAGCCATAATAAAAAAACTTCAAAATAAAGGGGCTCACCATCAAAGGTAAAAGAGAGACTCTGTATATCAAACGTAGACAAATGGACAACTAGACAAACGCATAAGATTATGCAATGAAGTATATGATCATATCTTATGGCTTAGGAAACAATTTCAGTTTGAGACAAGCAACTACATACTGTAGCTGAATGTAGAATTTCAGATGTAGGGGAGAATCATTACCACTCTCCGAAACTTTCGCAGATTTGGATCTCTGCGTAAAGGCCCATAACCTGGAATTCTTGGAATTTTTCTCTTCACAAATCGGAATAGATGAAACAACACGTATCCATAAATTGTGCTTCTAATAATAAAACCAAGATACCACCAAAAATCTACTGCATTCCTAGATCTAAAGCTGATTTCAGCCTCAGACTGCCACTTCAGATACCATCTTGAGCCCACAGACTGATATTGTATACCCAACAAGAAAATAAAGTAAGTAAGATTCAAAAAAAAAAATATTCCTCTTAGCATCAAAACATAATGTCCTCCATTAACTTTTATGGTCAAATTGACATTTTTAAATCAATAAATCATCTTACTTTTTTAGATATATGAAGAGAGACGATTACCATAATAAACTACATAGTTTAGCATTAGTTTCAAGCTTTACGGTTTTGAAAATATATATATATATAATTTCAATTTGACCATAAAAATCAACAGAAATCATTTATCCTTGACAAAGGGAGTATAAGATATTGGAAAGAACGATATTTCTTGTAACAGGGGGGAAAACATTAGATGTTTCATACTTTAAGGACAAGTTATGAGTAGCTTAAATAATTACCGGATAAGGGATGAATAACTCGACAACAGGGATAACAACCGCCAGCAATATGTCTTCATTTAAATCTCTAATTATCTCAGAAATCCACTCTCTAAAAAATTTTACATCTTTAGAGTTGCAGAATCCATTCCAGCATTGGTGAGAGAACCTCATTATCAAGAGAAAATGTTGACCAACACTTAACTCTGAGAAAGGGATCCACATCAGCTGAACAGTAGTGGGAGTATCAGAAGCAAGCATCTTCATGTACAACCCATCAAACCCTCCAAAATCTTCAAATAGCATATCAAATTCCTGGAATAAGAATGATAAATTAGAATCACAAATTTGAAGATGCAAAAAAAATTATCAGATTAAACACGTATGATATTATAACCTTAATATCAACGTAATGTTCCCTGTCATCCCCTTTTAGTGTAACATACATGGCACCCCAATCATGTCTGATCCGCGCATGATCTACAAGTTTCCTGGACACGGCATAAGGAACAGCTATTGGATCCAGTTCCCATCTGTTTCTTTCTTCATTATACCAAGTCTTTGATGCCACTCTATCCCGATCCAGAAGGATACGTTCCTACAATGCATATTCAACATGTCATTCTGAGGAGAATCCACTAAACAAAATGCATCAAACGTTACCTGGTAAACAATCAGATAGATACTGATAGAAGTTTGAATTACTAACTATAAAAGTGCTCTGATTTTGAGCATTTGATAGTGTCAAGGCACAGATAATGAGAAATATAAATATTCTCCTAATCAGGAGAATCTGAACATAATGATATTACGAAGCAATAATGGTGTCCAGTCTCCCTCGGGAGAACTAATTGGGAGGGGCCTTCCAGTTCCACCAGGTTTTGGCTCTACAATATCCTTTGGGTCATGTCATTTTTAAGAACACTTGCCCCCTCCTACCCCCTCACCTCTTCCAATGCCGTCTTACTTTGGTTGTTGGCTGAACAAGCCAGGGCTTTTTTCTCAATCTCGCTCATTATTACGCACTCTAAGAAAACAGTTGTAAAAGCAACAAGCCCCCATCTTCAACCACTTATATAGTTGAATCAAGCTCCGGCTTAACGCTAACGAAATGTATTAAAGGTCTAGGCCTTTCAAACCTCATCCCAAGATGTCTATGCTTAGGTGTATTCAGGGAAGTGAGTCAAATTCTCAATGATTTGGCGGAAGTTTTGTTCTTTATCTGGTAGTTCACTGGCAGATTAACCTCCGAAAACATTGGACCTTAACAAACTTCATCTGGGAAGAAAATTAACTCAAAAGGACTCGGGATTGACCAACTCTTTAGAGGTCAATCATGATGCATATTAATGGGTTGACATAGGAATCCAAGGAATGACAACATAGAAGGAGAATGAAAGTAAAGTTTCACATAATAAAACAGTAAAGACTGCAGATTAAGACTTTATGTTGTCAAGCACTGGTCAAACAGTTAAAACCCTTTGAGAGGAAGAATTATAACATCAACCGAATAGGCGAATAGGCCATGTTTAGGCCACTAAGCCCAACATAGAGGAAATCAATGATTCAATAAAGACAAAATTAAAGTAATTAAATGATTTTTGAAATTAGATGTGGAGTGGAAGCATCAATAATTCGAAGCTCAAAATAGACACACAAAACATATGAGGACAATATTCATTGGAACATAGAAGCAGAAAAACATGATTAACGCCCCAGATATATGGTGAAAGATGAATGCTTATCAAAGATTTCATAATATCAATGTGCATTACAGTAAAACAAGATTACTACATATCTAGAACAAAACCGACCTGTCTTTGGGCCACATACTTTTTACCAAGTTCAACATTTTCTAACAAATTTTTTTTGAGGTCGGCCTTTGTTTCTTCCCGCCATTTTTTCCAACCGTGAAACAAATGGGTGCTAACAGCTCTTGGAACCACAATCTCCTTACCTCCAAATATCCACTTCAATTCAGCCTCTGGGAAACCCTTCACAATCTCATCAACTGGGCTGTTAATAATAAAACATTTTTCATCACCAAACCTTTTCATATTTTTCCTGATGCCAGATTCCATATTCCTTTGCATATCTCTTGAATCTTCAAGTACTAGCTTTATACGCTGAACAAAATCCAATGGATCTTGGCAAAAAGAATGTCCAATATCCTCATTTTCCACGATACTTGGCAAAATCATCTGCTCCAAATATTGCCTTTGAGCAGTTTGCAGCTCTTTCTGAATGTCAAGTCTAGAAAGCTTGGTAAGAGAGCTTTCGGACACACTGCAAGGACAGAGATACCAAAAGCTATCATAAACACAGAAACAGAAAGAAGCTTCTAACAGTATCTAATCAGATACCATGGGACCTAGGCTATGTTTGTTTGCAAAGATTACACTTTGAATAAGACTTAGACTATTAATCTCAAGTGTCTTGTTTGTTTTAAAATTTGAGCTTGGGACTATTAGTTCAGCAGTAGACTCCCTGTTCCGCTCATCCCCTTCGTCAGCTCTTTGATCGGAATTATAAAATAGCTTAATATAAGGGATTATTTAATATCATGTTCTACAATACCTCTTATTATAATCCCTACCATTTGGGACTAAATTTTTTTAGACAAAATTAACCTCAATTTTTTCTAAAATGACCATAATATTATATCATGTACTTATATGTTGTAATATGGAGCAGCTTGCAATATGGAGTAGGCCCTTGCGGTCCTTGAAAAGAGGGAGTATAGTTTCATGCACTAAACTATTTTCCAATAATAAACGTCTTGCTAAATTTAATTTTGCTAACAGGTATAAAAAAAATCTAAAATTTAAAAAGTTTTTTTTGTGAGAATAATATTATATTCCCATTGTTCCGCAAAGAAAAGTCTCATTTGTCTAATTTTATTGTTTCAAAAAAGGCTAATTTTGTACAAAATGACACAACGTCTTCAAATTTATCATCATAATTCGTTATTTACTTAAAACTAAAAAAACTAAAAACTAAAAAACAATAATAATATAAACTAAAATCTTATAAAAACTACATAAAAATAAATAATATTAACGAAAATTAAATAATGCAAACTAAAATCGTATAATATTATTTAGTTTATTCATAAAATATTATTTAACTTTAAATAATGCAAACTAATAGTTTATATTATAAACTACATAAAAAATATTATTATATATTAATTATTACTTTTAAAACTAAAATAAATTTACATTATATTTTATAAATTAACTAGGAACAGAGATAAAGAGTAATTGATTTATTATTGTAAGGAGTATTTTGGAACAAAAATAGTAACGTGTATGTTGGCATAAAGAAAACGGAATAAAACAAACATGTTAATTTTAAATTATAGTTTAAAATATGTTATTATTGGTAAGGGTATAAGTCCAACGATATTTTTTTATTCAATCCTTTAATTAATTGTAGAAAAAACAAACATAACATGGGATTATTCATGGAATTATTTTAAGTTATCCCATGAATAATCCCATAAAAAACAACCATGTGACTAGGACTATTTAATCCTAAGATTATTAGACTTGGGATTATAATCCCATATATTATAATATAATCCTTGCAAACAAACATGGCCCTAGGGAAAAAAATTCAGCTCAAAGGTCAAAATACAGAAGAAGAAAAAATATATTCTACTTCACTGATGTTTATGTATTAGAGTGAGCTATAACCGGAACAAAACATTGTAAATGAAGAGACTAATAAATTATTATCAATGCACATTACATATAGGGTTGAGCAAAAGTATATTTTTTAAGAAAAGTTAAGTGAAAACAATGGTTATTTCAAAAATTGAGAAAACATCCAAAACGCATAAACTGACTAGCTCCTCTCGGAGTTGGAACTCAGAAGACGTGATGTAAATCTAGATTATGAAGATTTCAGTTTGCAGTCGCATACATGGCCATCCAAATAAGTAAACAAAAGGCAAAATCAATATCTATCATCTAATGACGGTAAACTTGCTACTACTACATACTGGAACAAGAAGGATCGAGTTAGTGCCTTCAGCCCAAGTGAGTCATTTGGTTTTCTCTTCTGATCTAAAGTCACAAAGCTATAGTACATAATCAATACCAATAAAGAATCTATATACTGGACAAGAAGATGTTCAACACACTTTCTTCAGATTTGTTATCCCAATCAGATGGAAAATTTTGATTTCATTTGCAAAACGAATATCCCAAGTGATTCAAAAAGAAAAATCCTACTACATACATTGTACCTATGAGTCTACGACTGGACCAAAACAAAAGGAATAATTTAAAAGAAATTGAGCCTCAGGACTGAACAACGAATTAATCAATTATATTTAGTTTTCAAGTCCAAAAACGATGAATCAAGTTGACTCCCAAAATAATACTGTATATTAAACAGTTTTGGTTCAAGTAGTGTAGAACACTAAACCAACCAACCAGGACCATGAGTTTTACAATTCCTACCACCTTACACATCGACAGTATCAAAAGGATAAAATAATATTCTGGAATGGATAGAAATGAATCACAACTAAATACACCATAATATATTTGATAGCTAGATTTAGTTTTTCCTTTGATTTTTTTATCGTTTCGAACCCCCCGATCTTATTAATTTAAATTATGCATTCTTACTTTTATGAGTTAGAAAAGAAATTACCTTTCAAACTTTTTCTGCCCCAATTTCCTGATAAAATTCTCCACCAAAAGCTTACTTTCTCTCTCAATAAACGAGACCTCCCTTATGCCAATGCTTAAAGCCATTGTCTCTCTCCTCAGCATTTCATCCTCAATCTCATCAATTTTCTCCAAAATCTCATTATACTCCTTCTCACCAATACTCATTTCCACCTCCAAGTTCATGATCTGTTCCTTAGCATTCTCCTCCTCCAAACTCTCTTTCTTCTCCTTTGTCGTCAGTACATTCTCGTGAATTTCCTTGGACTTATCCGTCAATGCTTTCGTCTCTTCTTTTAAAACTGTCAATTTCTCATAAAGTCCACTCATAATCTCATCTTGCAGCTCCTTTTTCTTCAATGTTACCTTTTTAAGTGCCACCTTGACATCTTCCACATCCCCATTACCAGAGTCAACCTCCTTGATACTCCTAAGTAAACCCGACACGGTCTCTAACAATCTCCTAGCATAGTCCGTATACTCGTCCCTCAAATTTACCTCTTTCTGGTTACTTTTTGACCTTTTCAACGTGGGAATCGCTTCGCTGGCCACAGGAGCAGCTGCAGCAATTGTGGGTTTCAAGAACCCACCAAATGAACACAACCCAATGACTAACCAAAACAATGTGAGCACAACTGGCTTTGTAATTCGGTCGACCACATTATCTGCAATATAAAAAGATGGAGTTTTTCCAATTCTACTTACGGCTGATAGTTTTGAGAGTCTGAAATATTCTGGGAACTGAATAATTTTGCCGGCATTGTAGAGGGGGGTTTTGGGTTTATGCGATGATTTGACTGAAAAAGATGTTCGAATTCGACAGCGATGGTTTGAAGGGAATGAAGGGGTTTTGAAGAAAGGATTCTGACGGGAGGGACAAACTAGAGGAGTAAAAGCAGTGGATGGAGGACATGAAGTGAGAGGGGGATTGGAATACATGAGGTTTGTGGAGGTGAGAGAGTGAAAAGAAAATTCAGGGAGTTGAAGGTTTAGGTGTTTTGATAATAGAGGGTTTAAGATACATTTTCTCCGGAGGGATTATAGATAAATTGGGGTGCAGGCTGCACTGATGGAGAGTTTCAAGGGAAAGAGGAAGAAGAAGAGAGATAAGACCTGGGTTTTTCGGCACTTTCAAGTCGAGGCTTTTTCAAGCTTTTACGAGTTCATAGCTATAGCCAAGTAACAAGTAATTATGCTATTCGGTATGTTTACGAGTTAAAATAAATATAAAACTTAAATTAGGAAAATAAATAAATAATTCCTTTTTATTTTTTTATATTATTACGGAGTTTATAAAGGTGAATAAGAAGATATATAATTTGTACATTTAAATTACTATTTTATCCTAATGTTTATTTATGTGATATTTGTTGCACGAGTGATAGAATTTATAAAATATTTACTTGTATTATTTAGTTATAAATCCAAATTTGTACATCTTTTAAAGTATAGATAATACTCACCAAATATTATCGACATATCTATTTTATAAATAAATTGGGATGAAGGAAAAGTAATTGCTCGTGGTGTAATTTTTTTTACATTTTAGTGAAAAGAATTTTACTAATGTCAAAACTATTATAAGTGTGTATAATTCTAAATAAATTGAGTAGTCAGCGAACTAGATCCAGCTCACTTCGATTAAGTCTGATTCAAGTTTGTTAAAGGTGTCGAACTCAAATAAACTCATGTGCTTGTTTGATTAAACGAGTCGAGTTCTAGTAGTTGGGTGTTTGGCTAAAGTCTAACTTATTTAAGCTCTTTTAACAATTAATTAAAAATATATATTTTTTATAATTAGAAAATTAAATGAGTCAGGTTTAAATTCAGCTAGGCTCATAATTCGAGCTAGCACTCAACATGTTTATAATTGGGCCAAATTTGTACACTAAATATTAGACTCATTCAAAGCTTGAAACGATTATAAAAATAGATCGAATTGAACATCAAATTTCAGTCTCGACTTCTCACTTAATCTCTGCCAGTAGTTTTAACTTTATAATATTATGACATTTTCTAAAGTACACTTAATAATAATAAAAATATGTTGCTTATTGTATATTTTAAGAATTAAAAGCATTTATATATATTATGGTGTTATTATTTCAATAATTAATTTTAACCAACAAGGGTGCAATTTTACATTATAGGAGCAACAAGCAAGATATAATTAAGACCTGTTGATCCAAACCTACAAACCTTTAACATTTTTGTTTACCAAAAAATAATATCTTCACACGTCTTTTAATATTTGGTAATGTCCAATTTAATGTGAGAAAATATTAGCATATAGTGATAGTAGAGTTTCTATATACATACAAATATATAGAGGGTGATAGTAACTTTATTTAGTTTCGCTATTTTTTATTTATATATTTTTTTGGATGCAAACAAATAAAAGCCTAATAACTTATGGTGGCTATTGTTAATTTAAAAGCCTAATCCAAGGAAGGATAAATCGAAATTGTGAAATGGAGAATATTGACATTCACGGAATCAAGAATTTTTGTCAAGATGTGTGAATACTTATGTAACACCCCTTCCCCAATAGAAAAGAGAGGTCACGTACAAAGTACAACGAGTTTCAAAATAAATAAACAGAGTATTTACAATCTCAAGATACTAATAGTGGTGATCCATTAATAAAGTACTAAATACAATTCTCCAAACAGAGTCAAAATAATCAAACTTAAAATTTGAATCAACCTAGATGGTTAAAGGCAACTCTCGTCACACTTTTCCGAATCACCCCCTAAAACTGCTGGGAAGAAAAACCTGACATGAGTCAATTGATTTCAAAGACGGATCTGAGATATACAAAAGATATACAACTGATATACGAAAACAACTGAGACAAAATACTGAACAAAGCCTCAAGTGCAAATACGAACATAAATATAATATCCAAAGATCTCGAATGGAATATATCTCGAATCAACATAATTCGATGAAACCAATAAAAGAATAAAGAAATAACGAACTGAAGTAACTAACTCAATGACTTGAACTGAACAGAAACCAACAAAATTAATCCAATAAAATAATAGGCTGAAACAAATGGCTGAAGTTATTTCATACCGAATGAGCTCAAAAATATATCTTGCCACATAGGTAAGTCAAACTAATACCACACAGGCAAATCAAATGATGCCACACAGGCAACCAAAATAATGCCACATAGGCAAATCACACATTGGACCGCGAATCCAAATGTATGCAAATCGGATAATGTGTTTGGCACAACATTACCAATCCGTAGAATAAAAAACTAGGGTTATCCCATACGCCTCCCACAACAAAACACCAAACGGCCCACTTCCTCCGGGGCCCAAAACGGAGACGCCGTGGACTAATCACACCGCCACGAAGAGTGTCATGTCTCTCGTGCGAGACGACATACGCTGTGGTACCCCAACGGTGGTTATAAGCTTAAGTATACCCTACGGTATATTCTAACAAAAATATTATGTCACAACACATGCGATAAAATACCAACAAAAAGGGTTCTATATGTACATGTTGAACCAAATCAAATTATGGTTACAAGGTCTCAAAAAGAAGGTAACAACATGTACCGCTCTACAATTATCAAAAATAAATATTAAACACGATAACCTAATTCAAAGAGTACAAACACGAATCATATATATCAACTCCAAAATGAAACTATTATATGAATTTCACAAGAATCAATTATGTGAAATAATAACGAAATTCGAAATAAGGAACAAGACGAACAAATCTAATTTAATAAGAGTATCGCTGAAAGAGTACGGAATCCGTACCTGATACTTCCAAACCATTTATAGCACACTCCACAAAATTTTACCCTTAATTGCCAACGATATCAAATACGAAACGTTATTCGCAACCTAAACATATTCACCTCAAATTAAAAACAATCCAAACTTATAATTCCAAAGTAATTCATAATCTATTTAATATGCCTTTAATCAATTATTAATACTCCAAATATTCCAAATATAACTTTTTAAATTCCCTCCGTCCGATCTAATAAAATACAATAAAATTTTATTACAAATTTAACCATTGCTAACATAATATTATTAAATTTATTATCAAGTAAATTTTATAATTTTATCAACAAGATTAACTAGTTTAATTTAATATACAAAACTATCAATTTGATTCACTAATTCAATTTATACCTTCATAAATCAAATACATATTAAAATATAAAATATATATATATATATATATATATATATATATATATATACCATTCACTCTGAAAACACACTTAATATATAAATAATTCTTATATATAACAAAAAGTCAAGTAACTTTCAATAGCAATATAGCATCACGTTAATTATTAATTTTTTAAGCAGGTTGAATATATATATATATATATATATAACTATAGTTCAAATTAAATTATAATATACATTAAAATCATACGGATCCACATGCACTCTATCTTTTTAGCAACTGTGACGCCCCCAAAATAGGTATACATCCCCATTACGAGTCGCTTAATAAACATGATACGTAAATAACTACAACTTTATTATTACAACATATAAAGCTGTGAGTTTAAATACTGAGATATTTCCATCTAGACAATATCTACATACAAATAAATCCTCATCATAATTATTGATACATTATTTTACAAAATGGTGAGGACTACTAAACAACTCTCTAAAACCATCATTCCATACCCCACTGTCATTTAACCTGGAATCTTGGATATAGGTTATAACTTAAACTTTTTTAGTATAGCAATACTCAAAGTATACTCAAAATACTCACAAGAATACGCTCGACAATATAGAGAGAAAACTTCAGTTTCTGGTGTGATTTTCAATTCTAACCTAAGCACCCTATTTATAGGAAATTGCTTAGAACACCAAAGCGTAAAATTTAATAAATTAATAATATATTAATTAATATTCCTACGCCAACATTTGAAGAACTGAAATCAGTCATTAACATCACATACAAGACCCACCATTAATGCCAAAAACATTTTTCTTATTTAAATTATTTTAAACTTTAAAAATCAATTATTTTGAGCTTCTAACTTCAATAATTCACAATAAATAGCCCTTTTGTCGGAAAATTCAAATCAAGCGAGTTTTATAGGAAATTCAATTCTCTAAAACTTTTGCGGAAGGAAGTTTTTCCAAATTCCAAACAAAAATTGACCGAAATCCACAAACCAAGCGATTTATTGTTTATAATCAAATTTCAAATCAAGAAATGGGGTCCACCGACATGAAAAACATGTTTTAAATATTTTTGGTAACAAAAATACTCCTCCTCCACATATACTCATATATCCCACATTCATCGTAAAAATATCATCATTATTATATTATTAAAATATAATAATATATTTAAATGAATTATTTTATCGAGAAAAAGATAAAATTTCAATTTTCAACAATTGTCACATTAAAATTTTCTCCATCTATATCCACATAAAATCAATATTTTCCTCATCATATGAATCAATAATTAATTATTCACAAATAATATTGTAATCACAATATTGACAACCGTGCGGTTCCAAAGAAAGAAGGGCTTTCAATAAGAATTTCTCCTTCTTATCAGCAAGTAATTAGGTGACCAAACCTCTCCTTGAGCAGAACTTTCTAGACATTGCCAATAATGTTATCTAATAATATTATTCAGATAATATGAATTATTGCTTCGATAATAAAAAATACTGTGTAATGACAATTATTGAAACAAAAGCAATATAAAATATCAACGCAACAATTAATAAAATACTGAACAGTAATTACTGTAACCATTATTGAGTAGTGCCTTCTTACGTAAGAGTCAATAATTGGTGCAATACCGGGTATCTTCTTGCGGCAACAACGCCAGTATTCTTGTGTTTTAACCACCAGAGTATTCCAACAACAGTAAAGCGGTAATAACTTCTGTAGATTATTTTTAAACAACTTATATTTGTCGTTTTTTTCCTCCAATCGCTTCAGTTATGGGGCCCACACATGGTTGCTTGTGCGTCGTACGAATATTCCCCAGAAGCGATCACGAATATTCCACGACCAAACGAATATTCCCCGACAACAATGAATATTTATAACCACTTGCTTATTTTGTAAAATTTGCGCATTTTACCCATAACTAACCACATTAATCAAATCAACCCTTACTATTTCAAAATAATAAATAAAGGAAATTCCATTTTATTTATAAAAAATTCGGGGTCTTACAACCTCCCCTCCTTATGAAATTTCGTCCTCGAAATTGACGTACGTACTTGGTGTTTCGAAAAGATGAAGATACCTCACTTTCATTTTCGTTTCCAACTCTCAGGTCATTTCCTCTATAGCATGGTTTCTCCACAAAACTTTAACATGTAGTATGACCTTTACGCGTAGGACATACTCCTTCATATCCAAGATCTTGACAGGTACCTCTTCGTACGTTAAGTCTTCAGTTATCTCGTCTGGTTCTAACTCAATGATGTTATTCGGATCGTCCACATATTTACGTAACATCTGTACGTAAAAAAAATGTTATAAACACGCGACATACTTGGTAGTAAAGCGAGTCTATAGGCCACAGTTTTTACTCGATCGAGTATGAATTAATAAATCGAAGGTTTGAGCTTTCTTCTCTTCATTGACTCTTACTTCTAGAATAACGCCTTCTTGCACCTTCTTCTTTATATTCATCACTCCAGGGTCTGTAGCTTGGCGGCTTAAACATTATCGATTAAAGTCGATTCTACTCGTATATCATCACGTGAGTTCTAGAGTCTTTAACTCTATCTTCATCAATTTTAAGTTATCTGAAATGAGTCTTTGTGTTATCAACATCGCACTTGTAAACGCATACGATCTTCTACTCAACCCGTGCCCACCCCCGCTCGCTTCTTCTACGATAATATTGAATGGATACGATCATAATCTTCAACAATTTCGAGCCAACGTCTTTGGCGCGTAATACGTTCATTTAGTTAAAGGTATATATCGAGGGTTTAGGAAATAGGTTTTGTACTAGAGGTCAATACAAAATTCGATTTCTCGCTAGGTAGGCTAGGAAGTCATCGAGGATTACGCCAGAAAATTTATTAACGATAGAAATATCATTCAAAATCGTGACTCTCATCCAAAACTTGGATAACACGTCACATTGATACTAACAACTTGCCATCGTCATTCACAACGTCTCCTACGAAAAAGTCCGCTTCATGCATTCCACACAAGGAAGTCAACAACGAAAGGCTCGGGGCTCTTTACTTATGGCTTGATATGACAATGATTGACTTTTAGTGGTTTGGTTATTTTGAATTAGCATAATAGGTTGGTTAGGAGTATGAAAGCTAAAAACCTTAAAAAACATAATGAGTAGTTAACCAATCGATTCTAAAAATCACATCCATGCAAATATTTTCAAAGAGATAAGATCTACGAAGTAACGTGAAAGTGTTGATTTGAATCAAACAAGATTTATAAATAGTAGAGGTAACGAAGGCTCCTACTAACGAAGTTTCAACTAATAAGTCAAAGTTTAACCTAGAGTCAAATTTAAACGTTGAACACAACTAGGTGAAATAAAAGAGTGAGTAGAATCCCAGATCAACACGGTATAGACTTCGCAAGAACTTATGATTAACTTACCCGTGATAATTTTATTAAGGTTCTTCGTCGTCAAAAAAACGCTCTCTTAAACTACCGGCTTTGGCTTATGCGGGACATCCTTTTGAGTCACCGTCCTCATTGAATCAGTATTTTGTTACTGCATAATCGCGAAAGCGATATGTCCTTCTTTTCCACAATTATAGCATACCTTGAGCTGTTGTAGGCGGTTTGGTGATATGTCCTTCTTTCTCGTGATTTGTAAGATATGATGGGTGGTCGTTTTCCTCCTGGAACCGATTCTTCTTTGTTGTTGACGTCTTCACATGGTCGTTGTTGAACCTTCTCTTCTTGAAATGTCCACTTGAGTCACCTCTCCTATTATCATGGCCACGATTACCACCCGAGTGGTTACCGCCTTTGTCCGTAGTCTTTCCTTCCCGCTGGTTATCATCGTTCTGATGACTGCTGTCACCAATATGACCCTGGTTGTGGTCCCTCGGTTGAACATACTCGTTATCACACTCTAATAATTGAGCCCTGTTTACAACATCTGAATATAAAGAAAATTTATGAGAGATAAGATATTGTCGAATCTCGGGTTTTAGACCCCTCAGAAACATACGCGTCATTCGTCCAAACTTCAATATTCTTCTTTCTAAACACTTGTATACATAAATGCTACGATATATCAAAATTTAACCGGTGAAAACTGATTTTCAAGCTCCAAAACAGTTTGAAGCCTTTTTTGTAAAGACACTATAAGATTTTTTGAGATTGAAGCTTTCTTACTTATATATATATATATATATATATATATATATATATATATATATATATATATATATATATATATATATATATATATATATATAAGAATAGGTGAGCCTGGATCTATAATTTATGGCTTTTACTCAATTTATATTTATATAAAGATATACATATATGTATCTGTGACGTGTTGATTCAAATTCAAATTATACTGTTTAATAGTGAATGGACTTTTAATCTGTGGTCTTTTACTGTTTTATTATATATATAATCATATAAATTTATATTTACCCGTTTGGCCTAAATTATTAATTCATGGCCTTTTACTGCTTTATTATACATATAATCATATATATGCATATATATATATATATATACATTCAACAGTTATGCCTGGATTCTAAATTCGTGACTTTTTATTGCTTTAATATATATTAACTATTTACTGTGATTAAATATCTATTTTAGCTGTTTATTCAATGTAAAGCGGTGATATTAATGTTTGTGGACTAGATTTATATAAACCTAGACATATTTAACTTTTAATCGATTCAAAAGTTATAAAACTGAAATCGTTGAGCTAAAATGAGTAAGATTTAATTAAATGTAGTATTCTTTCTAGTTTTGTAAATATTAAGGAAACACGCGTCCCCTAGATCTCATGATTCAAGGAAGCAGAGGAAGCTCGCTACTGAGACAAAGATTTAACTGGTGAATCATTTGTTTTACGTCGTTTTTAGATTAAATATTTATTTTATTTTATTATGTTTGCTATGCAGGGTATTAATAAAACATTGTGTTAATCTAGGAGCCACGACATCTAAGATCCAGTTAACGGATCTAGATCTGATTTCCATGATGGACCCTTTTCAGTTGTACATTTAGCTTATAAATCATATTTGCGTTGCTCGGGTCACTTCGATGGCTTTCATGCCTGTAAGGAGCTCGACACTTATATGTATATTATTTTGTCAAATATGCTTCACATCTCGAGAATAAAATCAAAACAATCCGAATACGGGATAAAATGAAAGTATCAAATGTCTCAATTACTATGTGAGCATAAGGGTTTGAAAACTTATTTTTAAAACATCATCTTTGTATATTTTGCTTAAAAATGAACTTCTATATAAATCAAACAATTTGTATATAGGTTTAAACAAGGCGTAATACTACTTCTAAATAATACACTTAGTGTGACGCCCCCAAAATAGGTATACATCACATATTCTTAGTCGCCAAATACATGGTACAGAATACAAATACAATCTTAAATATACAACACGAGCTGTGAGTTTTAATACAAATATTGTCTTCTAGACAGTATTCAAACTCAAAATAAGTCCTCAATACATTTATTAACACACTATTTCATAGAATAGTGAGGACTACTAATGCTATCATCTGAACCGTCACTCCATTCTCCGACTAGTCCCGGTTACGTTCTCATTTCCTGAAAAGAACAGTGAAAGAAAGGGGTGAGCTCAACTAGCCCAATAAGAAATATTATGACTAAGATAATGCAGAATAAATTATCATTTGTCTTCAACAATGTTAAACTGATAAAATACAATAGATATCAAGTTTAACTGCAGCGGAATAAGCAATCCATTAGAAGAGTCATGTAGAGCATGATATCTACTATCTTTTATGATTTAAAATGTTTTCATCAATTTTTATCGCTGAGACTTAGATTAATAAATAAACCACATCATCGAGTCATCCCTGTTTTACGGGCCAAGGATATTCATTAAATTATCAATGGTCATGACTATACAGAATAATCTCTGGTCACAATTATACCAAAAACTGTTCGTCAATACACTACGGCCACTGAGGACTTTTACCACATCATTTATAACATTACAGGTCATGATTATACCGAATAATCCCTGGTCATAATCATACCAAGTCCATCTATGCACGTAAGCCAAAGATGACTTTCATCACAATATAAGCATGAGGATGATGACAATGACATAATAATTCAATAAAACAAGTTCAAGAATAAATTTTAAAGATTTATAAGTTAATTTATCCCGAACTCAATATTGTCCAAATTATCAACACGATAATCTTTGCTTTGTGGAGTAAAATTCAAGAATGCTCGGAAGAATATTTCCATAAAAAGATCTTTGGATGAAGCTTAAATATCAAGGATATTCTACTAATTTCATGGAGTATAAGCCAAAATTTTAACCAAATGAGTATCATATGTAATATATGAAAGCTATGATGGATTTTCACCCGTCATGCGGTAATCCGTGAGATGGTCATTTCCACAATTTAATAAGAAATGAATACGAAGGGTTATGTACCATGCATGTGGTAATCCATGTATAAAGTTATTCTAACGTAATAATAAAGAATGGAATAATGAGAAGAATTCACCACGCATGCAATGTAACCGCATGCACAAAAGTTATTCCAACAAAATAATAAATAATGGAACCAGGTCATGCGTAAATGCACAGACAGGATATTCCAACAGAATAATAAATAATGGAACCAGGTCATGCGTAAATGCACATACAGGATATTCCAACAGAATAATAGAGAATGAAATAACAAAAGACTTCACCACGCATGCGATAGACCGCACGGACACGTTATTTCAACAGAATAATAAATAATGGAACCAGACCATGCGTAATACACACAGACAGGATATTCCAACAGAATAATAAAGAATGGAATAATGAAGAATTTCACCGTGTATGCGGTGCTCAGATATACTGAGTTATTCCAAGAATAATAAGGAATGGAATAATGGAAGAATTTCACCATGTATGCAGATGCTCAGATATACAAAGTTATTCCAATGAGAATAATAAATAATGGAATAACATAAGTTCTCTTCATGAATACGAAAGAAATAATACCCTTTACGAGTATTGAAAGAAAATAATTCTCTTCATGAATACAAACGAAATAATACCCCTTACGAGTACAACAAATAATATCCCTTACCTTAGAAAAAACTGGATATAAGAGTAGTGAAGTAGCAGAATACTTTTTTTATTTCTCTCTAGAGTTTCAGTGAATTCGTAAGAAATAGTGAAGGAATGAGTTTTTATTTATAGGAGAATGGGGTGAATAAGAATTAATTCATAAAGCAGATGCAGATTGATTTATTTTTAAACTACTTATCCATATTGATTTATTATGCATTATTAATAAAATATTCTAATAAAACAAAATCTTTTAAATAAAATATAATATATTCTATTTATAATTTAATAAAATGAATAACTTTATAAAATGATTCATTTTATATAAAAAGATTTTACTATCGCAAACACTATATACAGAACCTTTACGCAAAGACTATGCATAATAAAATATAATATATTCTATTTAAGTCTAATAAAACAAATAACTTTATAAAATTATTATGTTTTATATAAAAAGATTTTACTATGCATAATAGTAATATAATATATTCTATTTATAGTCTAATAAAATAAATAACTTTATAAAAGTATTCTATTTTATATAAAAAGCTTTTTTATTTTATTACATTAATAATACTACTAAAACAAAATTTTTATATATATATATAATATATATATATATATAAACTTCCGTGACTTCATAAAAAGACACCTCGATATATTTAACAACATTTATCATTATTATTATAATTCACAATATTACTCGACCATGTCGTTCCCAGGAAAGAGGGGGCTTTCCAATAAGGATTTCTCCATATTGGCGCGCAATTAGGTGATCAAACCTCTCCTTGGCAGAACTTCTAGACATCGTTAATATTGCAAATAATGATATTAATAATTTTGTTATCTCAATTATTGATTTAATAATATATAAAATATCGACAATAATTGAATCAAATAACGTGAGATATTATGCAACAATTCATCAGAAAGCAATAATTGAACAAAAGCGAGTGACTTCTCGGCGTAAGCATCAATAATCAATATCGTGTACTCTTATACAACCACGCAGACATATTCTTTATCTTTTAATAAGGTGTTTCAACGAGTTAACGGTAAAATTTCCGCCATTATTTTCATAAAAATATTTCCTTATCATATAAATCAATAATTAATTATTCATAAATAATATTACAGAATCACAATTATAACAACCAGGTTGTTCCCAGGAAAGAGGGGGCTTTCCGACCTCCTTACTAGCGCGCAATTAGGTGACCAAACATCTCTTTGACAAAACTTTCTAAACATTGCCAATAATGCTATCTAATAATATTATTCAAATAATATGAATTATTGATCTGATAATGGGAAATATCATGCGTTGACAATTATTGAAACAACAATAATATAAAATATCAACGCAACAATTATTGAATCAATAAAATAAAATATTGAATAGTAATTCTTTGTAATAATTATTGAGTAGTGTCTTCTTATGTAAGAATCAATAATTCAAAATATCATGCAATACTGGCGCCATCGTGCTAACCACGCCAGACATCGTATTTTAACCACCGGGTATTCCAACAAATTGTTAATTGGTAACAACTACGTCATTATTTATAAAAACTCAAACTTTTAGTTTTCTTTATCCGACAGTTATTCATGCACGGGGCCCCTAAATGATAGCTACTTGGCGCTGCATTTAATATATTCCCTAAAACAAGAATATTCCACGACCAAACGAATATTCCCCGACAGAAATGAGTATTTTATAACCACTTGCATATTTTGAAAATTTTACATATATCACCCTTAACTTTAAACTTTTATCAATTTAACCATTTAATGAATAATAATTATAAGAAAAATTGAATACATTTATTTCATAAAATCCGGGGTCTTACAATCTCTCTTCCTTATGAAATTTCGTCCCCGAAATTTACGTACCTGGTATTTCAAAGAGTTGAGAATACCTTGCTTTTATTTCAGATTCCATCTTTCCTGTCATCATGATTTCTCCATTGCTCATCTTGTTAAATCCCAACTTTTATGAATAAATATTTAAATTTCTCGAATTTTTTTTTTAATATTATGGTGTGGATTTAATATAATGTTATAGTTGTGGGTAATATTTATAAATTTTGCAAAGTATGCAAGTTGTTATATTATATTCGATTGGTCGGGGAATATTCTTTGTGCCGGGAAATATTCGTACGACACAATCATTGGTGGACCCCACAACGAAATTATTGTCGGATTATGAAAACGACAAAAATATTTTTATGAAAATAACGGCGGAAGTTTTACCGTTAATACTGTTGAACTACTCGGTAGTAAAAAGTACAGTAATAGGCGTGGTTGCATAATAGCACACGGTATTGATTATTGATGCTTACGTGAGAAGTCACTCATGAGTTATACTCAATTATTGCTATAGTAATTGTTGCATCATATCTCTCATATTATTAATTCGATTATTGTCACAATATCTTCTGCATTATATGATATATTATTAAATCAATAATTGAGACGACAAAGTTATTCATATTATTAAATTGCAATACTTACAATGTCTAGAAGTTCTGCCAAGGAGAGGTTTGGTCATCTAATTGCGCGCCAATAGGGAGAAATCCTTATTGAAAAGCCCCATCTTTCCTGGGAACGACTTGATTGTTAAATATTGTGAGTTATGATATTAATGATGAATAAGTTTGTGTTGATTAAAGATGAATTTGATAGTCCCATTGTGTTGGGATTATTGGTGTTAGTTGAAATCGATATCTATTCCGATGATAATTGATGTCTGGGGGTTATATTGATAAATCGGGTAATTTATCGGATAAATGAGCAATTAATTGCTACTTATTCATATGTTTATATAACTATTTGTTCACATGTGTGTACTATTGAGTCACATTCATTTACTATTAGGGGAGTTGGTGCAAGATTGATAATACTTGAATGACTAAGTTAAAGATGGAGGTATAGATGGAGGTACTATATTGTAATTAATTTTTTCACATGTTTAGAACTATTGAGTCACATGATTTACTATTGAGTCACATGATTTTACTATTAATTCACATGATTTACTATTAGGGGAGTTGGTGCAATATTGATAATACTTGCAGGACTAAATTAAAAATTAAAGAAAAGTTGAAGGTATTGTATTGTAATTTTTTCAGCCCCAAAACGTGCAATTATCAAAACTATATTTTTCTATAAATAGAAGTTCATTCTTCCTTCATTTCTCACCAATTCACTAAAGCTTTAAAGCCATTATTATAGAGAGAAATCATAGAGAGAACGAAGAAGAGAAGTCTGCTCCCTCTCTACTCCAGTATTCAGTTTATTTCTAAGGTAAGGGGTATTTTTTTTTTTTTCATATTCATGAAGAGAACTTCTGTTATTCCATTCTTTATTATTACATTGGAATAACTCAGTATACGCCAAGTTACCCTATACTTGGTGAAATTCTTTTGTTATTCAATTATTTATTAGATACATTGGAATAACTTTGATACGCTGCCTACCCTATACTTGGTGAAATTCTTACATTATTCCATTCTTTATTATCTTTGTTGGAAAATCCTGTTTATGCGCTTTTACGCCGGACTGGTTAAAATCTTTATTATCCTGTTGGAATATATCCGCATCATGCGTTTTTTACTGGACGGGTTCCATCTTTATTATTACATTGAAATATCACATCTGTATGTGTTTCACGAGACTGACACGGTTCCGTTATTTATTATTACATTGGAATAACTTTATACATCTGCAAGCACCGTATGCATGGTAATTTTACATTGTTATTCCATTCTTTATTATTCGTTGAATATTCTCGTCGGTCATTACGCCTACCGACCGTTCCGTTATTTATTATTCGGTTGGAATAACTCGTTTACATCACAAGTACCACACACGCATGGTGATTTCTTTTGTTATTCCATTCTTTATTATACTCGGTTGGTTAAAGTTTTGACTTATACTCGTCATGAAATATCATTTTATTTGGTATTTTACATTATGAGTTCTTATTCACTTCAAGTTACTATTCACTCTAGTATTATTCACTCGTATTTGGAGCACTTTTCATGCCAAAATACTATTCACGAAATTCTTATTCAATTAAATTACTATTCACCGAATATTATTCACTCGGGTATTTGGAGTACTTTTCATGTCAAGTTACTTATTCACGAGATACTATTCTCAAGTCTTATTCACAAGGTCTTATTCACGACAAAAAATTGATTCTTTCTCATTCAATTATTTTTGGTGCATGAATATTATTCTTGAATTTTACTCTACAAAGAAGTATCATGTTGACAATTTGGACGTTATTAGTTCCTGGATAATTTAATTCTTGAATTTGTTTTATTGAATTCTTATATCATTGTCGTCATCCTCATGTTTATATTATGTTGAAAGTCATCTTTGGCTTACGTGCATAGATGGACTTGGTATGATTATGATCAGGGATTATTCGGTATAATCATAACCGTAATGTGACGAATGATGTGGTAAAAGTCCTCAGTGGCCTATAGTGCATTGATAGACAGTTTTTGATATGATTATGACCAGGGATTATTCGGTATAGTCATGACCATTGATGATTTAATGAATATCCTTGGTTGTAGTACAAGGATGATTCGATAATGTGGTTTATTTATTAAGCGGAGTCTCAACAATAAAAAATGATGAAAACACTTTTTTAAATCATAGAAGATAGTAGATTTTATGTTCTACTTGACTCTTCTAATGGATTGCTTATTCCGCTACAGTTAAACTTGATGTGTGACGCCCCCAAAATAGGTATACATCACCCATTCTGAGTTGTCAATACATGGTATAGAAACAACTACAACTTTATTATTACAACAGTAAAACTATGAGTTTGAATACAAATATTATCTTATAGACAATATCTATACTCAAATAAATCCTCATCACATTTATTGATACATTATTTTACAAAAATGGTGAGGACTACTAAACGACTCTCTCTAGAACCTTTATTCCATACCCCACTGCGTCTCGCATTTATATTCTCGCCTCCACGAGAAGAAAAATGGAACAAAAAGGAAAAGGGTGAGCTCAACTAGCCCAATAAATAATATTATGACTAAGATAATATACAACAAATTATCATTAGTCTTCAACGGAAAAAAATCTAATAGAATACAATAGACAACAAGTTTTAAATCAATATTCGCAATGAAATAATAATTCATTAGAAGAGTTAAGTAGAGAATGCAAACTACTATCTTCTATGTATGAATTTAAAAGTTCATCGCTCTATCTTTTATCCCCGTAACATCAATCAATATATATACCGAATTAAATATTCATCTTTGCACTACAGCCAAAGATATTCTTGATTGGTCATGTTCATCTAAACACTGCTCATCTTTGCACTACAGCCAAAGATATTCATCGAAATCATTCATCTTTGCACTACTGTGCCAAAGATATTCAATAATATCATCATTTAAGACCGAGGATGATGAAAAATATTTCTAAAAAAGCGAATCAAATTGAAACAAAATGACAAGGATTAAGGATTAAGGATTCGTACTTTGTTTTATCCATGTCCAAAAATACCTCAAAAATAATCATAGTGGTGTAAAATTCAAGAATGATCAAAACATGGATACAATCAAAGCTAGTATCCACAATAGATATTTTTTAGGCGAAAAGGAAAATTTTTATTTTTCGATGAATAGTCCAGTGATTCGTGAATAATGTCGATATCGATGGATAGGCAGAGTATACGTGAATAAGAACTCAGACACCAAAAGTTCTAAATTTGATAAAACTTCAGATCAATATTTCAGCAGAATGATATTGAAGGAATAATATCATTACGAAAAAAAATAATATCCCATACCCGAAAGATCAAGACTTTTAAATTTGAAACAGGATATAAAGCTATGACTTGAACTTGCAATCAGAGTATAGCAATACTCAAAATACTCACAAGAATAATACCGATAATATAGAGAGAGAAAACTTTAGTTTCTAGTGTGATTTTCAATTCTAACCTAAGCACCCTATTTATAGGAAAATGCTTAGAACACCAAAGCAGAAAATTTAATTTAATAATATTATTATTATTTTCCACAACTTTCTACGCACCAAGAATCTGAATTCAGCTCCTTCCACACACATGTGAAACACACCAAAATAAAAAAAAATGTTTTTGTTACTTAAAATATTTTAAACTTCCAAAAATTAATTATTTCGGAGCTTCGGAACTTCAATAATTTATAATAAATAGCCCTTTTATCAGAAAATTCGAATCTCGCGAGTTTTTATAGAAAATTCAATTCTCTACAACTTTACAGAAGAAAGTATTTCCAAATTCCAAACATAAATTGCCCGAAATCCATAAACGGGAGATTTTACAGACTATAATCCAATTTCAGTCAAGAAATGGGTTCCACCGACACATAAAACATGCTTTAAATATTTTTTATAACAAAAATACTCCTCCTCCATATATACTCATATATCCCACATTTATCATAAAAATATCATCATTATTATATTATTAAAATATAATAATATATTTAAATGAATTATTTTATCAGAAAAAGATAAAATTTCAATTTTCAACAATTGTCACATTAAAAATTTTCTCTATCTATATCCACATAAAATTAATATTTCCTCATCATATGAATCAATAATTAATTATTCACAAATAATATTACAGAATCACAATATTGACAAACCGACAGCAGCTTCCAGGAAAAGGGGCTTTCCAATAAGAATTTCTCTCACTGCACAAGCAATTAGGTGACCAAATCTCTCCTTAGATGCGAACTTTTTAGACATTACCAATAATGTTATCTAATAATATTATTCAGATAATATGAATTATTGCTTCGATAATGAAAAATAATGTGTAATGACAATTATTGAAACAACAAAGAATATAAAATATCAACGCAAAGAATTATTAAATCAATAAAATAAAATCTTTGAATAAATAATTATCGTAACCATTATTGAGTAGTGCCTTTTTACGTAAGAATAAATAATTGGTGCAATACTGGTAATCTTCTTGTGTTTTAACCATCGAGTATTTTAACAAGATAATTGTGAATAACTACGCCAATTATTTTTAAACAACTTATATTTGTCGTTTTCTTCATCCAATCACTTTTCGTTATGGGGCCCACACATGGGCTACTTGCTAAATTGCGAATATTCTGAGCGAAAAGATTTAATATTCCACGACTAAACAAATATTCCCTGACAACAATGAATATTTTATAACCACTTGCTTATTTTGAAATATTTGCGTATTTTACCCATAACTATCCACATTAATCAAATCAACCCTTACTATTTCAAAATAATAAATAGAGAAAATTAAATTTTATTAATAATAAGTTGGGGTCTTACATAATGTCTATTGTATTTTATCAGTTTAACATTGTTGAAGATTAATTATAATTTATTCTGCATTATCTTAGTCATAATATTTCTTACTGGGCTAGTTGAGCTCACCCTTTCCTTCACTATTCTCTTCAGGAAATGAGAATATAGCTGGGACAAGTCGGGGAACGGAGTGACGGTCCAGATGATAGCATTAGTAGTCCTCACTATTCTGTTAAATAGTGTGACAATAAATGCAATGAGGACTCCATTGAGTGTGGATATTGTCTAGATGACAATATTTTGTCGTATTTTGTCCTCACTATTTTGTCGTATTTTACACGACAGTTGTATTATTAAGTTGTATTTGTATTTCTGTACCATGTATCTGATGACTCAAGATGGGTGATATATACCTGTTTTGGGGGCGTCACACATCTCCTATATTTCAGATATCATTCTAGAATACAGCTTCAAAACAAATGTTAATTGACATATCAAAATTTGTTAACTTAAGTAAAAAAATTCAGCTTAGGTAGGACACACAGTAGCGAAGGATATTACTCGTCTCTCCCTTCCTAGTTCTAATGCCGGATCTCCGCCATAGATCATATCCTAAGCTCTAATACCAACTGTGACGCCCCCAAAATAGGTCCAATCCATCCAACCTATTCTGAGTCGCCAAATACATGGTACAGAAAACAATTACAACTTTATTACTACAATTGTTGTGCAAAATACAACAACACATATACTGTGAACTTTAATACCAATTGTGACTCATGTCCCAACTATGAATAACACCTCACAGTGATACCTTACATAAAGGTACAGTCAATAACTGTTTTAGAAATTAAAATATTTGGGAAGTGCTCAAGGAAACCTTCGTACATAGGAGGCCATGAATCTAAGTTACGATAGATATCATATGTCCAGAGAATTTTCCTTGGTTGATCCAATAGACCCCAAAGAAAAATGAGAAGATTACTATCATGTTCCTTCCAATGGTGAGTCTTCTCTTGACATATAACTATCTCCACTGTCTCCAGTTGAAAATTATATTTCAAATAAACTTCAAGATCATATAGGTAGTGCTCGTAGATGTGACGCCCCCAAAATAGGTATACATCACACATCTTGAGTCGTCAAATATATGGTATTAAATTCAAATACAACTTGATTATACAACAGTCGTGTAAAATACGACAAAATACATGATGTGAGTTTTAATACAAATATTGTCATCTAGACAATATCCACACTCAATTTAGTCCTCATTACATTTATTATCACACTATTTAACAAAATAGTGAGGACTACTAAGACACCATCTCGGACCATCACTCCGTTCCCCGACTAGCCCAATAAGAAATATTATGACTAAGATAATGCAGAATAAATTATCATTAGTCCTCAACAGTGTTAAACTGATAAAATACAATAGACATCAAGTTTAATCGCAGAACGAATAATATGCAATCCATTAAAAGAGTCAAGTAGATAATAAAATCTACTATCTTTTATGATTTAAAAGGTTTTTCATCACTTTTCATTTGAGACTCGACTTAATAAATAATCCACATCATCCCTGCACTACGGCCAAGGATATTCATTAGGGTCACGACCATAAATTATCCAAGTACTACGGACAAAGGATATTTGTGTATTCATCAATGGTCATGATCATGCCAACAACTGTCCATCAATACACTTCAGCCAATGAGGACTTTTACCATCATCATTTGTAACATTACTACCATGATTTACAAGAATAATCCTCGGTCATAATCATACCAAGTCCATCTATGCACTACTGAATGCCACAGATGACTTTTTAAAAATAATATAAACATGAAGATGATGACAATGATATAAGAATTAAATAAAACAAGTTCAAGAATTAATTTATTCAGGAACTAATAACGTACAAATTGTCAACATGATACTTCTTTGTAAAGTAAAATTCAAGAATGTTCGGAAGAATATTTCCATGAAAAGATCTTTGGATGAAGCGCAAATATCAAGAATATTCCACTAATTTTATGGAGTGTAGAAGTCAAAACTTTAACCAACCGAGTATAATAAAGAATAGAATAACAAAAGAAATCACCATGTATGCGGTGCTTGCATGATGACAAGTTATTCCATCGAATAATAAATAACGGAACCGGTCAGCGTGTCACGCGACAAGCGGTGATATTCCAGCAGAATATAAAGAATGGAATACAACAAAAATCACCATGCATGCGGTGCTGCAGATAGATAAAAGTTATTCCAACGAGAATGCTAAATGACGGAACCGGTCGGTGAAATTCACACCAACAGGATGTTCCAAATGAGAATAATAAAGACGGAACAGTGCGGCGTGAAAGCGATGCACGAGGATATTCCAACAGAATATCTGGCGTAAAGCACGGATAGGATATTCCAACAGAATAATAAAGAATTTCACCAAGTATAGGGTAGCCCACGTATCTGAGTTATTCCAAATGTAATAATAACGATGGAATAATGAAGTTCTCTTCATGAATACAAAAGAAATAATACCCACTTACCGTAAAAAGAAACTTGATATCGAGAGTAGTGAAGTAGCGAGAATACTTTTCTTCTTTTCTCTATAGTTTCTCTCTACAGAGTTTCAATTGAATTAAAAGAAATAATGAAGGAATGAGTTTTTATTTATAGAAGAATGGAATGAATAGTAACCAATTCATAAACGGTCCAGATTGATTTACTTTAAAAGGACAGTCCATATTTAAAGCAAAATCTTTTAAATAAAATATAATATATTCTATTTATAATCTAATAAAGCGAATAACTTTATAAAAGATTTTACTATGCAAATACTATACTACGGAGATAATTATACAAACACTACGCATAAAAAAATATAATATATTTTAATTATTGTCTAATAAAACAGATAACTTTATAAAAGTATTTTGTTTTATATAAAAAGATTTTACTATTAGCTTAATAAAACGAATAACTTTATAAAAGTATTCTGTTTTATATAAAAAGTTTTTCTATTTTATTACGTTAATAATACTAATAAAACAAAACTTTATCATCATTATTATTATTCACACTATTAATCGACCAGGTCATTCCCAGGAAAGAAGGGGCTTTCCAATAAGGATTTCTCCCTATTGGCGCGCAATTAGGTGACCAAACCTCTCCTTGGTAGAACTTCTAGACATCGTTAATAATGCAAATAATAATATTAATAATTTCGTCGTCTCAATAAAATATCGACAATAATTGAATCAATTAACGTGAGATACTATGCATCAACTACTGTAGCAATAATTGAACAAAACTGAGTGACTTCTCACGTAAGCATCAATAATCAATACCGTGTGTTCTTTACAACAATACGCCAGACATCGTATTTTTTACTAATGAGTAGTTCAACAAAAGTATCAACGGTAAAACTTCCGCCGTTATTTTCATAAAAATATTTTTATCGTTTTTTCAATTCGACAATAATTTCGTTGTGGGGTCCACCAATGATTGTGTCGTCATACGAATATTCTGCGACACAAAGAATATTCCCCGACCAATCGAATATAATATAACAACTTGCATACTTTGCAAAATTTATAAATATTACCCACAACTATAACATTATATTAAATCCACACCATAATATTAAAAAAAAATCGAGAAATTTAAATCTTTATTCGTAAAATTTGGGATTTTACAGTAGATATACTCTGCAAGTGGATGTGCACAATCCTGTCTTATAATAACTCGTAGGTCATTAGACATCTTGTATGATAGTGCCAAAACACCCTTCCAAAGTTAGGTTCACCTCACTCTATTCGGTTCACCAAAATTAAATATCAAAATGACGCGTAATGATCGACACACTTATCTAAAGTTCTCAATAAAATTATTTTCATACTATTTAGGGAGAACCTCAACTATAGACCAGATTCTATTCCCCTGTTATCCCTGGCCGACCCAAATTTACACTCTTATTGTGACGCCCCAAAAATAGGTATACAACACCCATTCGACGAGTAGCCAAATACATGGTACATAAAGCAAACTACAACTTCAATAATACAAATGTCGTGTGAAATACGACAATACATACTGTGAGTTTAAATACAAATATTATCTTCTAGACAATATCTACACGCAAATAAGTTCTCATTACAATTATTTAAACACTATTTTATAGAAATAGTTAGGACTGCTAAAACATCTTCCTAGAACCATCACTCCATACCCCGACTCGATCCTGCTATGTTCTCACTTCCTGAGAAGAAAATGGAACAAAAAGGAAAGGGTGAGCTCAACTAGCCCAGTAAAGAATATTATGACTAAGATAATATACAACAAATTATAGTTAGTCTTTAACAGGGAAAAGTCTGATAAAATATAATAGACAACAAGTTTTAGATCAACAAATGCAGCGGAAACAGTAATCCATTAGAAGAGTCACGTAGAGAAAGAATTTTACTGTCTTCTAAGGTTTAAAAGTCCATCATCAATATTTTATCCCTGTAACAATAATCAATATTCATCTTTAATCATCTTTGCACTACAGGCTAAAGATATTCATTTGTATCACCAGTTGGTCATGTTCATCTCAACACTTGTTCATCTTTGCACTACGGGCCAAAGAGATTCATCAGTTTAATCATTCATCTTTGCACTACAGGCCAAAGATATTCATCAAGTATCACCATTAAGGACTGAGGATGATGAAAAATATTTTAGAGAACGAATCCAATAAGACAGAAGGACAAATATTAGGGATTCGTATTTCGGTTTATCCAAATTCAATAATACTCCATAATAACCAAGTGTGAAGTAGAATTCACAAATAAAGATCAAAACATGGATACAATCAAAGATAGTAACCATAAAAGACATCTGGAAGAAAAAGAGAAAATTTTATTTTTTGGTGAATCCCGGGTGAATAGTAAGTATTTGTGAATATAGTGTTGTATACGTGAATAAGTGTCGTATCGTGAATAGTAACTCCAAACACAAAAAGATAGAAAATTTCAAAAAAAATATCTTCACGCTTTCGTGAATAGTACTCGTGAATAGTAACTCATGAATAGTAACTCATGGATAGTAACCACGACATGAAAAAGTTCCAAATTAGATAAAAGTTCAACCAATATTTTGGCATAATGATATTGAAGAAAATAATATCATTTCATGAAAGAAATAACATCCTTTACCTCAAAATAACCGTATCTTCGATTTGAATTTCGGTATAGTCTTTGTAAACTCGCACCGTATAGCAACACTCAAAGTATACTCACAAGAATACGCTCGATAATATAGAGAGAGAGAGAGAGAAAACTTTGTTTACGGTGTGATTTTCAATTCTAACTTAAAGACTCTATTTATAGAAAATGTTAACGCCAAAAGGAGACTAAATTAATAAAATAATAATATTCTTTCTTAACTTCTTTAGCAGCCTTCTTTGGTCAAAAACATCAGCCACCCATGTGCCAACAACCATAAAAACATTTTTTTTAAATAAAATAATTAAAATTTCCAAAAAATCAATTATTTCGGAACTCCGGAACTTCAATAATTCACAATAAATAGCCCTTTTATCAGAAAATTCGAATCTCACAAATTTTTATAGGAATTTAAATTCTCTACAATTTTACAGAAGAAAGTTTTTCCAAATTCCAAACACAAATTGACCAAAATCCATAAACGGGCAATTTTACAGTCTATAATTAATTTTCGGTCAAGAATTGTGTCCACCGACACACAAAACATGTGTTAAACTTTTAATGCCACAAAAATACTCTTCCTCCTCATATACTCATATATCCCACATTCATTGTAAAAATATCACCATTAATATATTATTAAAATAATATATTTAAATGAATTATTTTATCAGAAAAAGATAAAATATTAATTTTCAACAATTGTCACATTAAAAAAATTTCTCCATCTATATCCACATAAAATGAATATTTTCTTTATCATAATAATCAATAATTAATTATTCAAAATAATATTTACAGAATCAAGATCGACAAACGGTAGTTCCGGGATAGAGGGCTTTCCAATAAGGATTTCTCTTCTTGGCAAGCAATTAGGTGACCAAACCTCTCCTTAGAGCGTAACTTTCTAGACATTGCCAATAATGTTATCTAATAATATTATTCAAATAATATGAATTATTGATCCGATAATGGAAAATATCGTGCGGTGACAATTATTGAAAATAATAATAATATAAATATCAACGTAGCAATTATTGAATCAATAAAATAATGAGCGATAATTCTTGTAACAATTATTGAGTAGTGCCTTCTTACGTCATGTGATACCCCAAAATAGGTCTACATCCCCCATTTCGAGTTGTCAATACGAGTGCGAAACAACTACAACTTTATTATTACAATAGTAAAGCTGTGAGTTTAAATACGAGATATTGCCATCTACAGACAATATCCACATACAAATAAATCCTCATCATAATTATTGATACATTATTTTACAACAATGGTGAGGACTACTAAACAACTCTCTCCTAGAACTTTCATTCCATACCCGACTCGACTTTCATTATATTCTCGCCTCCCGAGAAGAAAAATGGAACAAAAGGAAAAGGGTGAGCTCGACTCAAAGCCCGATAAAGAATATTATGACTAAGATAATATACAACAAAATTATCGTTAGTCTTCAACAGGAAAAATATAATAGAATACAATAGACAACAAGTTTTAAATCAATATTCGCAATGAAAATAATAATTCATTAGAAGAGTTAAGTAGAGAATGCAAAACTACTATCTTCTATGTATGAATTTTAAAGCTCATCAATCTGCTTTTATCCTCGTAACATCAATCAATATATATACGGGATCAAATATTCATCCTTGCACTCTGGGCCAAGGACATTCACCGATTGGTCATGTTCATCTAAACACTGTTCATCTTTGCACCACGGCAAAAGATATTCATCGAAATCATTCATCTTTTGACTACGGGCCAAAGATATTCATCGAAATCATTCATCTTTTTGCTTTCTTGGCCAAAGATATTCATCATAAATCATTCATCTTTGCACTACTGTGCCAAAGATATTCAATAATATCATCATTTAAGATCGAGAATGATGAAAATATATTATTATTTTTTTAAAAGGAACGAATCCAGTGAAACAAAATGACAAGGATTAAGGATTAAAGATTTGTACTTCGTTTTATCCACATCCAAAAATACCTCAAAAAATAATCATAGTGGTGTAAAATTCAAGAATGATCAAAACATGGATACAATCAAAGCTAGTATCCACAATAGATATTTTAGACGAAAAGAAAAATTTTCATTTTTCGATGAATAGTGTCGTATTCGTGAATAAGATCAGATATCGTGAATAGTAACTCACACACAAAAATTCCAAATTTGATAAAACTTCAAATCAACATTTCAAAGATAATGATATTGAAGAAATAATATCATTACGGGAAAAAAATAATATCCCTTACCTCGAAAAGATCAAGATTTAACTGGAATATTTGGATATGACTATATCTTAAACTTTCACCAGTATAGCAATACTCAAAGTATACTCAAAATACTCACAAGAATACGCTCGATAATATAGAGAGAGAAAACTTGATTTACGGTGTGATTTTCAATTCTAACCCAAGACCTATTTATAGAAATCGCTTAGAACACAAGTTAGAAAATTTAATATAATATTAATATATATAAAATATTATACATATTCCTTGAAATCTTAATCTCAGCAATTCACACATGCCAACCTTCTAGAAAAATAAAAAAAAACGTTTTTCTAATTTAAAATAATTTAAACTTCCAAAAATCAATTATTTCGGAACTTCAGAACTTCAATAATTCATAATAAATAGCCCTTTTATCAGAAAATTCGAATCTCGCGAGTTTTTATAGGAAATTCAATTCTCTACAACTTTGCAGAAGAAAGTTTTTCCAAATTCCCAACAGAAATTGACCGAAATCCACAAACGGGTGATTTTAGAATTTATAATCAAATTCGAAATAATAAATGGGGTCCACCGACATGTTTAACATGTTTTAAACATTTATTGCAACAAAAATACTCTTCCTCCTCGTATACTCATATATCCCACATTCGTTGTAAAAATATCACCATTATTATATTATTAAAATATAATAATATATATTTAAATGAATTATTTTATCAGAAAAAGATAAAATTTCAATTTTCAACAATTGTCACATTAAAAATTTTCTCCATCTATATCCACATAAAATCAATATTTTTCTCATCATATGAATCAATAATTAATTATTCACAAATAATATTACTGAGAATCACAATATCGACAACCGTGCAGGTTCAGGAAGAGGGGCTTTCAATAAGAAATTTCTCCTTCTTTGGCGCAATTAGGTGACCAAACCTCTCCTTAGAGCAGTAACTTTCTAGACATTGCCAATAATGTTATCTAATAATATTATTCAGATAATATGAATTATTGTTTCGACAATGAAAAAATCTTGTGTAATGACAATTATTAAAACAACAATGAATATAAAATATCAACGCAAACAATTATTGAATCAATAAAATAAAACCTTTGAGCGAAGAATTATCGTAACCATTATTGAGTAGTGCCTTCTTCACGTAAGAGTCAATAATTGGTGCAACTGGTAGTATTACCGATTCAACAACGCCAGACATCTTGTGTTTTAACCGGGGGTATTCCAACAAAGGTAAACCAGTAATAACTACGCCTGTTATTTTTAAACAACTTATATTTGTCATTTTCTTCCTCCAATCGCTTTTTTAGTATGGGCCCACACATTTATGGTCGTAGGCCGCACGAATATTCACAAAGATCGAATATTCCACGACCAAACGAATATTTTATAACCACTTGCTTATTTTAAAATATTTGCGTATTTTACCCGTAGAATTATCCACATTAATCACATCAACCCTTACTATTTCAAAATAATAATTAGAGGAAATTAAATTTCATTTATTAATTATTTGGGATCTTACAACCTCCCTCCTTATGAAATTTCGTCCTCGAAATTGACGACGACACTCGTGTGTTTGAAAAGATGAGGATACCTCGCTTTCATTTCCATTTCCAACTCCCGTGTCATTTCCTCTATAAGATGGTTTCTCCACAAGACTTTAACTTGTGGTATGACCTTCGTCGTGGGACATGCTCCTTCCTATCCAAGATCTTGACAGTACTTCCTCATACGTTAAGTCTTTGCTATCTCGTCCGGTTCTAACTCAATAACGTAATTCGGGTCTTTCACATATTTACTTAATGCAGATATGTGAAACACATTATAAACACGAGACATACTTGGAGGTAACGCGAGTCTATAAAGCTACATTTCCTACTCGGTCAAGAATTTGAAATGGACCAATAAATCGTGGATTGAGCTTTCTCTCTTCCGAATCTTGTAACTCCCTTCCATGGGGCAACACGCAACAATACATGATCCCCTATACTAAATTCCACATCCTTTCGATGAAGATCCGCATAACTCTTTTGTCGATCTTGTGCCGCTTTGTATACGTTGTCGAATCATTTGGATCTTTTTCGAGTGATCATACGTCTTAACTTTCGGGTCCCAACAATGTTGCTTCACCCACCTCATCCCAACATATTGGAGAAGCGACACTTTCGTCCATATAATGCTTGAATGGGGCCACACTATATCTTACTTGCTCGATAATTGTTGTTGTAGGAGAATTCCACCAATGGTAAATACTTATCCCAACCGCCTCTTGAAGTCAGGACCACAGAGTCTTAATAAATCTTCAAGAGTTTGAATAGTCCTCTCGATTGTCCGTCTGTTTGAGGATGGTATGCCGAATGAATCTTAAATCCGTACCCATAGCTTTTTGCAAGCTAACCCAAAATCTTGAAGTGAATCTTGGGTCACGATCCAAACTATGGATATTGGCATGCCATGCAATCTCACAATCTCATTTACGTACATTTGAAAGCAAGACGTTCAAGGAATAAGTCTCCGTATTGGCAAGAAATGAAAGCGAGACTTGGTTAATCTATCAACAATAACCAAAAATAGCAATTATGCCTTGAGAAACCGTAGGAAGTCCCGTAACGAAATCCATGGTAATGTGTTCCCACTTCCATTTCGGAATCTCAAGTGGTTGCAATGGTCCCTTAGGCACTTGATGTCTCGCCTTTACACGTTGACAAGTTAAACATGTTGAGATAAACTTTGCAATCTCTCTCTTCATATTGTTCCACCAAAATGTATGTCGAAGATCACGATACATTTTAGTACTTCCGGATGGATTGAAAATGGTGTATTGTGTGCCTCCATCATAATCTTGTACTTCAAATCGTAATCGTTAGGAACACAAAGTCCGGAGTGGACTCAAGTATTCCTTCTTCATCAATTCTCGCCCTAGGAATAGCTCCTTCTTGTACTTTCTTCTTCATATGCATCATTTCCGGATTGATTGGCTTCGAAAGCAACCTTAACTTTTTTATTGAAGTTGGCTCTACGCGTATACTTGACATCATCGCACTCGTTCTGATATGATCTTCTACTCAACGCGCGTCACTACCACGTTCGCTTTTACAGGATGGTATTGAATAGTGTGGTCGTAGTCTTTCAATAGCTCGAGCCAACGTCACGCCGCATGTTAAGTTCTTTTAGAGTGAAGAAATATTTAAGGCTTTTATGGTGCGAATATATCTCCACTTTCTCTCCATATAGATAGTGCCTCCAGGATCTTTAAGCTGAACGATCGGCCCGCTAACTCTAGATCATGAGTAGGATAATTCCTCTCATATTCTTTAAGTTGTCGTGAGGCATAGGCTATGACTTTCCCACGTTGCATGAGAACACATCTAACCCTTTGCTCAAGAATCATCAGAGATAACAAATCCATCCAACCAGATGGTATTGTTTAAACAGTCTTAGAAATAAGTCTCCTTTTAAGCTCTTGGAAACTCTTCTCGCATTCTTCGCTCCAAACGAATTTTGTATCCTTCCGAAGTTAAATGAGTTAGCAGAGTAGCGATTCGAGAAAACCTTCCACGAATCTCAGATAATAACCCGGTAAGCCCAAAAAGCTACGACTTGATCCACCGACTTGGTTGCTCCCTAACTTTGTATTGCTTTCAATCTTGGCCGTCAACAGATACTCCATGTTTTGACACCACATGCCCAAGAAATGCTACTTCTTCAAGCCGTAACTCGCATTTCTTTAACTTGGCATAAAGCTTGTTTTCACGAAGCCTTTGGAGTACCAACTTCAAATGGTGCTCATGATCTTCACGGCTTTTTGAATATATGAGGATGTCATCAATAAAGACAACGATTTAACCGATCCAAATACTCTTTGAATACTCGGTTCATCATATCCATGAAAGCCGCAGGAGAGCATTAGTCAATTCGAAAAGACATAACTAAGAATTCATAATGCCCGCATCGAGAGTTCTAAAGCGTCTTTGGAATATCCTCGATTCTAATCTTCATTTGATGATATCCAGAATCTAAGATCGATTTTTGAAAAGAATTGTGCTCCTTGCAATTGGTCAAACAAGTCATCAATACGAGGTAGAGGATACCTATTCTTGATAGTGACATGGTTCAATTCCCGATAGTCAATAATAAAGTCGATACTCCCGTCTTTCTTCTTTACGAATAAAGCAGGAGCACCCCAAGGAGATGTACTTAGACGAATGAAACCAATGTCCAACAACTCTCAGTAGTTGGACCTTTAACTCCGAAGTTCAATAGAGCCATTCGATATGGGGTTTTAGAAATGGGCTTTTGTGCGGGTTAAAGGTCGATAAAGAATTCAACTTCACGCTCGGGGGGTAGGAAGGGAAGTTCTTCAGAAATACGTCGGTAAAGTTAATAACAACAGAATATTATTCAATTTTGACGTGTCTTTATTCAAATCCATAATATGGGCTAAGAAAGCTTGACATCCATTTTTAATAAACGAATAGCTTTATGATTAGATATGATGTGATTGATTTTAATAGTTTAGTTCTTTGAATTCAACAACAAAAGTTGTTTAGGAATATGAAAGCTAACAACCTCACGAAAATAATCAATTTTGGCATGATGAGTAGTTAACCAATCAATCCCTAAAATCACATCAAAAGCAAGTATCTTTAAAGAGATAAGGTCAACAAAAGATAAGGGTGCCAACATGGATTAGACAAGATTTATAAGCAGTGGATGTGATGAAAGTTTCTCCTAACGGAGTTTCCACAGATAGTCAAAGTCTAATTTCTCCGAGTCAAGTTTAAGCGTTGAGCACAAACAGAGAGATAAATGAATGGGTAGCAGAGGCATCTAGTAAAGTATAAACTTCACAAGAATTTATAAATAGCTTACCCGTGATCACCTCGTTTGGGTTCCTCAGATTTTGACCGATCACAACAAACGCTTCTTCCAGAACCGATTGACTTTGACTTTTCCGGGACGATCTTTTGAGTCACCAATCCTCATTGAACTAGGTTTATTCACCGTGCAATCTCGGCGATATGTCCTTCCTTTCCACAATTATAGATACCGAGGCTCATTGTGGGCGGTTTGGATTGATATGTCCCTCTTTCCGCAGATTTATAAAGATATGACCGGTGGTCGTTCTCTCCCCTTGGAACCGATTCTTCTTGCAGCTTGCATCGTCTTCACATGGTCGTTGTTGAATCTCTCTTTTAAAATCTCCTCGACTCGCTTCTTCTATTTTCATGGCCATGATTACCACCAGAGTGGTTACCATTTTGTCCGCCTTTTTCTTTCTCCATTTGGTTATTGTTGTTTTGTTGATCGCTATCTCGGTATGATCCTCGATTGTGGTACCTCGGTTGATCAGACTTTCGTTATCTCGCTTCTAACAATTGAGCCCTATTAACAACATCTGAATAGAGAGAAAATTTATGAGAGATGAGATATCGACGACGCCGGGTTTCAAACCTCTCGTAAACATCCGCGTCATACGTTCCTCATTCTCCACCAAATGAGGTGCAAGCACGGATAACTCGCAAACTTCGCCTCATCTTTGAGACACCGCCATGTTGTTCGCCGCTCCGGCCTAATAAACTCCACTTCCTTCATACGATTTAACACTTTCGTGAAAGTATTTGTCATTAAATAGTTTTTAAACGCTCCCAAGACACGCCGAATGACGGTTGGATGGGTACGCTTCACGACTCTCCACCAAGAGTCCGCTTCGCCACGGAACATAAAGGTGGCGAATGGAACCTTCTGTTCTTCTGTGCATCCCAAGACATCGAATATCTTGGTAATTTGCTTGACCCATGTTTACGCCATGATCGGATCCGCTTTCCCTTAAATTCGGTGGTCCCAACTCTTTGAACTTGCATTTGTGACAACCCGTGAATTGCTATCATTTCCTCCTATGTTTTGAACACGAGTCTCCTCACCGATTTTGCATGAACTCGCAAAAAGCTTCTAAATATCCCCTCGTTCATCATCTCGCTTCGGTGGTGTTGTTCATGGGAGAACATTGCCAACTATTTGACGTTCTCCTCGTTGGTGAGTACAAGCGTCTCCACTGGCCTCATTTCCATTGTTAATATTCTCAATCGACATTCTCAAATCATCATAAAACAAAAAAGGTTAATTAAGGAAATCAATATATCACATAATATCCCTATATATCTTGACCAACTATCAAATAAGCTTAGTACGACACACTTTAGCGAAGGATTTACTCGTCTCTCCCTCCTAGTTCTATTCCCGATCTCCGCCGGAGATCATATCCCTAAGCTCGATACCAACCGTGACACCCCAAAATAGGTCTACATCCCCATTACGAGTTGTCAATACACAGATGTAAAACAACTACAACTTTATTATTACAATAAGTAAAAGCGTGAGTTTAAATACGATATTGCCATCTGCATAATATCCACATACAAATAAATCCTCATCATAATTATTGATACATTATTTTACAACAATGGTGAGGACTACTAAACAACTCTCCCTAGAACTTTCATTCCATACCCCACTACGTCTTGACTCGCTTATATTCTCGCCTCCGAGAAGAAAAATGGAACAAAAAGGAAAAGGGTGAGCTCGACTAGATCAATAAAGAAGAATATTATGACTAAGATAATATACAACAAAATTATCGTTAGTCTTCAACAGGAAAAATATAATAGAATACAATAGACAACAAGTTTTAAATCAATATTCGCAATGGAAATAATAATTCATTAGAAGAGTTAAGTAGAGAATGCAAACTACTATCTTACATGTATGAATTTAAAAGTTCATCGCTCATCTTTTATCCCGTAACATCAATCAATATATATACGAATTAAATATTCATCTTTGCACTATGTGCCAAAGATATTCATCGATTTGGTCATGTTCATCTAAACACTGCTCATCTTGCAAGACTACAAAGCCAAAGATATTCATCGAAATCATTCATCTTTGCACTACATGTGCCAAAGATATTCAATAATATCATCATTTAAGACCGAGGATGATGAAAAATATATTTTTTTTTTAAAAAAAACGAATCCAATTGAAACAAAATGACAAGGATTAAGGATTAAGGATTTGTACTTCGTTTTATCCACGTCCAAAAATACCTCAAAAATAATCATAGTGGTGTAAAATTCAAGAATGATCAAAACATGGATATAATCAAAGCTAGTATCCACAATAGATATTTTGGACGAAAAGAAAAATTTTCATTTTTAGATGAATAGTCCAGATTCGTGAATCAGACTGCAAGATATCGTGAATAAGATCGTACACGTGAATAAGTAATCAGACACCAAAAATTCCAAATTTGATAAAAACTTCAAATCAACATTTCAGCATAATGATATTGAAGAAATAATATCATTACGGAAAAAAAATAATATCCCTTACCTCGAAAAGATCAAGATTTAACCGGAATATCGGATATGACTATATCTTAAACTTTCACCGTATAGCAATACTCAAAGTATACTCAAAATACTCACAAGAATACGCTTCGATAATATAGAGAGAGAAAACTTGAGTTTACGTGTGATTTTCAATTCTAACCTAAAGACCTATTTATAGGAAATTGCTTAGAACACCAAAGCAGAAAATTTAATATAATATTAATATATATAAAAATATTATACGTATTCCTTGAAATCTTAATCTCAGCAATTCACACATGCCAACCTTCTAGAAAAAATAAAAAAAACGTTTTTCTAATTTAAAATAATTTAAACTTCCAAAAATCAATTATTTCGGAGCTTCAGAACTTCAATAATTCATAATAAATAGCCCTTTTATCAGAAAATTCGAATCTCGCGAGTTTTTATAGGAAATTCAATTCTCTACAACTTTGCAGAAGAAAGTTTTTCCAAATTCCCAACAGAAATTGACCGAAATTCACAAACGGGTGATTTTAGAGGCTATAATCAAATTTCAGTCAATAAATGGGGTCCACCGACATGTTTAACATGTTTTAAACATTTATTGCAACAAAAATACTCTTCCTCCTCGTATACTCATATATCCCACATTCGTTGTAAAAATATCACCATTATTATATTATTAAAATATAATAATATATATTTAAATGAATTATTTTATCAGAAAAAGATAAAATTTCAATTTTCAACAATTGTCACATTAAAATTTTTCTCCATCTATATCCACATAAAATCAATATTTTTCTCATCATATGAATCAATAATTAATTATTCACAAATAATATTATGTAATCACAATATCGACAACCTGTGCGGTTCAGAGGAAAGAGGGCTTTCCAATAAGAATTTCTCCTCACTTACACAGCAATTAGGTGACCAAACCTCTCCTTGATGAGAACTTTCTAGACATTGCCAATAATGTTATCTAATAATATTATTCAGATAATATGAATTATTGTTTCGATAATGAAAAAACGTGTGTAATGACAATTATTAAAACAACAAAGAATATAAAATATCAACGCAAGCAATTATTGAATCAATAAAATAAAACACCGAGCAAGAATTATCGTAACCATTATTGAGTAGTGCCTTCTTTACGTAAGAGTCAATAATTGGTGCAATACCAGTGTTACTGGATTCAACAACGCCAGACATCGTGTTTTTAACCACCTGGTTCCAACACGGTGTAAAACCAGAATAACTACGCCGTTATTTTTAAACAACTTATATTTGTCATTTTCTTCCTCCAATCGCTTTTACGTTATGGGGCATACATATTGGTCGCAGGTAAATGCATTTAATATTCCCGACAAAGACGAATATTCCACGACCAAACGAATATTTTATAACCACTGCTTATTTTAAAATATTTGCGTATTTTACCCGTAGAATTATCCACATTAATCACATCAACCCTTACTATTTCAAAATAATAATTAGAGGAAATTAAATTTCATTTATTAATTATTTGGGATCTTACAACCTCCCTCCTTATGAAATTTCGTCCTCGAAATTGACGACGATCGCACTGGTGTTTGAAAAGATGAGGATACCTCGCTTTCATTTCCATTTCCAACTCCGTGTCATTTCCTCTATAAGATGGTTTCTCCACAAGACTTTAACTTGTGGTATGACCTTCGTGCGTGGGACATGCTCCTTCCTATCCAAGATCTTCGACAGTACTTCCTCTCATACGTTAAGTCTTCATTTATCTCGTCCGGTTCTAACTCAATAACGTAATTCGGGTCTTTCACATATTTATTTAAGTCTGAGATATATGAAACACATTATGAACACGAGACATACTTGGAGGTAGCAGCGAGTCTATAGGCTACATTTCCTACTTCGGTCAAGAATTTGAAATGGACCAATAAATCGTGGATTGAGCTTTCCTCTCTTAGAATCTTGTAACTCCCTTCCATGGGCAACACGCAACAATACATGATCCCTATACTAAATTCCACATCCTTTCGATGAAGATCCGCATAACTCTTTTGTCGATCTTGTGCCGCTTTTGTATCGTTTGTCGAATCATTTGGATCTTTTCGGTGAGTCATACGTCATTTTAACTCGGGTCCCAACAATGTTGCTTCACCCACCTCATCCCAACATTGGAGAGCGACACTTTCGTCCATATAATGCTTCGAATGGGGCCCACACCTATACTTGCACGATAATTGTTGTTGTAGGAGAATTCCACCAATGGTAAATACTTATCCTTATCCCAACCGCTTGAAGTCTCAGGACACGTAGTCTTAATAAATCTTCAAGAGTTTGAATAGTCCTCTCTCGATTGTCCGTCTGGTTTGAGGATGGTATGCCGAATCGAATCTTAAATCCGTACTCCATAGCTTTTTTGCAAGCTAACCCAAAATCTTGAAGTGAATCTTGGGTCACGATCCGAAACTATGGATCTTGGCATGCCATGCAATCTCACAATCTCATTTACGTACATTTGAAGCAAGACGTTCGAGGAATAAGTCTCCGTATTGGCAAGAAATGAAAGCAGACTTGGTTAATCTATCAACAATAACCCAAATAGCAATTATGCCTTTGAGAAACCGTGGGAAGTCCCGTGAAACGAAATCCATGGTAATGTGTTCCCACTTCCATTTCGGAATCTCAAGTGGTTGCAATGGTCCCTTAGGGCACTTGATGCTCCGCCTTTACACGTTGACAAGTTAAACATGTTGAGATAAACTTTGCAATCTCTCTCTTCATATTGTTCCACCAAAATGTATGTCGAAGATCACGATACATTTTAGTACTTCCGGATGGATTGAAAATGGTGTATTGTGTGCCTCCATCATAATCTTGTACTTCAAATCGTAATCGTTAGAACACAAAGTCCGGAGTGGACTCAAGTATTCCTTCTTCATCAATTCTCGCCCTAGGAATAGCTCCTTCTTGTACTTTCTTCTTCATATGCATCATTTCAAGATTCGGTGGCTCGAAAGAACCTTAACTTTTTTTGAAGTTGGCTCTACGCGATACTTGACATCATCGCACTCTCGTCCTGCGATATGATCTTCTACTCAACGCGTCACCTACCACGCTCGCTTTTCTAGGATGGTATTGAATAGTGTGGTCGTAGTCTTTCAATAGCTCGAGCCAACGTCGTCCGCCGCATGTTAAGTTCTTTTTGAGTGAAGAAATATTTAAGGCTTTTATGGTCCGAATATATCTCCACTTCTCTCCATATAGATAGTGCCTCCGGATCTTTAAGCAGGAACGCATTCACGCTAACTCCAGATCACGAAGTAGGATAATTCCTCTCATATTCTTTAAGTTGTCGTGAGGCATAAAGGCTATGACTTTCCCACGTTGCATGAGAACACATCCTAACCTTTTGCAGGAAGCATCATTGTAGATAACAAATCCATCGAACCGGATGGTATTGTTAGAACAGTCTTAGAAATAAGTCTCCTTTTAAGCTCTTCGAAACTCTTCTCGCATTCTTCGCTTCCAAACGAATTTTGTATCCTTCCGAGTTAAATGAGTTAACGGAGTAGCGATTCGAGAAAACCCTTCCACGAATCTCCGACAAAAAGAATATTCTACGACTAAACGAATATTCTCCGACAATAATGAATATTTTATAACCACTTGCTTATTTTGTAAACTTTGCACATTTCACCCATAACCAAAGCATTATATCAAATTACCACCTTATTAATCAAGAATAATAATTAGAGGAAATTCAATTTTATTTATAAAAAGTTGGGGTCTTACACTTATTACTTGAAAGGAATTGTGAAGCAAAAGGGTGAGCACAACTAGCTCAGTAAAGAATATTATGACTAAAGATAATTAAATTATCAATAGCCTTCATCAGTAATAAATCAGAGATTTAGAATATATGGTAGATGATAAAACTTTTCAACCATAGTTGCAGCGGAACGAACAATCCATTAGAAGAGTCAAATAGACCATAAAGTCTATTATCTTCTCCATGTTAAAAATCCACCAACAATGCTTTAATTCTTGAAACATCAATTAACAGTTCCTGTCCAGAATCATGTGAATAACTCATAACCATAATTGTGGTTCTAAATTCCTCTTCTCGCTCAGACAGGGCGAAGATAATTTACATCAATTGTCTTTACACCGAACATCAAAGATCATGGTTATACCAAATCACAGTTCATGTTCATAATCATACTAATAAATTCATCTTTGCACTACGGGCCAAAGATATTCATCAACAAGTCATCTTTGCACTATGGGCCAAAGATATTCAAAAACAGATCATCTTTGCACTACAGGCCAAAGATATTTAACAACAGATCATCTTTGCACTACGGGCCAAAGATATTAATATCTCAAAGAAACACATAATCATTTCCGAATTTATATAAACAATAATTATAACCATGTTGATCAATTCACATTTGCACTTAAGCTAAAAATATTCAATTGTAAATTCAATGGTCATGATTATACCAGTCAAAAATTCATCTTCAGACCATCGCCAAAGAAAACCCATAAATACGATCATACCAATAATCTACCCATCTTTACATTTAAGTCAAAGAGAAATTTTATCACCAGAATTATAAAAATGTTATATATGATAATAAAAACAATACGATCAATAAGTGCATTTAATTTCAAGAGTAATATTCATGAATCAATGATTTCATAACACCTTAATCCAAATGTTATAAATCACTTAATAATCTCATAATATAATATTATTAATATTACCACAATATTTTAATAATTTCTTAAACTTATAAATAATTTATTTTAATTGTTTACACTTTACCAATTAATGCATTTAATCATCCTAAAATGCCAAAATTATAAAATTTCATCACCAATAACCAAAACCCTCATAAAAAATCTGCATATACCTTATATAGGATTCCCAAGCCATAAAATCATATTTTTCAATTTTGTTACTTCACATAACATATTTAATTCATTTACTCATAACTAGTCCATTTTCAAGAAAAATACCAAATCAGTTTCAAAAAATATTTCTTTTTTTGGATTTAGCAGAATATAGTCCCATATTGAACATATATTTTTCTCAGAATTTTTAAAATTTATTTACTATTTTTTACATGGCCAAAACTGCCAAATATTTAGATATTTATCATAAATTGTACTTTTGTCCAAGACTTCCGAAATTTATAGAATATACTAATGTTATATAGATGTACTCCCAATAAAAATTTCACCAATTTTGGAGTTAACCACAAGGAGTTATAAGGGTTTACTTTTAAAATAGTCTTTTCCCATAAAATTCATAACTCTTAATCTATACATCCAGAAATCACCATTTTTGGACACAATCGAGAAAACTCATCAAAATATCATTTCAAATTTTTCTAGAATTTTTGAAGGTTAGAAAAATTACGAAACTGAAGAAACATAATAACTCTTAAAATCTCCTACCTCAAAAAGTAAAGATTCGATTAGAATATAGGATATATGACATCAAGGAAACTTGCACTTAATAGCAACTCTCAAAGTATCAAAATATTCACAAAATACGCTCGATAATATAGAGAGAGAAAGAGAGAAAGCTTATGTTTCTGGTGTGATTTTCAATTCTAACTTAGCCCTCTATTTATAAGAAAATGTTAGCACGCCGAAGCAGACTTGACCTGCTACCTGATGGCTTTACTTGCTACTATTGCCATCCACCACATTTGAAGTAAAATTTTAGCACATTTCTTCACCAACCATAGGTGGGGCCCACGCATTCTGAAATTTTTCACCAAAATGATAAATTTCGAAACTTCAACAATTTCTGAATCAGTCATCTCTTAAAATTCATAACAATTTATACGTTCATTTTTAATGGTTCAAAATTTGTGGACATATACTCAACTTATATATATATAACATATCCAAAAATCACAACGATCCAACGGTCGGATTAAAAATTATAACTCACGCAATATATCACAAGAACATTGGTTTGATTTTTAATACCTTCTTTCCGACAAAAATACTGATAAAACACCTAAACATTAATTCCTTCATTTATAATCACATAAATAAATTCATCATTTATATCCGCATCAAATAAATATTTCCTTATCATATAAATCAATAATTAATTATTTACAAATAATATTACAGAATCACAATTATGACAACCAGTAGTTCCCGGAAAGGGGCTTTCCGATAAGGATTTCTCTTTCTTGGCCGCAATTAGGTGACCAAACCTCTCCTGGCGTAACTTTCTAGACATTGCCAATAATGCTATCTAATAATATTATTCAAATAATATGAATTATTGATCTGATAATAGAAATCTTGTAATAATAATTATTAAAACAACAATGATATAAAATATCAATGCAACAATTATTGAATCAATAAAATAAAATATTGAATAAAGTAATTATCGTAATAATTATTGAGTTTGCCTTTCTTACGTAAGAATCAATAATTCAAAATCACGTAATACCTGGTGTGGTGTATCTTATGCAACCACGCCGTATTCACGTATTTTAACCACGGGTATTCCAACAAATGTTAATCTGTAATAATTACGTCGTTATTTATAAAAACTCAAACTTGTCATTTTCTTAATCAAGCGGTTATTACGTTATGGGGCCCATGAATGATCGCTGGCCGTCATTGCATTTAATATTCCTCGACAACAAGAATATTCCACGACCAAATGAATATTCCCTACGTAAATGAGTATTTTATAACCATCTTTGTATTTTAAAATTTTTACATATATCACCCTTAACTTTAAACTTTTATCAATTTAACCATTTACTGAATAATAATTATAAGAAAAATTGAATACTTTTATTTCATAAAATCCGAGGTCTTACAAAAGCGGTGATATTAATGTTTGTGGACTAGATTTATATAAATCTAGACATATTTAACTTTTAATCGATTCAAAAGTTGTAAAACTGAAATCGTTGAGCTAAAATAAGTAAGATTTATTTAAATGTAGTATTCTTTCTAGTTTTGTAAATATTAAGCAAACACGCGTCCCTAGATCTGTATCTGAAGGAAACAGGAAGCTTGGCTACGCGCAAACAAAGATTTAACTAGTGAATCATTTGTTTTACGTCGTTTTTAGATTAAATATTTATTTTATTTTATTATGTTTGCTATGCAAGCTATTAATAAAACATTATGTGAATCTAGGAGCCACGGGATCTAAGATCTAGTTAACGGATCTAGATCTGATTTTCATGATGGACCCTTTTCAGTTGTACAGTTAGCTTGTCAATCGTATTTGCGTTGCTCGGGTCACTTCGATGGCTTTCATGCCTGTAAGGAGACCGACACTTATATGTATATTATTTTGTCGAATATGCTTCACATCTCGAGAATAAAATCAAAACAAAACGAATACGGGATAAAATGAAAGTATCAAAGGTCTCAATTACTATGTGAGCATAAGGGTTTGAAAACTTATTTTTAAAACATCATCTTTGTATATTTTGCTTAAAAATAAACTTCTATATAAATCAAACCATTTTGTATATAGGTGTAAACAAGGCATAATACTACTTCTAAATAATACACTTAGGCCCAATTAATTGCACACGCACACATTTTAAATAAATTAGGAGATTAAAAAGACGCGGTAACCGTGTTTTCACGGAAGTTGGGGGTGCCTAACATCTTCCCCTCGCTTAATCAAGTTCTCGAACTTTATGAATTTCGATTTCCAATGCTTGCTAAACAGAGCCCAATAATTGGGTATTTTTGCCAAACCTTTTTAAATCCGGTTGAGTTGGTACAACCATTTCACCACTACCAAGTGGCGACTTTGAATTTTCAAATCGTCGACATTTTGTGTCGGACCTTTTGTCAAACTCATTTTTTTTTAATAAAATTCAACATATAAAAAACATAAAGGGTAAGAAAAATTAAAAAAATAATTTTAAAAAAGGAATTTTTTTTCCGACGTCGACAATTATAATCTATCTAAAGACTACTATAAAATTTTATATTCGCACCTTGGCAATTTTTAATAAATCCTACCAATTTTGAGTATGAGAATGCCTTAAATTTATTTTTTTTAAAATAAAAAATGATCTTATAATTTAGAGCTGAAAACCTATATTATTAGGAATTTAATATTTTTACAAGTAAATTTGATAACTTCTCAAATGTCCATCCACGTGAATACTAAATAAAATTCACATTCATTTAAGTTTGTTTTATACAAATATAAAATTTATCGTATAAATAATAATTTTCTATTTTTTATAAGAGTTTATTAATAAACATAAAAAAAGAGAAAGGGACAAAAAAAAACTTTAACTATTCCTCTTGTCAAATTTTTTTGGATAAGGAGAGATAGTCAAGTTTTTTGTTCATTTTTAAATTTAGACAAAAAAACTAATACTATAAATAAATATTTTAAAATAAAGTAAATAGACAGCAAGATTATAGTTTAATAATTTGTATGTGTTCTCAGTATCATATCCCAAAATAAAAATTTCATTTGACTTTTGTATATTTTTTTTTTAAATGCGCAAATTAGTTTTGTCAATAATATATTTTAGTATATTACTCTTTTAATGTTATATTTAAAATAAAACTAAATTTTATAATTAGAAATAACAATAATAATAATATTTAAAATGTCTCCAGGCCCATAGGAAGCCTCATAATTACTTTACAAATAAAAAATAGGGTTCATATCAATTACAAATACACTCGACCTAGCTTCTCTTTCCTCTTTTCTCGTATCAGAGGCAAATTCACAGAGAGATAACGGGACTGGGAGAGGAAAATCAAGGTTTTGAGGAGTAGTCCTAATGGCAGCTACAGGTGCGGGGTCAGTGGTGCCGGCGAACAGAGCGCGGAGAGGCATGGTGGAAGATGATAAGCTGGTATTTGAGACCACCAAGGGAGTGGAGCCTATTATGAGTTTCGACGAGATGGGAATCAAAGACGATCTGCTCCGAGGGATCTATCAGTATGGCTTCGAGAAACCCTCCGCTATTCAACAGAGGGCCGTGCTTCCCATTATTTCCGGCCGTGACGTCATTGCTCAGGCTCAATCCGGTACCGGTAAAACCTCTATGATTGCCCTCGCCGTTTGCCAGATTGCCGACACTAGCTCCAGAGAGTAAGCTTTTGTTTCCTCTCTAAAATTTATATTCAGTACTGTGTTAGGGATGAAAAACCATGGAGAACTATTTCTAATTTCTGTTGTCATTCGTTTCCCTGGAACTTTAATATGTGGCTCTGTATGTGTACTGGCAAGGTTTTATTTTCAAAACCGTAGATTTGCGAGGCTGGAGAAGGACTAGTTAAAGTTTTATGCATTAAGCCTAATTCTATTATAATCTTCCTCAATTTAGTTTCTAATTCAAAGCTTGAATTTGTGGCTTTCCGTCTATTTTACTACCTTTCGGAAAGTAACCTGGGTTATTTTTGCAAATTTATTGGTGTTGAATAATAATCATATTGAATTATACAGAGATTCAACCTATAAGTTTGTACACGATTTTATAACATGCTAGTCTGACCCAGGGCACCAACTCCTAGGCGTTTTCCTTGGTGAATTTGTAGACAATTTTAATATATATTTGTATATACCTGAAATCATTTTTTTCCAAATGAAAAACAGGTTATCAATTAAGTCACCAATTTTTGACAGATTGTAATGAGAATCAACATCTCAAAAAGGATTATGTTGAATTGCTTCAAACTAAAATTTAAGGATAATTCATGTCTAAACAAACTTACTATTATGTTTAATGAATATGCAAGGGCAAGTGGACAACCATATACAAGTCTAACACATATATGAAGTGTAAAGTTTCTAAATTATAAATTGGTAGATGAAAATTTATGCTATTTGGATTTTGAACTTATATTGTTTCTATGATTCCTCATGAAAAAATTCTTACCCGCCTAGGCAGCATAGACCAAATTGATGGGCTCAAGGCGTTTCTGCCTTGACCAATCTTTAGAGTACTGCTGCTAGTTCTCCTCCCCTATTCTGACATTTGTCATGTATTTTGCAGGGTCCAAGCTTTGATATTGTCACCTACGAGGGAGCTGGCAGCTCAAACAGAAAAAACAGTATTGGCAATCGGCAATTACATTAATATACAGGCCCATGCATGTATTGGAGGTAAAAGCGTGGGTGAGGATATTAGGAAGCTAGAATACGGTGTTCAGGTTGTTTCTGGAACTCCAGGGAGAGTTTGTGACATGATCAAAAGGCGAACATTAAGAACCAGAGCTATAAAGTTATTAATTCTGGTGAGTTATTTTCTATGCTTCAATGATGTCAATAGACTCAATGCATGTATATATGTATATACAAGTATAACATGTTCATATGCATACAGCATATATATATATATATATATATATTAATTACTCCCTTTGTTTCAAAATATAAGATCACTTGCCTTGATAAAATACGAAAGCAAGTGATCTTATATGTTGGAACAAAGGTACTGTGATTATACTGTGATTTAGCCTAATCAATATTGATATTAACCTATGAGATGTTACTTGTTATGTTGACCTGTGAGGCGGTTACTTACTCGTGTAAAACTGATGCCTTTAGGATGAATCTGATGAAATGTTGAGCCGAGGATTTAAGGATCAGATTTATGATGTTTACAGATATCTTCCACCAGAGCTTCAGGTGATGCGTCTCTCTCTCTCTGTCTGTCTGTGTCACCCTCATTCACACCTGTATTCATAGCATGTATATACTATTAACTTCTGACACAGTTGATGTTGAGTTTTAAGGTGTTACTGTTTACCTTGGAGTATTGCTATTTAGTGCGTAATATATATGATTTCACATTATTTAACTTGTAATCTGTTGTGGAGTTAATTGTTTACATGTTATGTATTGTTTTTCTCTTTAAACTCATTGCTCATCCACATCATGTTTATCACCCACACCCACACCCACACTATCGGTGTATCTTGTGCTTATGGGTTAACTGGAGTACTATGTCAACTGGGTATTAATTGTACGGCTTAGTAAGACTTTTTTGGTGGTTTTTGAGCCTTAGAGGTATGAATTGTTATGCAGGTTGTTTTGATTTCTGCCACCCTTCCTAATGAAATTTTGGAGATGACGAGCAAATTTATGACAGATCCTGTACGAATCCTTGTGAAACGTGATGAGTTAACCCTGGAGGTAAGTTATTGTATTATTTTTAGATCAGCTGCCTTGAAAGCAGGTCAATAATTCATTAATTTGGTGGTGTTTCCGTCATCTGTTGTATCTCTTTTTTTTTGAATCTTTGTTGTCTTCTATATATATATATTAATGTTTTTAATTGTTTTCTGTCATGGCAGGGAATCAAGCAATTCTTTGTTGCAGTAGAAAGAGAGGATTGGAAGTTCGATACATTATGCGATCTCTATGATACCCTTACTATTACCCAGGCTGTTATTTTTTGCAACACAAAGCGGAAGGTATTATGTTGTTTTAATATTTTATTGTTTATGGAGTATTCCTGTCTTAGGTGTCGCTGAATATTACTCAACGTTCTCATTGTACAATTACACCTGAAACTTTATTGAAGAGTAACAAAATATTCCTTTTCTTGGGTTCTAGAGACGACTCAAAGCCAGGTGTTTTATGTCAAGAAAAAATATAAATGAAAATTTTCCCAACAAATTTTCTTTTTTTTCAGTCAATCTGTTTTGGGGATAGAGACTTACTTTCCTGTCATAATAGAAATAGTTTTCTTTGCTGAATTTAATACTTCAGATAACAAGTCCAAAGACTGATTTCTTAACAACCTGAAATATTGTGTAAAGCAAATGTATTATCATTGTGCATATGCATTATTAGAAATGATTGGTTTTTTTTTACCAGATATGATTTGTTTAAACATTAGAATTTTGATTTTAACGTGGGAAATGATAGTGCTCCCTATGAAGTCACTGACATTACATTCATTCTTTAATAAAATGGGTGCACTGCAAAAGGATCGGACGCTCATTTATTTCCCCCCTTTTTAAAATGACCTAATTTAATATTTATGGAAAGGATTGGTTTACAACATCTTTTACCTTGTTGGCTTGTTGTCAAGATTAACTAATTGTTATCTCAGGCACATGTTTTTCACCTGCAGATATTATCGGTTCTAACTTCTATTAGCTGTCTGGTGACTTTTTGTACAATCATGGCCGGCCGAGGAAATAAGAAAATTTGTAACGGAAGCACCCAAGTTGTGAAATTAATTTTTATTCCTCCCCTTTTCCTCGTATGTTGATAGGTTTTGGACGTAGTGATATGTGGAGTTTAAAGTGTGCCCATGTAGTCCAACTAGGACATTTAACCTTTTGACGCCATGTAAGCTTTATAATCATGGGTTTGCATATCTTCTGCTAGTCAACAGCTGAGTGTGTTAGTTTGGAGAATCTCCATGGTGGTTCATTTGGGTAGCTTGAAGGTCATGTGAATGCATTCTTACTACTTTATGGTATCGTTATAAAGTTTGAAATCTAAGATTGTATAAAGCAATTGGTGAACATTCCAGATCTTTTGTTGATTTTCTCGGATTTTCTCATATGGAGAGAGCAGTTTGTAGATTAAATTATGGTTTTAGGTTCTCAAATTCTGGACTCTACATCTCTATTTACCGTGACAGGTGGATTGGCTAACTGAAAAGATGCGTGACAATAACTTTACGGTCTCATCAATGCATGGGGACATGCCTCAAATGGAGCGAGATGCAATAATGGTGGAGTTTCGGGATGGCTCAACTCGGGTTCTTATCACAACAGATGTTTGGGCTAGGGGGCTGGATGTTCAACAGGCAAGCCATTTTGCTCATTTTTTTTGTTATTCATTGAAGAGATGCCATGTTGTCTTTTTCTGGAATGTGCTTATTTAGCTGAGAAAGGCTAGAAACAATTGATGTTTTATTTGGAAGTATTACTTAATCTAGATGTACTTTTATATAAAAAAAACTTTATACAACAGATGTTTGTGCTAGGGTTTTGTATTTTTTTTTTCTTATGTCAAGTTTCCTTACCTGTCTTTAGTCATTATATGCTCCTTTATTTTAGTGAGTTTAGAAATATCGTTTGGCTTTAGTAAAACTTTACACAATATTTCTATTTTAGGGCGTATAAAAAGTGAAAGATGGAATTAAAGTGGTATCGAGGGAGTCCACAACAAACTTCTTGATTAGTGGATGTTTTGTGTCCTATACTTGCGAGCATATATTTGGTACACCTTCATGACATGGATTTCATGGTAGTCTATTTTTGCGTTCTCATATTTGTTTTCTTCATTTTTTGTCTTTTAGGTTTCTCTGGTGATTAATTATGATCTTCCGAACAACCGAGAGCTTTATATTCATCGCATTGGTCGTTCTGGTCGTTTTGGACGGAAGGTAATTGTTTAGATACCTGGATTTTAATCAATTGTTGAGGAAGTTCATATATTTATTTAGTTTTTGATATGTAAAATGTGTCTAGGGAATCTGAGAGATCTTGTTTCCATCCAAGTGATGGATTGCACTAAATCTGTTTTAGACTCCATGACGAATGTCTTTAATCTTCACGACATTGTGATATTTTTGAAGTTGTTTCTATAAAAAAATTATATTCTTAATGCTACCCTGTTCACCTACCATAGGAGAAAAGAAAGTAAATAAGGAAAAAGTTGCACCTATTGCAGTCTAAAAGATTCAGTTTCTTTGGTTTTAACCATGCTATCTTTGAAGATGCTTGCATTCCTCTTTGTATGACTACCCTCAAAAAGTGGAGGAAGTACTGTGACATTTTTCTCCAGCTAATTTCTTTGACCCTTGGAATTCAAAGAGTTTGCATGATATTGTTTATTTTTTTCAACTAAACCCTAGCCTTTCAGTTTTTCCTTAATATACTGTTTGATGGGCAATCATTGCTTGTACTCTTTCAACCAAACTTTTGCCCCTACCTTCCATGTCCTTCACGAGTCCATTCTCTTTGCATGTTCCAAACAAGTTTTATTTATTGTTGCTATGAACTTCTTTTGCCTTTTAGTTAAAACATATAGTTTCGTTTGTATTTTGAGGTTGGGAATTCAATATATACTTATTCCACAACTCATAGTCAGCTAACTTTTTCCTCAACACATCCCATCAATATTCTATTTTGTTAATTTAAAAGCGTCTGCAGGACAGACAACAAACATATCTATGATCTCAGTCATAATTGATAGAGGACTTGCTTACTGTTGGATTCTTGTTGAACTCGTATCTGTATATTCATAAAAAATCTATTGGCCCTTTGTCTAATTGCTCACTTAATTTAATGTAATATGGCTGCTTGGTGTACAGGGTGTTGCTATCAACTTTGTGAAAACTGATGATATCAAAATTCTCAGAGACATAGAACAATACTACAGCACCCAGATTGATGAAATGCCGATGAATGTGGCTGATTTGATATAAGCCTAGTATTTGTGTCTTGAAAGGTGAAAAAAGCTTATTAGAATCCTGGAACAAGATTTTGTGTGGAATTGTTTAGACTTCCGTCAGCTTTGCTGGGTTGTGTACTTGATTCTATTTTCTATGATGACAAAAGTGATTGAGAGTCGCACCGTCTGTTTGTTGTGTTACTTTGTTTGATGGATATTTGGTGCATGCATTATGTCATGAAGTTAATGTAGCATGACGGTTCAGAAGATGAGGCTTTTTGGCTCTTTTTTTCCCTATGCTCACCTTGTACTAGTTTTCAAGTGACAAACTCATTCCGTCTACTTTTTAATGTAAATATAGGGAATCTTTATCATGTTGTTTTGTGTTCGTCTTTCCCTTGGTTGTGACTTGTGACCACCCTTTTAGCTCCTAGTTACTCCCCGTCCCTTAAAATGATCGTTTCAAATTTATTCCTAATGACCTTATAAGATTACATAAAGAATGAATATTTTTTGTGCCAACAAACTTTATTAAATGATTTGATTATTCTTTATTTATTTTATGTATTTTATTTCATCTTTTTGGGAACAAAAAAATTGTACCTTTGGCCCTCCAAAACTTTTGGGTAGGGAGAGACTATTATTTACACGTGTACACCATTCATTCTTTAAACTTTTCTTCTTTGTGGGCATCAAAAGGTATGATCAGGGGGGGCTGCATATAGAGCTCTGAGCGAGCAGCCAGGTATGGCAATTGCCATCATGTCTTAATTAGTCTAAATACAAAAATGAAGTACAAAATGTAACATAAATTGGTGCGTCTGTAATCGCCGCTTGGACAGAATGTCCATTTTTGAAAAGGAAGTTTTGTCAAGAAAAGCATTTTCTAAATCTATTGGTGCTCTCAGGTTAAAAAAAAGTTGGATTTTTATATTATGATAATATTTTAACATACCCTAGCACGATATTTTCCTCGATCACATAAAAACGACTTCTAGACTTTAACATGCATGAATGATCTAAACAATCTTGTCAAAAAGACAAAAAGCCAGACAAATGACAAACTAGCCGATCTCCTTGAACCAAATAAAAGCTAATGCTAAACAAATTTAAGCTCAATTGAGTAACAGTATGATGACAAACAAAAGTTGATCGGGTATATATTTATAATCACACTTTCAGAGTTGGATTAAGTTCAAGAGTCGCCAAATCATGTGTGTATGTATGGCTAAAGATCATACACAGATAACCGAAAAATCCATAAAAGAGGAAACTGGAAAATGAAGAAAACAACAATCCGGTCTGTCATCTCTGAGATGAGGACCACCTTTTAGACATGAAAATGTCTCAAAAAAGAGGACATTGTCAATTTATGCGCCTTCTTCCATGTTGAGGAAGTAAGAGATGAGTTTTTAAAGGAAAAATAAAAAACCCAAGCTTAAACAAAAAAACAAAACTGAAATGATGGACATAATTACAGCCCCTCGCTAATAATAAACTTTACTCATAGAAGAGAACAAATTAAGGAATTTACAAAACGGTGTTGATATGGAGTGCCTTGAGCAGTGATGTAGCCATCTGCTTCACCAAAACTTGACCACCAGAACTCTGCCCATCTCGGCGCTCCTCTATCAAATTCTGAAGTTTTTGAGGCAAGTCATTTTCCACAATCAGTTGCTTTGGACGTGGGTGGTGCTCATATACAGCCTGATAAAATACTCAAAAGTAAGACATCAATAGTTGGATGTGAAAGACAGATTAGTAGATTCCAGCTTTTCTTAAAATGCAATATCAGGTTATAAAAATATTATGAACTGGCACTAAGCTTGCTACACTAGATCCTAATAACACTTAACTGTACTTTGGAGCAAGCACTAATTTATTACGGATTACTAAAAGATGAACGATCTCATGTCAAGTTACCCCAATGTCGCATTACTTTGCTGCAAGTAAGTAAATTTACAAGCTATTTTACCCTGATCTGTGCTTTACCAAACACTATCATGCCAGACAGACATTTCTCAATTGCCATAATGAAAACTCAAAAAATGTAGCCAATGGTGCAGCCAAAGTGCAACATATCTGGGGCTGGATATCTGAGTAATCTGTGTAGTTCAATTCATAACAGACGGCAACAAAATTCCCCTTTTCACTGATTGCATCTTTGGAAATGGCACAATAGTACCATCAAATAATTAGCCCAGTATGAATATTAACAACTCATTTACAAGGGTACATAGTTTTAAGACTAGCAATTGGACAATCTTTAGAAGATAAACAATTAGTTGACACAACTGGAAAGAATAAAACAAAAACAAAATACTTTTCCCTTCATATAACGTAGTCACGTAGATGAATTCAGAAAAAAGGGACAAAACCAACTTTGATAGCAAGTAAATAATCCTTCACATTTAATATAAAATGCTCTTCCAACTCCCACTTTAACGTTTGTCACTCTCAACTCACTATATTGAGGAATTAGTATTATTGGGAGGATGGAAGAAGTTCCCAGGTTCACAAAAGCAAAACGCATGATCAATCCATAAGATTGAAAACAAAATTAAGCAACAGATTAAATCACCAAGACTTTACTACAGAGGAGATGCTAACATGGTGAAAACCTTTTCATAATATGTTTAGTAGAGAAACATACTATAAATTGAATTTCTAACCTTTATTAGTTTGAGCAAATTGAGACGAGCAATAGCATCTTGATGGTCAAGCCTTGATATGAGTAATGGCGTCAAACCATTAACAGCCAAAGTAGTATTTATTCGGGATGATTTCCTGCATCAGAATAGCAAATTGGTCATGAAGAACCTAAACTACATCAAAGATAAATTAACCATGAGGAGCTTTAGAATACTTCCTAAAGATCCACCTGTATTGTCCTATCACAAAAATATCCACCTGTTCTGAACGTCATACATGGAAGACCATCTGATATGCCAAACTATTTGATCAAATCTCCTTTTTCTTTGTCTATTAAGGGGCACTCTGAAGTCTTAAAATCTACTTAATTAGTATTATTATTAGTTCCGCAAAAGGACAACTTTTGTTTTACCCTTCTTGCAATTTTTTGCAACTGTTTACGTAATTGATCATTGATTAAAGATGAAACTAAATTTTCATGACCAATAGTCTCAGCCCTCAGGGTAGATGAAACCATGCCCCATTTCGAACAGCATCACATATACTATACATATGTTAATATATCATTCTCACAAATTCTAGACCATGAATCTAGAAATAAAATATGACATGAATCATAACAATAAGAAGTAACATACGTGTAGATATACGATATAACAATGGCAATAATTTGGTTGTGGTTGCCTAGTTGGCTGTGGCAACATTCCAATATGACGTACTTTAAATAATGAAATGCTCAAAGGACAAAACTGTCATTAATGAAATTAGTAAAATGACAAAGCTGCCATTAATGGAATCCCCAAAATTATGTTGTTTTGGGCCGTTGCCGCAACCAACTAGCTGTGGCAACCACAGCCATCTTATCCTCATTTGCGTCTTTATGTACTAAAAAGTTGAAAAGGACATACGTAATAATTTTCAAGAATGGCTCCAATATATGCAGAAAATGCTGTTCTGGACAGCATTGGAAGAAATTAACCAATTTCTGAACGGCATCCTTTTTCAGTAAAGCTTGCTCCACTTTCTTGTTGTCATTGTCATGCGCCAGGCAAACAGCAATAGAATCTAATGCTGTCACAGACCAAAGCTCATCTTCAAGTAGGGTCAGGTACACATCTAAACCTCCGTGAGCCCTTAACTGTTCCCTTGAGTTACGCGATGCATGCGCCATATCACATAGCAGAGGTAACGCATATTGCTTCAAAGGAGAATCTGACATGATAAAATGCATCAAGTGCGGAATGATTCCACTTTCTGCTGCTTGTTCCTGTCTCCTTTTGTTTATCTTGCAGAGATTGAATAGTGCATTGAGGACCTTAAGTAAACAAAATTAGTCAGAAATTATCCAAAAGTGATACTTTTAGAATCTATAAGAACAAGCACCACTGCACATGAAAGACATCAACAATTCATCCAGATGCATTCAAATTATTTACAACAATACCACGTTAGTCCGCATTTGATGAAGTCGTAACAGGTACCTGACACAATCTAGCACAACTAAAAAACAACAAAAAGCGGAATTAAAAATCATATATTACTAAACAATCTCTTTGTACAGAACAGAGGAAAAATATAGCAACCTGAGCATATTAATAAAAGACAATACTACAACATTTTAAGGTGTAACCATCATCCTCTATAGAAAGTATAACAATTTAACTGAGCAAGGTCCATGTCAAAAGGATAAAGTACTAAATAAAATGTAAATAACCTTAACAGAACAACAATAAGTTCAAGGTTCATACAAGTTCCAGAGTCCAGACAAGATGAGATTTTTCTGAAAAGTGCTAAGAAACTAAAATCCACACCAAATGAGAACTACACCTTATTCCCACTATTTCACATTTTCATGTATTTATCATGTTAGGAAAGATTACTGATCAATACTTGGTGTACTTCTTGAAGCTAGAGATGTCAATCTTCAAGACAACTCCCTACCCAACTCAAATCTGACACAAAAGAATTTGGGTAGAACTTATACCAGTTTTTGATACTAATGAGTCAAGTCATAGATACAAACACGATAAAAAAATTGGTCAACCAATTTAAGGTGTATATTGAACATACAAGTAATAGTTTTAACCCTGAAGCCAAACAATTCATTAAAAGCACATTATGTCAACCTCAATAACAAAAACCTATACAGGTTGCTCAACTATTCAACTAAGTAATGATATTAGAGATATACACATTTCATAATGTACTAACCATTCTTAAAATATATACACCCTCCACCCAAAATGAGAGCCCTGTTTATGAAAGCCATTCATTTTAAGAAAAGTTGTCAATTTCCTATTTATCTCCCAACTCAATTACAATAACAAAATAAAAAATAACAACATTGATATTGATGAATGTTAGGTTTAACCACTTTCATAAAGGAAAATTTGGAAAATCATGTATTTTTTAAAAGGGGTTCTACTTTTGGGATAAAGGGAGTATAATTTAATAAAGGCATGTTCGGGTCAGGAATCATCTTCACGTTTTAGGTGTGCCAGTTCTAAGTAACTTGTTTACTAAAAGGCTACTTAGTAGGAGTACCCATAAAGACCTTGCTCATTAGTGAAACAAAAGATAAAATTGGAAATCTATATAGCTAACAAGAACTATTGAAAGGAATCACTGAAATGGCAATTGCCAGTCAGACAACTACCAAAGAATAAAGTAAAAAGATTAACATTATAAACCTATAATTTTTTCATGGAGTTCTCAAGTAAGAAAGAGAATTTTTTTTAAAAAAAAACAGTAGAAAACCCTTTTTACATTATTTGTTTGCACCTCTTTGTTATGTCGCAAGTACTAATAATGCACATCTATGTATCATATCAGTTTGAATATCCGCCAATAACGGTGCTACTAGCCGCCAACCACCAGTTCAAGCCAATACTGTCCAGGTATGTGACGGTACCAGAATGGTGTAAAAAATGTAAAGAAAGGGAAAATTATTTGGTTCTTACTAAGACTTGTGGTGATAATTAGAAATTTTTCCTTTTATATCAACAATGCAAGACTTGTGTAATTTGTGCTTAGGTTAATGTGTAAAGAATAATAGCTCTTCGAAATTTGCTCCATCCTAGTAGATAATCCATGTCAGATCTCATAACTATATTTCCAACTGCCATATATAGAGGGGAGGAAGTATGCAGATTGAAAAAAAAACATACAAAATTCCTAGTGTAACGTGGAACACTCACTACATCATGCAGCTCGTAGCACAACTGTTAGCCATCTGTGCACAGGACATAAAAATTTGCAAAGGCTCACCTCATGATAAATTAGAGATACAAGAGGACCTTCTTTAAGGTCAAGGTTTGGGATCAAATATTTAATCGCATCTGCTCGCTGAAGATTCTCTAAGCAGTGTGGGTCGGTTGAAAGATGATTAATGCACTTCAACAACTATAAAATAATAAAAACAAGGGGACAATGAGAAATCATAACTTAATAAGCTTAAACACAAAATTAACAAATAAAGTTATAGTTACAAATGAAGTTATTCTGTACCTTCAAAAGAATAGCGGGTTCTGTCTTATTGAACATCTGAAAAAGACGATTGAGTAGGCTTTGACTACACATGTAGGACTTTACAGTTGTATCTGATCCAGCAAACTCAAGTAGGAGGTCTGCCACCTTTTCTAGGTATTCCTGGGCAACATCTGCATTCCAAGGTGGAACCATATGGGAAAGTAATCCAGATGATGTTGCACTCCCTGCTCTAGCATTTAGAACGCCAGAACCAGATAGTACACCAGATGCTGTCTGAGATGCAATTCCAGATGTAGAAGCAGCTCCCTCATTAGATGGAGTTGGTCCGACCTTCTTATTTGCAATTTTTAGTGAGCTTTGAGGCATTGATTCTGAGTTTGCATTTTCTCTTCCACGTCCAGAAACCTCTGTGAAATTATAAATATCCTTGTCAGAAATATCATCTAAGAAAAATATAAAATAACATGTAAAATTGAAAAAAGAAACTCTGATGATATAAATATGACACAGCAGCAGAAAACGAGATTCCTGTAAATAAAGATACAGGAGTGAGACTGAATAATTGATGCAAGGTTATGGCATTCTGGAAGATATTAACAATCTGATGCTATAAAACTAAAATCCAATTAGCACATTCACATAGGAGAGAAACCAAAAACTATAATACACACCAGCAAATTCAGCCATCAAGAAATCGAGTCCATTTGTTTTCTTATCATTAGATGATTGTAAAAGTGGTAGTATACTTTCATGCTTTTCCAGCCCGGTGAGATGACAGACATACTCAAGCTGACCAGAGACGTGTCGAGAAGGGGGTTCCTTATCCAACAAACTAAGAAGAGGTCGAACATTTTCATGCTGAGTTGTTGTAGCAGAAAGTCCATTGGAAGAGCCATCTGTCAATTTAGGAGGCTTGTCTGTGGAAATTCTGTGTGCAGTAGTACCTCGTTGCTGTCGAAGATCAAATTCAGCTCGCGAAGGATCAAGTTTGTCCAAAGAGCTTACATCCAGTGACCTGGAAGCGACTGGAGCTTCTATAGAGGGCGTACTTGACTGAGGTCTATCAGCATCAAGAGGAAAAAATCTTGAATCGGATGATTGAGAAACTGAAGCACGTGAAGATTCATGAGTTCCAGATGACAATGGATTTTCAATTACCCGATTCTTAACCTTAGGATAATCAGGATGATCAAATCCGAAAGGCAGTGCCTCACTTTGAACAAAAGTAGGATTTCCAGGATCCAATTGACCAGACCGTCGTAAAATAAAGCCATCAACTGGAAAACCACCTCCACCAGATACGGAAGCTAGACGAGTTGCCTCATTCAAGCTATAAAGAGTGTTGATGAGCCTAAGTAATATTCCATTCTTTGCAGCTATACGACAAAAATCATTCCTAGGGGTCGATCGCTGAAGCTTAAATATCTGCCACATTCCATCAATCGCCAGATGAACCATTTCCCTGCATATTGAGATTTGTATTATGAGTAGAACAATTACTGGTACAGAGATAAATAATCAATGTGTAACCTACTGAAGTACGTGCACCTCAAAAATGCATATACGGTTTGTGAAGCAGATGACGTATGAAAGAAAATGAAAGCAAAACATGCCAACAAAAAATAACATATTTTCTTTTTTTATCTGTCTATTTTCTTCTCACATTTAATTTATAAGGAATACATTACGCTGAATGGGAAATGTTCAATTGGAACATGAAAGCGTGACTAAATTGATCCTAGTATAGTGGAAAAGGGAAGCAAATTAATGATTATTCATTGTTAATAAACAATTTATTATTTAATGATTATTCATTGTTAATAAATAATTTATTTATTTTATTAATTCTCTTGTTTCTTAAAAAAGGGACTTTGATTTAAACTAGTACACCTATTGTGATTCCTTATCCTGGAGTAAAAATTCCTTATGCTGGAGTAAAAATAGGGACAAGCATCCAGGTGGCGAAGAGCCGACATCGAGGTGCCAAACTTTATCATCCTTTTCTGAAGGGCTTGTAGTGTGGGCAGGTGGAACTACTGCCCAAACACTACTTCTTACTTCTTTTTCTACATCAAACTAACGGAATGTTCAGCACCAATCTCCGTTCCAAAATATAACAGAAACTTACTAAAAACGTAAAAATTAATGACATAGCTTATCCTATTGAGAAATGAGACATTCACTTGTATAATTATACCTTCAAAAGTCATTTCTAACATATATTTTGGAACAAAACTAAAAGTCACTTTGTTTTTATATTTTGGAACGGAACCAGTAATATAGTTTTGTTACTTGAAACTTTTTTCCACATGAGAACTGCAGTTATTAAAGGACCAATGGTCTTCCATGCGTCCTTCATCACCTATATCAGGTCTATCCACTTCATCAGTCTGATGGCATTCTTTACCGTTAAGTAACGTCTCTCTCTTTAATTTGTACCATACGAAGCTCATTCGAGATATTTCAGCTTTAGCCAACTCTTTCAAAGCAGTATAAAGGCCAAACTACTGGAAAGGTCAATGAATACCCTATGATCATTCATTTCAATTTGTGTGATTAATGTAGTATCTTAGGGTTTCATCTCCATATCTTTCCTCCTTTTTTTTGGGTGCGTGGAAAAAGTGGGTTGTAACCAAAATGTTAATTCCAAAGAATATTTAATTTTTATGCCAAGTGTAGCTTAATGCAAATAATCTAATTTTCCATATTTATAAACATTAACAAATTCATACTTTTCAATTTTTTTTACCAAATTCTGTGGCATATTTTTGATATATATCTGTTTCCAGAACTACCTAAAGAAAACACTGAAAGCAGATGGGACATTTGGCATGTCAAAGTCAAATTGCTTCACTCAGACCACAAAGAACTACCAACCTGTACTTGGCATAATCAGCCTCAAGAAAGCCCACAAGAATGGGTATCCCACGGCAAGCAATAAACATATGCAAAGTCAAGGAGCTGCACAGAGAAAAGCCTATGAAGTCGATACATATACCTTATAATCTGAAGTAAAGAGAATTATACGAATGGAAGCATCAGCAGATAATTGTATACCTCGACTGACAAAGCTGCTGCAAGAAATAAGCTGCTTCCATACGAATCTCTCGAGGACGATCAGATACAGCAAAGCTCATGACCACAGGAATCTGTAATCAAAAATAGCTGTAACTTCAACTGCAAATCAATACTATACATGTGAAACATATCATCTAGATCAGAAGCTATGGAACTGCTAATGCATTTTTTTTAGTAATCTAATATTGGAATGCATCTCATTTAGAAATATCGTCCAAACAATCCAAGACTACAAACTGTACTGCCAAAACAGTGCATTAACTTGGAAGGTAGAAGAAATTTGAAATCTAGATATACGATATAAATCCAGACTGCCAACTTCTTTTAGATCACATTAGGAAAAATGAAAAATACCAACTCCAAAATGCCGGTCTTATGCCACTCATTTCATTATGTCAAACCTGAGAGGCTGAGAGTACAAAATGTACACAAGACTTACGAGGCCAACAAGACAGGCATTTTCCTGAAAATCTGTGTTATCCTTGATTATCTGATTTAGAACTTGAAGCACCGAACATATAACCTGCATTTTAAGATAAAACAGTTATCCTAAAAGCTGTGAAATTACCATAACAGCTAGGTTATAAGTTAAACAGTTGAGAAAGCCTTGTTGAGTGACATACACGAGTTCTAGGAACCTCAAGTAACTCCACTAGAGGGAGCAAACCATGCTGTGTAATGAAAACAAACTTTTGCTCAGGACGTTGATGAAAGAAAGTTGTTAACTTCTGGCAAGCAGATACGATCACATCTTCTGGTTCGTCTGGCCTCAGTGACGAAACTAATTTGCTGAATTCAACAGCCTACACATATTTACAAAATTAGCCTACTTAATTACTACCGAGTGAAGAAAATTTCTTTTGAAATAATCAGTTAATTCAGCTAATTTTTGTGAGGCCTTAGCTCTATCAAGCTAGAACTGAGCTTGGATTCATGTGGTTCACACTTAGCCACGTTTACGCTCAGAAGGCTCCCTATCTATTGCTTGAATTTCCATCATCTCAGTTCTATTCATATCCAGAAGATGGTTTAAATTAGGGGTGTAAACGGTATCAAACGGATACGGATACAGGTATATCCGTATCCGTATCCGGAAAACTAATTCGCTATCCGTATCCGTATCCGGTATCCGGCGGATTTTAAAAATATTATTCGTATCCGGTATTCGGAAAAATATTCGAATACGGATAATATCCGTTACCGTTTATTTTATCCGAATAGACAAATTATTCGGATATCCGAATATCCGAATATCCGAATTCGTTTATCAGTAACCTAATATAAAATTCATTCAAAATATTTACGAAAAAAAAATTAAAGTTTAAATCATACATATTAATTAAACACAATTTAATATTTAAACCATACATATTAATTAAACATCCTAATCATAAGGGGAGGAACATGCTAATTGACGTTTTGGGTGAAAATAAAAAGATTCAATAATATAACCAATACTTTGTTTGATGGATCAAATTGAAATTAAAATCTCAATATTATTCTTTCAAATTTTATTAAATAATAAAAAAGAGAAATAAATCAATATTTAATAAATGAATAGTAATATTTACGGAGATTTATTTATTATTTATCCTCAATAAATAAATTACATGGTTATAAGAAATTATTTGATTTCATTATATTTATGGAAAGTATGCGAGTTATAATGTGTGACAACTAGTTAATCTAACTTGATTCAAAATTGACATTGAACTTATTTTACATATTTGGACTTCTAGTTTCTAAATAATTAGGCAAATGAAAGTGATAAATAATCTCTCCACCCAAAAATTAAATAGCGTGAATTAATTTATTTAACTCTCCTTCTAGATTAATTTTAAATTAATTCGGACTCTAACACATTTTAACAATAAAATTATATTGTCCATTGCTCCGCCTCTAAATGAATTTGTCGTTAAGCGTATGTGTATATATATATAAATATATATTAATAGCTTATATAAATGAATGTAAGTGATTAATTAATGAATGTAAGTTATTATATATATATATGTGTGTGTGTGTGTATATATATATATATATATATATATGTAAGTTATTAATTAATTAATGCAAGTTATTAATATATATGTGTATATATATAATAACTTATATATATAAATGTATATATAAGTTATTAATTAATGAATATAAGTTAAAGTGATTAATTAATGAATCTAAGTTATGATTTATTAATATATATATATATATACACACGTATATATTAATAACTTATATAAATGAATGTAAGTGATTAATCAATGAATGTAAGTTATTAATAAATACATATATATATATTATATATATATATATATATTAATATATATATATATATATGTATATATTAAATTATTAACAACTTATATAGGTAAATTATTAAGTAATAATTTACATTAATTAATAACTTAATTAATGTAAATATTAAGTGTGTGTGTGTGTGTATATATATATATATATATAAGTTATTCATATATATATATATATATATATATATATAAGTTATTCGGATACGGATTCAGATATCGGAATTCGGATATCCGTATCCGTCGGATATATTTACGGACGGATGTTAATCGAATACGAATACGCCTATATCCGTATTCGTATCCGTTTATTTACGGATACCTTTAAACCGAATACGGATATATCCGTTTTTTTTCCAAATACGAATAATATCCGTTTTTTTTCGAATACGGATGCGGACGAATACGAATTTTCCGGTTACCATTTACAGCCCTAGTTTAAATTGCCAATACAAGTGAGTTACAGACGCAAGAAAATGGTTGAAGCTCAAATCTATAGTAAATTTCACACAATAGATGTGTTCAGTTTCATTTATATTGCAAAATTGCCAATGTAATAAGGCATATTGTTGCATTATAAAATGACCATAAAATAGGCGTATGTAATCATTGCCATCAAACATTAGAATTGTGGTGTTACTGAGAAGGGTCCGAGGTAAGACCAGTTGCTAGATAAAGAAATTTAGAATAAGCTGAACATGAGCAATTTATGCTTGGTTGCAGCCCTTGTCCAGGGATGTCTCACATCACATACTCGACTAAAACTGAAAAAAGAACCCAAAACTTGGGCAGTATGTGTTAACTGATAAATAACTGGTAGCTGTCAATATATCATTCCTGAAACTTAAATTTAAAATGTAATCAATAAACATACCAAGATCAATGAACAAGTCATAGGGGGCAAAACAGAAAAAATAGGAGTACCTGTAGGTGAAAAAGATTATCTGCAGGCAACTTATCATCAAATCCCTGTTAAGTAAAAACAATAAAAAAGAAAACTGTCACAGACAATAATTAAGACATCAAGCAATAAAACAGCAATCTCCCATCTCTTTTAAGAGGAATAAAAGTTCTAAAAAGGAATCAACAAAACCAAACCAATTTCCTTAAGATATCAAGCTTACCAAACCATCTATATTAATTGCATCTTCCTTCAAAACACCCATCATTATACGAAGTAAATCCCCGCCATTTGTCTGCCCAGACTCATTTTCCATTTGTTTCTTAGCAATTGTAGCCCTTAACCTTGTTGCCAAGTCATTCTTCCCACCATCTGTTGCAAGTGCATTGCCTTGATTCACATTTGAGGAGGATGTAGATGTTGAGGCTTCAGCTGCTTGATCCTCCAAATTTTTTTCCAATGGATGAAATAAGTCTTCCAAGGAAGCATCACCAGGAGTATCACTAAATTTACTCAGCTCATTTCCTCCAGAGGTTATTGATGCCTTCGGAGCCTTCATAATGGCCATTCCAAGAAATCATGAGAATGGAATAAAACAATTACAACTTCAACAAGATACTATTTGTTTCATTCTAAATAGTTAAATGCAATTTATTTTTTTCAAAATTCATTAGTGAAAGGAACAAACATAGTAATGACTGTCTCATACTCATCCCCAAAAGTATTACATAAAAGCCATCAAGTCCTCATCAAAGTAAATTTCATGTCATCTTAGTCACCAAATCCATAACTTCTAATTAGATATCTATAGTCACCTTTTCTTTTTCGACAAGTTAAATATATATATATATATATATATATATATACACACACACACACACACCCACTTTTACGTCAGCCTTTTCCTCTACTTTTCTTTTCAGGGATGGTTATTTTCTTCAACTATAATTCTGGAAGCAGAGGATTGCTCGGTGCAATTGATGCATTCAAGAAAATCTCTAATAAATAGAAAGATAAGTAGTTATTATTTTGGTCCAAAAATACTAAATGCCGTCAAAGTACCTTAAAATTATCAGATACCAGCAACCATCGAGGGCTTCAAAACAATAAGGGCATAAATTTGTCTCTATTGAACATTTTTATATTATCTGGTAAAACAAAATGCTTTATTTGAAGAAAGTCATATGTGGTACAATTATGTAAGGGTTTTGCAGGTAAAGAAAGAAATTTTCACAATATAGTTAACCTCAAATGTCTTGCACAGCAAGCAACAATAATAGTGAAACTTTACCTTTCGAGGACTATAATCTTGGCTCTTTGGTGCAGAACTGGATGAACCATGTTCAACATGAGAAGAGCTTCCTTTTACTTCAACTTTTCTGGCAACAATGTTTTTCCATTTCGAGTCAGGAGATCCCAACTCACCATTAATCAGCACTTTCTCCTGGGCAAGCGAGTGAGATGGCTCATGAAGCTCTGTTGATGTAGCAGTCTCATCTTTGGAAGATAGTCTAACAGAACTATTTTGAATTGGTGACATCTCATGGAGTGCTAAGGTAGGAACTTGATCAGGCAAAATGTCTTCAGGATTATCAGCTCTTTCCTCAACAAGATTACATTTGGAATCCTTGTCCTCACTTGACTTGTCAATATTGGCAGTCTCTCTCGATAACGACTCTGTTTTAGAGTCCTGAAAATCAGGGCAGACAATAAGAACGAAATGTAGAGAAATCAATATAGGGTATATCCACTACAAAAGCATGAATGGCATTGACCAAAGAAACACACAACTGTGAAAGCAGATAATGTAGGTAAAATTAAAAACAGTCGTTTTGGTAAATGTTTCTGTTGATCTAGCAGTAGGATTTCCCTTCATTATTTTGCTTCTATCACATAATCAGAGAAATGTTATTAATAACTATACATGTACTTTCCAGGGTAAAGAACAACTTCCAAATGAGATGATACTAGATCCCCCATCCCATTTTAGATGTCCCCATTGAAAGTTCATGCATTTCAAAGGAATGATGAAAAAAGCAAAATATACAACTTTATAACCCACCATCATAATTGAATATTTGAAATTGGTGTGTTTATGGGATAATTTGTAGGACTCTTCATGGACCCCACATTTTATGCTCATGGATGGATCAGCAAACTACTCATATTAATGATTATATTAGGCAATTATAACTTGACACACATTAAAAGTACAGATTACAGAACTAAACAGTTTCAGGCAATTACTTTAGCTTTCTTGGCTGAAGGACTTTCAACAGTACCCTGATCATCTCCATTTGATGTCTCAGCATTCACTGAACCAGCTTCCTCTATATTTCTGCAAAAGATAAGAACCTTCATTTATTAAACAATAGCAAATTCCAATGAATATGTAGTGTTGCTCATACCGAAGCTCATTGATATGACAGATTCAAATATATTATTGAAAAACTGTTCAAAAGATGCAAGTTTCAATCCCTGAATTACAATCCATCTCCATTTCAATCCATCTCCAACAGGACCATTCATGTCGCTGTATGAAAAGTCATATATTGAGACTATAAACACAAATGGGGGAAGATTTAGTAATGGAGCAAACAGGGCTATCAAAATAAGGCGACATCAATGAAAATAACACTCAATAATAAATCATCATATCGAAACCAAATAGAATGCCATTATTTTTTATTTTGATAAGGAAAAATGTACATATGCAAATCCATTAATTGGAATACCTTTCACAATATGTTTGCGCAAAAATGACGGGAATGAATTCACTAGGACTTTCCGGTCTGCCAAAAAACTTTTTCCTTCCTCTTCCGACCGTTAATGGGAATTTCCAGCCTAAGGTGGACAGTGTTCTAAAAATCTCCGCCTAGGCCCCCTTAGCGCCTCACCAGGCTCAAGGCGGTAAAAAAATTCTTCCAGAAAATTAGGCGGGGCCTAGGCGGAGAGTTTTTTTTTTTTAATAACTACCCAAACTAGATTTTGATATATTTATTTTTCTAATGATTTACCATATTCATAATACATGCTGTAATATATCAAATCACAACAAGAAGTGAACAATATCAAGTAAAATGGATAATTTTATTATAGTTGTAATTTTTTGAACTTGTACAAACTTCAAATTATATAAATGATGATACATTTGTAATATTTAGTTTAATTCAATATAATTCTTAAATTTATGTTTAGTTTTTTAAGTTTTAATATTGAATTAAATTTTTGAAATTTGAAATTTTATTATTTAATAGCAATCTTATTTATGAATAAAACTAATACGTTAAAAGTATGTTTGAATTTTGAACAATTGCATATTTGTGTTTGACCTTTAACATTAACAATATAGATATGTGTTTGAACTTTAAGCAAATGCATTTATTATCTTTATTATAGATTGTTTTGCTTTATATTATTGTTTTGTTTGGATAAATGTAAGATAAAATATTAAAATTGACTTAAAATAAAAAATTTCGCCTAGGCCCCCTAGGCGCTAGGCCCCCTAGGCCCTAGGCCCCCCTCGGCCGTCCGCCTCCCGCCTAGTGCCTTTTAGAACATTGAAGGTGGAAAGAAACACTAAATATTTAATCCTTTAGGAAGAAAATTCCTAAAATGTCTTTGAGTGAATTCCCACATCGATCGCCCTCTCCATATTTGCAATTCCAAAGCCCAATCAAGGAGAGAGGTGATGGCAGGACACAAATCTGGAACAGTCCAATACCACTAGAACCCTAGCGTTGATTAGGCCGATATCGCTAAGTGTTTGTGTTGGTCGGTAAAAGAGGATAAAGTCATCTCATCCAAGCTAAGATGCTTGATTTGAAGGGGAATAAATCACTGGAATACACCTTGTATATATCAAATTTCAATATCACGTGTATAGCAAGAGATCTTTGTCGGCACTGACTTGGATCTCGGGTGACGGGACAAGGGGATCCCTCTTTATTCTTTCTAATTAGTTCTATAATTAACCTTCACTATATATAGCATAGTTACCACGGCGCCAAGGCAGGAGGCGATGATAGTTGACCGCCACGCCTAAGCTATAAGACGTCCACTATGGCGTCCGGCGAAAAGTCGCTAACAATGTACCGTTTATAAATTATTTATTTTACTTCAAAAGTCTCCACTCTCTACTGTCTCAAGCAAAGTCATCAACTATGAAGTCATTTCCGTGTCCCTCACGAGCATTACTCTCATGAGTAGGGTCATGGATTAGACTAGGGTCATGGGATGAGTTACTTGGGTAATTGAAAAAGTCCATGAGTTAGGATTAGTCATAGTAAAAAATGACTTAATCAATTAATTTGGGCCCGCTACCAATGTTTGGCGGCTCGGCGTTCAAGGCATTGTCTTTCCCTTCTCCAACGCCAAGACGCCTAGTAGTCGCCAGGACGCCTAGTCGTCGCCTAGGCGACGCCATGACAACTATGATATATAGTGATACATAACTTGCTCTATGATAAAATAAATTCTAAGAGTCTTACTTTCCTAAATAAAACAAACAAATTTCTAATAATGAAACATACAAGAAAAAAAAGAGGATTTTTTTTATAAAAAACACAAGGCTAAGAAATTAGGAGATTTAAGCGTGTTTATTCACTATAGCCGGAATAACACAAAATATAGTATATTTTTCTTTCATAAATAAAGTATTATAAATGGAAAATAGTGCACAAGTACATATACTGTATGTAGTATGCAGTAAACTATGAAACACGCGGTCATACAAAACAGCTTCGCCATATATTCAATAAGAACAAATTGAATCAAATGATAGAGAAATTTGGTAGATTCTAGTCTTCCATTGCATTTGTTTACATATTATGTCGTATGAAACATTACAACTTTTTATTAAATAATAGTAAGCATCAATGACATAAACTTATCACCAAACTCTATAAATCAATAGAACAGTGAGTAAGAAACTAAGGATTATATGCAAGCAAACTCCTTCAATTCAACCAAACAAGCAACATAAAGTAAAGAGAGAATGGCACACCTAAAAATATCCCATAATAATATTGATGATTTTTGGGTGGGGGTTGGTGAGAGAGAAAGAGACAGGTTAATAATGTCTACCTCAATGTTCCACTATGCCGAAGGGAAGACTGTAAGACACGCCTTGAGTTTTGTATCCAAGGGTGCGAAAGCAATGTCTTCGCATCAGGCCTCTGCCTAGCATCCTGAAACAAACATCTTGATGTGAATAGAAGCAAAAGAGAATTCACAGATAGCAACATAACTTTTTCCAACTGGATTAGAGGCTAGGAGAAATGAAGGGCATGCTCCTTATTTGGCATGGTTAAATATGGACTCCAAATATTAGGCCCTACAAAATTGCTTGTCTGGGTTGTCAATTTAAACACATTTGATTTTTCAGAGCATGCAAAAGCTATTTGTCTTGCCCAAATCCAACAAAGACAAGGTGTTTATAGTAATACAAAAGTCAAGAATTAACTATTTCACTCTCCATATCAGTTGTAAGAGTAACATTAATTATGCATGCAAGCACACAAAAAATAGACAACACAAAGTATTTAATAAGTCTGAGGCATCAACATAATGCCTAAACATAATGTTTAGAGATCCCAAGACTTATCAACTCCATTTCCTATTGAATCAATTTAATACTATTTTCCACAGAGAAGAGACAGACACAAAAAGAGAGAGAGAGAGTTCTGTTAAATAGTTTCCCCCTTTCTCCTAACTAGATTTTTTCATATTCAATTTTTTTTAGCTCTGTTTTCATTTTCCTTTCGGTTCTCAGGAGGAGATCTCCTCCTTATTCAAAAAGAAATAAGGAACAAATTCACCATAGGATAATGAAAGGCACGAGGGAAAATGTCCATACGAAACTTGTATATGAATAAAGTGAAAATACAGTATAAATAACTTATGAAATTGTGACATTAATATTACGAACCCAATATTTAATATTTTATCCACCTAACCTTTTTAAAGCACTGACGCAGAAAATCAGTTATGGCAGGAGTGAGGCTATCTGGTATTGGAGGATGCTCATCCTGAAAGAACAAGAAATTAATTCCAGTAACTCTTGTTATCCAGCGGCTAGGAAATTAATATAGTTGCAATAATAATCTCAAGGAACATCTATAATTTCAATGAATTATTAAATATACTTTAGGATAACATCCATTACAATAAACTTCAGCTATATAACCATAAAATCCCGAGTGCACAAAAGTAGTATTGCTTCTTCATCACAAGAACAGGCTATAACAATAACAATAAAAATAAAGAACCTGAACAATCCGAAAGAGAGCTGGCATGGGCTGGAGATCATAGTATGGAGGTACACATGTAAGAAGTTCAATCACAGTGCATCCAACACTCCATATGTCAGATGCGGCACAAACTCCAGACATTTCAATCACCTGAAATATAAGCTATACTAGTTATAAGGGTTCTAATATACACCTTCAATATTGCATTACAATAAAATAGAAACTGAGTTTATGCATTCAAACCACATTATAGTTAATATTCTACTTCACAATATGCAACTATAGTAAATAGCCCTAATAGATCGTGAGAGTACAAGCACCGTGCAATACTGTATCTATTTGTATGGATATATTTGCTAGGTTGCGGAAGTCTTTTCATATGTTGGCTTGAAGATCGCATATATGTTCTCCTGATCTGATCTTCTAACTTTAAAGATTCCTTACTAGTTTGAATAAAGATGATAACGGGAACTAAGTATCGATCACTTGAAACCTTCCTTGCCAACACATCTTTTCTTGAAAAGCGGAAAAAGAGTGAAACTAGGAGCTAAAAGCAAGTGTGTTCCTATTATAAGATAATATGATACCAACCCCCACTTTTGGTTGTTCTATGCGCTACCGCTTGTTGAGGTTCACACAATAGCTTTCTTTGCTTTCCTTACTTGCATATAATTTATTGCTTGTGTACAGAGAAAATATTTGGTCAATTTACTTAAGTTTTTAGTTCTAAATACTACATGACAGCACCACAGTCTTTTTGCCATGAAATACTTAACTTACCTTTAGATGCTTATATTTGCCTTGGTATAAAAGGAACTCATTTCCTGAGAATCAATTAAGTTTGTTCTAATTCATTTATTTAAAAGAATCTCATGCTGATAAGGGTCAGCTTCTGAGAGAAAGGAAGCCTAAACATACTAAATGCCTAGAAATAACAATACCGATGATACTAGGTTGTATCTGGAAGCCTAAACATACTAAATGCCTAGAAATAACAATACCGATGATACTAGGTTGTATCTCCAAAGCATATCAACAGACAATGGTGACGAAGAAATAACAAGATTCACAACAGCTCATACGATGGGTAAAATGACATGTGGATACAAATTATTCTTCTAATAATATAGTATATAATTTTCATATGTTCTCGACAAGATGAAGATAGAGGATAACAAAAACTATGTAGATACGTACAATAATATTTAATACTACTGAATCATCTTCACATGAAAGGAAAGAAAAATAAATCTCATTGTGCAAACTTCAAAATACCTTTGGATAAAACTGCTGAACAAGAAGCCAAATGGATTTAGTTTATGAAGGTATATCCATATTCTTTAAGCATAATAATAGTAAAATCAACTTCAGGAAGACAATTCACAAACTTTTGAACCAAATACTGGTGATAAAGGTATGCTATGCAATACCAAAGTACTAGTATACAAGATTCAAGTGTCTTTTATAGTAAAAGATAAACAACCAACTCCAACACCCCCTCTCCCACAGCAAGAGAAGTACCTCAGGGGCCATCCAATACGGTGTCCCAACAACAGAATGTGTATTAACATCTGCCTCGGTCAATTTCGTTGCAACTCCAAAATCTGCAAGTTTCACAAGACCCTGAAAGCATATATTAGCTCAAGAAAGTAATCTGAAGAGCCAGGTCCAGAAAAATAGAGTCAATAGACAAGTAAAGTATTCTATTACAAAATACTTATTAAAAAATAATATATTACAAAAATAAAAGCAAATGGAAACATATGGAGAACCACAAGAAACGTCACAGACAATACATCTGCAGATGCACCCATCTTGTCAACATAACTAAAAGAATCACAATGGCTAATAGAAGTATATATTTGTTGTTACAGTATAGATCAAAAAGAACTCCGTACAAAGAATTTAAGAGTACTCGTAGTCAACGGAGACAAATTTTCTGAATAAACACAGAAACATGAATTTTCTTAGCTTGTAAATTCTAATGTACTTTGGGGTATATGCCGTATGCGTATATACGAAAATGTGTGTTTCTAAAGTTTGGTTTGTGTTGGAGTTGGAGTGTTTGGAATAAGCAGGTATTGACAAAGATTACTTCTAAAACCATTTTCCACTACTCACCCTTTATCATGCCTCCCAGAGGGTGGGATGCGGTAGCGTGATATCAGAGCTTAGTCATTAGATTTACTAAGAAAAGAGGAAAATGTTGAAGTAGTTCATGTGAACTTTATAAATTACCGTGGAGAGAAGAGTGATCAACGGTAGAGCAAGTGTCGAACATAGTTGTCAATAGCTACTGAGCTAGTAGAGTAATAAAATAGTTATCTTCATCTCCAAAAGATACAATTATAAGCAAAAGAACTAGTATTTTTTAAAAATGCAAAAGCAAGAAATGCTAAACCACCTGTACAACTAATACTAGAAATTACAGAAAATAGAAGAAAGAAGTGATAGAGAATCAATATAATTACTCACACAAAGAGTTTATCACCCAAGGAAACGAAGATTAGCAGATGAGGGAGGGAGATAGACAATCATGAAAATGTCTCATACGGTATAAAATTGAATTGGCAACGAACTTCACAAAAGAACTATAGGTAATATACCTCTTTGGTCAACAATATATTTGCACCCTTAATATCCCGATGAATCACACCTTGTTCATGTAGATAAACTAAACCTTCCAAAACCTGATCACAAGCATAAAGCCATCAAAACAAGATCCAGAACGAAGGCAAAACCTACAAGGTCACTAACAAACCTGAGCAATGTAAACAGCAACCAGTGATTCTGGGAATGGCCCAAACTTATTCGGCTTAATAATGTTTGCAAGTGAACCATTCTCCACATACCTTTGCAAAACAGTTAGTAGTAATAATCAAAACACGGGGAACAAACTTGGACAATCAAAACTCAAGCATCCCAAATCTGACCTAGGGTTCTCTTTCATTTCACCATTACATATGATTATAAAAATACATAGTTCTAGCATACTTACTCAAGAATTATGTGAAGATGACTCTTTGTCTTTGAAGATCCAAGATATTTCACAATGTTTTTGTGTTTCAGATTCTGTAACAGATAAAGGAAAAAAAACAATGCCTTAAGTTACAGAGTATAATGCAAATACACCTCTTCCTTTTTTTTGATAAAATATAGTGCGAACACACAATGTTATATCCATTTGTAAGGTTCCAGCAGTAGAAAATCAACTCAACCATAATGGTTATACAACAGTATAGCAGTGCATGTATAACAAAAGAAAGTTAAACTGATCTGCCTCTAATGTAAAACAGTCTAGACCTTTTTCATTTTTTTTTATTGTTTTTTGGGTTAAGGAAAAAAATCTAGATTTTAGGAACAACAATATACTGTCGTGAATACGAAATTCAGAACTATTTAGTCAGCCAATATAAATTTTTTAAAGAATTGATGTAAAACTGTGTTTATATAAATGTAAAAGAACAAAACTCACCTTGAGCAAATCAATTTCTTGCTGATACATTCATGCATCCCACCAATGACATGACAAAAGGAAAAAGCAATTGGTCAGTCAAATTTTAAAAAGGAACAACCAATGCCCTAAAAAAAAGTACACCCATGAAGCTAAAATTTAAAGAGTTGGCACCAAAATTTAACTAAGGTGCTAATCAACCACAAGACCCGCATCCTTACTTGACCATACAAATGCATGTGCATGGGCACACGACATAACACATCAGCTAACAAATTTAAAATATAATGCAGCGATTCGATTGAAGGAATGAAATGTGGCATAAATATGGATGCAAGAATGTAATGGAGAAGGGAGTGAAATAATTTTTAACATTCCAGCTGCATGTTTGGTTGGATTCAATAATCACCAAAGATGGAAAACTTTAAAATGACTCTGTTCTGCAAAATTTCTTTGCAGACATACATTCTCTTTAGAATCTTACAACTTTCTTAACTTTTAAATGAAAATATACAAGAACAATTGGCTATGGAGGTTGTTTGATTCGCCCTTAGATCATACAGTTTACTGAAATTTGGGACAAATTCAAAGGTTGGAGACTAAGTAGGTAGTTTTTGAATAACCTCAAGGTCGCTGGTTCAAATCCCCGTACTTTGGGGCCAAGCTTAGCAATAAAAAATCAGGTACTTCAATTTTCAACCAATTTGTCGTATTATGCTCAATCAAACTTCAATGAAGATAACACTAATTTTAAACCTTTGCTAACTGCATTTTGTTAGCCCTAATGCTGAACTCATTCTGTTTTCAATTTTCCATCCAGAGATAATTCAAGATGGTTATGGGAACTGAGTAAACTTCAAACAAGGACAAAAGTGTATGTATACTTTTACAATTATATACACATATGTGGGCAGAGAAGCTGTTAAATTACCCTTGCACTTGGATATGCGATCATTGGCACTTTCTAACATTAAGCTGACAGCTCATAAAAAAAAATTGTAAGTTGTTCAGCACAAAAGGGAAACGTGAGATAAGATGAGATAAAATGAAGTTTCAGATAACTTCATAAGTTAAAAGGGATACAATGTGATGTAGCAAAGCGGATAAAAAGCAAATAATAAATAGAAAGATTAGAGAATTAGTGGATGAGAGAAATATATAATAATCAAGCATCTGATACATCAATAAGCTTTATATAGCAACCATGATACTTAAATCTAAATTAAAAAATTAATAAGATCCCTATATAATGTAAATAAAACCCTAGTAATCAAACAAAAGTCGTAAGCAGGAATGACTTTTAATTTAGGACCGCGTTGCCTATAATAGGCGTATGTTTAATCCATCATAAATACATCACTTAAGGAATCAAATCATACAAAAGAAGAAAACTAATAGAAGAAGTTGGTAGATAAGCAAAACCATACCATGATAATGTTAAGATCTTCCTGAGCAATATTCTCCAAAGAAACTTGTTTAATTGCAACAAAGTCTCCATTCTCCAAATCTAAACCCTTGTAAACTCGACCATAAGCTCCTTTCCCGATCTCATCGCCAAGCATCTAATATAGAAATGCCACATTTAAAACCAAACAACTATATTCAACAAAATCCATTCCCATAAAATTCAATACGCAAAATTAACTGGGGGGGGATCTTAACTGTTTGCATCTTTTTAGTCAACCACATTAGAGACTCGTATTAAACCAAGATCATCAAAAATAATTTTGAATGAGATTATGAGAGATACTCCCTTGAGTATAGCTTTATTAGAAAGGTATTGTTAGGTTGGTATACGGTTCCACCCCGTTGGCGGCTGTTTATAATAAATTTAATATAAAGATGTTGTTAGGTATGTATACGGGTTCTGCCCCCTTGGGGCTGTTGGTAACAAAAAACTTTTGCTTATCGAAAAAATAAAAAAATCTTCGATAATAAAATAAATGTCAAGTGGTTTTGCATTACTGTTACTTCCACAAGGCTTTTTAATAGTTCCACAAGTAAACCAAAGCTTCACTTGTGATTGGGAATATTATTCTTAGCAAAAAGGTGAATATTGAATTGAACAAGAAGTCAAATATTTTTCACCTCCTTTTCTGAATCCTTATTTTAGAACAACTAGTTTTCAATTGATTAAGGCCGCTACAAGTAATGACCACTACAAGTGCTGTGTGTAGACTAACAACATACCTAATAACTGACATTATGTGTTTAAGTTAAGTTGTGATGAAGTGGTTACAAGGCATGCTGATGGATATGACGAAATGCACAAGGCATATAGGTTCCTGCACCATGACTTGCAACGATAGAATCCAATTTGTGGAATGCGCCGGCAATAAGAGTTTCATGGTAACATAGGGCCACTCATGCTTAGACATTTATTGCTAGGAGTTGTGGTTTTGCTCGCCCCAAAATGGAATTGCTTACAGAATTTATACTGATCTAGGATGATGTGCAATGGTATCTAACAGATTAAGAATGATGTAACAATGGTATCTAACAGGTTAAAACTGATCTGACAGTAGTATGTGACAGACTAAAGCTTCTTTACAATCCTTTTATTTAAAACATATGAAATCCTACACAGCCACGCCATCTTGTGTATAACTTTTGTAAAGCTCTAATCTTTCTATGGCATTTCTTTTCCCAAATTCTATATGCTATCAAAATACCATATGACAATAAAAAACAAAAAAAAAGTTGCATAATCTATACAATCGAAAACTAAAGAAAATAGTACAGAAAAATGTTTTTTCAAAAAAGAACAGATGTAGTCTACCCAAAAGCACAAATTTTCATTCAAATTCATCACTCTGAATCAGCAAAATCACAGAACTTCTAAATTAACTGCATTTTCTCAGTAACCAAACTGATTAAACTGAAGAAAAAAACACACAAACTAATCCGACTGACTTGTTGGCAATATAGTAAAAACAAACAAACAAGTACCCAAAACACCCGAATAATGAAGAAAACCCTAAGGCTCCTTTGCTAGATACAAAAAATTATCAAAACATATATACTTCAGTGAATTAAGAGCAGCTTTTATAGTCCAATTAAATTTCCTTTCTCTTCGTGGTTAATAAATTAAAATTGAAGGTGTCAAATAATCACGGACAGCATAATTCTTACATATTTGTTGTCGAGGGTCTTTGATTTGTGGACAGCGGTGGACGTCGATTGGCGGGACATTTTCTCTCTCTGTGAGTCACTCGAAACCCTATAATACTTCCATTGGGAAAGGTGAAAGGATGAGGAGAATTAGTATCGAAAATTTGATGGTTAATTTGAGATAAATATAGAGAAAGGTCGGCACGGAGTGCCCGGCGGGGAAAAGTTCCGGCAAGTTTTGAAGAGAGAGAAAGTGAGTATCTGGGACCCAGTTTTGGAGGCTCCTATTGGTGACGGAGACTAATGTGCAACTCTCATGTGCCAGTTTCGATCCATGTTGGAATCCGGAAGCAACATTCAGGTGACTTGGATGTTTGAATTTCATTTTATTATTAAGACATAAGAAAGCAAATAATTAAATATCTTTTGAATGTCAAAATAAAATTCAGCTTTTTGGAATATGATACCACCTCCTCCTTTCTATAATTATAGATATATTTTAATTTTTAAAAATTAATTTATAAAATTTTAAAACTCAAAATTAATATAATTCAGTTCAATTTTTAAAATAATAAATACAATAATTAATTACGATTATTATATTTATTTGTATTAAACTTAAATAATTTTATATGAATTTTAAAATTTTATAAATTAACTCTAAAAAATTAAAATATATATTTAATTTTAGAACGAATGAAATATTTATTATTTACAACCCATTGTGCAATATTTATTCTGGAAAAAAATAGAATAATTATGTATTGTACTAAAAATTTGTGTATGTGTCGATTTAAATATTATCTTTTTACTTATATAGTAGTCTAACAATAATTATGAAAGTTATGTTTTATATTGTTATAATTATTATTGTACGAGAAAATTATGGACCAAAAATTAAGTTCAGGTCATAAATTATTGTCTTGTGATATAGTTTTTTAATGAATAAAAAGTGGAATTGATGTTTATATCATTAATATTGAAAATAACACTAGTAAATAAAAAAAAAAATAGGTAATAAGATTAAATACTACTTACTAAATTGATCAACCCATATTATAAATAAATGACCTAAAATTTCTATTTTCTAACATAAGAAATTTTGTTGCCATGCTATTAAATAAAGTATCAATTATTTTAAAATGACTTATAAATATTTATTTATATTTTTATTTAAAATTTAACTTATAAATAAAAAAATAAATTATTATTATTAGAATAATAATTAATGACTTATAAATTAGAAGCCTTGTATTTCAAATTTATAAATAAAAATATTTTGGGTAGATAGTATCCATGTAAATAAGTATTTTATTAGTTCCAACTTCCAAGACAGACTTCAATCTAGAGTTGTCGCGTTGAAGGGTTTATCAGTTCACCACCACTCTATCTCATAGGACAGGAGAAACGGAGAGAGGAAAGAGAGCTCAGAGAATAATAATAGTAAAAAAAAAAAAAAAAATTGGATTTCTGTGAGTGAGTGAGTGAATGAATGAATGACAAACCCAGAGGCTGCTTATCCCAATTCATCATCATCATCATCACCATGTTCATCCACGACGACACTGCTTCTAACTTTGGCTCTTTTCGTTCTATCGTTATTGTCGGGATCAATACAGACCGTTGATTCTGAATCGCAAGGCAGCAGAGAAGTGGAATGGCAGATCCTCACTAAACTCAATTTCTCTTCTCAGATCCGACTGCACCCCCACGTCCTACTTTTAGTCACCGTTCCATGTAATACTCTCTCTATTATAATTGTGGGTACGGATGAATTTTATTTTATTTAGGAACAGTTTATAATCAGTAATTAATGGGCAGGCCAATTAACTGAGTGTTTTTGTGAGAAGGGTAGTTGTAAAAGCGATAAAAATTGGACATTTATAAGGAATTGGTTTTGATCAAGTTCAAGTAACTTAACTAGGCTCAGTACTATTTGTATACACACATCTTTTATGTGTTTTCTGAATTTGGGGTTATCTTTTTGAAAATAGGAGTAGGGGAAGGGTTTAATGAAAACATGTTCAAAGGCTGTCTTGTAAATGTGGCAGAATTTTTTCTTTGGAGTAAATTATGTACCATTATTGAATTGCTTTTCGGGATTGATTTTTTTTTTTAAAAGCAAAAAGTATATTCCAAGTTTTTTGGCTGCTTATCCTGTTCAAAAAGATAGTATTTTGACAAAATCTGAGATTTTTGTAAGGTGTTTTGCAAGTAATTGATCATTCTTTTTTAGGACACTTGGTGATCAAACGTGTATCCAAACAGAATCCGAGCAGTCTTTCAGCTTATTTGTCATTATTTAGCAAATTTTAGATGCAGGAATCTAAGCATTTATCCAGATTATTCAAGCAAGCACAATAGATTGTTTCAAAAATAAGAATAATCCACATAATAAGCAAACGATAGAAGTGAACCCAAACAGGCTTTATATCATAATTGCAATAATGTAAGGATTTACCATATATTTTTTGCTGGCGTGGTTGTAGTTTACTTGTCTTTGTGTTAGTTGATGTTCAAGCTTGCAAGTTAATGTTTTATAGTTCAAACTTGCACTAATATCAGATATAAATGTAGGTAAGCATACTATGCTTAAATCTGATCAGTTTATTCTTTAATACGCAGGGTCTGGTGAGTTTCGAACTCTTATGAAGGAATTAGCTCACATTGTTAATAATAAGCAAGAGAAGTTTGGCACTCTGAAGCTTATGCTTGTCTATAAAAGTAGCGATAAGATGCTGGCAGATGCCCTTGGTGCTACAGAGGGAATAACAGTTTTATACTACCACCAATCTTTGTCTTATAAGTATCAAGGTCCACTTCGGGTACAAAATATATTATCTTCTGTTCACCATGTTATGAAGCTTATGCCCGAAGATATTCCCCTCAAATCTATAACTACACCAAAGAACTTGAAATCATTTATTGAATCAACTGACAAGGCATTACTACTCTTGGAATTTTGTGGATGGACCCCGAGATTGCTGGCCAACGGCAAGAACAATGGAACTGAAAGTGAATTTGGTATCTTCTTATTATTCTTCCATTTTAATCATATGAGCTTTTAATTTTTTAAAGGAATGAAGAGAAATCCAACCTTATAAACTATGTGGTCAAAAATGGAATTTTATGGGCTCACTCCCCGTTCTCTCTCTGATAAAATTCTGGATGGAAAGATTGACATCCAATTGGCTGCCGTTTTGAGTTAATGCTACTCTGTTTTCCTATCGTCATATGTAAGCCAAACGTATTGTTGAATATCATATCTTATAGAAATTATGCAATCGTGAATGATAGGCAATAATTCTCAAGGAATTTATTTTGACCCCTAGCTAGTAGATGAGCAATTGTGAATTCCTATCTTTTGAACATCCAAAATCCCAAGGGATTTATCTGTCCTGATTATTCTTTTTATTAATACATGATTTGCCTTACTATATTTGCTATGCCTAGAAAATAAACTTCAAACTGTGTTTAACATCAACATTTAAGCTGTATGCTGATGTGTTGAAGCTGGCTTAGACAATGCTTGTAGCGTGTGTGCCTGACATCTGATTTAGATTTCTTACTCCTTTGGTGGTAGTTTTGTTATCTAGATGACCACAGACCAGTAGAGGCCTTAGTCTTTTGTTCTATGAGTGATAAGGAATGAGGCATTTACCAGTTGTCACCAGAGATTATATTAGTGTCTTTGGGCGTGAATCACATGATTTGTCTAGTCATCATTCTCTATACAGATCCATGTTCTTTTTTTCCCAATGTTTCTATATTGTCTTGCTGTCTTATCCTGATCTTCCTAGCACCATATTATGTTTTTCTAGCAATGCTTTGTTTAGTTTGTCTTTTAAGGCAAGTTTGCTTGAGATTTGAACATTGGTGAGTGGTGACATACTCTGTGATGCTAACAACAACTTTATCCTTGCAGAGGATATTCTTGGTACAGGCTTCAACTTTGAGACTAATGGAACATTTGCTGCCGAAGGGATGAAGAACCAGAAGGTGGATAAATGTTTCTTATTGCATTGTTGAAACGTAAAGAATATAGAATCTTTTGCAATGTATTTATACATATTTTCTATGAAAGCAGAAAATGGAAAGTGAAAAGATGAACTGTGGCATTGATAGTGGGTCTAGTGCAAATCCTTGGCCTGGAGAATTTTCCCCTATAAATGGGAGTGATTTCCTGGACTCTGAGAATGGGGTTTCCTGTAGCTTTGACAAGTTCCAGCGGTTTGAAGCTTTTTTGCCAAAGTTAACAACTGTTGTGAAGGAGTTCTTCCTGCCTCCTGAAAGGCTAAGATTTGGTCTGGTTCGTGAGAGATCTCTGCTTTCATTTCTAGGTGTTCAAGATTCTGATTCATGGTTGATGATGCTTTACTTCGCGGGCTGTCCCAGTTGTTCAAAGGTTCTCAAAGAAGGGGTTGATATCAAAAGTGCTCTACAGATGGAAGCTTCACCTGTTTTAGAGGTATGCTTTTCTGTTATGCTTGTCACTTGTCATCTTTTCATTCAATATAATATGAGGTCCCCTTAACATACATGTGGTTTATCCTTAAAACCATACAACGTAGTGGTGCCATATGTTGTGGCTCTGTCATGACATTAATTTTCCTTAAACTGACTTGTTCAAAATAGTTAGACATTTGATGTGATCTGCTCATCACATAATTTTGTCATTTAGTCATCCACAATGAACGTACATAGTTTGTTTAATTAAATCAGTGTAGTCCTTTTTCAATTTGCAAAAAGAATTCTTGCAGCTTAGCAGTTGTTGGAAGAGTATAGTTATAGCTTTTGTCTTGGCAAGACAGTACCTCGGATTCTTTGATTGATATGCATTCTCTGAGATCTTAGAACATGCATGTTTGATGGTGGCCAGTTCACAAGCTTACTCTTCTTATATACGCGGCGCGTTGTCTGACATGAGTGAAATTATAAAAGTTTCTAGATGCTTGTGGTCCATTGTCACAGACCTGTTACTGATATTACTGTTAATATTCCTGTTCACTTCTGCACTGGTGATACACACACATGATGTATGTAGTGCGACACATACTCTTAGATATTAGAACATGTATGTTTGATGGTGGCTAGTTGACAAGCTTACTCTTCTTATATATATGCGCCTGTGTCTGACATGAGTGACATTATAAATGTTTCTAGATGCTTGTGGTCCATTGTCACAGACCTGTTACTGATATTACTGTTACTCTGTTAGTATTCCTGTTGACTACTGCACTGGTAATACACATACGTGATGTATATGTGGTACGACTTTCTAAACAATATGTCAGAGGCACTCAGGTTTAGGTATTGGTCTAGGTGTCGTACTCATAGAAAGTGTTCAGATTGGTATTGGATTTTCTGGTAAGGTTATTACTGAATGAAACTTCAATGCAATGGAATCTAATGGAGACTTGGAAATTTTTGACATCATACTGGACGGTTTATGAACATAAAGCACTTCTAAATTTTGGGGTCAACTTTTGATGGTATCAATGATGTCTATTTCTTATATGCAGCTCAAAGGTGATGACAATAATCTTGAGCCTGCTTTACCTGCAGATAAGCCATCGATACTTCTTTTTATTGATAGATCATCTGAGTTGTTGGAGATTAGAAAAAAGAGTGATGAAGCTCTTGGTGCTTTTAGAGAATTAGCACTGTACCATCGGATGAATGAGCAAACCACTGCCAAGTCTCAAAAATCTTCTCTTGGAACTAATCAGTCACCAATGAGTACATTTGGACACCCTAAATTAGAGATGCCTCCAGTATCTCAGAAGATAACAACGCTTAAGGATAAGGCGTCTGTCATGATTATGGACAATGGAAAACATGTTGCAATAGATAAAATTGCTTCAGATTTGCAAGGTAATTCTTTGCGTGATATCCTAACATATCTTCTTCAGCACAGGAAAGAAATCAAAATAAGCTCACTTGCCAAAGATGTAGGCTTTGAACTTTTATCTAATGATTTTGCCATAAAAATAGCAGAAGATTTACCATCAGAGGTAAAAGTTCAGTCTAATCAGGTTTCAGCAAAACTGCCAATAGAAGATCTTAAAGGTAGTGGTCATTTCAGCGAGAATCAGACACCGGATATGGCTGGTGGTACCGACGAGGAGCTATCAAAATCTGCGGGTGCTGAACTTTCTCAAGACGAAGTCAAGAATACTTTTCATGATTCAAGCAAACAGTTATCTGTAGGTCCTGACCCTCATTTTATAGATGAAGAGGTTGCTAGTGCTGCAGATGGGAAGAGTGAGAAAACTTTGCCAGATTTTGAACCAGGGGAACATCAGCTTCATTTCCCAGGTTTCAGGGGTTCCTTTTTCTTTTCTGATGGTCGATGGAGGTTACTTAAAGCACTGGTTCATGTGTCAAAGATCCCGATGGTGGTGATAATTGATCCCCTTTCGCAGCAGCATTATGTGTTAGCTGAGGAGGAAGTTGTCAGCTATTGTTCACTAAGTGATTTTCTTGATAAGTTTCTTAATGGAAGTCTTCTTCCATATCAGTACTCTGAGTCTGTTATTCAGAGTCCTACAGAGGCTCCAAGACCGCCATTTGTTAATCAGGATTTTCATGAGGTGGACTCTATTCCTCGAGTTACCACCCATACATTTTTGGAGTTAGTTGTTGGTAATCAGTCTGATTTGACAAATGCTGGCAATGCTTGGAAGAAAGACGTCTTGGTTCTTTTTAGCAATAACTGGTGTGGATTTTGCCAAAGAATGGAGCTGGTTGTTCGTGAAGTACACTTGGCCTTTAAGGGGTATGTGAGAATGCTGAAGGATGGAATTAGGGAAGAGAAATCATCATTGACTACTGGTAAGTAGTGAAATACATTTGTTTAAATTTCAAACTGCTAATTTTCTGTGTGCCTATGTTCCCTTCTCATGCAAATGCATTATTGTTAGTTCATCTTTATTTCTTTTTCCTTTTTAGATTCTCATGAATAATTCCACCCAGTAACAAGTTCTTAGCATGCTATATCTTATACCACCTCCAACTTAATAAAGAAAAAGAGAGGAAAAATCTTATGCTACCTTTTTCTTGCAAAGATAGGCCCTTTTTTTAATTTTTAGCATGGACAATAAGACATTCCGAAAAAGTATTTATATATTTTGTTTTTAATTTAATCAGGAATATAATATTCAAAATCTGTTAAAAAAATAATCACTTAAATTATTTGCAACTCTTTTTTAGAGTGTGAGGCATGGATTTTAGGACTTGTCAAAAGTATATTTAAATATCATCGCTTTGGCGGCCTTCATATGACTTTGATATCACGGGCTGTTTTTTCTGGTCATAAATATAGTTAAAACTCATAAGATTGGTGAGTTGTGCGATCTAAGAGAAGAATTATGCCTCCACTTTCTTGATCCATTATGTGATTGTCTATTTTTTTTCCCCTCAACATAGCAACTGTGATTGTGAACATTGTTTAAAACCTTTGAATCAAATAACTTTCGATGTCTGTTCATGTATTTGATGGGTGGTTAGATATGTGGCAGATGATGACATGAAAAACTCTAATTTGAAGCTTCCGTTGATTTACTTGATGGATTGCACACTGAATGACTGTAGTTTGATCCTAAAATCATATACGCAGGTACAGCATGCAGCTTGTGAAATTCATATCTAATCTTACCTTGTATAATGTATAATTTACCTACTCTATTCTTCTTATGTGCTTGAATAAGCAGAGGGAGCTCTATCCTTCTCTGCTGTTATTTCCAGCAGAAAGGAAGAAAGTTGTCCCTTATGGTGGTGATATGGCAGTATCTGAAATTATAGATTTTATAGCTGATCGTGGAAGTAATTCTCAGAGGCTTTTCAGGGAAAATGGTAACTATTCTTGACACAGTCAATTTTCTTAGGTGTTTGAAACATTTTCTATATAAATTTATTCCTTTCATAGGTATTTTATGGACTAAAGCTTCACGAGGAGTTAAGGATGACAATTTACATAAAGACGCATCACAAGTTGCAGTTGACGAGGAACTTACTTCAGCAAAGGATAAATACCATGAGGTTCTACTAAAAGACAGGGGGCAGAGAATTAAAGTTAGAGACAATCAAATCAGACCTCTTAGATTGAATGGCTCACATGAAACAACCCTTCAAATGGTTGCTGGTTCGATACTTGTTGCAACTGACAAGCTTCTAAATTTGAATCCTTTTGACGGATCTAAAATCCTCATTGTGAATGTGAATCGAAGTACAGGATTTCAAGGTCTGATTATCAACAAGCACATCAGTTGGGACTCGCTAGGAAAACTCGATGAAGGGTTGGAACTGCTAAAAGTGGCACGTCTGTCTCTTGGGGGACCTGTCATACTACGGGAAATGCCTCTAGTTGCTTTAACTCGAAAATTTGTTAAAGATCATTGTGTGGGTGTTCTACCAGATATTTACTTTCTTGATCAGTGGGCAACACTAAATATCATAGAAGGGCTCAAAGTAGGTAACTACACTATTTCTGACTACTGGTTTTTCTTGGGGTATTCAAGTTGGGATTGGGACCAGCTATTTGATGAGATTGCTGACGGTTCCTGGAAAATAAGCAATGGTGATGCGGAACAGTTAGATTGGCCATGGGGGTGATTTGACCTGACCCCCATTACCTAGATTGTATTTTATATGCCGGAGCTTTGGAGTTCCTCAAACAGGGGTTCTGAAGAGCAGAAAAAGAGAGAATATTTAGATGATGAGGTTAGTATACAAAGTGATTCCACAGGCACTTTATATCAATCTCTTATATCACAGAAAATGTACATGTGTTTTTACTATTCATTTCGTGACTAATTTATAATACAATACCTGGAAATTGATTCAATGATGCATAAACACCTTCGATTGTTTTTGTCATTTCTAGCAGAGTTGAACTTGAAAGTGTATTACATATTGTTTTAAAGGGACATTTAGTTTTATTAGTTTTCTCATTTGCAAGTCTAGTCTGTCTCGCTATCCTGTTTTTTGTTTTGTTTTTTTCCTTTCTAAAATCTCAGAATAGGGGAGTTCACCCATTTAGTAGAAATATTTCAAAAACCCAAAGTTCACAAATCAGATCCTCGTGTTGCTTATGTAATTTGTTACCTAATTGTATTGGAAACTGTTATTTTTGTAAGCAAATTTGGGCTGCTTCATGCTCAAATGCTTTCTCATGCTTAATAGTGAAAACAAATGAATTATGCAAGTATCTCAGATTGAAGTGCCAATATTTTGTTAAATCAAATCAACTTTTGGTGTGAAGTCTCATATGTATCTCCATTAACGAAGCACATTATAGGTAAAACATGAGATGATGAACAATTTTATGAGCATTGGGATTCCGATAAGTTCATATTTTTTGATAATATAATATGCACACATTTACACACAGTAAAAATGGTATCTCATTTGAGATGAACACATTTATCATTTTGAAGCCTATGGTCAAAATAAAAATAAAAATTCCATCCAATTCCTAGGACTTCCTGGTTCAAATTGGCAGCTAATGGAGCAAAAAATCGAAGTGGATAAAAACAAAGACATGGTATATACAACATCTTGATTTAAACAGACTAGAGATCTCATGGTACTTGGGAAAATTTACACTTCAAAAAAACACCCAAAAAAGTTTCACCATCCCTCTTCAAGTTTCATTTATCATGGCTCTTCCTGATATTACAAAGACTTGGCAGAAATCTTAATGCAGAAGATGGGAAATTGAAGAAACGAATAAGATTTTGAAGGTCTCTTTCTCCAATTCCATCATTTTCATCCTCGGCACCCTGTGAACTTAAATGACTCAAGTAGGTCTTCCCTTCGTATATGAAGCACAACTGCTGCCATAGAAGCACACATAACCCAATCTCCACCAACACACTAGCAATAAAAATGTAAACAATAACAAGTCCCCTCGGGGATAAAAACAGAGCAGATCTCAGTAAAGCAAGAAAAATTTCCTTTAGAGTCCCAAAAACCAAGTCATTTCTAGCAAACTCATTCAAAAAAGATGGACGTCTAAATATTAATGGTGGCCAAATTTGGGTTGCTGCATAAGCAGATATGATGGAAACATAAACAGTACTCATCACTGCTGAAATGAGGAAGAGAATGAAACTTCGATGGTTTGCTGCCCCGACACAGTTACCAATCTGCATATAGTCAACAAGCCAACCATTACTATAAAATCCTTATAGGAATATACTTTCACCAATATCTACACTCATTTAGCAAGGGGGGAAAGACATAATACAGAAACTGTTTTATGTTATACGCATCCACGCAATTTTCCTCTTATCTTTAAAATAATAACCTGTGCCTCAAATTTATCTTTTGGACATACAGAAACCAATGGACACTTACGAATGGGCAGTGATGATCCATGTCCAACACGCACATTCCACATGATCGGCAGTGATGACTCCTCGGAGACTTTGGCTTTGAACAATAGAGACAGAATGTATAATTGTCAAGACCACCTCTTCCAACTACTGGGTAGCTACCCCATGGTATGATCGGTGGAGCACCGGCAGACCGAAAAGCCACAAAGTAATACGTAGAAATGGTAGTAACAGATAAGATTATCACTAAGCTGCAGTGAAAGGCCCCACAAACATAACTGATAGAAAAGACTACTGGAGATATTGCCCAGATACTGCCACCTGCAGTTCAGGAATATTAATCAGAAACAGACATGGTAAAGTTTCAAAAAAAAAAAGTACAGCAAACTGAGAAATCAGACGCTGCAAACCAACAATGCAAATTGATAGTTGTTCTTAGGGACTGGGATCTGGTGGGAAAATAATGAAACAAGTATGCCAAAAGTATATAAAGAGAGATGGATTTGAGCAAAGAAATTAATCATAATATTTATCAGGAAAAGTTTGCTGATCTAAGACCACATTCCAATATTTTGTGTGTGCTAATATTTTTATCTTATTCATCAATAAGACAATTACTCTTACTTCTCAAAATGATCAAACTTGTTAACCAAATTAGTACCCCTTCAAGAAAGTGAGCCTGGAAAGGTTAAATTTGACAAGATGTATGTTGGGGGAAGGGGATCGTCTTCTGGCCCAAGTCACAAAGAAGGACTTTCGTTTTCCTTTTCCTCTCAATTTTTTCAAGAAATAAAGTTGTCATAAATTTCATGGGTTTGAGCAACAATTTGGCATTAGTTATCATCTGCAACTTCAGATAGACAATAGTTAAGAAGTCAGCACAGATGCTGGTCTCCACTAAGCATGTATAACACTGGCACTTTCAACCTTCTCCAAATTTATTGATAAAAACATGAAAGTGTTGTATTGAGTTCAGTAACCTTTCTAGATGATCTTTGATAATGTATCTTTATTAAGACACTGGCCTTCAGCAGTAACTATCAAGATAGAAGCATAAAGACTCTCAGGTTGAGCTATACAGAAAAGCAATTTAAAGCATCGTTGTATCTTTCAGCAGTCGGTGCTGGCAAAAGCAAGTTTCTGATCGAAAGTCCATTACTCCATTTCTTAGGTGCTATATTTCTTTTGACTTTTTTTGTTGGGTAAAGTTTCTTCAACTCGTTACTAAAATGAGTGCAACTAAATCTTATTCATCGATTCTCAGATATCTCATTAGTAGATGTATTAAGTTTATACTTTAATTATTCCCTTATTTTCCCTGGCCTAGACCATGACTAGCAATTTCAATCTCCAAAAAGGCAAGAAATGTTGTTGTAATTTCTCTTTGGATTTACAGGTGTGCCATACAAAGCATTTGAGAAACAACATAACAGAAAGAAACTGAACAATTATGCTTCATCCTGTTTTATGTATCATTTTCTTTAACAATGCAAGTGCTATGGATGATTTAAAGAAGCCACTGGCAGTAGTTTGAGATAATATTTTTTCTAAATTCTTAATCCAAAATTTCATTAGGAATTGGAAAATTGAAATTTCTAAATATATTGCTCATAGGTGTAACAACCCCTGTGCCAAATCCATGCTTTAGAGAGAGACATAAAACGGGATGGGAGTGAGCAATATCCATGCCAGATTACAGTGACCATTACAAAAGATAATCAAAAGAATAATGCAAAATTTGTGAGTGTGTGTTCTAATTGGATATCAAAGACTCAAAGACTTACATATCATGAAGATCATGAATACAGATAGGAGACAAACAAAGAAGCGGTCTCGCAGACGTCTCCACCAAAAGTACTTGTTATCAAGTTTACATGCATTGAGGTTAGTTATAGCTCCACACCAGCCACATATGAAAGCAGGTGCATAAGGTGAAATAGTAAGGTGCAAACCACAACCCCAGCAGGTTGTTTCAAAATCCTCAGTTACAGATGTTACATGATGCTCCTTCTACATGTAAACATATAAATGAGAAGGCATGAAAAAAGAAGTTTTTTTCAAAACTTGAAAAATAAAAGGACTCATGAATCACAATTAGTCAATTACAGATATTACATGATGTTAGCATGAAAACTAATAAATGAGCAGACTGTCAAAAGAGAGAAATAATTCAAACATTAATAACATGAAAAAGGATGTCGTAATAAATCAAATTGTTTCTTGAAGTGTATTACGCATAGGCAAAAGAGTCAATAGTCATGGCTAAGAGTGTTTAAAAATTTAATCTAGGATGAGTCTTTGTCCGCTTCTTTGTTCACTTTTTTCATTGATGTGTTGCTCAGGATGGTTAGAGAGCAAAAGGATTGGTATTAGAAGAAGGTTGTAGATAGCTTGTAGGTTTTGATGATTTTTAAGCATACTATAATTACATCTCAGGTTTCATGATCAACTTATCTAAGAGCAATTTGGCGGGTATTGATTTCCCTGCTCAGGGGGTAGTCAGAAATCAATCCAGCAGTGGATACTATCCTATTATTCTTTGTGGTTGTATCACCTTGATTTAGGCTTCTTTTTCAAGTATCCCTACCTTTTTATATTTATTTATATTTTTTAAGGATTCCCATTAGTATGATTAAAAGACTTGAAAATCTGATGAAATTTTTTTGTGAACCAGTCTCCAAGATAGAATATTACCAGAGGGATTGAAAAGAAGAATCCCCTTCAACCATTATGAACTCAGGTACAGCCAACCATCCATAACATATAAAGCAGAACTGCAGAAGTGGCAGGGAGGACAAGCGGATAATTTTAAAATCACTCCACAAGGGGGTTGGACAAGTGGGGAATGTTGGGGAGAGTTGTATATAAGCCTTAGCTAGGTAAGCGTCTTGCACTCTATCGTGAATCTCAGTATGATAAAAACAGCGGACCCAGTATCCTATGGAAGTGATCCTAATTTCACTTTTTCATTATCAAGTGTTTCGTATAAAGTTATTACCTTTTGGCGGTTTCGATAATGTTCCACAGCTAACATTCTGTTCTTCTTAGTAGAAAGATGATACTTACGAGGATATATTTACCAAAACAGTATCAGAGATATTTCCAGTTTCCTAATTATCCTCAGCATACTCAATCAGGATCCATATAGACCAAACCTATGTATAAGACTATTACACAGTACATTTATCAAAAAGAGTTTGGCCTCATCATGTGCATCTGAGCATTCAAATCATAAAAAGGAACTACCATTATCAATCTAGAAAATTTAATGACTTTGCAATGAGTTTTTGGCATATATATGATGATACCAATCTCTCTGTATCCATCAGCAAAGTATATGCTGTCTACCCATTTGTTTCCTTGAAAATGCATGGTAACCAACATCCAGTTTTAGCACATGATAACATAATTAGACATTAAGAAACTAGAACTGTTCAATCTGTTAGAATTATTTCTCTACAGTAGCCAACTGTTAAATGCTCTGACATGATTAGCCATTTAGTCAATACAAATAAACAAACAGCCATTATACATAAGCACATAAACAGTGAAGCAACAGCATTATACCTCAAACTTCACAAATACTGATAATAAAAACTCCCGATAATGGATGTATCATTTAAAAATGAGAAAGACAACATATTTATTGAGAGGTGGTAATAAATCAATTAAAAAGAATATCTACATTTTGAATGAATTAATGTCAATAAACGGATATTTTACGGTATGCCAATGTTGGGATTTCGTAATCTGATGAGATAATCATCATATGGAGCTTTAACTATCATTAAATTGAAAGCATGCAACATTAAACTAAGCTCAACATTTTAAATATTAATTTCACAATTTAATATCAACCCTATCAAATGAAAGAATGAAAGAAACAGCATAATCTGAATTCAGAATGTCAGATATTATTCACATTGTGTGATCATTAATCCAAAACAAACAAACAAACAAACAAACAAAAGTTAAATTGATTCATACCCATATCAAAAAGATCCTAAAGAGAGAAGAAAGAACCTGAGATGGGTCGTCCTGGGCTTCCGTGGAGGCTGGTGACGGTTCGGTGGTCGGGGATTCCGTGTCATCCATCAGGCCCTATTTTACAAAATAATGACACCCCCGATATTTTGAATAATACAAAAAAAATTGAGAAACCAAAAACCAGAGGCTTATTTTTTACTTTGATTTTTATTTTTTATTTTGGGTTGGGGGAAGTAAAAGCAGACATGGAAGAAGATGTTCTGAGGTGGGTCCCACTGATGGACGTGTGTTTTTTTTGTACGACTTTTTTATAAGAGAAAAAGGGGTATTTCTGTCTTTTTCTTCACACACTAAATTTTATTATGAATAATGTTACAGACACAAATTTTTATACAAATATTTTATAAATTATTGATATGGTATACTCTACCTCAGTATATTGATCAACAAATTACTTCAATATAATTTTCAATCTTACACACAATATGCTGAGGTATCACATCAATAAGTCAAATTATAGAATAATTTATATATTTATCATTACTCTTTTATTATTAGTTATAGAATTTCGGGTTAATTTAGTTTGATGTCGATGTATAAATTAAACATGTAAAATTACTAATAATGCATATGATGTGGTGATCTGCACCAGTAAAAATTGAAATCTTTTACTAGATTTACTAATACAATAATTGTTGTTTACTTTAGAACCTACATTATAGTATAATTTAATTAATTATCCAAATGAAAATCTAAATACTAAAAATCACTGAATATGAATAAGACCGAATCCGTAAATTTTTATTTAAAAAAGTCATTTTCCTAATATATTTTGGTGAATGGTAAAATGTTATAAGCACATTAATATTCTCCATTTCAAGGTACACCATAAATCATTGTCCAATGTGTGCTAATAATCTTTTCCTCACAAACTATAAACATAACTGTAAGCTCTAAACAACATCTCATAAGCATAATATCAGTAGTTTTTATTAAACAAACATCACCAAAATTGTTTATAATCACTTCACATATTCCAGCATTTCACTATCTAAATGACCAAGAAGAACAACCAAACTCTATATTCATCATCCAGCAGATTACAAAATTAAAAGCAGAAGGCAGCACAGCAGTGTCACTTTTATAGGTTTAGAGCCGGATCCGGACAGGGAAAAAAGGAAGGGAAAAAAAAAACAGCTTTGTCACCATCTCTAAATGATTGCCACAATGACGGCCAGTTTCAACTTCTTGCCTAGAACTTAAATATCAGATGCTAGGAAGTTCCCAGAGAGAGTTACCTGCAAAAATATAAAATAACTCCGGTAATTCTTTTCAGCTACATCCTCTCCTAGCTACTTGGTAGAATTTATTATAGATAAAACTAAACATAAACAATTCAACATAATATAAAATCTCATCCCAAGAAAGGCAGGGAGAACAGCCATAGATCTTATTACGCACCTTCTCACCCAATTTGAATGGAGGAAGACCCTTGTAAGGGCATGTACTGCACCGGAAAGCATCACCAAGCCCACACTGCACATGTATATCAAATTTTCAGAGATGAAGGAAAACTAACAAATCATAATAAAGGTCCATATACAACAAAAAACAAGCTACAGAAGTGAATGTGGTGCTACCAGCCTACCAGGCCTTAGCAAAAAGAGAGAGAGAGAGAGAGAGAGAGAGAGAGATCAACCAAACCAGAAGATTCTATTGATTATCTACTTTTATTTTCTTTTCATTTTTTTTTGCTAAATTATTGATTATCTAATTATTACAACAATTAGTTTTTCCTTTTATTTTTGGACTGGATAGTTGGCTTCCCTGTATAGAACAATGCCAAAGCAACATCTAGTACTATCATGCACGAAGTGTATGATATACTCAACTGAGCATCACAACATGACAATGTTAAACCTAGGTAAATCCCAAGATTTTCAAATAAAAACAAGGATTAATAACTGTATTCTGGATGAAATTTAAAAGAAATTTTACACTGCCACATGCAGATTGAGGATTATCCAGCTCGTCCATAGTTGGTCCTAGCTTTTGCACTTTTTCTTCTGCCTCGGCCCGTCCACAAGTGCAATTTTTACAAGCTTTTCTTGTGCTTCCAACTTCACAATCACCAACTGCAAATGGGAACATGTGTACATTACTCCACAAAAATATAATAAACACCAGCACTCTGTAATGTTAAGCAATAATAGAACTAAAATCTTGTCATCCTACCAGGTGGGAGCTGGGGTTTCTTTAAATCCTCTTCAGATAAGAGGCTATCCTCATCAATGAGATCCATATCATCATTGATTTGAACTTTGGGCAAAATTTGTGTTGCCTTCTTTATCGAGAAGGATGAACCAATCTTCCAAGAAGGCCTCTTGGCCTTTATCTGTGGAAAAGAAAATTAAATTTAATTATGTAAACATGCCAGTAAGTGTTTCAACCAAATAGTCGGTTTGCAGAAAACAAATCAGAATCCCCCACCAATAGAAATCATATGACACCGTCATCATCTAATTAGAAATTGGATTATACTTGTTCTTAAGGAAAACTTGGTATAATTAGGGGATGGGGGAGGATACGAGTCTTTGTAATAGAAAAACAAATACTCACCCCGAAAGACTGGACTACTTCTGATGGTAGTGCTGATGTCATTGGACCAATATGCAAGTCCAGAAAACCTGCCACCAATAACTTCTGCTCAAGGGAAGCGGTTGTCTGCAGAAAGGACAATAAGATTAACAAAATTACTTGACCAAGTAAGGGATAAAAAGATCATTACATACCGTTAGCTCTGAGGCAGATTGCGATGTCTGGTGAAGAAGGATTTCTCCACCAGGTTTTAACACTCTTGAGAATTCTTCAAACATTTTGTCACCAAGAAAATCAAATGATCTGCAAATGCAAACAATAATATCCATAGATGAAGGATCCACTGGCAGGGAACCTACAATTCGCCCACCTCACATATATTAGAAGGATATACATAACCGTTACTAATTTAATTGGTTTTTTTCCAGATGTTAACCAACTACCCAACAGATATTTCCAATTGCATTAGCGTTTCAAGAAAGTGGCACCCAAATGAGAACATTCCTTTGTGATAAAGGCTAGACGACATAAGAATGCACTCAACTAACAAGAAAAGTATTTATAGAAGCAGCATTAGAAAAAAAACATAAAAAGAAAATAAAGAGAGACTGCACTTCTCAATGGATATCCTATAGTTATCTAACTATTCGCATGGGATACTTAGGAAAATGAAACAGGAAAAATACAAGTAAAAACTTGGAAGTTGAGCGATGTGAAATGACTAGAGTTATGCAATAAACAACACTCGGGATTGAAAGATAAATGAAACAATTATAATCTATGTTATCACGAGCGCAAGAGTGCAAAAATACCTAGTGATGAAGCTTGAGTGATGACTAGAGGATGAATTTGTTCATTTCCTTCCTTCATGATCTCCTTGACTGCATTGAAAACTGCACTAATAGGCAGAATTACATGATCTGTAAGAGCCAACACGCTATCTTGTATCACTGTAGTGCCCTACAAAAGAGAGTAGCTTAATAAATCCTTGAAAAACATTAATACAAGGTTAGAAAAAAAGATACACGACCATTCTTCATTTCTAACTTCTAAGAGTTGCACAAATATTAAGAGCATTACATGGACTTATTACATAGCACTTGGTAGTGAAAAGAGATTGAATGGTCCTACTTGGGATTTTTTTTTAAGTTAATAAGGGTTGAAACAGTCCAATTTCATTAAAAAAAAATTGATTTTCAACCGTGGATCCTTTTTCAGTTGTACTTTTATTTTTCTTCCAACAACCACACCCAAAAAATCTACAGACTTGAGAATGCTTTTTAAATTATGATGGATGCATTGCATCAAATTTCTCCCATCAGGACCAACGGACGTATGTCCTCAAGCAAACTCCATTCCCAAGTACATATCATCAACTCAGTACTTGGAAAAAAATACAACGATAATAATGCCAAACTATGATTTACCTCATTTGATTTTTAAAATCATTGAGGTAGTTAAAATCACCGGTGTTTATAGTTTACTCACTCGACCATCAAAGAGTTCAAAATATACTACAAGGAAATAAATTAAAAAAAGGAACAAACCAGAATAATAACACATCTAGCGGTATGCCAGTATCAGATTATAAGACACGACCAATCTTGGTAAACTAAAGTTTTCCAATCTCAAAAAATTCGCCATAAACCACTATACGAATCAAAATATATACATTTCAAAAAAAATAACTGAAGAAATAAATAAAGGAAAATCCAGAAATGGAGAAGAAAAGGCTTTGGTTAAAATAAACGGAAAATAATTTTCAGGAACAAAATTGAGCTAGAAATTTATTGATCGAATTTAGAATTTACCATAACGACAGCCTCAAATCAAACACCGAACCCTAACTTTCCCCTTCTTTGGTTAGATCAAATACTAAATACTGTTGTGCTGGAGCCGAAGCGTGTAATTTTATGTTCACCGACCCCTCTCTCTCTCTCTCTCTCTAGAATTCACGAAACCGCGGGGTTTAAAATTTATAAGGAGAGTCATCAAGTGTGTGGCGGCGTAGGAGAACACAAAGGCGTTTGTTACTCCCACCGTCCACAAATTAAGACAAGCAGAGTATGCGAAAAAGATCATAAAATTTTTAAAATTTATACTTAGTTCCCTACAATATTAATCCCTTCGTTTAAAAATTAAAGCTATAGTTTAATTTTTGTAATTAAACGATACTATATTAAAATTTAAATTAATATGGATTTATTTAATTTTTATTAATATAATTATTATAATTGTATAGTACATAATAACATTTATTAATTATAAAATTTATTTAATTTTAAATTTTTACAAGTCATATTAATTTTAAAGTTTAATATGTCGTCGTTTAAGCTCAAAATTCAAATTAACGGATATAATACATAAAATAAATAGTAAAATGATGAGTCATTTTTTTTATATTAATAGATTTTATTAAATAACAAATTTATTATTTACTTTATATATTTATTGTCATCATATTTAATATTAAAAATATTCTTCTGAGTACAGATGTGACACCCCAAAATAGGTAAAATCCATCCAACCTATTCTGAGTCGCCAAATACATGGTACAGAAAACAACTATAACTTTATTACTACAATTGTCGTGCAAAATACACCAACACATATACTGTGAGTTTTAATACCAACTGTGACTCATGTCCCAACTATGGACAGCACCTCACAGTGATACCTTATGTAAGACCCCAACTTATTATAAATAAAATTGAATTTTCTGTAAGACCCCAACTTTTTATAAATAAAATCGAATTTCCTCTAATTATTATTCTTGATTAATAAGGTGGTAATTTGATATAATGTTTTGGTTATGGGTGAAATGTGCAAAGTTTACAAAATAAGCAAGTGGTTATAAAATATTCATTATTGTCGGGGAATATTCGTTTGGTCGTGAAATATTCTTTTTGTCGAGAATCTCCGCATACTGACAGTAGCGATCATTTGTGGGCCCATAACGAAAAAAGCGGTTGGATGAAAGGGAAACGACAAGTATGTGTTTTTATAAATAACGCAGCGTAATTATTACCGTTAACATTTGTTGGATTACACGGTGGTTAAAATACGAATAATGTCGTAGTTAAGTAGTAGCATTACGGTATTTAGATGTGTTGTTGAATTATTGATTAAATACGTGAGAAGCCACTACTCAATAATTATTACGATAATTCTTGTTCATTATTTTATTGATTCAATAATTCTTTGCGTTGATATTTATATTATTATTGTTTCAATAATTGTCATTTGCACAAGTATTTTCCATTATCGGATCAATAATTCATATTATTTGAATAATATTATCGAGATAACATTATTGGCAATGTCTAGAAAGTTACATCAAGGAGAGGTTTGGTCACCTAATTAATTGCTGCCAAGAAGGAAAAATCCTTATTGGAAAGCCCCTCATCCTAGAAACGACACGGTTGTCGGTCTTTGTAATTACGTAATATTATTTTTGAATAATTAATTATTGATTATTATGATAAAGAAAATATTCATTTTATGTGGATATAGATGGAGAAAAATTTTTAATGTGACAATTGTTGAAAATTAATATTTTATCTTTTCTGATAATAATTCATTTAAATATATTATTTTAATAATATATTAATGGTGATATTTTTACAATGAATGTGGGATATATGAGTATATTAGGAGGAAGAGTATTTTTGTGGCATTAAATGTTTAACACATGTTTTGTGTGTCGGTGGACACAATTCTTGACCGAAAATTGATTATAGACTGTAAAATCGCCCATTTATGGATTTTGGTCAATTTCTTTTTGGAATTTGGAAAAACTTTCTTCTGTAAAATTGTAGAGAATTGAAATTCCTATAAAAATGCGCGAAATTCGAATTTTCTGATAAAAGAACTATTTATTGTGAATTATTGAAGTTAGGAGTTAAAATAATTGATTTTGGAAATTTTAATTATTTTATTTAAGAAAAACGTTTTTGTGGTTGTTGGCACATGGGTGGTGATGTTTTGACCAAAGAAGGCTGCTAAGGAAGTTAAGAAAGAATATTATTATTTTATTAATTTAGTCTCCTTCAAGGCGTTCTAACATTTTCCTATAAATAGAAGGCTAAGTTAGAATTAAAAATCACACGTAAACAAAGTTTTCTCTTTTCTCTCTATATTATCGAAGCGTATTCTTGTGAGTATACTTTGAGTGTTCTTTATACGGTGTGAGTTTCGACAAAGACTATATCGAAATTCATCGAAAAGTACGGTTATTTTGAGGTAAAGGATGTTATTTCTTTTCATGAAATGATATTATTTTCTTCAATATCATTATGCCAAAATATTGGTTGAACTTTTTATCAAATTTAGAACTTTTTCATGTGGGGTTACTATTCATGAATTACTATTCATTTAGTCTTATTCACGAGCGTGAAGATATTTTTTTGTGAAATTTTTATCTTTTTGTGTGAATTACTTATTCACGATATCTAAGCCTTTATTTGAATAATATTATTAGATAACATTATTGGCAATGTCTAGAAAGTTACATACAAGGAGAGGTTTGGTCACCTAATCGCACGCCGCTTGATGAGTGAGAAATCCTTATTGGAAAGCCCCCTCTTTCCTGGGAACTGCCTGGTTGTCATAATTGTGATTCTGTAATATTATTTATGAATAATTAATTATTGATTTATATGATAAGAAAATATTTATTTGATGTGGATATAAATGATGAATTTATTTATGTGGTTATTAATGAAGGAATTAATGTTGAGGTATTTTATCAGTATTTTGTCAAAGTGGAGGTATTAAAAATCATCTATTTGTGGATTTTGAATATTTTCTGTTGGGAATTTGGAAAAACTTTCTTCTGCAAATTTGTAGAGAATTCGATTTCAGGTAGAATGGACATAAAATTCATATTTTTCTGATAAACGGACTATTTTCTATGAATTATTGAAGTTTCGATAAATAAAATGATTTTTTATTAAATTTATGGGGGGGACCCACTTTTAGTTGGTGGAATACACACATGGGCTGCTGAATTCTTCCAACATGGCTGCCCAAAAATTCAAAACATGCCTAGGAATTGTAATTAATAATAATATTATTTTATTATTTAGTCTCCTTTGGCGTTCTAGCATTTTCCTATAAATAGACGCCTAGGTTAGAAATTAAAATCACACCATAAACAAGTTTTCTTTCTCTCTAGATTATCGAACGTATTCTTGTGAGTATTTTGATAGTTTGAGTGTTACTTATGCAAGTTCTGAGTTACACGACTATATACCCAAATTGATCGGAAAGACAGTTATTTTGAGGTAAAGGATGTTATTTTCTTCTTAAATGATATTATTTTCTTTAATATCATTATAGGAATATTGGTGAACTTTTAATTAAATTTAGAACTTTTTGTGTCGGGGTTCTTATTCACGATATCTGTGACTTTATTCACGTATATGGCCTTTATTCACGAATCTGGCCTTAAGATTATTAACCTAAAAATAAAATTTTTCCTTTTTGTCCAAGATGTCTATTTTGGCTACTATCTTTGATTGTATCCATATTTTGATCGTTATTTTTGAATTTTGCTTTAAAATTGGTTATTATGGAGTATTATTGATATTGGATAAAACTGTTATACGAATCCCTAATATTTGTCCTTCTGTCTCACTAGATTCGTTTTCTTTAAAATATTTTTCATCATCCTCATTCCTAAATGATGATATTTCTTGAATATCTTTGGCATGTAGTGCAAAGATGAATGATTAATGAATATCTTTGGCCCAGAAGTGCAAAGGTGAGCAGTGTTGAAATGAATGACCAATTGGTGATCTTGATGAATATCTTTGGCTGTAGTGCAAAGATGAATATTTGATTAAAAGATGTATATTGATTGATGTTCTGAGGATAAAATATTGATGATGGACTCTTAAATCTTAGAAGATAGTAGAATTCATTCTCTATGTGACTCTTCTAATGGATTGTTGTTTCATTTGTGTTTGTTGATCTAAAACTTGTTATCTATTATATTCTATCGATTTTTTTCTGTTGAAGACTAATGATAATTTGTTGTATATTATCTTAGTCATAATATTCTTTACTGGGCTAGTTGAGCTCCCCCTTTTCCTTTTTGTTCCATTTTTCTTCTCAGGAGGTGAGAACATAGTAGGATCGAGTCGGGGTATGGAATGATGGTTCTAAAAAGATGTTTTAGTTGTCCTCACTATTTCTGTAAAATAGTGTATGAATAATTGTAATGAGGACTTATTTGGGTGTGGATATTGTCTAGAAGACAATATTTGTATTTAAACTCACAGTATGTGTTGTCGTATTTTGCACGACAATTGTATTATTGAAGTTGTAGTTTGCTTTTGTACCATGTATTTGGCGACTCAAAATGGATGTTGTATACCTATTTTGGGGGCGTCACAGTTGGTATCAGAGCTTAGGGATTTGGTCTCTGGCGGAGATCGGAGAATAGAACTAGGAGGGGAGAGATGAGTAAATCCTTCGCTAGTGTGTCCTATCTAAGCTTATTTGTTGGTCGGTCATAATATAGGGATATTATGTGATATGTTAATTTGTTTAATTAACCCTTGTTTTATGGCAATGTTTAAGAATGGCTGCTGAGAACGTGCAATAGGAAGACAATATTCCTCCTGTAAACAACGCTACCGAGCAAACGATGAATGATGGGATGTTTAGAAGCTTTTTGCAGTTCATGCAAAATCAGACGAGGGAGATTCGTGTACAAAATACGGGTGGAAATGATGGCAACGCGATACATCAACAATGACGATTCAAGGAGTTGGGACCACCGATTTACGGGAAAGTCCGATCCGATTAAAGCGAAAACATGGGTTAAGCAAATTACCAAGATATTCGATGTCTTGGGATGCAAGGAAGGAAGCGAAGGTTCCATTCGCCACATTTATATTAGTGGTGAGGCAGATTCTTGGTGGGAATCAAGTGAAGCATACCCGGTAAATTGACTTAAGATGTCTTGGGAAAGATTTGAGAACTATTCAATGACAAGTACTTTCCAGAAAGTATTCATCATATGAAGGAGGTAGAGTTTATTTAGAGCGAAGTAACAATACTGGCGAAGTTCATGAGTTATCCAGTTTGCACCTCATTTGGTAGAGAATGAGGAGCGTATGACGCGGATGTTTCGAGAAGTCTAAAAACCGAGATTCGTCAATACCTTATCTCTCATAAATTTTTTTTGTATTAGGATGTTGTCAACATGGCTCAATTATTAAAGAGATAATGAGTATACTCAACCGAGGATCACAACCGGTCATCTGGGTGACAAGTGATCATCGAACGATGATAACCAAATGAGGAGGAAAAATCTACGGACAAAGCGGTAACCACTCGGGTGGTAATCGTGGCCATGATAATAGGAGAGGTGAGTCAGTGGAAATTTCGGAAAGAGGAGATTTAACAATGACGGAAGACATCAAAGCAATGAAGACCAAAGACCAATAACAAATTTAGGGAGGAGAAGCGGCGCCGGTTAGATGTTACAAATGCGGAAAAAAGGGACATATCAATCCAAACTGCCCACAACAATCCAAGGTATGTAATAATTGTGGAAAGGAAGGACATATCGCTCGAGATTGTACTATAGCGAAACCAAGTTCAGCGGGGATGGTGACTCCAAGGGCTATCCCGGATAAATCGAAATCAACGGTTCCTGAAAGAGCATTTGTTGTGACTGGCCAAAATGTGAGGAACCTGAATGAGGTGATCACAGGTAAGCTAATCTTGAATTCTTGCAAAGTTTATACCTTACTAGATATCGGTTCTTCCCATTCTTTTATCTCTCCTGCTTGTGCTCAACGTTTAAACTTGACTCCAGAGAAATTAGACTTTGATTTATCTGTTGAAACTCCGTTGGGTGATACCTTCATTACATCTACAGTTTATAAATCTTGCTTGATCCAAAGTTGGCATAATCACATTACCTGTTGATCTTATTTCTTTAAAGATACTTGTTTTTGATGTGATTTTAGGAATTGATTGGTTAACCACTCATCATGCCAAAATTGATTGTTTTCGTAAGGTTGTTAGTTTTCATATTCTTAACCAACCTATCATACGAATTTAAACAACTAAACCACTAAAATCAGTCACTGTCATATCAAGCCACAAAGCTATTCGTTTATTGAAAAATGGATGCCAAGCTTTCTTAGCCCCCATGTTATAGATTTGAATAAAGACAAGTCAGATTTGGATAATATTTCCATTGTTAGAGAATTTCGATGTATTTCACGAAGAACTTCCGCCTACCCTTAAGCGTGATGTTGAATTCTTTATTGACCTTGAACCGCACAAAACCCATTTCTAAAACCCCATATCGAATGGCTCTATTGAACTTCAGGAGTTAAAAGTCAAACAACAGGAGTTATTAGACATCGGTTTTATTAAATCTAAGACATCTCCTTGGGGTGCTCTGTTTTATTCGTAAAGAAGAAAGATGAGAGTATACGACTTTGTATTGACTACCGAAATTAAACCATGTCACCATCAAGAATAGGTATCCATTACCTCGCATTGATGACCTGTTTCGACCCGATTCTGAGAGCCACAATTCTTTTCAAAGATCGATCTTCGATTCGGATATCATCGGTGAAGATTAAAAGCGAGGATATTCTCAAGGCGCCTTGAGAACTTCGATGCGGGCATTATGAATTCTTAGTCATGTCTTTTGGATTGACTAGTGCTCTCCGCCGCTTTCATGGATATGATGAACCGAGTATTCAAGTAATATTTGGATCGATTCGTTGTTGTTGTCTTTATTGATGACATCCTCATCTATTCCAAAAGCCGTGAAGATCATGAGCACCATTTGAAGTGAAACTTGAAAAGGCTTCGTGAAAATAAGCTATATGCCAAGTGAAGAAATTTGAGTTACGGGCGAGGAAGTAACATTCCTTGGGCGCGTGGTGTCAAAACATGGAGTATCTGTTTACCCGTGAAGATTGAAGCAATACAAAGTTAGAACAGCAAAATCAAGTGTGGCAGAAGTCGTGTAACTTTCGGACTTAAATTTGGTTATTATCGGAGATTCGTGGAAGGATTTTCTCAAATCGCTACTCCGTTAACGTAGCTAACTCGGAAAGATAAAAATTACATATGGAGCGAGGAATGCGAGAAGAGTTTCCAAGAGCTCAAGAGGAGACTCATTTTGGCACTGTTTCAGCAATACCATCCGGTTCGGATGGATTTGTTATCTACTGATGATGCTTTGAGCAAAGGGTTAGGATGTGTTCTCATGCAACATGGGAAAGTCATAGCCTATGCCTCGTGACAACTCAAAGAATATGAGAGGAATTATCCTACTCATGATTTGGAGTTGGCAGCAGTCGTTTTTGCGTTAAAAATCTGGAGACACTACTTGTATGGGGATAAAGTGGAGATTTATACGGACCATAAAAGCCTCAAATATTTCTTCACCCCAAAAGAACTCAATATGCGGCAACGACGTTGGCTTGAGCTGTTGAAAGATTACAATCACACTATTGATATCATCTTGAAAAGCGAGCGTAGTAAGCTACGCGATTGAGTAGAAGATCATATGCAAGTACGATTGCGATATTGTCAACTCAAAGACCCATTTTGTATGACTTACAAAGGATGGAGATAGAGTTAAAAACTCCAGGGACCCACGTGATGATTGCGAATATAAGAGTAGAACCGACTTTAATCGATAAAGTTAAAGCTGCTCAAGCTACGGACCTGGGGCTGATGCGTATGAAGAAGAAAGTGCAAGAAGGTGCTATTCCAGAAGCAAGAATCGATGAAGAAGGAATACTTCGAGTCAACTCTAAACTTTGCGTTCCTAACGATTCTGACTTGAAGCATAGAATCATGAATGAGGCACACAACACCCCGTTTTCAATCCATCCTGGGAGTACCAAAATGTATCATGATATTCGACATACATTTTGGTGGAACAATATGAAGAGAGAGATCGCGGAGTTTATCTCGAGGTGTTTAACTTGTCAACGTGTAAAGGCGGAGCATCAAGTACCAAAAGGTCCATTGCAACCACTTGAGATTCCGAAATGGAAGTGGGAACACATTACCATGGATTTTATTACAGGTCTTCCCAAAGTTTCTCAAGGCATAGATGCGATTTGGGTTATTGTTGATAGATTAACCAAGTCTGCTCATTTCTTGTCGATACGTGAAACTTATTCCCTTGAACGTCTTGCTCGTATGTACGTGAATGAGATTGTGAGATTGCATAGCATGCTAATATCCATAGTTTTGGATTGTGACCCAAGATTCACTTCAAGATTTTGGGTTAGCTTGCGCAAAGCTATAGGGCGCTGATTTCGATTGATTCAAAGATACCATCCTCAAGCGGACGGATAATCGAGAGAGGACTATTCAAACCCTTAAAGATCTATTAAGACTACGTGTTCTAGATTTCAAAGGAAGTTGGGATAAGTACTTGCCTTTGGTGGAATTCTCCTACAACAATGATTATCAAGCAAGTATAGACATGGCTCCATTCGAGGCGTTGTATGGGCCGAAAGTGTCGATCTCTCGGTATCTTTGAGAGACGAGGTGGGAGAACGCGTTGTTGGGACGTAATTAATGACGCATGACTACGAGTAAAAGATCCAAATGATTGACAACGTATTCAAACCTCACAAGATCGACAAAAGAGTTATCTTTGATCTTCATCGAAAAGGACGTAGAATTTAATATTGGGGATCATGTAACATTACGTGTTTGCTCCGTGTAAAGGAGTTACAAGATTTGAAAGAGAGGAAAGCTCAATCCAAGATTTGTTGGTCCATTTGAGATTAACGTAGAATAGGAAATGTGGCTATAGACTTGCATTACCTCCAAGCATGTCTCGTATTCATAATATTTTTCACATATCTATGCTTCGTAAATATGTAAAAGACCCGAACCATATTATTGAGTTAGAACCAGTCGAGATAGCCAAAGATTTAACGTACGAGGAGGTACCTGTTAAAATCTTGGATAGAAAAGAACATGTCTTACGCACCAAGGTTATACCATAAGTCAAGGTTTTGTGGAGAAACCATGCAATGGAGGAAATGACATGGGAGTTGGAATCGAAAATGAAAGTGAGGTACCCTCACCTGTTTGAAACACCAGGTACGTACGTCAATTTCGAAGACGAAATTTCATAAGGAGGGGAGGTTGTAAGACCCCGATTTTTTTTTTAAATAAAAATGGAATTTCCTCTATTTATTATTTTGAAATAGTAAGGGTTGATTTGATTCATGTGGATAGTTATGGGTAAAATCATAAATATTTGAATAAGCAAGTGGTTATAAAATATTCTTTATTATCAGGGAATATTCGTTTGGTCGTGGAATATTAAATCTTATCGAGTAATATTAAATGCTTAGTGGCCGAGTCTTTTGTGGGTCCCATAACGGAAAGCGATTGGATGAAGAAAAGCGACAAATATAAGTTGTTTATAAATAGCAGTGTAGTTATTCACAGATTATCTTGTTGAAATACCCTAAATTGGTTAAAACACACTAATACGTGTTGTTGAGCAAAGACACTGCGGTATTGCACCAATTATTGATTCTTACGTAAGAAGACACTACTCAATAATTGTTATAGTAATTCTGCTCAAATATTTTATTTTATTGATTCAAAATTCTTTGCATTGATATTTTATATTCTTTGTTGTTTGATAATTGTCATTACACGGTATTTTCCATTATCGAAACAATAATTCATATTATCTGAATAATATTATTAGATAACATTATTGGCAATATCTAAAAATTACATCTAAGGAGAGGTTTGGTCACCTAATTGCGCTGCCAAGTAAGGAGAAATTCTTATTGAAAGCCCCTCTTTCCACAAGAAGCGCACTGGTTGTCGATATTGTGATTACGTAATATTATTTGTGAATAATTAATTATTGATTCATATGATGAGAAAATATTGATTTTATGTGGATATAGATGGAGAAAATTTTTAATGTGACAATTGTTGAAAATTGAAATTTTATCTTTTTACGATAAAATAATTCATTTAAATATATATATATTATTATATTTTAATAATATAATAATGGTGATATTTTTACAACAAATGTGGGATATATGAGAGTATACGAGGAGGAAGAGTATTTTTGTTGCAATAAATGTTTAAAACATGTTAAACATGTCGATTGGATCCCATTTATTGGTGAAATTTGATTATAGCCTCTAAAATCACCCGTTTGTGGATTTCGGTCAATTTCTGTTTGGAATTTGGAAAAACTTTCTTCTGCAAAGTTGTAGAGAATTAAATTTCCTATAAAAACCCACGAGATTCGAATTTTCTGACAAAAGAGCTATTTATTGTGAATTATTGAAGTTCCGAAGCTACGAAATAATTGATTTTTTGAAGTTTGAATTATTTTAAATTAGAAAAACGTTTTTTATTACTTTTTCTAGAAGGTGGCATGTGGTTATTGAACTGAAATCAGATTTCAAGTGTGCGTAGAAGATTTATTATATATATTATTATAATATTAAATTTTCTACTTTTGGTGTTCTAGCAATTTCTATAAATAGGGTCTTGGGTTAGAATTGAAGATTACACTTAAACTGAAGTTTTCTCTCTATATTATCGAGTATTCTTGTGAGTATTTTGAGTATACTTTGAGTATTGCTTTATACGGTAAAAATTCAAGTCATGCCTTTATATCAGGTTTCAATTTAGAAATCTTGTCTTTCGAGGTAAGGGATATTATTTTTTTTCGTAATGATATTATTTCTTCAATATCATTATCTTTGAAATATTGATCTGAAGTTTTTATCAAATTTGGAACTTTTGGTGTCAGAGTTCTTATTCACGATATCTGACACTTATTCACGCATCTGATCTTATTCACGAATACGTGACTATTCATCGAAAAATAAAAAATTTTCTTTTCGTCCAAAATATCTATTGTGGATACTAGTTTTGATTGTATCCATGTTTTGATCATTCTTGAATTTTACACCACTATGATTATTTTGAGGTATTTTTGGGCGTGGATAAAATAAAGTACAAATTCTTAATCCTTAATCCTTGTCATTTTGATTCCTTTGGATTCGTTTCTTTAAAAAAATATTTTCATCATCCTCGGTCTTAAATGATGATATTATGGAATATCTTTGGCACTGTAGTGCAAAGATGAATGATTTCGATGAATATCTTTGGCGTAGTAGTGAAAAGATGAGCAGTGTTTAGATGAACATGTGTTTAATTGGTGAATGTCCTTGGCTTTTTAGTAGTCTGAGGATGAATATATGATTCGAGATATATATTGATTGATGTTACGAGGATAAAATATTGATGATGAATTTATTAAATTCATAGATATTAGTAGATTTCATCTCTACGTAACTCTTCTATGAATTAATATTTTCATCATGCAGTATTGATTTAAAACTTGTTGTCTATTGTATTCTATTAAATTTTTTCCCTGTTGAAGACTAACGATAATTTGTTCTATATTATCTTAGTCATAATATTCTTTACTGGGCTAGTTGAGCTCACCCTTTTCCTTTTTGTTCCATTTTTCTTCTCAGGAGGCGAGAATGTAGCGAGTACGAGTCGGGATATGGAATGATAGTTTTAGAGAGTTGTTTATTAGTCCTCACTATTTTTATAAAATAATGTATCAATAATTACGATGAGGATTTATTTGTATGTGGATATTGTTTAGATGGCAATATCTGTATTTAAACTCACAGTTTTACTATTGTAATAATAAAGTTGTAGTTGTTTCTGTACCATGTATTTGGCGACTCGAGAATGGGTTGGATGGAATGGACCTATTTTTGGGGCGTCACGGTTAATTATATCGAGCTTAGGGATATGATCTCTGGTGGAGATCGGGGAATAGAACTAGGAGGGAGGCGAGTAAATCCTTCGCTAGTGTGTCCTACTAAGCTTATTTGTTAGTTGGTCGAGATATATAGGGATATTATGTGATATATTGATTTCCTTAATTAACCCTTGTTTTTATGATGTGATTTGAGAATGTCAATCGAGAATATTAACAATGGAAATGAGACTAGTGAAGGCGCTTTGTACTCACCAGCGAGGAGAAGCGTGCTGATAGGTTGGCGATGTTCCTCTGTGAACAACACCACCAGAGCAGATGATGAATGAGGGATGTTTAGAAGCTTTTTGCGATTCATGCAAAATCGACGAGGAGACTTCGTGTTCAAAACATAGGAGGAAATGATAGTGAATTCACGGGTTGTCACAATGAAGCGATTCAAAGAGTTGGGACCACGAGAATTTAAGGAAAAGCCCTGATCCGATCATGGCGGAAACATGGGTCAAGCAAATTACCAAGATATTCGATGTCTTGGGATGCGGAGAACAGAAGGTTCCATTCGCCACCTTTATGTTCCGTGTGGAGGCGGACTCTTGGTGGGAGTCTCATGAAGCGTACCCATCCACCGCACTCGGCATGTCTTGGGAGCGTTTGAACTATTTAATGACAAATACTTTCACGAAAGTGTTCGTCATATGAAGGAAGTGGAGTTTATTAGATGGAAGCGAGAATAACATGGCGGTGTCCCGAAGACGAGGCGAAGTTCAGCGGAGTTATCGGTTTGCACCTCATTTGGTGGAGAATGAGGAGCGTATGGCCGCGGATGTTTACGAGAGGTTTGAAACCGTCATACGTCGATTATCTTATTTCTCATAAATTTTCTCTATTCGGATGTTGTCAGCGGGGCTCGGTTGTTAGAAGCGAGATAACGAAATACGTTCAACCGGGGACCATAACGAGGATCATCTAGAAGATAGCGATCATCGAATAACGATAACCACGGAGAAAGAAGAATACGGACAAAAGCGGTAACCACTACGGTGGTAATCGTGGCCATGAAAATAGAAAAAGCGAGTTGGGAGGAGATTTTAAAAAGGAGATTCAACAACGACCATGTGAAATCGTCGGTATGATAGCAAGCTGGTTCCAAGGAGGAGAAAGACCACCCCGGTCGTATGTTATAAATCGAGAAAGAGGACATATCATATTTCAAACCCCCACAACAGTTCAAGGTATGCTATAATTGTGGAAAGGAAGGACATATATCGCCGAGATTATGCAGTAGCGAAAACCGATCCAATGGGAATGGTGACTCAAAAGGATGTCGAGAAAAGTCAAAGTCAAGCGGTTCTGGAAGAAGCGTTTGTCGTGGCCGGTCAAAATCGAGGAACCCGAATTTAATTTTAGGTTAGTTAATTATAAATTCTTGCAAAGTTTATATCTTACTAGATCTGGGTTCTACCCATTCTTTTATCTCTCTTTGCTTTGCATTTCAACGTTTGAACTTGACTATGGAGAAATTAGACTTTGACCTATCTATGGAGACTCTGTTAGGAGAAACTTTCATTATATCCGTTGTTTAGAAATCTTGCTTGATTCAGGTTGGCACTATCACATTACCTGTTAACCTTATTTCTATAGAGATACTTGCTTTTGATGTGATTTTAAGGTTAACTACTCATCATGCCGAAATTGACTACTTTTCGTAAGGTTGTTAGTTTTCATATTTTTAAGCAACTTTGTTATTCAATTCAAGCAATCAAACCATTGTAGTCAAACATTTTCATATCAAGCCATGAAGTCATTCGTTTATTACGGATGTCAAGTTTTCTTAGTCCATGTTATGGATTTGAATAAAGACACGTCGATTTGAATAATATTCTGTTGTTATTGATTTTTCTGACGTATTTCTGAAGAATTTCTTGGCCTACTCGGGCGTGATATTGAATTTGTATCGACTTTAAATCCCAGACAAAACCCATTTCTAAAATTTCATATCGAATGGCTCTATTGAACTTGAGTTAAAACCCAATTGTGAAGTTGATACCGAGCCTTTATCTGGTGACTTCCTTTGTGGAATGCACAAAGCGAGACTCTCGTAGGAGACACCATATTCGTGCGATAGTAAAGCGATAGGTGTCATTGTAATGTCTATATCAAGGTTGGGATATGAGTCACGATTGAGAACAACCTAAGTCAGTAATCGAAATATGTAATTTTCTGAGGCTTAGTTGGTTATTATCGGAGATTCGTTGAAGGATATTCTCGAATCATTATTCCATTAACGCAATATGGTGACTCGTAGAGATACACAATTCGAATGAAGCAAAGAATGTGGGAAGAGCTTGAAGAATTCAAAAGGAGACTCATTTCAAACACGTGTTACGACCATGCCATCTGAAAAAGCGAGCGTGGTAGTGGTGGCGTGTTGAGTAGAAGATCGTATACAATCACGAGTATGATATTGTCAAAGACTCATTTCAGTATAATTTACAAATAATAGAGATGGAGATGAAAACTCTAGGTACTCATGTGATGATATCTGAGTATAATCGACTTTAATCGATAAAGTTAAAATTTATTCAAGCTACACAACGGAGTTGATGAATTTGAAGAAGAAGGTGCAAGAAGTTGTTATTTCAAAAGCGAGAATCGGTGAGGTGAGGAAAGCTCGAACCTTCGATTTATTAATCCATTTGAAATTCTCGATCGAATAGGGCTGTGACCTATAGACTCGTTTTCGCCAAGTATGACGCGTGTTCATAGCGTTTTTCACGTATCGATGTTACGTAAATATGTGGACGACCCGAACCACGTCATTGAGTTAGAAGCTGGGACGAGATAATAGAAGACTTAACGACGAGGAGGTACTGTCAAGATCTTGGATAGGAAAGAACATGTCTATGTATCGAGGTTATACCACAAGTTAAAGTTTTGTGAAGAAACCATGCTATTGAGGAAATGATCAGGAGTTGGAAGCGGAAATGAAAGCGAGGTATTCTCATCTTTTGAAACACCAGTGCGTGACGTCAATTTCGAAGACGAAATTTCATAAGGAGGGAGGTTGTAAGACCGAATTTTTTTAAATAAAATGGAATTTCCTCTATTTATTATTTTGAAATAGTAAGGGTTGATTTGATTCATGTGGATAGTTATGGGTAAAAATCGCAAATATTTGAATAAGCAAGTGGTTATAAAATATTCTTTATTGTTCGGGAATATTCGTTTGGTCGTGGAATATTAAATCTTTGTCGAGTAATATTAAATGCAATGACAGCCTAGCGATCTTTTTGTGGGTCCCATAAGCGGAAAAGCGATTGGATGAAGAAAGCGACAAATATAAGTTGTTTATAAATAAGCGGTGTAGTTATTCTGATTAATCTTGTTGAAATACCGAATTGGTGGTTAAAACACACTAATACGTGTTGTTGAATAAAGAAGACACGGTATTGCACCAATTATTGATTCTTACGTGAAGAAGACACTACTCAATAATTTTTATAGTAATTCTTTATTCGATATTTTATTTTATTGATTCAAAAATTGTTGCATTGATATTTTATATTTGTTGTTGTTGTTTGATAATTGTCATTACACGTATTTTCCATTATCGAAACAATAATTCATATTATCTGAATAATATTATTAGATAACATTATTGGCAATGTCTAAAAATTACATCTAAGGAGAGGTTTGGTCACCTAATTCATTGGCTTGATGAGGAGAAATTCTTATTGGAAAGCCCCTCTTTCCAAGGAGCACTGCTGGTTGTCGATATTGTGATTACGTAATATTATTTGTGAATAATTAATTATTGATTCATATGATGAGGAAAATATTGATTTTATGTGGATATAGATGGAGAAAATTTTAATGTGACAATTGTTGAAAATTGAAATTTTATCTTTTACGATAAAATAATTCATTTAAATATATATATTATTATATTTTAATAATATAATAATGGTGATATTTTACAACGAATGTGGGATATATGAGTATACGAGGAGGAAGAGTATTTTTGTTGCAATAAATGTTTAAAACATGTTAAACATGTCGGTGGATCCCATTTATTATTTGAAATTTGATTATAGCCTCTAAAATCACCCGTTTGTGGATTTCGGTCAATTTACATTTGGAATTTGGAAAAACTTTCTTACGCAAAGTTGTGAGAATTGAATTTCCTATAAAAACTCACGAGATTGAATTTTCCGACAAAAAGGCTATTTATTGTGAATTAGTGAAGTTAGAAGCTACGAAATAATTGATTTTTGAAGTTTAAATTATTTTAAATTAGAAAAACGTTTTTTATTACTTTTTTTTCTAGAAGGTGGCATGTGATTATTGAACTGAAATCAGATTTCAAGTGTGCGTAGAAGATTTTTATATATATTATTATTATATTAAATTTTCTACTTTGGTATTCTAAACAATTTCTATAAATAGGGTCTTAGGTTAGAATTGAAGATTACACGAAGCTGAAGTTTTTCTCTCTATATTATCGGCGTATTCTTGTGAGTATTTTGAGTATACTTTGAGTATTGCTATACGGTAAAAATTCAAGTCATGCTTTATATCCAGGTGTTTTATTTAAATCTTGTCTTTTCGAGGTAAGGGATATTATTTTTTTCGTAATGATATTATTTTTTCAATATCATTATCTTTGAAATATTGATCTGAAGTTTTTATCAAATTTGGAACTTTTGGTGTGGGAGTTCTTATTCACGTATCTGACCTTTATTCACGCATACTGATCTTATTCACGAATCACTGACTATTCATCAAAAAAAAAAAAATTTTTCTTTTCATCCAAAATATCTATTGTGGATACTAGCTTTGATTGTATCCATGTTTTGATCATTCTTGAATTTTACACCACTATGATTATTTTTGAGGTATTTTTGGACGTGGATAAAACAAAGTACAAATTCTTAATCCTTAATCCTTGTCATTTTGATTCACTGGAAAAATATTTTTCATCATCCTCGGTCTTAAATGATGATATTATGGAATATCTTTGGCACTGTAGTGCAAAAAGATGAATGATTTCGATGAATATCTTTGGCTGTAGTGTGCGAAGATGAATGATTTCGATGAATATCTTTGGCCCGTAGTGCAAAGATGAACATGTGTTTAGATGAACATGATTATTGGTGAATGTCCTTGCTTTTGTAGTGCGAGGATGAATATATGATTCAGATATATATTGATTGATGTTCTGAGGATAAAAATATTGATGATGGCTATTAAATTCATAGATATTAGTAGATTTCATCTCTCTACGTAACTCTTCTATGAATTAATATTTTCAAATTGCAGTATTGATTTAAAACTTGTTGTCTATTGTATTCTATTAAATTTTTTCCTGTTGAAGACTAACGATAATTTGTTACGTATTATCTTAGTCATAATATTCTTCTTGGGCTAGTTGAGCTCACCCTTTTCCTTTTTGTTCCATTTTTTCTTCTCGGGAGGCGAGAATGTAAGCGAAATGCAGTCGGGGTATGGAATGATGGTTTTAGAGAGTTGTTTAGTAGTCCTCACCATTTTTGTAAAATAATGTATCAATAATTATGATGAGGATTTATTTGTATGTAGATATTGTTTAGATGGCAATATACATTTAAACTCTCACAGATTTTCTTGTTGTAATAATAAAGTTGTAGTTGTTTACATACCATGTATTTGGTGACTCGAGAATGGGTTGGATGGAATGGACCTATTTTGGGGGCGTCACAGTGCCTTCTTACGTAAGAATCAATAATTCAAAATATTGTGCAATACCGTGTCTTACTGGTCTGACCACAGCAGACATCTTGTATTTTAACCACGGGTAATCCAGCAGTGTTACTTGAGAATAACTTCTGTAGATTATTTATAAAAATTCAAACTTGTCATTTTCTTCATCCAATGAGTTATTCTATTATAGGGCTCACTGATGGCTACTTGCAAATCGCATGCGAATATTCCCCGACAACAAGAATATTCCACGAGCAAACGAATATTTCTCAATAGAAATGAGTATTTTATAATCACTTGCGTATTTGGAAAATTTTATATATATCACCCTTAACTTTAAACTTTTATCAATTTACCCATTTACAGAATAATAATTATAAAAAAAATTGTATAATTTATTTCATAAAATTCGGGGTCTTACAACGGAGGGAGTATATCGGAAATATACTTTTAACTTTTGAATAAGTCTTGGCAGACATTTTTATTGGACATTTTTAATTTTTTTTTTGCTTGTGACTCCCAAAAAATGTATAGTATTTATTCCAACAGGAATTTTTACAAAATATAGTGTTTTAGGTGTAATTTAGATACATATACAAAAATAGGGTTATACAGTCTAAATTACACCTAAAACACTATATTTTATAAAAATTTCTGTTGGAATAAATACTATACATTTTTTGGGAGTCACAATAAAAAAAAACTGAACCTGTCCAATAAACCGGTCCAATATTGTAAGACCCCAACTTTTATGAATAAAGATAAATTTTTTCTATAATTATCATTTTTGAATATTATGGAGTGAATTTAATATAGTGCTATAGTTGTGGGTAATATTTATAAATTTGCAAAGTACGCAAGTTGTTATATAATATTCGATTGGTCGGAGAATATTCATTTTAGCAGGGAATATTCGTACAATGGCGTAATCATTGGTGGACCCCACAACATAATTATTGTCGGAATGAGAAAATGACAAAAATATTTTTATGAAAATAACGGCGGAAGTTTTATCGTTAACTATTAAAAGTACAGGAATATGCGTGGTTGCATAGTAGTACACGGTATTGATTATTGATGCTTACGTGAGAAGTTACTCAGTTTTATTCAATTATTATTGATATTTTATATATTATTAAATCAATAATTGAGTTGACAGAGTTATTAATATTATTATTTGTAATATTAACGATGTCAGAAGTTACGCTTGATGAGAGGTTTGGTCACCTAATTATGCGCCAATAAGGAAAAATCCTTATTGGAAAGCCCCTCTTTCTGAGAGCGATTCTGGTCGATTAATATTGCATAATTATAATAATGATGATAAATGTTGTTAAAAAATATTGAGGTAATTTTTATGAAGTATTTGGTGTATTTATTTGAACCCTATTTACCTATTTTTCAAAAATCGATAGAAGTTATCTCAATTTTGTTTTGTTTGTGTGTATATATATATATATATGATGATTGATTTTGCATGTGGGGGATTTAATTGTACGGGAGGAGTACTAGTATTGGTAATATATATATATATATATATATATATATATATATATATATATATATATATATATATATTGACTTTTGTGGAAGCAAAAGTTGTAACAAAAATCTTATATATATATATATATATATATATATATATATATATATATATATATATATGATAATTTGAAAATTTGGCGAGGAAGAGTTCACGGGGTTATGACAGAATCGATTTTTAATATATGTTATATATATATATATATATATAATATATTATATTTTATTTTATTAGAATATTTTATGGATGAGTCAGATTAAAAGTAAATCAATCGAATCGTTTCATGAATTAATTCTTATTCATTCGGTCCATTCTCCTATAAATAGAAGCTCATTCTTTCATTATTTCTTACTTAATTCATTGAAACTCTAGAGAGAAAGCGTAGAGAGAATTCTTCTTATAATCTTGGCGTATTTCTTTAGCGTTTAAGAAAGTTTTGAAGCGAAGTGCAAGTTTCTTCAAGTATATTCACTTCCCTACCGTTGAGTACTCTTTCTTCTTTATAAGGTAAGGGTATTATTTCTTTGTATTCATGAAGAGAACTTACATTATTCCATTCTTTATTATTACATTGGAATAACTTTTATATCTGTGAGCTACTATACTTGGTGAAATTATTCATTATTCCATTCTTTATTATTACATTTGGAATATATCTTTATGCATGCGTTTTACACGTCGGACCTAGTTTAAATCTTTATTATTACATTGGAATATCTTTCTGCATGTGTTTTACGTCGGGACTGGTTAGTCTTTATTATTACATTGGAATATCACATGCTGCATGCGTTTTCGTCGGACTGGTTTAAATCTTTATTATTTTGTTGGAACATCTGCGCCGGTGCGAATTTTGCTCGACACGGTTCCGTTATTTATTATTATATTGGAATAACTTCGTACATATGCGAAATACCGCATGCATGGTGATTTCTTTTGTTATTCCATTATTTATTATACTCGGTTGGTTAAAGTTTTGACTTTATCTCCATGAAATTAGTGAAATATCCTCGATATTTCATGGCTTCATCCGATATCTTTTCATAGAAATATTCTTACGAGCATTCTTGAATTTTACTCTACTGAAAGTATCATGTTGATAATTTGGACTTATTAGTCCCTGAATAAATTAATTCTTGAACTTGTTTTATTGAATTGTTATATCATTGTCATCATCTTCATGTTTATATTTTTTTGAAAGTCATCTTTGGCCTGTAGTGTATGGATGGACTTGGTATGATTATGACCAGGGATTATTCGGTGTAATCATGACCGTAATGCTACAAATAATGTGGTAAAAGTCCTTATTGACCCGTAGTGCATTGATGGACAGTTGTTGGCATGATCATGACCATTGATGAATACACGAATATCTTTGGCCCGTAGTGCATGGATAATTTGTGGTTGTGATACTAATGAATCATTGGTCGTAGTACGAGGATGATGTGAATTATTTATTAAAGTTGAGTCCCGTGATAAAAGTGATGAAAAACTTTTTAAATCGAAAAGATAATAGACTTTATTTCTACTCTTGACTCTTTTAATGGATTCTTATTTACATTGCAGATTAAACTTGATGTCTATTGTATTTTATCGGTTTAACATTGTTGAAGGCTAATGATAATTTATTACGCATTATCTTAGTCATAATATTTTTCTTTGGGCTAGTTGAGTTCACCCTTTTTGCTTTCATTGTTATTCTCTTGAAATGAGAGCGTAGCGAGGACTAGTCGGAAAGCGGAGTGGCGGTCCGGAGGATATCATTAGTAGTTCTCACTATTACATGAAATAATGTGTTAATAAATGTATTGAGGGACGTATTTTCGGTTTGAATCATCCTAAAAAAAACAATGTTTGTATTAAAACTCACAATTTCGTATTATATATTTAAGATTGTATTTGTATTACATACCATGTATTTTGGTAATTGATGAATAGGTGATGTATACCTATTTTTAGGCGCGCCACAAATATTCTATCTGTGTAGCATCTCCATTTGTTTGAAGAAAAATAATTGTTTTAATTTTTTTTTGTATGACACTAAGAAATGGTTAACGAACTTAATTTTATTTACCATAATACGCATATAAACTGAATTTTCTATAAAAAATAAGTTACTATTTTTTAATTCACTGTTTAGTCATTACTGTTGATAAGTCCCAATAATTAAAAAATAAATATTCAAAAATAAATATTTTATTTCTATATGGCTTAAATATGAATTAGTACCCTAAACTATATGCCATATTTTACTTCGGTGATCCACCTTTTAATTTTGTCAATTAGGTGATTGAACTATCAATTTTTTTCAATTATACCAAATTGAACTCGCCACGTCAGAAATTATTGACGTGGCTATTTGTGTGGGGGTATTAACAAGCTTATGTCGCAAAAAATAATAATTTATTATTCATTACATAAATAAATTTGATTTAATATGGGGCAAAATGGTCAAACAACAAATTAACATAAAATAAACATTAACCTAAAACATATCAGAAAGAGATTGGAAGAAGAGAGAGAACAGAGCATGAGAGAGAATGAAAACGGCGACCAAAACTCAGATCTGGAGAAGAATTCAGTGGAGAGATCAGGAAACAACAAAGACGATGTTATCGGAGGAGTTCCGCCGGCAAATGACGTCGCTGGAGTTTCAGTTTCCGGCGAACGTTCGGAGAAAGAACCGGTCCGTTAACGAGTCGAACTCAACGGAGAATCGACAGATCTTCTCAAATGAGCCCTACTTCGAAACACTAGGCCCCCGACCCGACCACAAGTCCGTCGACATCGCCAAGGCCTAGCTCGCCGAAATCGAGTCCAAGCTGATGGATGAGCTCGATGAGATTAAGTTGTCACCGTCGGATTCTGCCGTTGATAAGGATGAGTCCGTCATTGCTGCCCGCGTTGGCGATACTGTGGTGGTGGAGGAGGTATTTGGGCTTAACGTTGTCGGAATCCATGGAGTGGCTTCGGCTTAACGTTGCCGGAATCCAGTCATACTCCATTTGCTCTTTGGTTTGTTGGGTGTTTGGCTGATTTTTTCATTAATTGATATGTTATTCTTCTGCAAAGGTCTTAGTATTTTTTTGCTATTCTTCTGCAAATGTCAAATTTGGACTGAATTTTTTTTTAATTTGTTCTTCAAATAGAAAAAATTAGCAGTAGAATTATAATTGGTTTTGAAAGATTTTTTTTGCATAATGTCTGTAAAAAAAAGTTATACAAAATTTTAATGGTGACTTTTGGCTTTGAGTTCGTTCTTCATAAGAACGAAGAAATGAACGAAGAAATTTTAATGGTGGCTTTTGGATTTGTTTTGGGTTTGTTTTTGTTTATTTTGATTGTATAAGATATGAATGTTAAATTATTCTTTTGCCCCTTCATTTTAATAAAATGATTTACAATAATTTAAAAATTATATTTCTTTTGACACATAAGCATGGTATGCCACATGTTCACCTCCACGTCAGCAATTTCTGACGTGACAGGGCCAATTGAATGAAAATGGAAAAAATTGATAGTTCAATAATCTAATTGACAAAATTAAAAGGTAGATCTCCAAAATAGAATATGACTTATAGTTTAGGATAGTAAATTATATTTAAGCATTTCTATATTAATAACTATTTTATTCTATTCTTCCTCTTATACTCTCATAAATCATAATAGTTGAAAACTGGTATGAGTTACCACTTTCACCATAACATTTATTTTTGTCTAATGTATTTATTGAGAGTCTGAGTTATAAAAAGAATTTATCTAGAGAATTAAATGATGCGAGAAAAAAGTAATTATTGAGATTATAAAAAATAAAAACTTTAATTAATAAATAATAAAAAGATAGTTTAGGTATAAAAAAAATTTATTAATCAGCGTTCCAAAATTAACTAGGATGTTTATTTAGAGATGAAAGATGTACTTTTTAGATAATTTAAAATATTTAAAATTGTATTAACTAAAATTTTTTAAAAAAAATGTGTCAATTTTAAATTTGAAAATCTCCCAAGTTCTCAAAAAATTAATAATAATATTATATTTTGGAACAGTAGTACTAATTTTGAAAAAAATGAAACACAAACTCCATCCAAAATTTACTCAAACCAGTATATAAGTAAAGAAATTTTCTGTCCAATACATAGAACCTTGCAACAATCTTTTAAATACTGTAGTATAAGACTGACTATAACGATCCTCTGAAAAAAATTGAAATTCTAGATTATTTTCACTAACAAAATTTAATCCCTGAAGGATAGCTAAAAGATGGTTAAGCGAAGAATTGATCAACTAAACAAAAGATGCTAAACTGGCAAATACAACATAATTCTATAATTTAGGACGAGAAAAATGGGAGTGGAGTGGATTAATTGCCTTCTAAAGAAGAGGACATTTCTGATGATATTCGGCAAAACTTCAACCAACATTAATTTTGTTGCATTTTCTCTTTCAGATCTCCAAGAGGACCATAACCTCTCTCTTTCACCTTCTGTTTGCTACAACAGCAGCTACTGAGGTTAAGATTTGTACCGCATTTGAGACATAAACCTTTGCACGTTGGATCACAAAGGGAATTGATAGTAATTTCAAGGTGCACCATATCTCTTATGTGCTTTGAAATGTCGATGGCTTTTTCTTCGGGAGGGAAAAAAAACCGATCTTCCCAATCAATTGAAGCTTCGTCACCTTCCACTTCCGCTCCGCTACTTTTAGAATCTCCGAACATAACTCCCATATCTATTATCTCAGGCTCTTCAATAGGTTCTTCAGTTAGTAGAAGTGAGAAGTTGGAGAAGACACACTCAGCTGCCGGCTGGCCACACCTTCAATGCAATGTAGTTACAGAATTTAGTAAAAGTGTGAAACAATATGCGGTAGAATCATGTGGTAGTGACCATGCATACTTCACTGTTTTTCTTGAGGACTTCAAAGGCACAACAATGCCATACCAAAAAGAAGCCATTTCATTTTGTTTTTCCTAGCATTAAATGCTTAATGTTAACTTCCATACTCTAGAAATACAGCACTAGTTTCTTAAACATTGTGTGAAGGAAGATAATATCATAAAAAATATATACGGAGTTTCAGCATCTCATACCCATTGCAGATCATCTTTTCATTTAACAGATATCAGCCTTTCATTGGGTATTCATATCACACAATTCAAAGCAAACCATGTTCAATTGATAAGTTGGTCTAGCAGGAAACAGAAAAGAAAAGATCGGCACAATCAGAAACATAAGTTATTAAAAAAATAAAATACCTATTGCAACCGAGTGTAAGAACCGTGCGGATGATCCCATCAAGCCTCAACTTCTGTTTCTTTCTAGTTATGTCAACAGATATCAAAACAGGTGTTCCGAGAGGAAAATCCTTCACAGACTTTGTGACACGTATTCCCATCAGAGAAGCTCGAGACTTTGATACCTCGGTTGAAAGCTTTCCTAAACCCAACCTTTCTAAGGTTGTGCAATACTCTACATGTGAGATTGAGGCGTTTCTCTGATATACCACTGCCCCTTCCCACGGTGATCCCATATCGTCAATGCCTTCATCTTCTTGATCACTCCGATCATTGTCAACTCCACTTTCCTCGTCAAAAAACTCATTACTGGAGTTCATGCATCTTACGGATACAAACTTCAAGTCTCTGGGTGATTTGTTTTTGAGATTTAAAGCGATGGTTTTGTTAGCCAGACAGAGTTTTTGAGTGTTAAAGTAATGTGTACAAGTACAGGTTGGATTAGACTGAGCATTTATATGAAATCTTAAATCATGTAACTTTAACTGGTTAACATGAGAATAGTGAAAAACAGAGGATGAAGATAATACAAGAGGCATTTTTTCTCCTTTCTTCGTCGGAGAGGGTTGGAGTGAAACCCTCTAGGATACAGTAAGTTTTGGTCCAAATAATTAGGCAAATTTATGGGATGAGAACTGTGGGGTGTGTGAAGTACCTGCAACTCTGGAACTATATCAAAAGGTCGGTTTAATGAAAAGAGGTCAGATTGCGAAGAGTAACAACAAATCTGCAAGAATACTGGTCCAGTTCAGTAAAAGGAAATAAATATACATCAGAATACCAAAATGAAGCACTACAATTACATCAACATCAGACTAAACATTCTCAATTAAAAATTAATGAATATAGTTGGCCCTAATAACAAAATTCGCTCCCCCACCCAAATAATTTTTTTTTTTAAATCAATAAATAACTAGATACTCTGCAGCACCAATTACACTATGCAAAGTGAGAACATCTCCCTTTCAGGGTTAGGAGCCTAGGAGGTGAACATTTTAGCTTGGTTCTGAATCTTTTGTTAAGGAGGTGATCACTACATGGTCAAACACCTAAAGCTAACTTTGGTTACATGGAATCTATGGCTTGAATAAGAATTGGTGTGTGCTAGTTGAATCTTATCTCCCAAAAGCAGCATAATTGTCATGTGTCATTGAAATATTAAGTCCAGTACAATTCACAGTAATATGAATTCCAAAAAAAACATTTCAATTGGTGTATTTATGGAATTTGAACTTATCAAAGAAAATGCTCATGGCAAGAAGAACAAACCCAAAAACTAAAAGGGTAGAGAGGAAAGCCAGTAGCACCAGTGGAATGGTATATAAATTTAACAGGGAGAAAGATGAAAATTCAAAAAAAAAAAACGAACGATATAAAAAGAAATATATTTCTGGCTGAAGCAAAATACAGGCGATAATAACACCATAGTGAACTTGTATATGAAGATATATATACTAAATATGGAGATTTGAAGCTTGATTGGGGAAAAACTCACCTGAAAAAAATTATGAATTCAGAAAGCTGAGAGCTTCGAGTCTTTCTGGCCCACTCGTGAATGGGACATCGAAATTCGACGGAGTTCGAAGGGTGAAGAGAGCAGCGAGAGGAGAAGATAATGGCGCTATTGCAGTGGGTCGGGTTAAGTCAAAACAAAACTTCTTTATTCCAAAGTCCAAACCCAACTGAGTTGCTCAGGGAGTGGGGCGGTTTAAATCAAACCTTGATTTCTAATATATTTGACTATATTAATACAAATACACGGATAATTAATTAATAAATTAATGCATTTATGAAAATAAATTAATTTTTGTATCACTATGATTCACGGCCATTATTTGTTCCGCTGCACATAATGCAATAATTTAGCAACAACACATACCGCTATACAGTATAAATAGGAAAATGTTATATATATTTTGATTTTACATGTTAATTTTTTTTATTGCGAGTTACGTGATATTTTTATGATGTATTTAATACAGTGGACCAATTTTATAATCACATCAAATCTCATGTATTAATATAAAGTGCAATTGTAAGTCCGCTCTAATTTTTTATAATATATAGCAAGACATATAAATGTATTTCACATACTCTACTAAGGAAGGTACTATTTCCTTGAATATCAACCACAGTCAAGTTTGTAGAAAGTATTAATACTTTAATTAATGTTAATTTTGATTTAAATTTTTTAGTTTAGTGTTAGTGTTAATTAATTTTCTTATTTTTGTTTGCAATTTGAGACTTGTGTTAATTTTTTGTTGTTGTTGTTGTTGTTGTTATGTCATATTTTTTTGATTTTAAAGAGATGATATGAAAATAATCATTAATATGAAAATGCTTTCCCCTCGGTATACCATAAGCCCATTGATCCAATCGACAAATACCCAATCCGACTAATCATTTGTCATTTGTCATTTGTCATATTAGCATGCATATAGAGTCATAGAGATGGTTTTCATGTAATTTTCTCCAAATGTTTTCCAAATTAGTTTTTATGGTAAGATTCAAAATTTGTTAGGATATCGTCCTACATAAATATTCATTGTTATCAATTAAATGAGTTTGTATCTTTATTTTTAAATTTTTTATTCTTCTTTCTCATCTCTCTTCTACCTTCTCATCTATCAATGTCAATTCTCAAATCCCCCAACTATTTCTATTGTGACAACGAGTACATAGGTAAACCACCATGCCTACGGGTTACCATGTAACGACCATGGACACGCTTCGAGCTGCTCAAAAGTAGAGAAGTGAAGCTTGATGAACATAACTAACAATCAACATCACAACCTACATAGAATAGATTGTTACATGAGACATTTTAGCAAGAGAAATTAAGAAACAAATAGTTTAGTCTGACTAGTTAAGAAACATTAATAACCAAAAAATGTGCAACTACATCAATAGATCAACAGGGAAACAGACCGCAAATGAGACTTAAGAAATCCTACACAAGCACTCTCAGGTTAAACTCAATAATCAATCTACTGGCATGTCAACTTCAGCATAAGCCGTCTCAAGATGGGCCTGTTCAGCTTCCTGCACCTCCTTCTCAGTCTTCCTACCTTTCTTCGACTTATAGTACACGCTCATAAAGGTCCCAACAGCTCCATACTTCTTCCTGCACTGCTCATAAAGCCCAGCATCAAACATCCTCCAGAAGTTCTTCTCACTGAGTTCGGACACAGCATACTGTGGCTGGAACCCATGGTTTTCAATCAACCAGCTCTCCATACGACGCACAGATTCTGCTCCATCAAACTCCTCACCCCTTAAGACAGGTCCGGGTGCATAGTAGACCCCAACATCTGTGTACATCTGAGCATAATTTGTGTCGCCCTGCCTGCGCTGTAGCTCAAATCCTGGTTCAGGATATATCATTGTTTTAACGGGCAGCTTGTACAGTCTGTGTGGGCAAAGCCAAAGGGGATATAGCTGTAAAAGCAAAATTTTGTCAGGTATCTAAATTAGCACTGTACCTTTTTATATGCAACTTTAACGCTGAAGTTTCCCTGAGAGAACTTAGAAAACATTGCATAGCAATTAAAAATGACTCCCAAAAGCCTTTCCTAAACGGATTTCATTTGGGATCCCCCCGGCGGGTGAATATTGGTTATTGAAATTTGAAATTTTTTCCATACTGTCAATATTATATGCAATTTAATACTCTATAGTTCTTCAAGACTTGAGAAAGTCATATGCAGCTTCTAAGAGTTATGTTGGACGTCCTCCTTGAAAACATTGTCCAGATGCCAATTATCCATCAATTTAAAAGGTGAATGTTCAGAAATGAACCAAGACATAAGGCTACCAGTGTGTGTGTATTGTTCGCGAGTCTTTACAAAAAAGAAAAAAACATTGTACCTCCATTTCACGGTTGACCCACTCCAGAGCATCTCCAACCTTGTAAAGAGGAACGAGCATATCCTGAATGACATGCATCTCATGGTAATAGTTCCTGATGGCTTCACCTTGGGTAGCCTTAAGCAAGGAAACCTTGGGTGGCATCAACCAACCAAGTGTATACCTGAACCACCATTGATCAGCAAAAGGAAGGATGAGCTTCCCTTCCCAGTACAAACATCTAGTATGCCTGTGATAATACTCCCTGGTAGGAATGTACTCCACAAACTCCCCTTTCTTAAGTGCCTTCTCCGCATGTTGATAAAACCATGGTTTGAACCACCAACCAACTTCATTAATCTTATTATCCTTCTTCTTGGCCTCTTCTTTTGAAGCATATCTGCCTGTCATGCAAACACCTTCAGTGGGAGAGTAAATCATAGTTTCTACAAAGTCTGGCACCTTTTCATCATTATCCTGATCTCCATCTCTGGGTGCAAAAGAATCAATATATCCCTGTGCAAGATCTTTTAGACTGCCTTTTACAGGTGTGTACGTCAGCTTCATGTATTCCTTAATGGGTATTAACTTGATTTCAGCTGAGACAAGTAGACCAAGTGTCCCTTGAGACCATGGTATAGCATAGAAAAGGTCAGAATATTCATTGTCCTTGGTAACTCTAACTACCCGCCCATCTGCTAGAACAATCTCATAGGCCACAACAGTGTCAGCAAACAGTCCATATTTATGGGAGCTTCCCTCAATCCCGTAACCATTAATGAGGCCACCAACAGTCAGATCATCAAGCTCCGCAACAACAGCTAGGGCAAGATTCATTGGAACAGTGACCCTGGTGATCTGCCCCATATTGACCAGAGGTTCAACTTTGGCAATCATTCTCTCTTGGTCTATTTCGAGGATGTTACGGAAAGCGGAAAGATCAACCTCAAAATGTCGAGCACGCTTATAGTCAACATTTCGCATTCCAACTGCAATATAAGGTTTCCGGGCTGTGCAGACAAGACCATCCTTTGACGGGTTTCTCTGCTTGAGGCGTTTCACAACTTTCTTGACATTCTCTTCATGTTCCTTTTGACGCTGCTTGAAGGACTTCCACTCTGATCTGACATCCCCAAGATAGGTAACGAAGTACAATGTGAAGGAAATGGGAAGAACAACAAAGATAACAATAATCCAGCGAAAGTTGACGAAGTAATCTACCCAGATCTTCTTCCTCTTGGGACGAAGGGGGGCCTCAAGATCTGACATTGTGCGAGACAAAGATGCCTATTTTGCTGTGACATGAAACAGAAAGTAATGAGCTAACAGAAATTACATTTACTTTGCACTTGAGTTGACGTATTTGATAATTAAAAACAGGAAAAGATAATGAAAAACTAAGAAAACACAATTATCATAAGCATTATACTGCACATTCTATCAACGTTAACATAAGATAAATCTAGATGCAACTTTAAAAAATATGAGTTATGATCATATATCGTATAACTATAATGTAACATTACTTCATTTTACAGTAATGAAAACACCTTAATGTTTTTTCTTAAGTAGTAAATTCCTTCACCAGAAAATTTTCAATGAGGACGCTGTTCCAAAGAAGATGAAAACTTTTTCCTCGCAAGGTCTTCCTAAGAAGATAATAAAGAGCACTAATTTAAAAATGAAGGAAAACAAAACCAGTTGCAAATGATAACTGCAAGACCAACATTAGGTACCAAGTAACCATTTGGAAGGAGTGAGGGAGAACCAATTAGATTATTGCAACAATCTTTTTACGTGAACTAATGTTGATCCGTTATGTCCGGGTCACACTCAAGATAAGATTTAATATCATGAAGGATAAATGGGGGGGTTTGAGGAAACCCATAGGAATCAATAAGTACCAAACAAATAAGTCAAGTACTATTCGTTCTAACAAGATGTCTTGCTAGTTAAATGCAAACAAATAAAAACAGCCAGAAACAGGTCAAACCCAACATCAAATGATCCATGTCGTAACAAACTATTTCTGCCGGGCAAAAAATGACAATCATCTCCCAAACGAAATAGAATTACATAAAATTGCTATACAGAGAGGAAGTGAGAGTTGGAGAAAGGAAAGAATAGGCGAAGTTTCAGACTAACCAATTCTATGGTATAAAGATGGCAGTTTCACTACTGGAAAGACCAAATGTGTACCAGTCACACTCAGCATGACTTGTGATGATTTACTTGGGAATTGAACATTAGATTTAATGTTCTGTTAATTTAAGATAAATTGCACAGAAGATGACTGCTGAAAGTGACCATGCATATAGGATAGGCCTGCTGTTGAGGATTACTCTTAGGAACAAATGATTGTAATCCTGTTAACTAGCAATAGTAACAATTTAATAGCATTTTATTAGCGGAAACATGCACATTGTTATAACACCTTGTATCCCTGATTCTCGCAACAAATAAAAATGCTCATCTAAAACATGTGAATTAGGCATATATTTTGTTCATTAATAATACAAATGTACTATGAGTGAACATTCAAGACCTATTCCCTACTTTTTATCTAAGCACGTATGACTGGTATAACAAGTAAACTTTCAATTAAGGCTGCAAAATTCAAATCTAAAGAATAAAGGAGCATAAGCAACTGAACAAGCAGTCATATAACATCTTTAACTACATTAAGGACGGATCTCACTGGATTCACAATTCAACAGATCTGTTACGGGTAAAAGGTATTGCAAAATTACTGCATTGCATGTCAAGCTGTTTGGAAAAACAAGAAATACAGATTTAGTCTTAAGCAGTAGATCAGTCAAAGTTTGACGTTCACTACAACATTGAAGCTCAAAAACAAGCCGTATAAGCTCAAATCTAATAAAAAAAATGCCAAATCAATGAGATTTTTTAGCCATCTTGAACTCATATGACCATAATTACTAGAATTTAAGATCTTAAAAACATAACAGTGGAAATCAACCACAGCAAGCTTCAAGTACCTACAAACATCACAGATTAAAGATCTGACAACTACTAAACTGTATGTATGCGTAAAGAGTAAGAAATTTCACCACAAATAATGAAATTATAAACTGAAAAATAACCAAAAGAAGCAGATTTGTAAAGAATATATACACAAAAGTGAAAAATGATACCTAAACGGAGGAAATGGAGGTGAGATCCAATGGAGGTAAACTGAAAAGGACCGGACCTTTTCGGATGAGGGAAAAAAAAGGGTTTGCTTCACTCACTGGTGTGGGTGAGTGAGTGCGAGAGAGTTTAGGGGATACTAATATATATTTATAGAGAGAGAAAGAGACGGAGAAATCGAAATCGGATGCCACCCTCCAAAGAGATTCCTAATTTTTTGCGCTGCGCTGTAGGTCACGTTAATGTTCGACAGATAAGCACGTGATGTCGCGACGAATTTTGCTACTAAATAAAGCAATTGATTCATTTCCTTTTTAAAATACCGACAAAATCTATTATTCAGTTATTCTATTTATTTTGGGTCCTCATCTTATCTATTAATTTATGAAAAATGATACTCCCTCATTTTCGAATTATAAATTAATTTATGATATTTTTAAATTTAAAATTAATATAATTTAATTAATTTTTTAAAATAATAAATTTTATACTCCCTTCATCCCATGATAAAAGTTCTTATTACTATTTTGGGTAGTCCCATATTAAATGTCTACTTTCCTTTAATAACCAAAATTTTACACATTTTTTTCTATTATACGCGTAACATTAAATATCTCATATTTTTCTTATTCTAATTCTCTCTTCATAATTAATGACATATTATTATGAGCAATTTTGTCATTTTATTCCTCTTCTTAATATGCGTAAAAAATCCACCAGAATTTTTATCTTGGGACGGAGGGTGTAACTAATTATATTTTAGATAATTTATAATATTCATAAATGTATTGACATAAAATAAATAAATTTATATTAATTTTAAATTTAAAAATATTTAAAATTAACTTTTTAAAAATTAGTCTTGATCTTATAATTTAAACGGATGAAGTATATATTATTAGTATTTGTATAATTTTTTGTTGTTAATTACATGAACAAGTATCCGTGCTAATTTTTTTGAAATAATATGTTGTAAGTAGATTTTTCTTATAATTTTATCTAATTTCATATACCGACGTGTCTTACTAATTTAATTCGACACAAAACTGTCTAAGTAGATAACATAACTCATAATTTATTTTGAATGTTTATATTTGCACGCTCCATAATATGTAATAATGTTATATCAATTATATATATTAACACCCGATGACACACGTCGAGATAAATAAGAATTTTAAAATTTAAAGGATTAATAGAAAGATTAAAAAAATAATATTAAAAACAATATAGTAATATAATTAAAATTGCAAGAGCAAAAAGAAAAACAAAAAATGTGACACAAATACACAACGTCACGTTCCCAAAATAAGTATACACCACCCGTCCTAGGTCACCTAATATATGGTACAAAATTCAAATACAAACTTAATTAATACAACTGTCGTGTAGAATACCACAAAATATAGCTGAGTTTTTACACGGATATTGTCTCATATACAATATCCAAACTCAAATTCAATCCTCATTACATTTATTATCAAACTAAATAGTGAAGATTACTAAAATAACTATCTCGGATAAGGGTGTAAACGAGTCAAACCGGAGCGAACAGAGAGATACTCGAATTCAACTCGAAATAATAAATTCGTACTCGAATTCGGCTCGATTTCAAATTATATTTGAAAATTCTTACTCAGTTTCGACTCGATTCGAATATTTATTACTCGAATTTGATCCGACTCGACTCGAATATTTATTCAAACTACTCACGAGCTTCAAATTTAAGCTCGAATTTAAATTTACACATAATAACTAGTTTTATAATAAATATAATTATAAATTAAATTTGTTATTTTACTTAAAAATGAGAAAATATATTTATTATTATATTTTATAAATATAAAATCACAATTAAAATTAAAAACAAAACAAAATAATAACTAATTATACTAATTTGATTTAAATTTGTATATATTACTCCCTCTGTCCCATGATAAAAGTCTTTATTACTATTTTTGGTAGTATCATGTTAAATGTTCACTTTCCTTTAATAACAAAACTTTTACATATTTTTTTCTATTATGCCCGTAGCATTAAATATCTCATACTTTTCTTATTCTAATTTTCTCTCCATATATTAATAAGTATGGAGACAGAATATTTTGAATTGAATAGCTAGAAAGTCGCTCTCTCACCTACATTTGTGACGCCCTAAAATAGGTATACATCACCCATCTTGAGTCGCCAAATACATGGTATAAAATTCAAATACAACTTAATAATACAATTGTCGTGTAAAATACGATAAAACGTAAACTAAGAGTTTAATAAGAATATTGTCATCTAGACAATATCCACACTCAAAAGAGTCTTCTTTACATTTATTTTCACACTATTTAACAGAATAGTGAGGACTATTAATACTATCATCTGGACCGTCACTCCGTTCCCCGACTAGTCCCGGCTACGTTCTCATTTTCTGAAAAGAACAGTGAAAGAAAGGGTGAGCTCAACTAGCTCAGTAAGAAATATTATGACTAAGATAATGCAGAATAAATTATCATTAGTCTTCAACAGTGTTAAACTAATAAAATAAAATAGACATTAAGTTTAACTGCAGCGGAACATGCAATCCATTAAAAGAGTCAAGTAGAGAATAAAATCTACTATCTTTTATGATTTAAAAGCTTTTTCATCACTTTTATCACGAGACTCTACTTTAATAAATAATTCAGATCATCCCTCGCACTACTACGGCGAGGATATTCATTAGTATCACAACCACAAATTATCCATGCACTACGGCCAAGGATATTCGTGCATTCATCAATGGTCATGATCATACCAACAACTATCCATCAATGCACTACGGGCCAATGAGGACTTTTTCCATATCATTTGTAACATTACGGTCATGATTACACCGAATAATTTCTGGTCATAATCATACAAAGTCCATCTATGCACTACAGGCCACAGATGACTTTCAACATAATATAAACATGAGGATGATGACAGTGATATAAGAATTCAATAAAACAAGTTCAAGAATTAATTTATCCAGGAACTAATAACGTCCAAATTGTCAACAAAATACTTCTTTTCAGAGAGTAAAACTCAAGAGTGTTCGGGAGAATATTTCCATGAAAAGATCTTTGGATGAAGCTTAAATATCAAGGATATTCCACTAATTTCATGGAGTATAAGTCAAAACTTTAACCAACTAAGTATAATTAAAGAATTGGATAACAAAAGAAATCACCGAGGCACGCGATAGAATCGCGACACAAACAAAGTTATTCAACGTAATAATAAATAACGGAACCAACACGTATGTAATATTTCAAGCAGAATAATAAATAATGGAACCAGTCATGCGTAAACGCACGCATGTAATGTTCCAACAGAATAATAAATAACGGAACCAGTCATGCGTAACGCATCGGCTGAGGATGTTCCAATGTAATAATAAAATGGAATAACGAGAAGAATTTCACCATGTATGTGGTACTTGATGTAGACAAGTTATTCCAACATAATGATAAAGAATGGAATAACAAAATAATTTCACCAAGTATAGGGTAGTCGCGTATACAAAGTTATTCGATAGAATAATAAAGAATGGAATAATGTAATTTCTCTTCGCTTGAATAAGAAAGAAATAATACCCCTTACCTTAGTAGAAAATTGGATACCGCAATATTGTAGTAACAGAAGATTCTTCTTCTTTCTCTCTTATTCTCTTTATTCTTTCTCACTCTATAGCTTTAGTGAATTCGTGAAAAAATAATGAAGGAATTAAATTCTATTTATAAGCTTGGTAGAGTAAGGGTAAAATAGTCTTTTCGCCATAATTTATGACATCATCGCTTACATCATCAATCAAATGACATCATTGCTTACATCATCCTTCTGATGACATCATTGCTTACTTCATCGTTCTGATGACATCATCGCTTACATCATCAGAATTCAAATTCAAATTGTTCTCTTCCACCTCATTTTACTTTTATACCATGAATTTATTATAATAATGTTACCATTCAAATTATTAAAAAAAAACATATTATCATATAATCACATCATACTACCATAATATAATATTATAATAATATATTTAAATGAATTATTGATTTGATAATTTGAAATACTGTGTAATGACAATTATTGAATCAAAAATATCAACGTAGCAATTATTGAATCAATAAAATATTAAACAAGAATTATCGTGTAACAATTATTGAGTAAAGTGTCTTTCACGTAAGAATCAATAATTCAAAAAATACTATGCAAATACCGTAATGCTTTCTTGTGCAACAACGCGTGTTTCACGTATTTTAACCACTGTGTATATCCAACAAATTGTTAACAGTAACACTTCCGTCGTTTCTTTTATAAAAATATTTTGTCGCTTTTAACCTCGACAATAATTACATTGTGGGGTCCACTAATGATTGTGTCGTCGCACGAATATTCTCCGATAAAAAGAATATTCCCCAAATAAACGAATATTTTATAACAACTTGCGTACTTTGCAAAATTTATAAATATTACCCACAACTATAACATTATATCAAATTCATTCTATAATATTTAAAAATAATATTTATAGAAAAATCAACTTTATTAAAAAATTGGGGTCTTACAACCTCCCCTTCTTATGAAATTTAGCCCTCGAAATTAGTGGTACGATACTGGTATGTCGAAAAGGTAAGGATATCTTGATTTCATTTGATTCTAACTCCTGTGTCATTTCCTCAACATCGTGGTTTCTCCACAAAACTTTGACTTGAGGTATAACCTTGGGGCGTAGAATATGTTCCTTCTTATTCAAGATTTGAACATGAACCTCTTCATACGTCAAATCTTCCGCTATTTCATCCGGTTCTAACTCAATAATGTGGTTCGGGTCTTCCACATATTTACGTAACATGGATATGTGAAAAACGTTATGAACACGAGAAATATTTGGCGGTAAAGCGAGTCTATACGCCACAGTTCCTACTTGATCGAGGATTAAAAGTGGGCCAATGAATCGAGGATTGAGCTTTCCTCTCTTATTGATCTTGTGAGATTTTTATACGTTGTCGGATCGTTTAAATCTTTTCCGTAGTCATACGTACCAACTCTGGTCCCAATAACGTTGCTTCACCCACCTCATCCCAGCATACTGGAAAACGACACTTTCTTCCATACAACGCTTCGAATGGAGCCATGCCAATCTTGCTTGAATAACTGTTGTTGTATGAAAACTCCACCAACCGGTAAGAACTTGTGGACGCCCCCAAAATAGGTATACATCACCCATTTTGAGTCGTTAATAACATGGTACATAAACAACTACAACTTTATTAACACAATATGAAAACTGTGAGTTTAAATACAAATATTGCCGTCTAGACAATATTCACACCCAAATAAGTTCTCATTACAATTATTGGTATATTATTTTACAAAAATGGTGAGGACTACTAAAACAACTTTCTAGAATTATCATTCCACACCCCGACTAGAACTCGCTACATTCTCGCTTCCTGAGAAGAAAAATAGAACAAAAAGGAAAAGGATGAGCTCAACTAGACTAGTAAAGAATATTATGACTAAGATAATATAGAACAAATTATCGTTAGTCTTCAACAGAGAAAAATCGGATAAAATACAATAGACAACAAGTTTCAAATCAATATTCGCAGCGGAAATAATAATTCATAGAAAAGTTACGTAGAGAATGAAATCTACTTTTATCTATGAATTTAAAAGTTCATCATCAATATTTTATCCCTGTAACATCAATCAATATTCATCTTGAATCAAATATTCATCTTTGCACTACAGGCCAAAGATATTAATCAGTCATTCATGTTCATCTCAACACATGTACATCTTTGCACTACAAGCCAAAGATATTCATCAAAAATTCATTCATTTTTGCACTACAGGCCAAAGATATTCAGTAATACCATCATTTAGGACTGAGGATGATGAAAAATATTTTAAAGAAAACGAATCCAATTGAAACAAAAGAGTAAATATTAAGGATTCGTACTTTTAAAGCAATCAAGTTCAAAAATACTTCATTAATAATCATAGTGAAGTAAAATTCAAGAATGATCAAAACATGGATACAATCAAAGCTAGTATCCATAATAGATATTTTGGACAAAAACAAAAATTTAATTTTTCCGTGAATAGTATCGTATTCGTGAATAAAGTCAGATATCGTGAATAAAGGTCGATATCGTGAATAGTAATCTCGACACTAAAAAACAAGAATTTCACAAGAAAAATCTTACCAATAATCCCAAGCATAATGATATTAGAAGAAATAATATCATTTTTAAAAATAATATCCCTTACCTGAAAAGACAGACATTTCAAATTGTAGAATCTGAGGATATAGTCTTTGAAAGGAACTCAGACCAGATATAGAACACTCAAAGTATCAAAATACTCACAAGAATACGCCGATAATATAGAGAGAGAAAGAGAGAAAACTTCAGTTTCTGGTGTGATTTTTAATTCTAACATAAGCACCATATTTATAGGAAAATGATTAAAATACCAAAGCAGAAAATTTAATAAAATATTAATATATTTATATAAATTTTCCTTAGCCCACATTATTGGTATAGACATCAGCCACCAACCCACCAAAATCAAAAAAAACATTTTTGTTAACAAAATTATTTAAAACTTCCAAAAATTAATTATTTCGGAACTCTGGAACTTAAATAATTCATAATAAATAGCCCTTTTGTCAGAAAAATTCGAATCTCATGTCCTTTCCATAGGAAATTTTATTCTCTACAACTTTGCAGAAGAAAGTTTTTCCAAATTCCAAACAAAAATTGATCGAAATCCATAAACGGGCAATTTTACGGGCTATAAACCAATTTCAATCAAGAAATGGGGTCCACCGACATGTTTAACATATTTTAAACATTAATTGTAACAAAAATACTCCTCCTCCTCATATACTCATATATCCCACATTCATTGTAAAAATATCACCATTATTGTATTATTAAAATATAATAATATATTTAAATGAATTATTTATCGGAAAAGATAAAATAATAATTTTCAACAATTGTCACATTAAAAATTTTCTCCATTTATATCCACATGAAATGAATATTTTTCTTATCATATAAATCAATAATTAATTATTCACAAAATAATATTATGTAATCACAATATCTTGACAACCGTGCAGGTTCCAAAAAAAGAGAGGGCCTTCCAATAAGGATTTTCTCCTTACTGGCCAAGCAATTAGGTGACCAAACCTCTCCTTGAGATGTAACTTTCTAGACATTGCCAATAATGTTATCTAATAATATTATTCAAATAATATGAATTATTGATCCGATAATGAAAATACGCAGTAAGTGACAATTATTGAAACAACAATAATATAATATATCAATGTAGCAATTATTGAATCAATAAAATAAAATATTGAACAAAGAATTCATCGTAACAATTATTAAGTAATGCCTTCCCATGTAAGAATCAATAATTGGTGCAATATCGTGTTCTTTCGTGTTTTAACCACCGGTATTCCAACAAGATAATTCAGAATAACTACGTCGTTATTTATAAACAACTTATACTTGTCGCTTTCTTCATCCAATCGCTTTTCGTTATGGGCCCACATAAGGTCAAGGTATTGCATTTAATATTCTCCGACAAGAAGAATATTCCACGACCAAACGAATATTCTCCGATAAAAATGAATATTTTATAACCACTGCATATTTGAAATATTTGTGCATTTTACCCATAACTAACCACATTAATCAAATCAACCCTTACTATTTCAAAATAATAAATAGAGGAAATTTAATTTTATTTATAATAAGTTGGGGTCTTACTGACCTCCCTCCTTATGAAATTTCGTCCTCGAAATTGACGACGACACGGTGTTTCGAAAAGGTGAGGATACCTCGCTTTCATTTCCGTTTCCAACTCCGGTCATTTCCTCAATAAGCATGGTTTCTCCACAAAACTTTTAACATGTGGTATGACCTTTCAGACGTAAGACATGCTCCTTCCTATCCAAGATCTTGACAAGTACCTCCTCGTGACGTTAAGTCTTGGCTATCTCATCCGGTTCTAACTCAATAACGTGGTTCGGGTCTTTCACATATTTACTGCTACACGGATATATGAAAAATATTATGAACACGAGACATACTGGAGGTAACGCAAGTCTATAGGCTACATTTCCTACCCTCGGTCAAGAATCGAAATGGACCTAAAATCGCATCGTTGAGCTTTTTCTCTTCCCAAATCTTGTAACTCCCTTCCACGGGGCAACACGCAACAATACATAATCCCCAATATTAAATTTCACGTCCTTTCGATGAAGATCCGCATAACTCTTTTGTCGATCTTGAGCCGTTTGTATACGTTATCGAATCATTTGGATCTTTTTCGTAGTCATACGTACCAACTCGGGTCCCAACAATGTTGCTTCACCCACCTCATCCCAACATATTGGAGAGCGACACTTTCATTCATACAATGCTTTGAATGGAGCCACACCTATACTTGCCTGATAACTGTTGTTGTAGGAGAATTCCACCAATGGTAAATACTTATCCCAACTCCCTTTGAAATCTAGGACACAGAGTCTTAATAGATCTTCAAGAGTTTGAATAGTCCTCTCTGATTGTCCGTCCGTTTGAGGATGGTATGCCGAACTAAATCGTAAATCCGTGCCCATAGCTTTTTGCAAGCTAACCCAACATCGTGAAGTGAATGTTGGGTCACGATCCAAAATTATGGATATTGGCATGCCATGCAATCTCACAATCTCATTTACATATATATGAGCAAGAAGTTCAAGGGAATAAGTCTCCCGTATTGGCAAGAAATGAGCAGACTTGGTTAATCTATCAACAATAACCCAAATAGCATTTATGCCTTGAGAAACCGTGGGAAGACCAGAAACTAAATCCATGGTAATGTGTTCCCATTTCCATTTCGTAATCTCAAGTGGTTGCAATGGACCCTTAGCACTTGATGCTCCGCCTTTACACGTTGACAAGTTAAACTCCTCGAGATAAACTTCGCGATTTCTCTCTTCATATTGTTCCACCAAAATGTATATCAAGATCACGATACATTTTGGTACTTCTAGATGGATTCGCAAAATGGTGTATTGTGTGCCTCCATTATGATCTTGTTTCTTTAAATCGTAATCGTTAGAACACAAAGTCCTGAGTGGACTCAAGTATTCCTTCTTCATCGATTCTTGCTTCTCGAATAGCACCTCTTGTACTTTCTTCTTCATACGATCGCCCCGGTTCGTGACTTGAGCAACTTTAACTTCATCGATTAAAGTTGGTTCTATGCAGATATATCTTGACATCATCGCACTCGTTCCTCGTGATATGATCTTCTACTCAATGCGTCACCTACCACGCTTTGCTTTTCCGGGATGGTATTGAATGGTGTGGTCATAATCTTTTAATGATCGAGCCAACATCGTTTGTCGCATGTTGAGTTCCTTTTGGGTGAAGAAATATTTGAGGCTTTTATGGTCCGAATATATCTCCACTTTCTCTCCATATAGATAGTGCTCTCTAGATCTTTAATATGAAACGATCACGCTAACTCTAGATCATGAGTAGGATAATTCCTCTCATATTCTTTAAGTTGTCGTGAGGTATAGGCTATGACTTTCCCACGTTGCATGAGAACACATCCTAACCCTTTGCCTGAAGTATAGCTGTAGATAACAAATTCATCCGAACCAGATGGTATTGTCAGAACAGGTGCCGAAATAAGTCTCCTCTTGAGCTCTTGGAAACTCTTCTCGCATTCCTCTCTCCATATGAATTTTGTATCTTTCCGAGTCAGCTGAGTTAACGAAGTAGCGATTCGAGAAAATCCTTCCACGAATCTCCGATAGTAACCAGCTAAGCCCAAAAAGCTACGTACTTCGGTTGCTCCCAACTTTATATTGCCTCAATCTTCGTCGGGTCAACAGATACTTTATGTTTTGACACCACGTGCCCAAGGAATGCTACTTCCTCAAGCCAGAATTCGCATTTCTTCAACTTGGCATATAATTTGTTTTCACGAAGCCTTTGGAGTACCAGCTTCAAATGGTGCTCATAATCTTCACGGCTTTTGGAATATATGAGAATGTCATCAATAAAGACAACAACGAACTGATCCAAATAGTCCTTGAATACTCGGTTCATCATATCCATGAAAGCCGCAGGAGCATTAGTCAATCCAAAAGACATGACTAAGAATTCATAATGCCCATACCGAGTTCTGAAAGCAGTCTTTGGGATATCCTCAGTTCTAATCTTCAGCTGATGATATCCAGAACGAAGATCGATCTTTGAAAAGAATTGTGCTCATTTCAACTGGTCAAACAGGTCATCAATACGAGGTAACGGATACCTATTCTTGATGGTGACATGGTTCAATTTTCGATAGTCAATATAAAGTCGATACTCCCCGTATTTCTTTTTTTACAAATAAAAGCAGGAGCACCCCAAGGAGATGTCTTTAGATTTAATGAAACCGATATCCAACAACTCTTGTAGTTGGACCTTTAACTCTGAAGTTTAATATGAGCCATTCGATATGGGGTTTTAGAAATGGGATTTGTACATCAGTTCAAGATCAATAAAGAATTCAACTTCACGCCGGGGTAGACCAGAAGTTTTCAGAAACACGTCAGGAAATTTACTAACAATAGGAATATTATTCAAATCTGACGTGTCTTTATTCAAATTCATAACATGGGCTAAGAAAGCTTGACATCCATTTTTCAATAAACGAATAACTTTATGACTAGATATGACAGTGATTGATTTTAATGGTTTAGTTGCTTGAATTCGTACAACAAGTTGGTTAGGAATATGAAAACTAACAACCTTACGAAAACAATCAATTTTGGCATGATGAGTAGTTAACCAATCAATCCCTAAAATCACATCAAAAGCAAGTATCTTTAAAGAGATAAGGTCAACAGGTAATGTGATGGTGCCAACTTGGATCAAATAAGATTTATAAATAGTGGATGTGATGAAAGTTTCACCTAATGGAGTCTCCATAGATAAATCAAAGTCTAATTTCTCCAGAGTTAAGTTTAAACGTTGTGCACAAGCATGAGAGATAAATGAATGGGTAGCATCGGTATCAAGTAAGGTATAAACTTCGCAAGAATTTATGATTAGCTTACCCGTGATCACCTCGTTTGGGTTTCTCGCATTTTTGACCAGTAACGACAAACGCTCTTCCAGGAACCATTGACTTTGACTTTTTGGGGGATGACCTTTTGAGTCACCATCCTCATTTGGACTTGGTTTCGCTTACCATACAATCTCGAGCGATATGTCCTTCCTTTCCGTAATTATAACATACCTTGAACTGTTGTGGATGGTTTGGGCTAATATGTCTGCTTTCCAAGATTTATAAGATACGACCGGTGGTCGTTTCTCCTCCCTTAGAACCGATTCTTTCTTTGGTGTTGATGTCTTCACATGGTCATTGTTGAATATCCTCTTTTAAAAATCTCTTCCCGACTCGTTTCTTCTATTCTTATGGCCATGATTACCACCAGAGTGGTTACCGCCTTTGTCCGTATTCTTCTTTCTCTCATTTGGTTATCGTTGTTTCGATGATCGCCGCCACCGCTGAGATAATCCTCGGTTATGGTCCCTCGGTTGAACGTATTCGTTATCTCGCTCTAACAATTGAGCCCCGCTGACAACATCTAAATAGAGAGAAAATTTATGAGAAATGAGATATCGACGACGGGTTTCAAACCTCTCGTAAACATCGCGTCATACGTTCCTCATTCTCTACCAAATGAGGTGCAAAACTCGATAACTCGCAAACTTTGCCTCATCTTTGGGACACCGTCATGTTATTTTGTTCCATCTAATGAACTCCACTTCCTTCATACGATTTAATACTTTCGTGAAAGTACTTGTCATTGAAAAGTTTCTAAACGTCTCCCAAGACATCTTTGAAGTCTTGCGGACGGATGGGTATGCTTCATGATTTCCACGAGAATCGCCTCATTACGAAACATAAAGGTGGCGAATGGAACCTTCTATTCTCTCCGCATCCCAAGACATTGAATATCTTGGTGATTTGTTTGACCCACGTTTACGCTTTAATCGGATCCGCTTTTCCCGCATTCGGTGATCCCAACTCTTTGAATCTTGCTGGCCGTGATAAACCGCGTTGTTATCATTTCGACTGTATTTTGTACACGAAGTCTCCCTCGTCTCGATTTTTGTATGAATCGCAAAAGCTTCTAAACATCCCGTCGTTCATCATCTGCTCAGTGGTGTTGTTCATAGGAGGAACATTGCCAGCCTGTTGCATGTTCTCCTCGTTGGTGAGTAAAGGTGTCTCCATGGTCTCATTTACTCCACTGTTAACATTCTCAGTCGACATTCTCAAATACTGCCATAAAACAATGGTTAATTAAGAAATCAACATATCACATAATATCCCTATATATCGACTAACTAACAAATATAAGCTTAGTAGGACACACTAAGTGAAGGATTTACTCGCTCTCCCTCCTAGTTCTATTCCCCGATCTCGCCGGAGATCATATCCCTAAGCTTTAATACCAATCGTGACTCCCCAAAATAGGTATACATCACCCATTTTGAGTTGTCAATAACATGGTACAGAAACAACTACAACTTTATTAACACAACATAAAAACTGTGAGTTTAAATACAAATATTGTCGTCTAGACAATATTCACACCCAAATAAGTCCTCATTATAATTATTGGTATATTATTTTACAAAAATGGTGAGGACTACTAAAACAACTTTCTAGAATCATCATTCCACACCCCGACTAGAACTCGCTACATTCTCGCCTCCTTAGAAGAAAAATAGAACAAAAAGAAAAAGGGTGAGCTCAACTAGCCCAGTAAAGAATATTATGACTAAGATAATATAGAACAAATTATCGTTAGTATTCAACAGGGAAAAATTTGATAAAATACAATAGACAACAAGTTTCAGATCAATATTCGCAGCGGAAATAATAATTCATAGAAAAGTTACGTAGAGAATGAAATCTACTTTTATCTATGAATTTAAAAGTCCATCATCAATATTTTATCCCTGTAACATCAATAAATATTCATCTTGAATCATATATTCATCTTTGCACTACAGGCCAAAGATATTAATCGATGGTCATGTTCATCTCAACACATGTACATCTTTGCACTTGTGCCAAAGATATTCATCAAAAATTCATTCATTTTTGCACTATGTGCCAAAGATATTCAAGAATACCATCATTTAGGATCGAGGATGATGAAAATATTTTAAAGAAAACGAATCAAATTGAAACAAAAGAGTAAATATTAAGGATTCATACTTTAAACAAATTCAAGTTCAAAAATACTTCATTAATAATCATAAGTGAAGTAAAATTCAAGAATGATCAAAACATGGATACAATCAAAGCTAATATCCATAATAGATATTTTGGATAAAAACAAAAATTTAATTTTTCCGTGAATAAGGTCAGATTCATGAATAGTGTCGAATACGTGAATAAGAACTCCCTTTACATTAAAAGACAAGAATTTCACAAGAAAAATCTTACCAATAATTCTAAGATAATGATATTAGAAGAAATAATATCATTTTTAAAAAATAATATCCCTTACCTTGAAAAAGATCAGATTTCTAATTTGGAATAACGGATATATAAGGTCAAGGAACTCAGACCAGATATAGAACACTCAAAGTATCAAAATACTCACAAGAATACGCCGATAATATAGAGAGAAAGAGAGAAAAACTTTAGTTTCGATGTGATTTTCAATTCTAACCTAAGCACTTTATTTATAGAAAAATGCTTAGAACACCAAAGCAGAAAATTTAATAAAATATTAATATATTTATATAAATTTTCCTTAGCCCACATTTTTGGTCTAGACATCAGCCACCAACCCACCAAAATAAAAAAAAACGCTTTTGTTAATAAAATTATTTAAAACTTCCAAAAATCGATTATTTCGGAACTCCGGAACTTAAATAATTCATAATAAATAGCCCTTTTGTCAGAAAAATTTGAAATCTTGGGTCTCGATCAGAAACTATGTATACTGGCATACCATGCAGTCTTACAATCTCGTTTATATACATATGAGCAAGACGTTCAAGTGTATAAGTTTCTCGTATTGGTAAGAAATGAGCAAACTTGGTCAATCTATCAACAATGACCCAAATTTCATCTATGCCTTGAGAAACATTGGGAAGACTAGTAACGGAATCCATGGTAATGTGCTCCCACTTTCATTCTGGAATTTTAAGTGGTTGCAATGGACCTTTTGGTACTTGATGCTCCGCCTTGACTCGTTGACAAGTTAGACACCTTGAGATAAACATCGCTATCTCTCTCTTCATATTGCTCCACCAAAATGTATGATGAAGATCACGATACATTTTGGTACTCCTGTGATGGATCAAATCTGTGTGTCATGCGCTCCATCATGATTTTATACTTTAAATCGTGGTCGTTAAGAACACAAAGTCTAGAGTTGACTCAAGTATTCCTTCTTCATCGATTCTTGCTTCCTAAGATAAGACCTTTCTTGCACTTTCTTCCTCATACGCATCAGCTCCCGATCTATAACTTGAGAAACTTTAACTTTATCAATTAAAGTCGGTTCTACTTGTATATTCGCCATCATTACATGGGTCCCTTGAGTTTTTAACTCTATCTCTATCCTTTGCAAGTCACACAAAATGGGGCTGCGTTGTCAATATCGCACTCGATTTCGATATGATCTTCTACTCAACGCGCCACCACTACCACGCTCGCTTTTCCAGGATGGTATTGGATGGTATGATCATAATCTTTCAATAGTTCAAGCCAACGTTGTTGTCGCATGTTGAGTTCCTTTTGAGTGAAGAAATATTTGAGGCTTTTATGATCCGTAAAGATCTCCACTTTCTCCTCATACAAGTAATGCCTCCAAATTTTAAGTGCGAAAATAACAGCTGCCAACTCTAGATCATGAGTAGGATAATTCCTCTCATATTCTTTGAGTTGTCGAGAGACATAGGCTATGACTTTTCCATGTTGCATAGAACACATCCTAAACCTTTGCTAGAAGCATCCTTTGTAGATGACAAATCCTCCGAGGCAGATGGTATTGTCAGAACAGATGCTGAAATGAGTCTCCTCTTGAGTTCTTGAAAACTCTTCTCACATTCCTCGCTCCAACCGAATTTTGTATCCTTCCGAGTCAGCTGAGTTAATGGAGTAGCGATTCGAGAAAACCCTTCCATGAATCTCCGATAATAACCAAATTGTTCGAGAAAGCTACGTCTTGATTCATCGATTTAAGTTGCTCCCAACTTTGAATAGCTTCAATCTTTGCTGGGTCAACAGATATTCCATGGCTTGATACTACGTGCCCAAGGAATGCTACTTCCTCAAGCCAGAACTCGCATTTCTTCAACTTGGCATAAAGCTTATATTCACAAAGCTTTTGGAGTATCAGTTTCAAGTGTTTCTCATGATCTTCACGACTTTTGGAATAAATAAGGATGTCATCAATAAAGACGACCACAAAGTGATCCAAATATTCCTTGAATAATCGGTTCATCATATGTAAAATACCAAATTTTACGAATAAAGATTTAAATTTCTCATTTTTTTTTGAATATTATGGTGTGGATTTAATATAATGTTATAGTTGTGGGTAATATTTATAAATTTTACAAAGTATGCAAGTTGTTATATTCGATTGGTCGGGAAATATTCTTTGTGTCGGGAAATATTCGTACGACGACACAATCATTGGTGGACCCCACAACGGAATTATTGTCGGATTGAGAAAATGACAAAAATATTTTTATGAAAATAACGACGGAAGTTTTACCGTTAATACTGTTGAAACACTCGGTGTTAAAGAACATTAATATCTGGCGTGGTTGCGTAGTAGACACTCAGTATTAATTATTGATGCTTACGTGATAAGTCACTCACTTTTGTTTTATTGATATTATTAATGTAATAAAATGTAAAAGCTTTTTATATAAAAATGTAATACTTTTATAAAGTTATTCTATAAATAGAATATATTATATTCTATTACGCATAGTATTTTGCATAGTAAAATCTTTTTATATAAAGCAGAATACTTTTATAAAGTTATTCTATAAATAGAATATATTATATTTTATTATGCATAGTGCATATAAAGGCTCGTGATAGTATTTGTATAGTAAAATCTTTTTATATAAAATGAATACTTTTATAAAGTTATTCGTTTTATTAGATTATAAATAGAATATATTATATTTTATTTAAAAGATTTTGCTTTAAATCTGGACCGTCCGATTAAAAGTAAATCAATCTGGACCGTTCATAAATTAGTTACTATACAGTCCATTCTTCTATAAATAGAAGCTCATTCCTTCATTATTTCTTACTAATTTACTGAAACTCTAGAGAGAGAAACTATAGAGAGAATTCTTCTTCTTCTATAATCTTGAGCGTATTTCTTTGGAGTTTAAGAAAGCTTTGAGCATAGTGCAAGTTTTCTTCGAGTATATCCTCGCTTCTACCAATTGGAAAGACGTCTTTTCTTTCAAAGGTAAGGGATATTATTTGTTTGTCTAGTAAAGGGTATTATTGTTTTTCATATTCATGAATAAAACTTACGTTATTTCATTCTTTATTATTACATTGGAATAACTCAGATATCTGTGATCTACCCTATTCTTGGTGAAATTCTTCATTATTCCATTATTTATTATTCATTGAATAACTCATACATCTACGCCAAGCACCGCATACATGGTGAAATTCTCGTTGTTATTCCATTCTTTATTATTCATTGGAATATCATGTTTTGCGCTTTTACTGTGGGACCTAGTTCCGTCTTTATTATTCATTGGAATATCACATACATGCATTTTACGTCGGACTGGTTCCGTTATTTATTATTCTGTTGGAATAACTTTGTCTATCAAGCATCGCATGCATGGTGATTTCATTGTTATTCCATTCTTTATTATTCGTTGGAATATCACTCGCATGCGTTTTCTTGGGACTGGTTCCGTTATTTATTATTCATTGGAATAACTCGCCTACATCACAATCACCGCATGCATGGTAATTTCGTTGTTATTCCATTCTTTATTATTACATTGGAACATCCCGCTTGCTTGTAATTTTGCTCGACTGGTTCCATTATTTATTATTCTATTGGAATAACTGCTATACATCACAAATACCGCATGCATGATGATTTCTTTTGTTATTCCATTCTTTATTATACTTAGTTGGTTAAAGTTTTGACTTCTATACTCCATGAAATTAGTGGAATATCCTTGATATTTGCGCTTCATCTAGTATCTTTTCATGGAAAATATTTTCGAGCATTCTTGAATTTTACTCTCACAAAGAAGTATCATGTTGACAATTTGGACGTTATTAGTTCTGGATAATTTAATTCTTGAACTTGTTTTATTGAATTCTTATATCATTGTCATCGTCTTCATGTTTATATTTTGTTGAAAGTTATATGTGGCCTGTAGTGCATAGATGGACTTGGTATGATTATGACCAGGGATTATTCGGTATAATCATGATTGTAATGTTACAAATGATGTGGAAAAAAGTCCTCATTGGCGTAGTGCATTGATGGGACGCTTTTGGTATGATTATGGCTATGGATTCTCTTCGCCAAGGGGTACAAAGATGAATTGTTTTATGGCATGATCAGGACCGTTGATGAAAACAAAATTATCTTTGGCCCGTAGTGCATGGATAATTCGTGGTCGTGATACTAAATAATATTCTTGGCCGTAGTGCAAGGATGAGGTGGATTATTTATTAAGTTGAGTCCCAGCGATAAAAGTGATGAAAAACCTTTTAAATCATAAAAGATAGTAGATTTTATTCTCTACTTGACTCTTTTAATGGATTGCGATGTTCACGCAGATTAAACTTGATGTCTATTGTATTTTATCGGTTTAACATTGTTGAAGACTAATGATAATTTATTCGCATTATCTTAGTCATAATATTTCTTCTTGGGCTAGTTGAGCTCACCCCTTTCTTTTATTATTTTCTTCGTGAAATGAGAACGTATTTGGGACTAGTGGGGAGCGGAGTGATCGGTCAGGATGATAGTATTAGTAGTCCTCACTATTCATTAAATAGTGTGACAATAAATATAATGAGGACTTATTCTGAAAGTGGATATTGTCTAGAAAACAATATTTGTATTAAAACTCACAGCTTCCTTGTTGTATATTAAAGATTGTATTTGTATTCTGTACCATGTATTTGGCGACTCAGAATAGGTGATGTATACCTATTTTGGGGGCGTCACATCATATCCATGAAAGCAGCAGGAGTATTAGTCAATCCAAAAGACATGACTAGGAATTCATAATGCCGTCATCGAGTCTCGAAAAGCCGTCTTTAGAATGTCGGTTGGTTCTAATCTTCAATTGGTGATATCCGTAACTAAGATCAATCTTTGAAAAGAATTTGGCTCCTCATAATCGGGTCAAACAGGTCATCAATACGTGGCAATGGGTACCTATTTTTGACGGTGACATGATTCAACTCCCGATAATCAATACAAAGTCGCATACTCCTATCTTTCTTTTTCACGAATAGAACAGGAGCACCCCATGGAGAAGTACTAGGACGAACAAAGCCCATTAACAATTCCTGCAGTTGGTTCTTTAACTCCTGAAGTTCAATATGAGACATTCGATATGGGGCTTTGGAAATGGGTTTTGTACCGGGTTCAAGGTCGATACAAATTCAATTTTATGCTCTTGGGGTAGGCCAAGAAGTTCTTTAGGGAATACATTAGGATATTTATTAACAATAGAAATATCATTCAAAACTGACGTATTTTTGTTTAGATCCGTGACATGAGCTAAGAAAGTTTGACATCCGTTTTTAATAAACGAATAGCTTTATGGCTTGAGATGACAGTGATTGATTTTAATGGTTTGGTTGCTTGAATTCGCATAATAGGTTGGTTAGGAATATGAAAGCTAATAACCTTACGAAAATAATCAATTTTTGCATGATGAGTAGTTAAACAATCAATCCCTAGAATTACGTCAAATGCAAGTATTTTCAATGAAATAAGATCGACAGGTAATGTGTGGGTACCGATTTGAACCAAACAAGACTTATAAACAATGGATGTAATGAAGGTTTCTCCCAATGGAGTTTCAACAGATAAGTCAAGGTCCAATTTCTCCGGAGTCAAATTTAAACGTTGAGTGCAGGTAGGAGAAATAAAAGAATGGATAAAACCGGTATCAAATAAGGTATATACTTCGCTAGAGTTTATGATAAGCTTACCCGTGATGACCTCATCCGGGTTCCTTGCTTTCTGGGAGGTTACGACAAACGCTCTCCCTTGAACTACCGGTTTTGTTTTGTCTGAGACGGCCTTTAATGCCTCCATCCCAGCTGGACTTGTCTTTGGTGCACAACAAAATCGGGCCAGGTGACATTCTCTTCCACAATTATAACATGCTTTGGATGGCATCGCGCAGTTTGGACTGATGTGTCCCTCTCCTCCACATTTGAAGCATATGATAGGTGGTCGTTCTCCTTCCTTAACGACAGGTGTTGATGCTAACGTCTTTCCATCATTGTTGAATCTCCTCTTCTTGAAATGTCCATTCTTATTGTTTTGGCCATGATTACCACCGAAGTGGTTACCATTTCTGGCATGTACGTTGATTCCCTCTACGCTTATTGTCACCGCTTCACGATCATTATCACCGGTATTATCATTTTCTTACCGCTCTTTTTGGTTGGGTTGACTCATTATCGCGCTCCAATAACTGAGCCTATTAACAACATCTGAATACAAACAAAGTTTATGAGAGATAAGATATTGATGTATCTCGGGTTTCAAACCTCTTAGAAACATTCGCATCATTCTCTACTCATTATCAACCAAATGAGACGCAAACTGGGATAACTCGGCAAACTTGGCTTCGTACTGTGACACGGTCATGTTGTTTTGCTCCAGCTTGATGAACTCTACCTCTTTCATGCGACGAATACTTTCGGGAAAGTACTTGTCGTTAGACAGTTCTTGGAACTTCTCCCAAGACATCTTCAGTGCGGCAGGTTGAGTACGCTTTACAGATTCCCACCAGTAATTTGCCTCTGTCCGCAACATGAAGGTGGCAAAGGGAACCTTTTGCTCCTCGGAGCATCCCAAGACATCAAATATCTTGTTGATCTGCTTTATCCACGTCTCCGCCTTTAAGTGGTTTTGGCTCTCTAAAAACTCTGGTGGTCCCAGTTCCTCGAATCGCTAAGCAGTAACCATCCGAGAGTTGTCGTTGTTTTCACCGTATTTTGGATGAGCCGCTTTCTTTGCTCGATGTTGCATGAATCAGATAAAGCCTCCGAACATTTCATCGCTCATCATCTAGTCCGTGTTGTTGTTTGCCTGAGGATTGTCGCCTTCTTAATGCACATTATCCTGATTATTGATCCGTGGAGACTCAACGGTCTCCTGTGCTCCATTGATGTTCTCAACATTCTCGGATGTCATTTTCAAATACTGCCACAAAACAAGGGTTAATTAACATATCACATATTATCCCTATACTCTCACCGACCAATTAAATACCAAATAAACTTAGGTAGATCATACTAGCGAAAGAATTTCCCGTCTCACCCCTCTTAGTTCATGTCTCACATCTTAGCCAGGGATCACATCCCTAAGCTTTGATACCAACTGTGACGCCCCCAAAATAGGTATACATCACCCATCTTGAGTCGCCAAATACATGGTACAAAATTCAAATACAACTTAATAATACAGCTATCGTGTAAAATACGATAAAACGTAAACTGAGAGTTTAATAAGAATATTGTCATTTAGACAATATCCACACTCAAAAGAGTCCTCTTTATATTTATTTTCACACTATTTAACAGAATAGTGAGGACTACTAATACTATTATCACGGACCGCCACGCCTGCTCCCTCGACTAGTCCCAAATACGTTCTCATTTTCAAGAAGAACAGTAAAAGAAAGGGTGAGCTCAACTAGCCCAAGAAGAAATATTATGACTAAGATAATGCGTAATAAATTATCATTAGTCTTCAAATGATGTTAAACCGATAAAATACAATAGACATCAAGTTTAATCTGCAATGAACATGCAATCCATTAAAAGAGTCAAGTAGAGAATAAAATCTACTATCTTTTATGATTTAAAAGCTTTTTCATCACTTTTATCGCTGAGACTCGGCTTAATAAATAATTCGTATCATCCCCGCAGACTACTACGCCAAGGATATTCATTAAGATCACAACCACAAATTATCCACGCACTACGCCAAGGATATTCGTGCATTCATCAATGGTCATGATCATACCAACAACTATCCATCAATGCTTTCACGGGCCAATGAGGACTTTTTTCCATATCATTTGTAACATTACTACCATGATTACAATCGAATAATTTTCGGTCATAATCATACAAAGTCCATCTACGCACTACATGTGCCACAGATGACTTTCAACATAATATAAACATGAGGATGATGACAAAGTGATATAAGAATTCAATAAAATAAGTTCAAGAATTAATTTATCCAGAACTAATAACGTCAAATTGTCGACATGATACTTCTTTGTAGAGTAAAACTCAAGAATGCTCGTAAGAATATTTTCATGAAAAGATCTTTGGATGAAGCACAAATATCAAGGATATTCCACTAATTTCATGGAGTATATAAGTCAAAACTTTAACCAACCGAGTATAATAAAGAATGGATAACAAAAGAAATCACCGTGCACGCGATAATCGCACAAACAAAGTTATTCAACGTAATAATAAATAATCGGATCCGTGTCACGCGTGAACGCATTGCGTACGTAATATTCCAACAGTAATAATAAATAATGGAACTGTGTCATGCGTAAACGCACGCAGTAATGTTCCAATGTAATAATAAATAACGGAACCAGTCATGCGTGAATTTAACCGAAGCGGTATGTTCCATGAGTAATAATAAAATGGAATAATGTAAGAATTTCACCACGTATGCGAAGATGTAGACAAAGTTATTCCAACATAATGATAAAGAATGGAATAATGGAAGAATTTCACCAAGTATAGGGTAGCCCGTGACATACAAAAGTTATTCCAACAAAATAATAAAGAATTAAATAATGTAATTCTCTTCATGAATAAGAAAGAAATAATACCCCTTACCTTAGTAGGAAATTGGATACCGCAATATTGTAGTAACAGAAGATTCTTCTTCTTTCTCTCTATTCTTTCTCGCTCTATAGTTTTAGTGAATTCGTGAAAAAATAATGAAGGAATGAGATTCTATTTATAAGCTTGGTAGAGTAAGGGTAAAATAGTGTTTTTGCCATAATTTATGACATCATCGTTTACATCATCGATCATATGACATCATCACTTACATCATCGATCATATGACATCATTGCTTACATCATCGATCAAATGACATCATTGCTTACCTCATCATTCCGATGACATCATCGCTTACATCATTAGAATTCAAATTTAAATTGTTCTCTTCCACCTCATTTTACTTTTATACCATGAATTTATTATAATAATGTTACCATTCAAATTATAAAAAAAAACATACTATCATATAATCACATCATACTACCATAATATAATATTATAATAATATATTTAAATGAATTATTGATTTGATAATTTGAAATACTGTGTAATGACAATTATTGAATCAAAAATATCAACGTAGCAATTATTGAATCAATAAAATATTAAAAGCAAGAATTATCGTAACAATTATGAGTAAAGGCCTTCTTACGTAAGAATCAATAATTCTAAAAATATCTATGTAATACCGTGTGTTATCGCAGTAACAATGCGTATTCTTGTATTTTAACCACTGTGTATTCCAACAATTGTTAATCAGTAACACTTTTCGTCGTTATTTTCATAAAAATATTTTTGTCGTTTTCTAACTCTGACAATAATTCCGTTGTGGGGTCCACCAATGATTGTGTTGTTGTACGAATATTCTCCGATAAAAAGAATATTCTCCGACCAAACGAATATTTTATAACAACTTGCGTACTTTACAAAATTTATAAATATTACCCACAACTATAACATTATATCAAATTCATTCCATAATATTTATAGAAAAATCATCTTTATTAAAAAGTTGGGGTCTTACAACATTATTACGGACAATTTTGTCATTTCATTCATCTTCTTAATATGCGTGAAAAGTCCACCAGGACTTTTATCCTAGGACGGATGGAGTATAAGAGAATGTATCGAACATTTAATTGAATATGTATTAACCGAGTATGTATCGAATCACAATAAAAAATTCGAGTAGTTTGAATCTTAAACGAGTCGAGTATAACCTTGCTTAGTAACTACTCATATTTTTATTCGAACTATTTTTAATGCTCAGATTTGGATTATATTATTAACGAATTCGAGTCTCGCTCGTATTTTTTTGAATCGAGCCCGAACTGTGTTGGCTCGTTTACAGCCTTAATCTCGGACCATTATTTCGTTCCCCGACTAGTTTCAGTTACGTTCTCATTTTCTGAAGAGAATAGTGAAAGCAAATAAGAGATAAATATAATTACACAATCGGTTAGTAGTTAGAAAATAAGAGAACTAATATTTCTACGTATATAAAAAATAATATTTTCACATGATCTCTCACATTAATAGTGAGTGAGTTACACATCTGTGTGAGACTTATATAAAAATATCATTTTAACATGTAAAATATCAGTTTTCTAGTACAATTCATATTTCTTAATTTTATCTTAAATTTATCAATATTACATGTTGCCATTTGATGATGTAAAATACTAATTTTGAAATAATCTTTACACATATTATACTATACTATTCCATCGGATAAAATATAAATTTTTTACTACAAATAAATTTATTATATTTAAAATTTATTTTTAAAAGTTAATAAAAGTCTTGATATTTGGAACAAAAAATTATTTCAAATTATTAATCTCAAAAATATCTTAAATAATTTATCGTAATATTAATTGAGTAAATCTGATGTAATAGAATAGAGAGTTTGTCATTATACTATCATCTTTTTGATCTAAATAGTTCAACTATTTTAATATATTTAAATGTATAAATTATCACCCAAAGTGTGCATAAACAATTAAAAAATTTCATTTTAACATCGATAATTGCGATCCAGACGTGCTTTTACCAATATCATAATGGGCTACTTTCAGAGATATATATATATATATATATATAATAAATGTTTAGCTAGTTACTAAACATTATATCACCCAAGTTTCTTTCAAATGCTAAAAGTTCAATCAGAGGGAGAACCAGTGCAGCTATGGACATGCTCCACTGTATTAGATTACAAAGAATATCAAGAATTAGAATATATATCAAATTTTACACGGTCGCTACAAGAAATGCTGTAAATATATACACAACTACAGTATAAACTATGAACAGAAAATGAAAACAAAGAGTACTAGGGTATGGGACTCCATGTCCTTATACTGCTGCCATTAGGACATTACTAACCAGACAGCTGCTTCAGAATTACAAGGCAAATGGCCTTCAAAGATGTCTTGTTGGCGAATAAACCATAATCTTTAACAAACTTGTATGTCCAGAATATCTACCTGTAAATCCATTCATTTGCACGGCCTCCAGACTCGTCCATGTCTATAAAAATGCTGACTGCCTGCAGCAAGTTTTAGGAACAAATGATATTTGCTTAGGCTGTAAAAATTCACTAAACCCTCCTTACAGAGTACCACAGAACTACAGAGTTAGCTGCATTTGTCGATCTATAAATCTGCACTCTTGTTCAGTATGAACATAAACAATCATGCATGTGCATTTGTACATGAGATTTCTTGCCTTTTCCATTGAAAGCAAATGGAATGCTGAAATATATACATCAATAAATTTACCTTTCCTATCCGGGGCCTCTCCTTCGATATTATTAGGCTATTCCGAATATGTGAGACAGCTCCCCAACATTTCAATGTGTTAGCAACATCATCAAGCCTCAGTAGATACTCTTCTTCAGTTAGTGGAAAAGATTTCTGAGAGTTAAAGAAGATTGAATGTGCTTCAGATGATATATGCAAAATAAGGTTCAGAATATCAAACAAACACTGAAGGATCCATTTCCATAACTTATGGCTTAAAATGGTATGAAGCTTTATCAATTTCTGAGATGCAGCATATTAAACATTTCTGAAATTACTTATAACATATTGATGTAACACTAGCCCGTGTAAATCAGAGATTGCTAGTAGAATAATTTTCTCACCTGCTCCACGTACTTCCACATGACATTCATAGCAAGGAGATTTCTTCCCATAAATTCCTACATCAGGGTATGCAACACCAACATGTTAAGTAATGGAACGGAGTCCTAGAATTCATTTCAGCTGCAAAACTTAACAGAAGACAAATATGGTAGAGAAGATAAAAATTTTAATATATCATGCAGTTTAAATGCTTATCAACAGATGGCTACTCTACACAGACGCTAACACTATAAAGTTCTGAGAAATAAGTCTGATCTGCTTAATGCTATTAATTAAAAAGATTTGTACCAAGGACTGGACAAATTCAATTGTATAATTTACTTTTCATGTGATGTCCAAGCACCCTTTACTATTTCCTACAATGAAATTTTCCGCATAAATAAGCACCAATAAGACACACACATTGATGTTCCTACGAAACTAAATTTGGAGAACTAAAAATAATCAGTAAAACTGATAAACCATACCTTCTTTATTAGTTGAACGTCATAGGACCTTCCATACTTATTCCTAATCAGAGTTGCCAGGTCTAGCCCACTAAAAGCAGAGTCATCTGTACCGACGATTCTCTCAAGATTTTCTCGGATACTTTTGCTATTTACCTGTGATAATAAACTTGGGAAGCTTATTCCAGTTCCAACCAAGGTGAATTATATAAAGTATGTAATATACTTCATAAATAGGGTATGCATTACATATGCTCATTTCGGTAATAACTATTAGTACTGTATACATCTAGGAGAAAATACAATAGTAAACACAAACAGACAGCATAGGTATATGCTAGCTATATGTGAATAGAAAGCACCATACAATTTCGCACTCTTGAATACATAAAATTCTATACCGCAATCTGCTAACCATTTTAAGAAGAATCAAAACTTCAAAAGTGCAGCTCAGCACTTAAAAATTCAGACAAAAATTATTACAACTAAAAAAGCACAACTTACATCTCCAGCTTTGGCTTCAGGAGATTCATCCTTATCAGTTTCGTCTCCAGAGTCATCTGGATCCATCCCATCATTCACTGCACTAGAAAAAATGCGCGACCAATTTTTCCTAGTACTTCTATTGGAACCACGTACAAGGTACTGTCCTTGAAGAAAAATCAATACCTTGGAAGGAGAATTAGGACCTGAATACCCTAAATATGAAACATTACAACACCTTCCCCTAAAAAGATGCTCCCGAACACCTAGAGGCCAAGTACAAGGGAGCCTCACTTGGATACTCGTCATATCCAGAAAATTACTGATTCATTCACAGATATTAAAAACTAGTTATTCGGACTGTTGAAACTTTTAGAAGGTAAGTACTAACGCTAGTATAGCTTTGTATGAAAAACTGAATGCTGCATATTCAAAGATAATACGACAGTCCTCTTAAGTTTAATAAGTACATGTGGCATAGATACTCTTTCTGTGAGATTGCTAATTCACCTGATGGGAACAAATATATTTGCTGTAAATAAACCCCTACTTGATTGACATCAATAAAATGAAATTGCACCATAATGAACTCGAACATACAATATAATTAGATGGCCCCTGAAGATTTGCAAAGCATGTATGACTACATCTGAAACATTCTAAGAGGGATTATCTTCAGCATTGTGCCACATGTTGATAGTTGCACTTTACAGTTCTTCTTGATTTGCACCCACATAATGAACTTGAGTAGTAGAAAATCAAAAGATAAAAATTTAACCTTTGATGATGACAGACCAAAACAAAATAGAAAAATCTGGGTTTTGTTCACTTGTCAAAAAAATAATAAATAAAAAGTCTGGGCTCTGCTCAATCAATTGTCTAAATAAATTCAAATTATTCATTTCGGCTTCTGAGTACCGAGTAAATTTGTAGATTTCCTTTATATCTCATCCCAAGAATCAGTATATCTAAAAATCAAAACAGAGTGTTACACACAAATAAAGGTTAATACCGGCTCAAGAACAGAAGCAATTTTTTGACAATTATGAAAGAGAACGAAATAAAATGAAAAGGAATACACAAGTGTGGAGAGGAAAGAACCTGGTGCAGTATTTTAGTGGGCAGATGAGGCTGCAATCTGAGAGAAAACCCTCAAATATTAAATCTCTCTGTTTGACCAGCAGAAGCAAAGAATACACTGAATAGATGATTATTTGAGAATACCTCAAGAAATTCAGATGGAAGAGAAACAGTTGTGGGTGTACATGGATGGGGATAGAAAGAGCAGGAGGGCCTCAGCTTTGAGAAGCAACGGGTTTGAGTTAAGAAGCTCAACCGTAGCTTTTGATTACTTTCTTGTGGAAATGAGTTGACTATTATTACTCCAATATTTTCTTCTGTAATACTCAAATTCATACCCACCCTTGTAAAAAAACAGTTGGCCCTCCTTTCTTTATTTTTTTTATTTACTTATTTAATGTTAATCCATTATTTTATTTTTATTTTCTTCAAAAAAGTTTAAAAAGTCCAAATCTATTTGTCTTTTTTTCCTATTCAATGCTATTTTTAACATTATTTTTTAAAATTATCCTCATTTAACTTTAAAAAAAATCACTGAAAATAACATGTCAATGTATTTTTTTTTCAAGCTTGGAGTTGATACCATCCCCACATCTCAGTTTCTTACTAATAAAAACACCTTGGTTTCATCCGGTGGAACATTCGTGCTGGGACTTTTCAGCTCGGATCGGATCGGATAGGATAATTCCAGCAGGACCTGGTTCTTGGGTATATGGTGTTGGTGATGCTCCAAAATTCATAGTTTTTTCATAGTCCCATATCATCTATTTTGAAAACATTTCTTGTGTATATTAGTACATGTTGGCTTGAATTTAGTAATTTGTTTGGAAACAAAGGATGGGTTCGCGCGTAAGGATGGATAAAGAGCTGAGCGCTAGGTCAAGCGGGGTGAGAAAGGCGGCTTATGAACAAAACAAATAGGACTCTCTGCTAATTCATAGATCATCCAATATGTTGTTTTAGCTGTACACCCAGTTTCACACCAAACATCCTTTATACAAATTATTTATATATTTACTCGAGGCTTGTTTTGAATGAGAATGGTGTGATGCAGCGGTTTACATGGAACAAGCATACTCATAAATGGAGTCAACCACGAGATAACTGTGATTTGTTTGCATCATGCTATGGGTATGGTAACTGTAACATAAATAAGTCTCCGAAATAAGACCTAATGGACATGAGAGTATCAAGTGAGAGTGGGCAAGATATTTGCATAAGGATGGCTTCTTCTGAACTAGGTAGGTAGGTATATATGACATATTCATCGTTCTTTCTGCAAATAAACTGAGATTCTAACTAGCTCCCACTTGTTCATCTAATGCATATAATTTCAAATAGTAATAGATTAGGTTAAAATTCAATTTCTATGTTTAGTGAAATTGTTGGATAAAAAGGAGGGCTTTCATAGCTTTTCAAACATATGCACTCTCAATCTTTTGATATTAATTTAGAATGAGCAACAGTTTTGTCTACAGGCTCCAAACAATTAAGGAAAAAAGGAAAAGGATGGGAATCGGCTTGGCATTAGTGCTTCTAGTAGCCCGAAGTCAGTCTGACCTTGTTGTATGCGAGAATGAAGAAGAAAGCAAAGAAGCAACAGCAGCTTGAACACCTACAGAAAGAAAGTACGTAAATCAAATGAGTAGTGTTGGACCATGATATTTTATGTAGTGGACCGAACGGATTGGACTGAATTCTTGGGTTAATCCATTGGATCTCCTTTTATTGGGCCCAACCAGTTGGGTCAAGACAATGGATTATGTTTCCTGGGTCTTTAAGGTATTGGGCCGGATCAGTAAGCTGACCCATCAGATGATTAAATATCTACATTTTCAAGCTTTGACTGATAATGATGAATAAGATAGTTGTTGAGTGATATGTTTGCAAGACATTAATGTGGATGTGATCCGGTCACGGTGGCGTGATGAAGAGCAGGTGAGAAGAGGAAGTAGCGATTTTAAATGCGCAATTTGAGATCACCGAGGTGGGGGATCGTGTCAATTAGGTAGTGGATGGCATGTTAAACGGGCCTAAAAATATATGAGGGCAAAGGCATTACACAAGAAAAAGGTAACTGATATTTTATCTCTCTTAATACACTAGATATTTTTATCCTCCATTGTTAACCTTGTGATCGCTGTCAGACGACTCTCGCCGAAGTTATCCCCGACGGTCGAAGCCGTCAAGCTTTTGGTGTTGTCGTGTTTATTGTGCAGGATCAAACGCGTTTTACGTGATTGAGACGTGGGGAAGGATCTTGGCGTTAACAAGTAGCTTATTTTCTTCTGTGCCGTTTGTTTTATGAGTGTGCGCACTATTTTCTAGATAAAAATATGTTCATTTATTTCATTCAATATCTTACGTTGCAGGTATCAAAACGGAAGATCTAGAGTTGCCATTGTTTAATTTAACCACAATAGCGGAACTTTTCAATAAACAATAAGCTAGGAGAGGGTGGATTTGAACATGTTTACATGGTAACTACAAAAATAAAACCCCTTAAAGCTTTTGCAAATAGAAATTCTAAAGTTTTTATGTATTGTAAACATTGTACACAAAAAGCTGTAAGAGGGATAAGAAATAGCTGTAAAGCGACTTTTTGTATATTCTGCACAAACTTGATGAATTTAAGAATGAAGTTGTTTGCATTACAAAACTTCATCATTGGAATCTTGTGAGGCTACTAGGATGTTGCATTCAAGAACAAGAAAACATGTTGATCTATGAATAATGCCTAACAATAGCTTGAACTCTTTTCGTTTTGGTTTGATTCTTAAAATCATAATGAATTAGCTTTTAGCATAATATCTTACCTTCAAGTCTTTTGTTTAGCTGAAACATCAAATATTTTGAGCAGATCATACTCAAAGTAAACTATTGGATTGGCCGAAACGCTTTAATATTATCATTGGGACTGCTCGAGGCCTTCTGTAAAACCTCAAATAATTAATAAATGAAATTTAATTTCCTCTAATTATTATTTTGAAATAGTAAGGGTTGATGTGATTAATGTGGATAGTTATGCGTAAAATACGCAAATATTTCAAAATAAGCAAGTGGTTATAAAATATTCAATATTGTCGGGGAATATTCGTTTGGTCGTGGAATATTAAATCTTTCTTGGGAATATTAAATTACGACAGTATGAACCATGTGTGGGCCCTATAACGGAAAGCGATTGGAGGAAGAAAACGACAAATATAAGTTGTTTAAAAATAACGGCGTAGTTGTTACCATTTACACTGTTGGAATACCGGTGGTTAAAAACAAGATACATACTGTTGTTGCACAAGAAGATACTGCAGTATTGCACCAATTATTGACTCTTACGTAAAGAAGGCCTTTACTCAATAATGGTTCTGATAATTATCGTCAAATATTTTATTAATTGTTCGTTGATATTTTATATATTGTTGTTTCAATAATTGTCATTACACAAGTATTTTTCATTATCGAAGCAATAATTCATATTATTTGAATAATATTATTAGATAACATTATTGGCAATGTCTAGAAAGTTTACATCTAAGGAGAGGTTTGGTCACCTAATTGCTGGCCAAGAAGGAGAAATTCTTATTGGAAAGCCCCTTTCCTGTGAGGCGCCTGGTTGTCAATATTGTGATTACGTAATATTATTTGTGAATAATTAATTATTGATTCATATGATGAGGAAAATATTGATTTTATGTGGATATAGATGGAGAAAATTTTTAACGTGACAATTGTTGAAAATTGAAATTTTATCTTTTACGATAAAATAATTCATTTAAATATATATATATATTATTATATTTTAATAATATAATAATGGTGATATTTTTACAACGAATGTGGGATATATGACTATACGAGGAGGAAGAGTATTTTTGTTGCAATAAATGTTTAAAACATGTTAAACATGTCGGTGGACCCCATTTATTGACTGAAATTTGATTATAGCTTTGTAAAATCGTCTGCTTATGGATTTTTTGGTCAATTTGCATTTGGAATTTAGAAAAACTTTCTTTACGCAAAGTTGTAGAGAATTGAATTTCCTATAAAAACTCATGAGATTTGAATTTTTCGACAAAAAGGGCTATTTATTGTGAATTATTGAAGTTCCGAAGCTCCGAAATAATTGATTTTTGGAAGTTTAAAATAATTTAAATAAGAAAAACGTTTTTGGCATTAATGGTGGGTCTTGTATGTGATGTTAATGACTGATTTCAGTTCTTCAAATGTTGGCATAGGAATATTAATTAATATATTATTAATTTATTAAATTTTTTCGCTTTGGTGTTCTAAGCAATTTCTTATAAATAGGTGCTTAGGTTAGAATTGAAAATCGCAATTAAAGCTGAAGTTTTCTCTCTATATTGTCGGCGTATTCTTATGAGTATTTTGAGTATTGCTATACGGTGAAAGTTCAAGTTATAGCTTTATATCCAAAGATTCCAGGTTAAATCTTGTCTTTCCGAGGTAAGGATATTTTTTTTCGTAATGATATTATTTCTTCAATATCATTATCTTTGAAATATTGATCTCAAGTTTTTATCAAATTTAGAACTTTTGGTGTCTGAGTTCTTATTCACGATATCAAGACTATTCACGATATCGATAATTATTCATCGAAAAATGAAAATTTTCCTTTTTCGTCAAAATATCTATTGTGGATACTAGTTTTGATTGTATCTATGTTTTGATCATTCTTGAATTTTACACCACTATGATTATTTTTTGAGGTATTTTGGGCGTGGATAAAACAAAGTACGAATTCTTAATCCTTAATCCTTAACCCAAACGAGGTGATCACGGGTAAGCTATTTATAAATTCTTGTGAAGTTTATTCTTTACTAGATCTGGGGTGTTACCCATTCATTTATCTCTCCGCTTGTGCTCAACGTTTAAACTTGACTCAGGAGAAATTAGACTTTGACCTATCTGTGGAAACTTCGTTAGGAGAAACTTTCATCACATCCATCGTTTATAAATCTTGTTTGATTCAAGTTGGCACCATCACCTTACTTGTTGACCTTATCTCTTTAAAGATACTTGCTTTTGATGTGATTTTAGGGATTGATTGGTTAACTACTCATCATGCCAAAATTGATTGTTTTCGTAAAGGTTATTAGCTTTCATATTCCTAAACAACTGTCTGTTATTTAATTCAAACAACTAAACCATTAAAATCAATCACATCATATCTAATCGTAAAGCTATTCGTTTATTAAAAAGCGGATGTCAAGCTTTCTTAGCCCATGTTATGGATTTGAATAAAGACACGCCAAATTTGAATAATATTCTGTTGTTATTGACTTTCGACGTATTTCAAGAAGAACTTCCGGCCTACCCCGTAACGTGAAGTTGAATTCTTTATTGACCTTGAACACGATACAAAGCCCATTTTTAAAACCCATATCGAATGGCTCTATTGAACTTCGGGAGTTAAAGGTCCAACTACGTGAGAATTGTTGGACATCGGTTTCATTTGGCCCCTAAGACATCTCCTTGGGGTGCTCTCTGTTTTATTCAGTAAAGAAGAAAAGCGGGAGTATGCGACTTTAATACGACTATCGGGAATTGAACCATGTCACCATCAAGAATAGGTATCCTCTACCTCGTATTGATGACTTGTTTGACCGATTGCAAGGAGCACAATTCTTTTCAAAATCGATCTTCGATTTCGGATATCATCGGTGAAAATTAGATCGAGGATATTCCAAAGACGCGCTTCGAACTTCAGTATGGGCATTATGAATTCTTAGTTATGTCTTTCGGATTGACTAATGCTCCTGCGGCTTTCATGGATATGATGAATCGAGTATTCAAAGAATATTTGGATAAATTCGTTGTTGTCTTTATTGATGACATCCTCATATATTCCAAAAGCGTGAAGATCATGAGCACCATTTGAGCGCAGTACTCCAAAGGCTTCGTGAAAACAAGTTATATGCTAAGTTGAAGAAATGCGAGTTACGGCTTGAGGAAGTAGTATTCCTTGGGCACGTGGTGTCAAAACAACATGGAGTATCTGTTGACGGCGAAGATTGAAGCAATACAAAGTTGGGAGAACCAGAAGACGGTGGATCAAGACGTAGCTTTCGGGTCTAAATTGGTTATTATCAGAGATTCGTGGAAGGGTTTTCTCGAATCGCTACTCCGCTAACTCAGTTGACTCGGAAGGATACAAAAATTGCTTTGGAGTGAAGAATGCGAGAAGAGTTTCCAAGAGCTTAAGAGGAGACTTATTTTAAGACTTTTTCTAATAATACCATCCTGGTTCGGATGGATTTGTTATCTCAAATGATGCTTGGGCAAAGGGTTAGGATGTGTTCTCATGCAACATGGGAAAGTCATAGCCTTTATGCCTCATGACGACTTAAAGAATATGAGAGGAATTATCCTACTCGTGATCTAGAGTTGGCGGCCCGATCGTTTTGCATTGCTTAAAGATATGGAGGCACTATCTTTATGGGGAGAAAGTGGAGATATATTCGGACCATAAAAGCCTTAAATATTTCTTCACTCAAAAGAAAGAACACAACACGCGGCAATGACGTTGGCTTGAACTATTGAAAGACTACGACCACACTATTCAATACCATCCCGGAAAAGCGAGCGTGGTAGGCGGCCGCGTTGAGTAGAAGATCATATGCGAGAACAGGTGCGATGATGTCAAGTATACGCGTAGAGCTAACTTTAATAGAAAAAGTTAAGGTTGCTCAAGCCACCCAACCGGAGTCGATGCATATGAAGAAGAAAGTACAAGAAGGTGTTATTAGGGCGTTTAGAATTGATGAAGAAGGAATACTTCGAGTCCACTCCAGACTTTGTGTTCCTACGATTCTGATTTGAAGTACAAGATCATGATGGAGGCACACAATACACCATTTGCAATCCATCCTAGAAGTACTAAAATGTATCGTGATCTTCAACATACATTTTGGTGGAACAATATGAAGAGAGAGATTGCAAAATTTATCTCAACATGTTTAACTTGTCAACGTGTAAAGGCGTAGCATCAAGTGCCCAAGGACCATTGCAACCACTTGAGATTACGAAATGGAAGTGGGAACACATTACCATGGATTTCGTTCTGTGTCTTTCCACGGTTTCTCAAGGCATAAATGTTATTTGGGTTATTGTTGATAGATTAACCAAGTCTCGCACATTTCTTGCCGTCACGGAGACTTATTCTCTTGAACGTCTTACTTAGTATGTATGTGAATGAAATTGTGAGGTTGCATGGCATGCCAAGATCTATAGTTTCGGATCGTGACCCAAGATTCACTTCAAGATTTTGGGTTAGCTTGCAAAAAGCTATGGTATGGAGTTACGATTGATTGGCAAGATACCATCCTCAAAGCAGACGTCTGATCGAGAGGACTATTCAAACTCTTGAAGATTTATTAAGACTCTGTGTCCTGACTTCAAGGCGGTTGGGATAAGTATTTACCATTGGTGGAATTCTCCTACAACTTGATGATTATCAAGCAAGTATAGGTGTGGCCCCATTCAAGCATTATATGGACGAAAATGTCGCTCTCCAAAGGTATGTTGGGGACGAGGTGGGTGAAGCAACATTGTTGGGACCCGAGTTGGTACGTATGACCACGTAAAAGATCCAAATGATTAGACAACGCATACAAAACCAAGACAAGATCGACAAAAGAGTTATGCGGATCTTCATCGAAAGGACGTGGAGTTTAGTATAGGGGGATCATGTATTGTTGCGTGTTGCCCCATGGAAGGAGTTATAAGATTTGGGAAGAGAGAAAGCTCAATCCACGATTTATTGGTCCATTTCAAATTCTTGACCGAAGTAGAAAATGTAGCCTATAGACTCGCTTTACCTCCAAGTATGTTTCGTGTTCATAATGTGTTTCATATATCGTATTTCGTAAATATGTGAAAGACCCGAACCACGTTATTGAGTTAGAACCGGATGAGATAAGCAAGAAGACTTAACGACGAGGAGGTACTGTCAAGATCTTGGATAGGAAGGAGCATATGTCTTACGACAAAGGTCATACCACAAGTTAAAGTTTTGTGGAGAAACCATGCTATTGAGGAAATGACACGGGAGTTGAAAGCGGAAATGAAAGCGAGGTATCCTCACCTTTTGAAACACACACGTCGCACGTCAATTTCGAGGACGAAATTTCATAAGGAGGGAGGTTGTAAGACCCCAAATAATTAATAAATGAAATTTAATTTCCTCTAATTATTATTTTGAAATAGTAATGGTTGATCTGATTAATGTGGATAGTTATGGGTAAATTAGGCAAATATTTCAAAATAAGCAAGTGGTTATAAAATATACATTGTTGTCGGGGAATATTCGTACTGTCGGGGAATATTAAATGCGAATGCCAGCCTTGATAATGTGTGGGCCCATAACTAAAAAGCGATTGGAGGAAGAAAACGACAAATATAAGTTGTTTAAAAATAACGGCGTAGTTATTACCATTTACAATGTTGGAATACCCGGTGGTTAAAAGAGCGATGTCTGGCGTTGTTTGCACGACAAGATAGACACCAGTATTGCACCAATTATTGACTCTTATGTAAGAAGGCACTACTCAATAATGGTTACGATAATTACTATTCAAGATTTTATTAATTGTTTGCGTTGATATTTTATATTGTTTGTTGTTTCAATAATTGTCATTACTACAAGATTTTTCATTATCAAGCTAATAATTCATATTATCCGAATAATATTATTAGATAATATTATTGGCAATGTCTAGAAAGTTCGCCTAAGGAGAGGTTTGGTCACCTAATTGCACGCCAAGAAGAGAGAAATTCTTATTGGAAAGCCCCACTTTCCAAGGCCGCCACAGTTGTCAATATTGTGATTCTCGTAATATTATTTGTGAATAATTAATTATTGATTCATATGATGAGGAAAATATTGATTTTATGTGGATATAGATGGAGAAAATTTTTAACGTGACAATTGTTGAAAATTGAAATTTTATCTTTTACGATAAAATAATTCATTTAAATATATATATATTATTATATTTTAATAATATAATAATGGTGATATTTTTACAACGAATGTGGGATATATGACTATCTGAGGAGGAAGAGTATTTTTGTTGCAATAAATGTTTAAAACATGTTAAACATGCTCGGTGGACCCCATTTATCGAATCGAAATTTGATTATAGCATTGTAAAATCGCTTGGATTTATGGATTTGGTCAATTTCTCATTTGGAATTTAGAAAAACTTTCTTCCGCAAAGTTGTAGAGAATTGAATTTCCTATAAAACTCATGAGATTTGAATTTTTCGACAAAAGGGCTATTTATTGTGAATTATTGAAGTTCAAGTCTCAAATAATTGATTTTTGGAAGTTTAAAATAATTTAAATAAGAAAAACGTTTTTGGCATTAATGGTGGGTCTTGTATGTGATGTTAATGACTGATTTCAGTTCTTCAAATGTTGGCATAGGAATATTAATTAATATATTATTAATTTATTAAATTTTTTCGCTTTTGGTGTTACAAGCAATTTCTTATAAATAGGGTGCTTAGGTTAGAATTGAAAATCAGACTCAGAAATCAAGTTTTCTCTCTATATTGTCGAGCGTATTCTTGTGAGTATTTTGAGTATTCTTTATCACGGTGAAAGTTCAAGTTATAGCTTTATATCCAAGATTCCAGAGTTAAAGATTGTCTTCCAGGGTAAGGGATATTTTTTTTTCGTAATGATATTATTTCTTCAATATCATTATCTTTGAAATATTGATCCAAGTTTTATCAAATTTAGAACTTTTGGTGTTTCGAGTTCTTTTTATTTACGATATCGACACCTTTATTCACGATATCTGATTATTCATTCACGAATCGACGACATTATTCATCGAAAAATGAAAATTTTCTTTTTCGTCCAAAATATCTATGTGGATACTAGTTTTGATTGTATCCATGTTTTGATCAATCTTGAATTTTACACCACTATGATTATTTTTTGAGGTATTTTTGGGCGTGGATAAAACAAAGTCACGAATCCTTAATCCTTAATCCTTGTCATTTTGTTTCCTTTGGATTCGTTTCTTTAAAAAAAAAAATATTTTCATCATCCTCGGTCTTAAATGATGATATTATTGAATATCTTTGGCTGTAGTGCAAAGATGATTGATTTCGATGAATATCTTGGCCGTGTAGTCAAAGATGAATGATTCGATGAATATCTTTTGGCCCGTGGTCACAAAAGATGAAGCAGTGTTTAGATGAAACATGACTAATTGGTGAACGCCCTGGCTCAGTAGTCTGAGGATGAATATATGATTTCGGATATATATTGATTGATGTTACAGGATAAAAATATTGATGATGGACCGTTAAATTCATAGATATTAGTAGATTTCATCCTCTACGTAACTCTTCTATGAATTAATATTTTCCATTCATGCAGTATTGATTTAAAACTTGTTGTCTATCAGATTCTATTAAATTTTTTCTGTTGAAGACTAACGATAATTTGTTGTATATTATCTTAGTCATAATATTCTTTCTTTGGCGCTAATTGAGCTCACCCTTTTCCTTTTGTTCCATTTTTCTTCTTAGGAGGCGAGAATGTAGAAAGCAGTGGGGAATGGAATGATGGTTTTAGAGAGTTGTTTAGTAGTCCTCACCATTTTTATAAAATAATGTATCAATAATTATGATGAGGATTTATTTGTATGTGGATATTGTTTAGATGGCAATATCTATATTTAAACTCACAGTTTTACTGTTGTAATAATAAAGTTGTAATTATTTCTATACCGTGTATTGACAACTCAAAATGGGTGATGTATACCTATTTTGGGGGTGTCACCCTTCTTTATCTTCATATTCACGAATAAGTATCATTCATAGCAGCCCATTGCGCCAGTAAACCATGTCAAACAGACACCACAACAGTTGACCGGGGATTCTTTTATCTGACCACATCTCCGAAAATTGTCTCCATACCAGCCCATTTTGCCTTTTGAGGTAAATTGATTTCGACACTTTTGATTCGATTGTTCAGATGATTGATTAGTTTCTGCGAGTAAAAATCTGAGTTTTTTACTGCTTATTACTGTGCTTAGATGAATTGGTTGAATGAGATAGGTATGTTACCTTTCCTTTTATTGGTGATAAACATTGCAATGCTGCTAGTTGACTTTGTAATCATGTGGATTCGTAAGTATTTTTTGGTTTGAATAGATGGGATTTACAGTTTGTTACTACTTTGATGCTTATTGTAATGGGGTTGATAAAAAGACTTGATTTTACCACTTTTTGTGTATAAAAAAGAAGTTATACTTTATTCTAATTGGTTTAATTCTACTTTTATATGCAGGTTTGATCAATGACTATGTTAATTAATGACTTTATTAGGCAGAATTTCCCTATAAACTGCACCATAAAATATATGCATAATGGAATGTTTCTCAGCTTATACATAAGGGATGAGTCTCATCTTTTAAGACTTTCTATCTCTTTCCTTCACAATATTTACTAGATGCAAGGAGCAACAGTAGCTCAGCTTTGCATATTGTAGTAATTTATTAAGGCAAATTGTTACTGCATGGTTGATCAGCCTCCATTACATGAATAATTGCATAGATAATCATGTTAAACCCACATTATTTTCCATATGATTTTTTTGGTTTTCTTCACAGGTTTTGTCAACTCGTCTTGGTAGAAAGCCTGAGGATATCATAAAGTTGGACGCAAATGAAAACCTATATGGCCCACCTCCAGAGGCAAGTCATAGCTTCCAGAATACTCCTGTATATGAATATAACTTATGCCATTAGTATCAGAGATGTTTTTGGACTATTTATAACAAAATCAACCCCTTTTAGCTGCACACACAATTTTGACTCTTAATTAAATGTTTCCTTTTGGATGTCCTTATTGAAATGCATGTAGGTTTTTGAGGCTTTGGGTGCAATGAAATTCCCATATATATATCCTGACCCTGAAAGCCGTAGACTACGTGCAGCCCTTGCTGAGGATTCTGGCCTTGAGTCTAAATATATTCTTGCAGGCTGTGGTGCAGATGAGCTCATTGATTTGATTATGCGGTCAGTGATATAGTATACTGGGCTTAGATTGCAAAGTGCACTGCTCTTAACTTTTATTCTTGCACAATCCCGGTTATGTTATATGTTTTTATCCCAAATGTTCTGTCTGGCTTGATATTTCAATTGTTTTTGGTCTGCCTGTATTGCAGATGCGTACTGGATCCAGGTGACAAAATTGTGGACTGTCCTCCCACATTTACCATGTATGAATTTGATGCAGCTGTTAATGGTGCACTTGTAATCAAGGTTAAAAGACGACCTTATCTTCTACTTCATTATTTCATCTCCATTCAAATTCTGTACACAGTTTTTTACTCTTAAATGAATGGTTTTCTGGCTTTATTCTTCAATTTCCATCTTCAATATATGACTTGTACATTTGCTTTTATATGCATTATGTCATTGTTGTCATACCTTCTCAAACGTGCATAACGTCATTTGCTGCCATCTAATTAGCAGTACCCCGGAAGTCAGATTTTAGCTTGGATCTGGAAATGATTGCTAAAGTTGTTGTGCAGGAGAAACCAAAGTGCATTTTTCTAACTTCTCCTAATAACCCAGATGGGAGGTAATTTGCACTCCATACATTTTTTGCTGTTTACTTTAATCTAGTAACAGTATATTATTAAAACATAAAAATGACACTGAAATAAATTAAAATTCAGCTCTCTCGTGTCTGACCTATTAAAAGAACATTTTTTTTCTTCAAATAATGTTCTATACTTGGACCTTTAACAGTCTGCATCACTTTGAATGTCTCTAGAGAGAACTCTTATAATGATATTTTATCCATCTGCCTCCACATGTAACTCATTAATGCTTTTGGTCAAGTGGCTTGTAAATTTGGGACACAATTATGCATAAATATTCTGTTGTGCAGACAGTTACTTTGAACAAGAAATGTGAGACTGAATGTGTCATGCTTTACTGGGATTTCAAGTAGGTTTTGTTTTAATATGTGAATATTGCCATCTAATCTGACAGTATAATCCATGACGAGGCTCTCTTGAAGATACTTGATCTTCCAGTACTGGTTGTACTGGATGAAGCATACATTGAATTCTCGGGAATCGACTCCAAAATGGGATGGGTGAAGAAGCATGAGAACCTGATTGTCCTCCGGACATTCAGTAAAAGAGCTGGTATGTTTATAAGCCCTTGCTTTACAGAACTACAAATTATTTTGATTGGGACAATTTGGTTGCCACCCCCTCTCTTTTTTGTCCAGCAAAAAGATATTGTCAACTGTATGCCCCCCACCCCTTGGCTGGTCTGCTAATTGGGTTACAAGAACTTTATTAAAATTAAATGGTCAGGAATGTAGAAGAAAAGGGCACCCTTCCCCTAGTACAAAAAAGATGCTTAAATATGGTCAAATAAGACAATACAGCTAACCTTGCATGAGCTCTAGCCTCCTGCAATCCTTTTTTATGAGTGACACTTACTACGCAGTACCCGTACTACTTGTTATTTGCAAGGTGTCAAAATTGTGTCCATCAGCAAGTGAACTAGAACTGTAGGACTGGCAAAACAGAAAATCTTGGTCTTTCTTTTCTGTTGCATCTGTAGAAAACCGTAATATTCCACAGAGTTTAGTCTGCAACTTGGAGCTAGTTTCTGTTGTCCGAGCAAGTGCTAAAGTCTTTCTTGGCCTTTCGGCTAAGATCAAGTGTTTTCATAAATTTATAATGATGATTGGAGTTTTTTTTATTTTATTACAAAGATGACGGATATTATCACATAAATCAATTCTCATATGGACTGTAGCATACCTCAAATGTATTTACTTAACGTCACTTTAAATACAAAATTATATTCTTAAATTGTGAATAAATATAACATTAGGGTTAGCTGGACTTCGTGTGGGGTATGGAGCGTTTCCGCTGAGCATTATCGAGTACCTTTGGAGGGCAAAGCAACCTTATAATGTGTCTGTTGCTGCTGAAGTTTCTGCATGTGCAGCATTAAAAAATCCCACGTATCTGGAGGTATCTTATTTATTCACTGCTTCTGGTTTTAAATTTTTCCTACAAAATTATCTGCTCAATTTATCTCTCTAAGATAGTACATTAGTGTTCCTTGGTCCCGAGAAACCACTTCTGGTGCTAATGAACAATTTCTAACAGAATGTTAAAGTGGCTTTGGTGCAAGAAAGAGAGAGGCTGTATAGGCTTTTAAAAGAAGTACCATTTCTCAATCCATATCCAAGTTACTCGAATTTCATTCTTTGTGAGGTTTCCTCTGGAATGGATGCTAAGAAGCTGAAGGTATAATTTCTTATTTGGTTACGACAGCTGGTAGACAAGTCTTGGTTCAGCAGAAAATATTTTGCATTGCGTTCATCCATGAATTTTGATACGTCTGTTAATGGTTTTCCATGATTGCTTCATGGTCTCTGATTTATTTATTTTTATTGTTTTGGGTGAGTTCCAGAGAGGTTTCTATGATCTAGATATTTTTCAAGTTAGCTTCTTTGACTTTTATCTAAAACCATTATATACCGCAATCTGATTTGTGCTGTTTGAATTAATTTCTTCTATGGGATGGAGTGTCTTGAGCATGGCCCAGATTAATTTGATTTCATATATCTATCAAGTATTTGGTTTTACAGATTTAGTCGAGTATGTTTAATGAAATTGCCATTAGGGTTATGCTGCTACAATATGCGCATTTTCATAAGCCAGTATGAGGACACACTATATGTGATAAGTGAAGGAAAAAAAAACATAATGAATTTGACCAAGTAAACTGAATTGAGTAGTTAAGATCCTTAATTTCCCTTGGTTGCAGTCTTTCAGTAATAACATTACTAATAGTAATTTATATATTATTTTACAGGAAGATCTTTCAAAAATGGGTGTGATGATTCGTCACTACAACAACAAAGAATTGAGTGGTTATGTTCGTGTCTCTGTTGGGAAGCCTGAGCAAACAGACGCCTTAATGAACTGCCTCAATAGAATAGCTTAGCTTAATTATTTCAATCTTATCACCAATTCTATTTTTTATCATTTGCGATGGAATCATTCAAACCAATGTAATGTAATTTAAGGTTTTGTACTCTCTTTTGTGAATTAAAAATTAATATGTTGGGTTATAAATTATTTTTATCAGTAACGAACACAATTTAGCAGTAATACCACAATATATTTCAACTTTCTTGCGTAAACATATGGTGCAACGGTCAACTACAGTATTAGCCATTACTTTCATTTTCGTTGTTTCTCATGCGGACCTACCCTATAATTTTCTAACACGCCGTTTCGAGTACTCAAAACGTTACGGAACATCTCGTTAACGTTGTCAGTTAAACCGTCCAACCCCTCCGACAAACTATCTGTTACCGTCTTCAGCTCCTTAACGGCGCTCTTCAACCGTTCCTTTTTGACCACCTCATCCTCCATCAAAACACCACCGTCGATGAGCTCACGCAAAACACTCGCACGCGTTACCACGTCATCAATTTCCGTCAATACAATTCTTCTCTCCCCGTCAAAAACCGCCGACTGTAGGGCGTTTACCGAGCCCATAAGTGTGTGAATCCATCCTTTAGGCTGTCTTCTATAAAGATAATAATTACAAAATGTATTTTTGGGTTATGGTCCATCCGGCGTTGAAGCTGTGTTTTATTGTTTTTGACTATTATGCTTGGATGTAGACATGGCGTGCTGCTTGTTACATGTAACTGCTGTATTAGGCATAAAAATTTCAAATAAGATAGGGCATTGCTATGCTTTTGTGTGCAGTTAAACATACTATAAAAGCCTGCATGGACTTTAAGTTTGTGTGCATATAGAGAATAAATTTAGAGACTTCATTAATCAAAACAATAATTTCTTGTGTAGAAAAGGAAATTGTATTGGTAGAAGTGAGTAAAAAAATATAGGGAAGCTGAGGAGTTCACCTAATCATGAACAAGTGGAAACGTAGTCAAAACGAGGCACTTATCATAATGCAGCCCTACAGAAGCGTATTAAACTTGTTCTTATACATGTATTTGATTCATTTGAAATACTATTGAAATCCATTTAAGTTGTTCGTCAACGAATGTTTTATTATTTATCACGTGTCAGAAATTTGAGTGATTGTATACACGAGAGACAATGTGACCATCTAATGTTCTAATCTTTTCAGTGACATCAGAATACTAGATTGGCTGTTTGCAAGGAACTGGTATCTTATCATCTGCACCATCTAAATAGTCCATAGCTAAATATGTACACACAGTCTTGCATATCTATTGAACTTCACACTTTTTACAGCTTAGGCAGATATTTACTTATTTATAATATAAGTTTAATCAATTGCAGGCGGGAAGATTTACCATTTTATAGACCACACGTGGACTGTTTAGACCAGTCATATCAAGGCAAATTTTTGTTCCGAGTGACCAATTAAGGTCTTCCTGTGCAGAGTACTTCTGAATATCTTTAAGTCATCAGACAGTAATTGGTGCACTGTGGATGATATCTGGCCTTTCTCAAGGTAATGCATTTCGCAGTACAGGTGATGGCAGATGTTCATGTATACATGGTCGTGGATTGGGGTGAGAGCTGTATCAAAACTAAGGATATCAAGAAAGGAGATGCACCATGTAGGTGCAGTTCCTCCTGTATTTCTTCCTGACCACTCTCGACCATTGAAGGCCTTAGTTTATGGGTTTGCAGCACTGAAAAGGCAGTTGGGAGGAAGAGTGCTGAAGTAGGAAGAATTAGGCACAGGGAGATTTGACATCGTAAAGTTTGAGTTCAGTTATGAAACAGCTCGGGTCAAATTCAGAGTCCGAAACAAATCTTGGGTCAAATCCGAATCAAATCAATCCAAATAACGCCTTAAACCACTGGCCCAATAGTATCTTCTTGGATCATATTAGCACACCACAGGCTCACTCAAAATGTCATGACTGAAGGTACTATTGTTAGCAACTTAATTCCTTATATACATACAATTTTTTTCCATATCGGGATAATAATACCACCAGCCTTCGTGTCTCCACCTCTGACAACTCTTTGAGAGTCAGCTCTGATTTCATATGAAACAAACTGGGCCAAATCCAGAGTTCGGAACAAATCAATCCACTGGTCTAATAGTATGTTATTGGGTCAAAATGTCATGACTGAATGTACTATTGTTAGTAATTTAATTCTTTATATACATACAAAATTTTCTCATGTAAGAGTGGGTTGTTACAAAGTTAGGTTGTGTGACCCATTGATTATGCCCGGGAAAAGAGTCATCCCCTTGGTGGGTAATTTAACCTTTTTTGTCAGATTGATAGCTTTAACTAAACTCATCTAAATTATTACTAATGAAATGATTTTATCAAAAATATGTCTTTTTACCTAGTGAAATTTTTTGCTTTGATTGCAGACAACCATGAAAATTAGTTTAACAAGAATGACGGTGAGGCATGTTATTAGTGGTGTATGATTTTTGTACTTGTCCAGCAAAGGAATGAAGTGAAGCTTGGATATCAAGCAATGGATCATAATCGGAACTCCAACGAGAGAAACCAAGTTTATTAATATGGTCCTGCATCAGGTTTATCCTCCTGTACTAACTGAATTACGCCGAGGTGCTTGGCATATTGCAAGTCATTTTTGAGTAACAATTTTTGACTTATTAAAAAATGACTTACAAGTCATTTTAAAATAAGTAAGTTTGACCAAATATAAAGATTATTTTGTTTTTATTTTAATAGTGTTTACATTTTATTTTAACTTATAAGTCATTTTAGTCAAATATCTTCACGTTTTTATTTTAACTTAATTTTTGACTTATAAGTCAAAAGGGTGTCAAAACACTTTTATTTATAAATTACCACTTAATATAACTTATAAGTTATTTTTAATTTTAATTTATAAGTCATTCTAAAATAAGTCATTCCCGAAAATACCAGCGTATGAGAATATACCTTAGATGACATTTTAATATTTTATAGCGAAAATACCAATGTATGAGAATATGCACAAGAAAAAAAAAAGATGTTGCCCTTATACAAAAACTCATTATTTTAACGAAAATGTTTTTCAAGAAATTATTTTGATAAAAACAAGAATTATATTGTATTTCTCCGTTCTAGGATTAAGTTTGACTTTCAAAGAATTAAAATCAATTTAAAATATTTTTAACAAAGTTGATGTAATTTATTTAATTTTTAAAAAATAATAAATCTTATAATTAGTAATATTATTCAAATAAGTAGTTATAATTTTTATAATTGTATTATTTAAAGTTAAAATCAAAAAATATCTTTAACCGAATATAAATAAAAAATAAAAAGGAAAAGAAAAAAGAAGGTGCGCATGCTTGTCACGTGACATGGTACAATGTTCAAATCCCATTTGTGTATTTTTACGGAAAGAAAGGAAGAAAGAGACGGATAAGGTTTTCATCAGTGAGGACTGAGGCCGAGGGGGATGTCTTCTTCTTCTTTAGCTTCTCTATCCATTCTTCCAAGGGCTTCATTGGCCTATTCCCAACAGCAGCAGCTTTTCTTCCTCCATCCCAAATTGGTGTGCATAAGGCCGAAATACTACCAGTCTCTAACTTTTGAAGCTAAGGCCAGAACCAGGCAAGACAACCGAATCGCTCGCCATTCTCGTCTCCGCAAAAAGGTTTTATTTTTAAAAAATATAGTCTTTTATTATCTCTTCTTCAACTTACCTTCCCCAAGCTGATGCAATCATAGTCGTGTTTATGAATTCGGTAAGAGTTTTTATAATCACAGGAAAAGAACTGAAAATGTATAATAATGTGCACCTATTTTTATTATTTGAATTGGGTAAGTTACTAACTGGAATAATTTTGATTTGCACCGCTATTTTTTGGCAGTAGAATTCTGCATTTCAAATTACATATGCCAAAAGTGCAGCATCTGGATGGGCTATGCTTGTATGTTAAATTTGAGAGTATTTGAGGAACTCTTATCTGTTAGCTTACCCTGTTTCTACTTGGAATCTCATAAAGGTTGATGGTATCAGATTTCCTTGTTAAGGGGTGGATCCATATAATATGTGCATATTCATCTCAAATGTCATCAAAAGTTATAATATGGTTGTTTAAGGATAACACAACAGGTGGTTCGTATGTATCTAACAAACCTTAGTTTTGGACATAGGTTTTAGTCCTTCCAAATGGCTAACTTGCTGACAGGTGATGATCTGGAAACAAAATGAATATAAGATTCAAATGATTTGCCACATATTCAACAAGTATCTCAATACTTGTTAGCCAAATATTCAACAAGTAGCTTTGAACTGGACATCATTTTTTTTTCAATATCATTGGCAGACTGCTTGTCTATTTTAGCAAAATCTCAATATCTAATGTTAGTACATTGTTTTATCTGTTTTCTTTCTTCATAGATAGCTGTATCATTCTACCAAATTTCTAGCTATATGGGCATTGTTTTACGTACCACCCATACCCAGTTTTTCTCGAAAGTGATGCAGAGGAAACGAAAGTTCAATATTTTCAGCTATGTAAGTAAGATTATCCATGTGGGTTCTTCCTGTAAGGTTAATTTCTAGTCAAAATTTTGTCAAATATAATTTATTAATTCGATTTAATTCCATCTATGCTGTTGCTCAGTTGTGTGCAGATTTTCCAGACTCGGGTTGTGATGAGCATACTGTATTATATTCCCAAAAGAAAATTAATTTTGATAATCAACTTTTGTATGATACATCTAAAGTTACTTTTCACTTGAACTCGCTCAGAGAAAACCACAGTCTTGCATTGTCATTTTTCCACCAATTGAAAGAAGATGGATATAGACACAGCGTACACACTTATATTACTATTATTAGGATACTTTGCTATTGGGGTATGGATAGAAAATTGGATTCTGTTCTGTTAGAGGTTATAGAGTCAAAAATTGAGCATTTGGGTTTTGGAATTTTGGATTTGTTTGATGCGTTACTGGAGGGGCTTATAGCTGAGGTGCCAAATTCATTGGTTCGAGCACTTGATGCATTGGTTAAGGTCTATGCTATTATGGGGAGGTTTGATGAAGCCACTGATACTTTATTCAAAACAAAAGGCGTGGATTTTTACCAAACATTTTGAATTGTAATTTTCTTATGAATCGGATGATCGAGTGTGGCAAAGTGGATATGCCTGTGGATATTTATCAACAATTGAAGAGTCTTGGGTTGAGCCCTAATGTCTATACATATGGGATTGTGATTAAAGCTCTTTGTCGAAAGGGTAATTTGGAAGATGCTCTTGGTATGTTTCAGTTGATGGAGGAAGATGGTGTGACCCCTAATGCTATTACTTACTCAATTTATATAGAAGGTCTTTGTTCGCATGGAAGGTCAGATTTAGGATATGAGGTGCTACAGGTGTGGAGAAGAGCCAAGGTCCCTATTGATGTGTTTGCATACTCTGTTGTAATTCGTGGGCTTGTTTGTGACATGAAGATGAAAGAAGCTAAGGATGTCTTGCTTGATATGGAGGAAGGAGGATTGCCCCCGATGCATATTGTTACGGGCCTTGATTCAAGGGTATTGTAAGGTGGGGAATATTCTCAAATCCTCGGCACTTCATGATGAAATGTCTACAAAGGGTATCAAGACTAATTGTGTTATTCTCATTTCAGTTTTTCAATGCTTGTGCGGATGGGCTTGGCGGAAGTGGTGCACCAATTCATGAACTTTAAGGACATGGGAATTTTCCTAGATGAGATTGTTTATAATATTGTGATTGATTCTCTGTGCAAACTAGGGAAGTTGGAAGAAGCCATGAAGTTGTTTGATGAGATGAAGAAAAGAAGATGGTCCCAGATGTTGTTAACTACACAACTCGATCAAGAGTTACTTCTTTCATGGACAACCGATTTGAAGCCTTTGATCTTTTGTGGAAATGACGAAAAAGGGCATAAAACCTGATATTGCTACTTACAATGTGCTTGCTGGTTGGTTTTCAAGAAACGGACTTGCACGAGAGGCACGTGATCTTTTAAATTATATGAAAGCTCAGGGTTTGGAACCTACCACTGTTACACACAACATGATCATTCAAGGCTTATGCATGGGAGGAAAGGTGATGGAAGCTGAATTGTTTTTTGGCAGTTTAGAATACAAGGGGCTAGATAATTATTCTGCAATGGTAAATGGGTACTGTGAAGCAAAAAAGACGAGATGCATATGAGCTTTTTGTTAGATTGTCCAAGCAAGGAATTTTAGTTAAAAGGGATTCTTGCCTAACACTTCTTAGTAACCTTTGTATAGAAGGTGCATTTGACGATGCTCTTATGCTATTTAAGACTATGTTGGTTTCAGATCGTGGCCCTTGTCAGATAATGTGCAGCAAACTTATTGCTGCGCTTTGTCATGTTGGAGAAATGAGAGATGCACAATGGGTATTTGATAATATGGTCTGGAGAGGTTTAACCCCTGACGTTATTACCTACACAATCATGTTGAATGGTTATTGCAGGTTAAATTGCTTGAAGCAGGCCTGTGATCTTTTTAATGATATGAAGCGCAGGGGAATCAAACCTGATGTCATCACTTACACAGTTTTAATTAATGGGCATTCTAAAATTAACTTAGAAAAGGCTATAGAATTATATAGCGAAGATGGATACAAGGGAGAAACTGATGGTGCTTTGACTTTTTGGAGAGAAATGGAGGAGATGGGATTAAATCCTGATGTTAAATGTTACACTGCTTTGATCGATAATCATTGCAACTCAAACAACCCTCAAGAGGCTATTTGCCTCCTTGGTGAAATGATTGATAAAGGTCTGGAAACAGATAATGTGACTTACACAGCTCTAATAAGTGGCTACTTTCGTTGGGGTGAGATAGAAAGGGCTGTAAACCTTGTTAATGAGATGTCAGTAAAGGAGATAGAACGAGATACCCGCACAAAGTTGGTCTTACACCATTGTATTTTGAAGGCTAAGAAAGTGCAATACCGGCGTTAAGGACTTTGGTGATTCTTACAGGTGAGATGAATATAAACACTGTACCATTTAACATAACTTGTCAATTGTTTGTATGAGATTTGCTTTTCTTATAATCGTTCTGTCATTTATAAGTGTGCGAGTCCATTCTTTAGGCTGTCTTCAATAAAGATAATAATTAAAAAAATGTATTTTTGGGTTATGGTCCATGCGTTGAAGCTCGTGTTTTATTGTTTTTGACTATTATGCTTGGATGTAGACATGGCGTGCTGCTTGTTACATTGTTGTCATACCTTCTCAAACGTGCATAATGTCATTTGCTGCCATCTAATTAGCAGTACCCCGGAAGTCAGATTTTAGCTTGGATGTGGAAATGATTGCTAAAGTTGTTGAGCAGGAGAAACCAAAGTCTAACTTCTCCTAATAACCCAGATGGGAGGTAATTTGCACTCCATACATTTTTTGCTGTTTACTTTAATCTAGTAACAATATATTATTAAAACAGAAAAATGACACTGAAATAAATTAAAATTCAGCTCTCTCATGTCTGACCTATTAATCGAACATTTTTTTTCTTCAAATAATGTTCTATACTTGGACCTTTAACAGTCTGCATCACTTTGAATGTCTAGAGAGAACTCTTATAATGATATTTTATCTATCTGCCTCCACATGTAGCTCATTAATGCTTTTGGTCAAATGGCTTGTAAATTTGGGACACAATTATGCATAAATATTCCGTTGTGCAGACAGTTACTTTGAACATGAAATGTGAGATTGAATGTGTCATGCTTTACTGGGATTCAAGTAGGTTTTGTTTTAATATGTGAATATTGCCATCTAATCTGACAGTATAATCCATGACGAGGCTCTCTTGAAGATACTTGATCTTCCAGTACTGGTTGTACTGGATGAAGCATACATTGAATTCTCGGGAATTGACTCCAAAATGGGATGGGTGAAGAAGCATGAGAACCTGATTGTCCTCCGGACATTCAGTAAAAGAGCTGGTATGTTTATAAGCCCTTGCTTTACAGAACTACAAATTATTTTGATTGGGACAATTTGGTTGCCACCCCCTCTCTTTTTTGTCCAGCAAAAAGATATTGTCAACTGTATGCCCCCACCCCTTGGCTGGTCTGCTGATTGGGATACAAGAACTTTATTAAAATTAAATGGTCAGGAATGTAGAAGAAAAGGCACCTTCCCTAGTACAAAAAAAGATGCTTAAATATGGTCAAATAAGACAATACAGCTAACCTTGCATGAACTCTAGCCTCCTGCAATCCTTTTTTATGAGTGACACTTACTACGCAATACCCGTACTACTTGTTATTTGCAAGGTGTCAAAATTGTGTCCATCAGCAAGTGAACTAGATCTGTAGGACTGGTAAAACAGAAAATCTTGGTCTTTCTTTTCTGTTGCATCTGTAGAAAACCGTAATATTCCACGGCGTTAAGTCTGCAACTTGGAGCTAGTTTCTGTTGTCCGAGCAAGTGCTAAAGTCTTTCTTGGCCTTTCGGCTAAGATCAAGTGTTTTCATAAATTTATAATGATGATTGGAGTTTTTTTTATTTTATTACAAAGATGACAGATATTATCACATAAATCAATTCTCATATGGACTGTAGCATACCTCAAATGTATTTACTTAACGTCACTTTAAATACAAAATTATATTCTTAAATTGTGAATAAATATAACATTAGGGTTAGCTGGACTTCGTGTGGGGTATGGAGCGTTTCCGCTGAGCATTATCGAGTACCTTTGGAGGGCAAAACAACCTTATAATGTGTCTGTTGCTGCTGAAGTTTCTGCATGTGCAGCATTAAAAAAATCCCACGTATCTGGAGGTATCTTATTTATTCACTGCTTCTGGTTTTAAATTTTTCCTACACTACAAAATTAACTGCTCAATTTATCTCTCTAAGATAGTACATTAGTGTTCCTTGGTCCCGAGAAACCACTTCTGGTGCTAATGAACAATTTCTAACAGAATGTTAAAGTGGCTTTGGTGCAAGAAAGAGAGAGGCTGTATAGGCTTTTAAAAGAAGTACCATTTCTCAATCCATATCCAAGTTACTCGAATTTCATTCTTTGTGAGGTTACCTCTGGAATGGATGCTAAGAAGCTGAAGGTATAATTTCTTATTTGGTTACGACAGCTGGTAGACAAGTCTTGGTTCAGCAGAAAATATTTTGCATTGCGTTCATCCATGAATTTTGATACGTCTGTTAATGGTTTTCCATGATTGCTTCATGGATTTATTTATTTTTATTGTTTTGCGTGAGTTCCAGAGAGGTTTCTATGATCTAGATATTTTTCAAGTTAGCTTCTTTGACTTTTATCTAAAACCATTATATACCGCAATCTGATTTGTACTGTTTGAATTAATTTCTTCTATGGGATGGAGTGTCTTGAGTATGGCCCAGATTAATTTGATTTCATATATCTATTAAGTATTTGGTTTTACAGATTTAGTCGAGTATTTTTAATGAAATTGCCATTAGGGTTATGCTGTTACAATATGCACATTTTCATAAGCCAGTATGAGGACACACTATATGTGATAGTTCTGCTGCCTTGAGCATAAAAAAACATAATGAATTTGACCAAGTAAACTGAATTGAGTAGTTAAGATCCTTAATTTCCCTTGGTTGCAGTCTTTCAATAATAACATTACTAATAGTAATTTATACTCCCTCTGTTCCTAAAATATTGACGTTTTAGCCTTTTAGGGAGTAATTTTTGTTCCTAAAAGATTGTCGTTTTGAGTTTATCAATGCTAATTAACTTTTTTTCCTACTTTACCCTTTCTCTTTCTTAATCGTTTTCCTCAAAAAAGAAAAAATCCTTCTTGATCAGACAAACAACTTTTCCAATTCCTTCCATTCCCGATGCTTATTCATATAACAATGGCGTCTTTTCTATTTCCTTTCAAAAACATATACAATAACCATAAACTTCTGATAAACAATGGATATAGATGAAGAAGATATGAAGAAATTTGTCTCAAAAAAGAAGAAAATTGTTCATGATTTTGATTTGAATTCACCTGCAGATCGTAATTTTGATTTGAATAAATTTCCTGAAGAAGAATATCAAGTTTTTGAAAAGGAAGAACTTCAAGCAATATTGCGATTCATGTTGAAAAATTATTTTCCCAGATTCTATTAAGTGGGAGGAATGAGTCTTTACTTGGTTTGTTAGAAGTTCTCATGAGGTTAGTTTTTTTTTGTTTGGCAGAATGTGTAGGGATAGAACAGAGAGATGGGTGGGTTAGTTTTTTTTTGGCAGAATGTGTAGGGATAGAAAAGAGAGATGGGTGGCCTTTGTATTAAAGATTTTTGTGTAATTGAAGTAAATGCTTTTTTCAATTGTGGTTTATGAGATTTATGGTTTATAAAGAAATTGATATTGATCAGTAGGACATCTCACCTTTTTGTTTCTCTCTCTGTGATTTGAAAGTTCTTGTTCAGAGCATATCCAACTTTTCAAGTCTGTAATTGCAAATAATACCTCATTAAGTGTTTGTGGTTTTGCTTAAGTTGTGGTATAAATTTTAATGTATCATTTCATTGATTTTTGGTCTTGGAATAGTGATTTTGAATACTAGAATTGATGGATATATATAGGAGTTAAGGTTCTCCACACAATTGTGGCTCAATTATCTAAAGGTTAAACATGAGCAATTTATAGTGAATTCTGTTACCCTGATTTAAAAAAAAAAAAAAGATTTCCTTGTATAAGATGGATCATTGAACCTGTATGAGAAACGAAAATCTTTCTATATGACTGAAGCAGGTTCAACATTTAAAATATTTCGTTGAATTCTACATTTGATTTGTTATCTTGATATGGGCATGGTTCTGACTTGTGACTTTTGGTACTTGCAATGCAATATAATTCAAAGGAGTCGTTTTATGTGGGCATGCTGGTGTTTATGCTCTTGGTGCTGTCATTGCAAAGCATGCTGGTGATAAGAGAGTTGCTTTCATTCCTCAACAATCATATCTATAATATAAAACAGAGCAGAGAGAGAAAATACATAAGTGTCCCATCCAATTCCACGTCAGCAGCTCTCTCATTCCTCCCATTTCAAATTTCAAACCCTCTATCTCTCTCTCTGTTCTTACACACACACAGCTAAGAGATAACACGGAGCTTGAAAAACACAAACAAAACACGCAGAGAGAAACGCGAAACAGAAGAAGTTGAAGAGAGAAACATGAGATCAACGAAGATCTAAGACCTTCTCATCTTGGCTCTCCTCTTCCTCGACACCTTAGGTCGTGCTGATCGACTTCTCTACGGACGAGATTTCGATACCCACTGGTCGTTTTTGTAACGGAAGAATCAAGTCGATTATCTTGGTATTTCTTCAATTCTAGTTTGGTTTCTTACAAAATGTATGAAATTCTAGAAGAAATAAGAACCCATTGTTTGAGGGTTTAGCTTTATTGGGTTTATGGGGTTCTTGATTTGGTTGAATCTGAATTTTTTGAAATTTTCTTTTTTTAGGGTTCCTTTTGATTGGTTTGATGTTTACAATTATGTTTCTTGGTTAAATTGATCATCATTTCGTCTTGGGCTTCCCTTTGTGCGGAGTTATCTTTGGCAGACTGGCTCTGTTGAAGATATGATTCATGGAGTGAATTACACTTCTGCGGTTTAGAATTGGTAATTAATTTTATTGTTCTGCTTCTTAAATTAACCTGTTTTTTTTCCTTTTGTGTGTGTGTGTTTTGAGTTACTGGTTTCAATTAACAATGGCTTAAAGCTGTTTAACAAAATGTCTCTAAGAGTTCAAGTAAGTTTTAATATAAGAACCACAATGTTCAAGGATTTTTTTTTCTTTATCTAAATAAAATTTGCAAAATACATACATAATATGGAACTCGTAGTACATTTCATATATTTGTTGGTTAGTCTTTGGCTGAGTTCTTGTTTAATATTTTCGCAGATTGTATCGAGAAATTTGTTTGAACCTATACATTCTCACAAGGTCCTGGATAAAGATTATGCTCCTTATTATCATAAAGCGGTGAAATTTTATGAAGGACTTTCAAAGCAGCTCATACATCAAGGACATGTACTTGATGTTTTCGCTTGTGCCCTTGACCAGGTAATATATTGCCATGTCTTCCATTTTGCATACCGCTGATACATCAATGATACGTTCTCATAATGTTGATAAAACGGGCAGAACCTTTTAATTACTTTGCAGGAAATTTGACCCGCAAACTCTCGAGTGCTAGCAGCTTGAGCGGCATGGAGGAAAGTTACTTTCTGCAGGAGAAATCCTGGAGAGCCGATCATGAATCCTTACTATATGAGAAGCATGAGATCAAATGCTTTTGACGCTTCCCTTCGTCAAAAGGAGGGTGAACTTGCATCTTATATGTCTCGATTGGTATGGACTATGGAACATGGAATATTCCTGGATCATTGTCTTATCTAATCTTAATTCATATGTGCATTTATATTGCCCTTTTGATCACTGTAGAGCATCTTTTTGCCTCTCTCCTTTGCTTTCTGATTGGTTACTCTTTCCTGTTTTTCTTTCTTTTACTTGTCTTTTTTGCTGCTATGCTTCTTGTTGAGTATTTAATGATGTTACTCCAGGAAATCATGGAATCCATCCGGGACTCGCTTGCTGAGGAGTTGGTTAAAATGTCAGAGTAGGTGAACTTCAATAATCATATCAATTTGTTTATCTCATTATACTTTTCTTTTGATTAACTCTATTGCTTGTAGTGCGAGAAGTTAAGAGGAGAAGCTTCCATGCTGCTTGGAATACGGGCTGAACTGGAAGCATTAAGACGGAGGCATTTGGCAGCTCTGGAATTAATGGGTGAGCGTGATGAGGAGGTAAGTAGTCTGATTACTTCAAATTTGTTTTTAAAAGTCGTTGGATACAAATTTTGTAAAGAGGTGTCTAAATATGAACTGTGATGGTAAGAATGCTTTGATCACAAGGTACTTCGTCATGTTTAATTAAATGAGTTTTGTCGGCTTGTTTATTTGGAAAAGAAAAGGAAAAAAAGGGTCAATTAGGTTTGCACAATGTCAATGAAGAGACCTCTTAGTAGACATAAGCAGGTGGTAGCTTCGACTCTTTTGCATGCCTTCTGGATCAAAGTATTCAAACTGTGGATTATACTTCATTGCATGTCTCACTATAGCTTTTCTTTTTGCTTTATCGACAATGGAAAAGAGGACAATTTAATTTCTTATAAAATTGTTTTATGTAGCTTGAAGAACTGCGTGCGGATATTGTGGACTTGAAGGAGATGTACAGAGAACAAGTAAACTTGCTTGCAAATAAGGTACTCTATTTGTTGTACTCTATGTGTTGGGTTCTTGACTTCTTGTTCTTTTGGATATTATCTTCTTGTACTCTTGTGCTTCATATGCATATGTTAAGACCTGGAACTTTGTGATAAGTGGATTTAAAATCTTTAACATAATTAAAAGAATGAGAATATGAGTTATTAAAAAGAAAGCACGAAAACATGATTTCAAGTCTAAACGAATTCACCTTATGCATAATATTTCTAAAGGTCAGATTTGTATTGGCTCTACCTTCCTGTACCCTTCATAGGTGAGGGTGTGAGATGAACAAAAATAACACCACCTACTCTTCCGATTCTGCCCACCATCTTCTATAGAGATCCATTTGTATAGTGAGCAGCCGAATAAATGATCCAACATTACTGTAATTTTTGTTAAGGTGAAGCTTATCTTTTGTTATAAATCTAATTTTAGCACTTCTGTCCTAATGAATTAGTTTGTGCACATAATACTCGAGAATGTTTGTAATTGATAGAGGTTGAAACTATATTCAGATCCATTCTAATCTGGAAATGCAATACGCCATTGATTATATTAAGACCCCTGTGGTTGCCATCTCCGGACAAAAATTGCGAGAATTTAAGGATTTTATTCATTATTTATGGTGTACCAAAGAGACCTTTGTGAATTCAATCATGAGTTCATGACAGTCCCTATTGAATGCCAGGCTTGGCAAGTAAATGGTGATGATCATGAATTGAGGTCCTACAACAACATTATTTTTGTTTTATAATTTTTCTAGGTGTTCGGTTTTGTCATATATTTGCCTGTTGATATTATAGAAATCTCATGAATTTTTTTGGGCACTGATCTTTTTCATGAATGACTTTGACATGTATATGTAATTGTTGCTATATGACAGGGTTGCAACTTAGTTGTTCAAAGGGACAGTAAAAGATTATTATTCTTTGACATGCTAATGTTGGAGTGTCCAGGTGTAAGTACATATCTGTTAAAAAAACTGCCAAAGGGGTTGGAACCTGGAGATGACTATTGAAGATTTAGAAGTTTCTAAACATTTTCCTGCATTTAACTTCAGTACAAGTCACCACATGTATGTGCTTTGTAAGAAAGGGAAATTGAATGGTAACTTTTGAATATCACTTTGCATAGTAGGTTACAAAGATTTTTTTTGACGTCCCAAAAAGGAAATAAGGAATTTTAAAGTGGGATAGGAGTGCAAACAAAATAAGTAAGTTAATACTACTTACTATTAAACCGACAATTGATATATTAGATTTTCAAAATCACAAACCTTGATATATTTACTGTTGTCATTGTAACGCTACATAACTAAAAGAATTATATGGTTAGTTACTTGGTTGATTTTAAGTATGGTCAGTAGGGAGTAATACAATTATGTGTACAAAGTGCCTGGTTTTTAACTTTATTTCATTTGGAGTTGTGATAAAAACAAATTTTAAGTATTTGAGTGAACGAAAAAGAAGAGGAGGGAGTTTTCCTTCACAATTTTTGAGAGTTTAGGATGGAAACCATTGGCATATATTCTTATCCAAAGGTGATGACCTTAACCACATTTTCATACTTGCAATTCAATATATATACACACATACATTTATTTTCTTGTTGTTCAATATATCAATTTTACAAATTGTCTGCTCCAAATTAATCGTTTCTGTTGGGTCATCATTTTCAATACTGAGGTTAACTGGTGTTCACAAAGATAACCCTTTTTTGCTGATTGTCAATGTCTAGCTAAAAGGTGGGACAAATGGTTATGATTTCAAATCAGTTAAAAGATGGACTACCCAAAGGAAGTTGGGATACTGCCTTATTGAGTGTGACAAGGTAAAATTTGTGTTTTCACTATATTTCTTAGTTCCCCGTTTGTTTCATTGAAATGAATGTTTATTTGTAAATCGTCATTCTTATTTTCAGATATTTGTCCTTATCCACAAAGAAACACATTGGTGCTTAGCAGTTATCAACAAGAAAGATGAAAAGTTTCAGTATCTTGATTCACTCAAAGGAATGGACAAGCAAGTAATGAAAATACTGGTATGTTATTCACTCATGCTTTGTCTGTCCAAGTACACTAGCTAGAATTTGTAGCCTAAATCATGTGATATTGCTCACCCTTTTGATAGATTTAATTGACAAAGATTTATAGGTGTTTAGTAAATTTAAATTTGAATTGTGCCATAGTGATGTTGCTTTTATCGTATTTACTATTTACCTAGCTAACTGTGTTTGGTATCGGTGTTTTGGTATTTGGTATTTGCTTCCAAAACATCATATTTAAATTTATCAACTCAGATATTTATTTGTGTTCTACCTCTAATTACACAAATATACGAATTCTAACTTAATATTGGAATGCTCAAATATCAAGTCTATATTTAATGTGTTCTACCCTTATCTTTATGGTGTTACGTGATTGTAAAGACCTTTTCTTTAAATTACTCTATAGTTTGAATGTGTTGGATGTTACGTGATTTTAAAGTTCTTATCTTCAAAATTTTAATTATGAAATTCTGTTGGAACTTGGTTTTTCATTGAAAAATAAGTTCTTAGAAATATGTTACTCCACTTTTATATAGTAAGACTATGAGAGTCTCATTTGTCCTTTTTTACCCTTTTCCTTACACATTGGTTTTGAGTTTTTAAAACTTGGGAAATGAATTCCCATGTTGGTAATATTTGGTCCAACTTTCCTTAATAATTTTCCTAACCAAAATGGTAAGATTTGCAAGGAAAAGAAAATTGACTTGGTGAAACTTTCTTTTGTTCCCTTATTAATAAAACATTGATAAATTTTGACAGACACATCCCTCATTGTTTATCTTTTTCTTACCAAATTCACAAAAAAATTCTAGAGAAGGTTATATTCCTTTCATTTGCTTTTTCAGACTTTTTTAAATTTCCTTACCCAAAAAGGCTAATATACTTTAAAAAAATATCGATAGTACGGGTTAAATTTTCTTACCCAAAAAGGCTCATAAACAGAGTGTTAAGTATATTAGCTTACGACTTGAGTATTTTTTGTAATATTTTTTTCAAAAACAAAATTTGAGTTCAAAAAATAAAATAAATTATGTCTCAAAGTGTGTTATAGGCAAATCTTGGTAAGCATAAATGAAAGTTAAAAAAGTCAACTAAGACTTTCATTTTTGGATGGGTGAGTTTTTAATAATGGTATTGTGAATAGGGTCTGCTGAAATTGTGGTATTTCCTTTAATCACTTCCCATTCATACCCGCCCAAAGGCTCGGATTTTACCAAAGCAGATACCAGTATGACGACACTGTATTGCAATATATAAAATCAATAAGCATTACAAGTATATATAATAATGATAAAAAGAATGATAATAAAAAACTAAAATGGCAAGGTATTCATTTCAAGATATGATAGAAACTAAGTACTAACTTCAAAAACTAGAAGCACAGAATAATATGTAATTGTAAAATGGCCAAAGCCATACCCAGTGACTACTCCCAAGGACCCAAACCAATAAAAAGCAAGAGAGGTATGCAAAATATAGAGCTTTAGTAATGTGGCACCCTAACAATATAGAGCTTTAGTGTTGCTCACATGCTAAACATAACACAGACCATATGAAAGGTATGCATTTATGTAGTAGAAACTATAGAATAGTAGTGTATAACTACTGTATATTACTCCCTCTCACAAAAGGATTTATTTGTGAATATTAAAGATCTATTTTTGTTCCATGTTAATCCCTAAGAATATTGAGTTGTTGCTTTAGTTGTAGCGGTATGATAATGACACTATAATGGCAAACTTTGAGGATATGGCGTCATTTTATACTACAATTGTTAAAAGAAGACTGTGTGGAACAATAACATTTGCCAAATATGTTCTGGCACGTAACACTAGATCGCTGAGCATTTATACATCAAATAAATTTTATTTTTACTCAATAAAAGAACTCCATCCACTAAGAGGTTAAGGTCTGGATCCACATGAGGACCTGGGCATGAAGTCGATGACGATGGTTACTTGCCTTATGGTTGGCAAGTTCCAAGAAGACATTTTAAAAACTAATGTGTATATAGTTTGGCATAGACTTGAAAGCTACAGTAATAATATATAGAATCCACTCAACTTGGAAGAAAAATCTGACCCATCCAAAGCAAATCTTTTCATAAGTTTACAAAAACTTACATAATTTGTTTCTTTTTTGGGATATATAGGAATCTGTTGTGGTGGTTGTTATAGCATACCAAACACAACAACAGATTTGTACGATTACCATTGCTCCATGAGTTTGCATAAAGGAAATTGATATTTCCACGTGAAAAGTGTCGTTATAGATGTATAGCCACAGTAAAAATCGATAATAACCGTCGACAACAGATCTATTTTCATGTGAAAATATCAAAAATTCATGTAGAAATATCAATTTCTATAAAGGAAATTAAAAGCATTAGTGTACCAACAGTAACATCTTCTGCAAATTCAAAAGTTAGGAACCATCAGGAGGGCTAAGATCCATGCTCCTCCAATGAACCAAATGACACTAAAGACCATATTGGCTCCCCTACCATTTTCCATGTACAGACCTATACGGTGAATCAATTCCTGCAGCGGAGAAATAAGAGACTAATTAAGTTTGTTTAAAGGGCAGATACCATCATGGCTTAGTATGAATAAGGTAAATTAGAATAGTGGAATTTGATATGAGAACATTATTTACAATGTTTACATATTTATTTAGGTTTAAGAATAAAAGTACAGTTGCTAAAAAAAAGTACAGAACTATGACACCTAATAATTCTAAAAAAAAAAAGAGTACAGAACTATGAGATTCTGATGCTCAAAAACAACAAAGTTTCCAAAATATGTTACACTTAGATTTCATATTATATTGATTGCAATAACACTTAGATTGACGATATTTTTTTCCCAGAGTAAAATACATACTCAAAGATCTTATAAAATAAACATCTATGTTAAAGTTAGAAAAAATAGTAACACAAAGGTTTTCAATTTTGATATTCATTAAAATTGTAATTCCTTCTAGAAGGATACTTTAGCACACCTTAGCAGATTTCTATTTTGTAGCCGTCTTCACTCTTGGATTTAATATTTAATCTTTTTTATCGGAATAATATCTTCTTCAATTGTTTTATTTGTTTGATCAAAGATATTGTTAACATGAGAACCAAATTGTGCAGATGGATATGTTCTTCAAGGTGAATACATTTAAATCTGTCTTTTAAATTAGGACCCTCATTATGGGAATAAAGTATTATATATAGTTTTGGATATAAATATGTCTTTTGAATACATTTAAATCTCCGTCTTTTGGATATATAGTTTTGATTTTTTTTTTGGGGTTATGAGCTTTAACGTAATTTGGGAATTGTATTTTAATTATGGTGATCATGTTTTTACTTTAATTTAATTTTTTTGAATTTCGAAATCAAAATCAAACAGATTAAACTATTATCGCTTGGAAAGATAAAGTAACTGATAAAGCCAAGGAACAACCTATACATAAGCTTTTGTCATCGTTTTATCTAATTAATGTTTGGTAATGAGGATCAATATTCAGGTATTGCAACTTATAACCACCTTTTTTTTTGTCATGAGTACTATTTGTTAATTTTTTTTTTGAACTTGGTTTGCATTAAATAAACTAAAGTGTATATGATTATATATGTTGATTGATGTTTTGCTATGCAAAATTACATAGTTGCAGTGGTCGGATGAGACGGAATGCAACAGTTGCACACAGTAAAAGTATGCTAATTCGTCTGCATAATGTACTATAAGTTATCCTTGATAAGGTTAGATTCACTACTTCGTTGATTGTAACTTTGACCCTAGGGTGAAGCCATGTTTATACATTTTTGAAAATGTTAGGAAATTTTTTGGCATGTGATATATTTCCACTCTTATTATAAGTTTTCATCAATCAAACTCTGTAAGTGATCATATATTTTCAGGTATACATTGAATGATACTTGGTGCAAGTTGTAAAGAATACGAAGTTGTTTCTCTATTTTCTGCATGTATATATTTTTTGTGTTCCGTCTTTTGTAAAGTTAACTAATTATACATGGTTATGATGATTTTGGGTATGGAATGATGGTTGTTTTGGTGGTTTAAATATTTATTGATGATTGTAAGTTTTGTAGACAAGTTTAGATTTTTCTGGATGTCTATTTTTAAATGAAACTCTGCCGAAATTTATTGAAATTAGTAACGACTAACTTGATGTTTTGGTAGTTGGATATGTGTTGATGATCGAGTATGTATTAATTATTGTGGTTGTATGGTGAATTATGATAATTGTTATGTCTGATTGTAAGTTATTTTAAGTTGCAAAGAGTCTTTAGATAATGTATTACTTTTCGAATTTTAATCTAATTTTTCGTTTCGCCGTGCCTTCAGACACGGGCAAGGGTACACCAGTTTGCTGCTGCTGTTCGGAGTTGTAAACCTCCTGAAGTTTATAAAGGCAAAGGCATAATGTATATAGATGAAGTTATCAAGAAGAAATAGGGGAAAAAGTCGAAATGAGTTGTACTAGTGCACAATATTTGCATAGGCATTCTTCTTTGTGGTTATTCTCTGATGACATTTTCAAAATGCAAGATGAGTTTGAGCATTGTACTAAGATTGTCTAATGATTGGAAGTCATCTATTCTCTTCTACTGCAAATTCCCATAAAATTTAGAAAGCTTGTCAAATATTATAGATGTGAACCAACCACATGGTATGTTAGTTGTATCAGTGTGTGTGTGTTGTCGGATGACCAAGTCTCTCCTTTAAAATGGAATAGGTTAGGTTGCCTTTGAATGTAATACCTAATTTCATATGATTAGTTAAGATGAATCTATTGCTAAAAAAATCTTTATATTTGTTTCATACATTTATAACACCTAAATTTATATAATTTATACAATTCATACATTTATACAATTTCGTAGAGCTGTAACTCTCCCTCTCTTATTTGTCATGGTTTTTCATTTTTAAACTTCGTTGCTACGTTAATCCTAAATTCATATAACGACCTGCAATCAGTTTTTGTATCAAGTTACGGCTCTGTGAAATTGTATACCCATCTACGTGTGACAAAAAAAAAGGAGTTGTTATAACAAGCAAACAATAATTTTTAATTGTCAAGTTACTATTTAAAAAGTTACAATCAATTAAAAAGGTTTATACATAATAAAAAATAAATCTTGAAATGTAGTTAAACTTAGTTTAAATTTATGAAAATTTGACTATTAAAGTTGGATATTCTTTATTTATTCATTGAAATTTGTCTTCATAAGAATTTTTCATTTAAATGCTTTGTGGAGCATGTATGGAAAGTGCGGGTGTGTTAATAATTAATTTAGGCTTTTAGTTTAGTATGTGTTCATATTGAGTGCTTCATTTTTTTGTGTTCATGATCTTTTTTTATTTTTTTTGAATTATACAGTCCCTTCAGGCACAGGTTATCGCTAGTTAGTAAATAAACCATATCTTCTGGACAGAAAGCATGAATGGCATGAAAAAAAACATTTGTACACGAGAGTTACTTTAATCATCATCCTTTCTGCAAAGCATGCTGGTGATAAGAGAGTTACGGATATTATTTAATTGCATCAATATTTTATTACTCCAGACAATGAGATGAAGAACACAGGATCCAACACCACACTAGCTTATCCATGTTCAAAAACAAGCTTATCCATGTTCAATTGCAAAACAAATAAGAGAATTTAGAGAGCAGAACACTAGATTACTGGGTAACATTAATTAATCCATTTAGAGAAGTTCTCGAACTCGGTGTTGTCACTATCTGAAATCATAGTCTGATACCATGCCTTGCAAACAGCCTTGATTGTTGCAACATCCTCCTATATTCAAAAGCAAATCGGACAAATTAAAAGAGATATATGTTCAACTAAATTCCTTGCTCTAAATAACGGTTAAGCATTTTATTTGAGAAGGGAGTTCACCTTTACTTTGCAACACTGGTTTCAGGATATGTGGAATTTTGTACTGTTGGGAACCCTTAGCTTTTATGATCTCTACCATGCACAATTGCAAGGTTAAAAAAATAAAATCAGACTTTACAGTAGTAAAAGCTTGGAACGAATTCACAACGCCATTAATCAGCTCCTAAACATTTTTTGGTGATTCTTTATGCTGCAAGGATTGAATAGAAGCAAAAAAATCCAAGATCTAACACATTCATATCGGGAGAATTTGCGGTGACACATCAAACGATATCAAATCCATCTTGTGTGGGCTGCTTTCGTGAAAATCTTCATCATCGTGGATCGATGTGTGTTTTGGTATTATCTTGTCAGATAAATATCGGATAATGCAACTCTCTCTTGGCCATTTTTCTTTGATGGCGGTAGTACTTTTTCAATCAAATACATCTTTATAACATCCCCGTTAATGAAGTTATTGGCTTTGTTTCCATGACTCCGCAGACTCTATTAATACTACTTCTTTTAGCGAGCTCTATAGTAACAAAACGAAACATTCCAATTTTTCCGAAAAGATCTCATTTCTTTCACAAGATCAAACCTTGGACCAGCTAAAATTTACTAAAAACATGACTTTTCCGATGAAACTTTTGCTTTTTTACAAGACTGAATGGATCTTCTTCATTGCATAACAAGTAGTATTTTTCAATTTTTTTGTCATGTAAAACCATTTTTCATCAATGTGAACCATATTATACATACCTGTGAAAATTGGGTCATGGGGCATGCTACTTGCATCAAGCATTGATAGGCAAAATTGCAGTCGCGATTTTTTATTTTCTTCTTTTAGAAAAGGCTTGATAGCATTCAAATGTTGTCGGATATCTCCGGATTGCATATGTCTAAACAATGTGGTCATGCTTATGTTAATAGAAGAAGATAAACTTCGAAGAGTTGTCCATTTTTGTAAAGGGACTTCTCGAATTCTATCGATATCAATTTGGATTCTCTTACGACCACAATTCTTTGTCTTCTTAGAGACATCATCAGTTTCACTATCTCTTGCTTGTTTCCAAATTTGCTGAACAGCATGTATCGGAACAAAAAATGATGAAGCCACCTCCGTTGTTGCCCCTTTTCTCAGTTTTCCATCAACACTCTTTTGTTGTAGTACATTATAAATGGCTTTGCGCTTTTTGTCACTTAAAATCGCATATTTTATGTGATTATGTGTTGATGTTGACTTTAAATCTTCATTGCATTCGTCGACAATTTCATCTATTTGAAAAAAAAATTCCATGAAACTTGTGATGTTTGATTAATATAAATAGGAACCAATATTGAAGTTCAATGCTGCTTCAGATGTTTGTAATCCTTTTTCCTCGTCGTCATCATAATCTGCTATTGGTGAGTTTAGATTGATATTGAGACCCGGTATTGATGAGTTTGGATTGATATTGAGATCCGACAAATTAACTCAGGACCTATCCGTTCGTGGTGAGTTTGTAGTAACTTCTAGTTCCTTATCTTGCCCAATATCACTGGAATTTATGATTTCTACATTCAAATCTATTTCACCAAGAGGACTTTGATGACTTTGGCAATACATATTTGGACTTTGAATTTGTGTATCTTTCCCCCATTGCTTTGCTTGATCTAAATGAGAAATCAAGCTTTTGGTAAGAGAATATCAAACGTTTGGGAAGCAATTTTTTTGCCAAAAAACTCGTCTATCTATTTTATAGAATTTTTTTTGGCTCATGTAGTATAAGTTTTAGGCGGGAAAATATGCAGACAATTATAATAAGGGTAGCATAGTATTTTTATAAGGAAATGGTTAGTATGAAGTTTATTTTGAGGTAAGTTGGTCAATTGACCAATAAAATATTGACACATATGTATGCTAACCGAATCTTTTTTATAGGTAGTAATTACATTTCTTAATCTGTGTGCATTAACCTTAAACGACAATGAAGAGAGGGAGTATATTACTACCTCCGTTCCTAAAAGATTGTCGTTTAAGATTTTGACACAAGGATTAAGAAAATATCATTTACCAAGTAAAATTTGTTTGAAATTTCATCATTATCCCTTTATGGGAAGTTGAAAACTATTAATACAAAGGAGAGAATTTCTTGGGACAATGAGAGAAGGTATGGGTAATATAGTAAAGTAAATACTTTATTCTCCTTAAAAGTTGTAAACGACAAATTTTTTTGAACAATTTTTTTTTCTAAAACGACAATCTTTTAAAAACGGAGGGAGTATTTTACAGGAAGATCTTTCAAAAATGGGTGTGATAATTCGTCACTACAACAACAAAGAATTGAGTGGTTATGTTCGTGTCTCTGTTGGGAAGCCTGAGCAAACAGACGCCTTAATGAATTGCCTCAATAGAATAGCTTAGCTTTGTTATCTGTAATATATAGTATTATTTAATATATATATATATATATATAATAAAACAGAACATAATTTTATATATATAACACATAAAATATTAATAAACAAATCTGAGTCCTTTGAATTCACAAAGTCTCCTTAAAGCAAATTTATTCCCTCACAGGTGCTAAGGATTAAATGAATAATTGCTTCCCAAGATAAAACGGATTTCAAGTTTTTAATTAGAAGCACTTCAAAATTAAGAACACTTCGAACCAAATTATATGTTATGTACTAAACTTACATGAATAATAATAATGATTGATTTACGCAAAAAATAAAGCTGAAAAGGAAGAAAATTCTTACTTTTGTTTTATCATCAAAAAAGTAAATTAGAAGCACTATGTTATCATCAAAAGTTGCACTGGTCTACAGTGCACACTACACTATGTTGTTTTTTGTTACATCAAAATTTGGCAAAAAAAAGCAGTATATAAAACGAGAAAAAATAAAACGAGGAACATGAAGGAGAAACAGGTCTATTTCTTAATGCGCGTCCATATTTGTTAATTTATAGAATAATTACACGGTTTATTACCGTTGGTTGGTGCACAAACCGTTAGTATTGATAATAAATTTTGTTCAAAAACAATATATATCAAGACCCGACCCGAACCCGGCCCGCCCACTTTGGAGTCAATTTTCTCATTCAATTCTTAATGAATTTGAACACATAAATATACCAAGTTATACTCCTCATGAAGGATAACACATTGGTGCAAAGACCCTACATTTTCGGAATGTGGGTCCCTCAATTAATTGAGCCTCAAAATGCTCTAATATTTCATATTTCAAATCTCATTTCCAACAATTCCCCCACATGAATGTAAAATTGGCTTTATATCATGTAAAAAGAAAATGTTATGAATATGCAGACACTAGTTCGAGTACATGAGAAAAGATACTTCATCGGGTTAAGTAGCCTAGTGGCTTTGAACTTGCCCTAGTAAAATCTATCGGATTTATTTGGCTAATCAGTAGACTTGATGTCTTTGAACTGTCAGCTTTTTCGTGTAAACCAAGGCAATAGAATTCACAAAATATCTCTTCAGACATAATTAGTTCTCACGTTTGTGTTCATTTTGGCCTTGAAACACCTCTTGGTTCCGTGAGTATATTAGAGAATTCAGCCTTCAAAATTCTCACAGAAGTGGCCCCCTTCTTACTCACGTAAGTGACTTCTATCAAGAGTATCTGCAATACCCCACTTGAACAAATTTCAAGATATATAAAATCATTAAAAGCATAACTTATCACGATTCTCATGACAGATGTACCAGCATCTCTCATTTAGGAATGGTTAGGAGTAAATATCTCCTCGATCTCAGATCTTGAGCACTACATATATTCGGTTTGCCCATTGAACCTAGATTTTGGGATCTCCGGTACTAGGTTGGGTTGCCACTATGACGACTCTTTATTTAAACAATGAGCTTTAAACCCCATTTCCTCGATGATTTTTCCACTTGCTTTCTCTTGTTAAACCTTTTCGAAAGCGGATCCGCAATATTATCTTTTGACTTTTACATAGTCAATTGAGATAATTCCATTTGAGAGCAATTATCTAACAGTATTATGTCTTCGTCAGATATGGCGTGACTTCATCATTATATAAATGACTTCTGTCTTTCTTCCAATCATTGATTGGCCATCACGATGTATACATATACCGCATGTGTCTTGACCAATTTGGAATATCTCTAAAAAATTACGAAGCCACTCGCTTTTCTCCAAATTTTTGTCTAAAGCAATGAATTTCGATTTCATTGTAGACCTTGCAATACACGTTTGTTTTGAGGATTTCCAAGATACCGCGCACCTCAAAGGGTAAAGATATATCCACTTGTGGATTTTCGAAGTCTTTATTATCGGATATCCAATTAGCATCACTATATCCTTCCAATCTTGCTTTGGATATCTTGTATAGTGCGATCCATATTTTTGAGTATGTTTTAAATATCCTAAAACTCTCAAAATTGCTTTCCAAATGATCTTTACCGGATTACTCAGATACCTACTTAGCTTACTTACTAGAATAAGCTATATCTCGGTCTAATCTGAGTTCATGACATACATTAAACTGCCTATTATACGAGAATATTCTAGTTGAGATACTTCATTTTTAGCTAAATGAAGATTTATATCAACTGGGGTCTTATTTAGAATTATATTATACTTGTTAAATTTTTCAAGTATTTTTTCAATGTAATGAGTTTGAGATAATATAATTCCATCAAATGTTCTAGAAATCTTGATTCCTAGTATTATATCAGCAACCCCAAAGTCTTTCATGTCAAACCTATTTGACAACATACGTTTAGTAGAGTTGATAACTTCATTATTGTTACCCATGATTAACATATCATCCACATAAAGACAAACAATGACATATTCCTTTTGAGTGCTTTTGACATAAACACATTTGTCACACTCATTAATTTTAAATCCATTTGATAACATAACATTATCAAATTTCTCATGCCATTGTTTTGGTGCTTGTTTTAATCCATACAAGGATTTAACAAGTTTGCATACTTTCTTCTCTTGTCCAGGAGCAATGAAACCTTCAGGTTGTTCCATATATATTTCTTCATCTAATTCACCATTTAAGAATGTAGTCTTGACATCCATTTGATGTATTTCAAGTCTATTTAAAGATGTTATTGCTATAAGCATACGAATAGATGTAATTCTTGTAACAGGTGAATAAGTGTCGAAATAATCCAATCCTTCCTTTTGTCTATAGCCTTTAACAACAAGCCTTGTTTTATATTTATCAATTGAGCCATCAGCTTTCATCTTCTTTTTGAAGATCCATTTATACCCTAAGGGTTTTGAATCAGGTGGAAGGTTCACCAATTCCCATGTATGATTTTACATAATGGACTCAATTTCGCTATTTATTGCTTCTTTCCAATGAGAAGCATCTGGAGAGGATACTGCTTCCTTGTACGTTTGAGGATCATTTTCTAACAAGAATGTTAGAAAATCTGGACCAAAAGACTTTGAAGTCCTTGCCCTTTTGCTACGTCTAGGTTCATCCTCTACAGACTCTTTGTCTATATTTTTCGGATTATTACTAGTAGCATCCAAAGGTCTTTTGTTTGAATTTGAATCTTTATTTCCATTATATAAAAAATATTCTCAAAGAATGATGCATCTCTTGATTCAATAAATGTATTAACATGAATATCATTAATTTTGATTTATGAACAAGAAAGCGATAAACCTTCTTTGTTATTTCAGATAACCAATGAAAAACACACAGTCAATTGTTTTTGGTCCTATCTTAACCTTTTTAGGTTTAGGAACCATCACTTTTGCTAGAGACACCCCACACTCTTAAGTATTTATAGAAGGTCTATGACCTTTCCATAATTCATAAGGTGTTTTGTGAGTTTTCTTATGAGGCACTTTGTTAAGAATATAATTGGCAGAAAGCAAAGCTTCCCCCCATAAATTCTGGGGTGCTCCAGAATTGTTTAACATAGCATTCAACATTTCTTTCGATGTTCGGTTCTTGCGTTCAGTAATACCGTTAGATTGAGGTGAATAAGGAGTGGTAGTTTGGTGAATAATACCATGAGTAGAGCATATCTCTTCAAATGGTGATTCATATTGACCACCTCTATCACTTCTTATTGCTTTAATCTTTTTGCTAAGTTGATTTTCAACTTCATTTTTATAAAGTTGAAACATTTCTACAGCCTCATCTTTGCTTCTTAGCAAATATACATAACAATATCTTGTGCAATCATCAATAAAGGTTATGAAATATTTTTTCCCACCTCTAGTTTGCACAAACTTTAAGTCACATATATCAGTGTGAATTAAATCTAGAGGTTCAGTTTTCCTTTCAACAGAATGAAAGGGTAATCTTGTCATTTTTGATTCCACACAAATTTCACATTTATGTTTTTGATTAATATCAAATTTAGGCAAGAATTCTAAATTAATTAATCTACGCAAAGTATTATAATTAACATGTCCTAATCTAGCATGCCATATGTTTGAAGACTCTAACAAGTAAGCAGAAGAATTAATTTTATTATTATCAATAGACTTCGGTACAACAGTCATAACATTCATCTTAAAGAGCCCATCATTCATGTAGCCCTTTCCTACAAACATATCATTCTTAGTAAGTACAAACTTATCACACACAAACACCAACTTGAAGCCATTCTTGCTAAGTAGTGACCCAGAAACTAGATTTTTGCGGAAATCTGGCACATAAAGCACTTCATTCAAAGTCAGTTCTTTTCCAGATGTCATTTTCAGTATAAGTTTTCTACGTCCTTCAACCTTTGAACTTGAGGAATTTTCCATGAAGAGTTGATTATCATTCTCTACTGGTTTGTAAGTAGAGAACATCCATTTGTTGGAACAAATGTAGTAGTAGAAGTGTCCACGCATTCATTCTTTAGGGTTTCTACCAAATTACATTGAGATATAATTGCAGAAAGATTAATGTCTCAAAACATTTTGAGAATGACTTTTCGATTCTGTCACATTTGCTTGAGGCTTCTGTTCTTTCTTGAACTTCTTTGGCTTGCGACATTCACTTGATTTATGTCCTTGGATGCCACAGTTGAAGCATTTGCCTTTGAATTTCTTCTTGGCCTTAAAAGCTTATTTGCCTTCACGCTTCCTTTTGTTGTTGTTTGACCTTTGTTCTACAACATTTGCCTTTGCTTCAATGAAATTCTTCCCACTCTTCTTCTCAGATCCTCGATTGTCCTCTTCAATCCTAATTCGCACAATCAGTTCTTCAAGATTCATCTCTTTGCGTTTATGCTTCAGATAATTCTTGAAGTCTTTCCATGATGGTGGAAGTTTCTCAATCATTGCTACAACTTGGAATGAATCACTTAATGACATTCCTTCAGAATGAATATCATGTAGAATTACTTCTAATTCTTGAACCTGAGTGATAACTGCTTTAGAATCTATCATTTTATAATCAAGAAATCTACTGACTATGAATTTTTTCATGCCAGCATCTTCAGTTTTATATTTTTTATCTAAAGATTCCCAAAGTTCCTTTGCAGTTTGAATTGTACAATATACATTATATAATGTATTATCTAAACCATTCATCACATAGTTCCTACAAAGGAAGTCTGCATGTTTTCATGCATCAACAGCAGCCACTTTTTCCTTGTCAGTTTCCCCTTCAACAAGAGTAGGACAGTCCTCTTGTAGAAATCTTGCCAAGTTCAGTGTTGTGAGATAGAAGAGCATATTTTGTTGCCAACGCTTGAAATCAGTTCCATTGAACCTTTCATTCTTTTCTCTATGAGACATACTCACGGCAGGAATGGTACTAATAGATGACATTTCTGTTATACAAAGAAGACAATTGTCAATAAACAGAAACAAATTTCTGTTTGTACAAGATCTAACAAATTTTGTTTACAAATTTATTTTTACAGAATATTCTATATATTAATACAATAATATATATTAACATGCAATCAAAATAAACTGTTATATGAATATGAAAAACAATAACAGAACATTAACATGCAATTAATTTGCATGTAACAGATTAAATAAAAATTCAATTTACATGTAACATATAAAATGACAAGATAATATATATTATCATGCAAACAATTAATACATGTGATATATATAATAACAGAATATATATATATATATATATATATATATATATATATATATATATATATATATATATATATATATATATATATATATATATATAAACAGAGTAAATATAAGAGTGATAAAAAAAAAAAAACTTTTGTAAGAGCAGGTCAGTACTTTGATTCTATTTTAATATTCAATTTTTAATAGCAATCTCATTTTTTCCAATATTTCCGGAAAGGAAATTATGAAAATAGAACCGAACATTACAACACACGTTTCTGTTGATGCAATTTATTGGACAATAGAAACCAATTAATAGTTAGTACATATACATCAATTAATGCAGATGGTAGTTAGTCCTTATGATACAAAAAATCATACGACTCACAACTATAATTCAACATACAATTTTACACGTGTATAATAATTATTCATGTGTGTTCATATAAAATAATACTGTATTTACAGAAAATTATTAACATGCAATGATTTTCTGGTCAAATAAATTGTATATTTAAATGCTATTATATTTACATAATAATATTTTTATATTACTCATATATATATTAAACAATAATTACAGTTTGGAAATATATATATATAATAACATAATATATAAATCAATTTACATGCAATCATTTTGCATAATATACTAACATGCAATCAAATACAGAATGCATGCAAAATTAGTACATACGGTAATTAATAAAACAAATAGATGACCGAACAGTCAAAACAGTATGTAAATAATGCAGAATTAGAACAAGGCAAAACAGTCATGCATGCATGTAATTAATACAAAATTATATACTAAGGAAGAGGAACTCTTGCAGGATACTCTTTGCAGAATACTCATGCAGGATAGTCATGCATGTCACGTACATGATATTCTTGCAGAACATTAACAAGTGAAAACTGCAGAGGAACTTTTGCGATAATATATATATATATATATATATATATATATATATATATATATATATATATATATATATATATTTTTTTTTTATTAAAAAACGATTTTCTGGTTTACATAAATAAACAGATAGAATAATACTACAATTATAGAATTGTAAATTTGCTTTAAGATTATTATCTGTAATATATAGTATTATTTAATATATATATATAAATATAATAAAATAGAACATAATTTTATATATATAACACAAAAAATATTAATAAACAAATCCGAGTCTTTTGAATTCACAAAGTCTCCTTAAAGCAAATTTATTCCCTCACAGGTGCTAAGGATTAAATGAATAATTGCTTTCCAAGATAAAACGGATTTCCAGTTCTTAATTAGAAGCACTTCAAAATTAAGAATACTTCAAACCAAATTATATGTTAGGTACTAAACTTACATGAATAATAATAATAATGACGCATGCAAAAAATAAACTGAAAAGGAAGAAAATTCTTACTTTTGTTTGTCCGTCAAAAAAGTAAATTAGAAGCATGACGTTGTCTGTCAAAAGTGTGCCTATGTTGTCTGTCAAAACTGCACACTACACTATGTTGTTTTTTGTCTGTCAAAATTTGGCAGAAAAAACAGTGTATAGAACGAGAAAAAATAAGAACAGAAACAGGAAGGAGAAACAGGTCTATTTCTTAATGCGCGCCCATATTTGTTAATTTATAGAATAATTACACGATTTATTACCTTTGGCTGGTGCACAAACTGTTAGTATTGATAATAAATTTTGTTCAAAAACAAATATATATCGAGACCCGACCCGACCCCGGTCCGCCCACTTTGGAGTAAATTTTCCCATTCAATTCTTAATGAATTTGAACACATAAATATACCAAGTTATACTCCTCATGAAGGAGAACACATTCGTGCAAAAACCCTACATTTTCAGAATATGAGTCCCTCATTTAATTGAACTTCAAAATACTCTAATATTTCATATTTCCAATTCCATTTCCAACCAGCTTAGCTTAGCTTAATTATTTCAATCTTATCACCAATTCTATTTTTTATCATTTGCGATGGAATCATTCAAACCAATGTAATGTAATTTAAGGTTTTGTACTCCTTTTTGTGAATTAAAAATTAATATGTTGGGTTATAAATTATTTTTATCAGTAACGAACAATATTTAGCAGGAATAGCACAATATATTTCAACTTTCTTACGTAAACATATGGTGCAACGGTCAACTACAGTATTAGCCATTAGTTTCATTTTCGCTGTTTCTCATGCGGACCCACCCTATAATTTTCTAACACGCCGTTTCGAGTACTCAAAACCTTACGGAACATGTCGTTAACGTCGTCAGCTAAACCGTCCAACCCCTCCGACAAACTATCCGTTACCGTCTTCAGCTCCTTAACGGCGCTCTTCAACCGTTCTTTTTTGACCACCTCATCCTCCATCAAAACACCACCGTCGTCGATGAGCTCACGCAAAACACTCGCACGCGTTACCACGTCATCAATTTCCGTCAATACAATTCTTCTCTCCCCGTCAAAAACCGCCGACTGTAGGGCGTTTACCGAGCCGGCCCACAAAAACTCGGCCGGAACACGTAACTTTGTTATTCCGGGAAGTCCGTACACAGCCGAGACCGCTATTCCGGCAACAAACACTGTAACCAGTCCAACGGCGTAGATCGTGCGAAGAACAGCCTTTCCGACGCTCGATATCTTTCCACGCGGCGTAATCCTAACAATCGCCTCGGCGAGCTCCCGGATAAGAACGTCCGGCTCACGAACTTCAAAGCCTCTCCGCTTGGGGAGACCTCGCGAGTTTTTCTCCCACTCGGCGAGAGACTCGCTCGCTTTCCGGAGTTTGTCCGACGCAGGAATATCTCCGTCTTTGGGAAACTCGAGCAAATGAAGAACAAAATTCATCAAGAGGCGGCGGTGCCGTAACTTCTCGATCTCGGACGAGATCGAGTTGCAAATATCCAAAAGCTTAACGCTATGATCCAGGTAAAACGAGCGCGAGTCGTCGGAGGAACCGGAGGATGAGGTAAGCTCGGAGATTAGCTTTTGAGCCTCCGCGTGAGTCGAGGAGAGGAAGTCAACGGCCAGAGAGAGCCAAGACAGGCTGATGGACGGTTGAGGAGACGAGGTAGAGAGTCTGAGAGTTTTGAGACGGCAGAAAATGCTTTCGTCGAAGGATCGGGAGATGAGATCGAAGTCATGAGGCGCAGATCGTTTAGCGACTGAACGGAAAGGAGAAAATGAAGGAAAAGGTGATTTTTTCTCCGTTAGAAACATATTCTGGTGATGGTGGTGGAGAGGTGAGGTGAGGTGAAGATTTTCCGGTGAAGTTAGTCGGAAAATGAAAGCATGAAGTGACGGCGTAGTCAAGATAGCAGGCGGCGACCAAGTGTATTTATACGGGGGAGGTTTGGAATTGAATAATAAGAGGAGCGTGTAAATTTGTATTGGGTACCCCAGCCACACCCACACGCTAGACTTGGCGAAACAGCCCAGAAACTTTTGAGCTGTTGATATATGAAATGACGAAAACAACCCTTATCTCTTTGGTTGGTGGAATATAGAGCTGCACATTCAATATAAAACGAAAATAACGTAATAGTATCACTAATATAATAGTGGAGTAACTATTTTTTTGTCTCTTAAAATCATTAGGTTGTTATTTTGTAGTATCTGCTAATGTTATGCTTAAGATTGAATATAGGCTCGACTCGAGATCGAAGGACTAGTCCGTATCTATTGGTAAGATTGTGTTCGTAAATTTTATTTTTTTTGGGGATTAGAGAATACGATACTACTAGAATAGAAGACCATGTAGATGTATGTATTCATGACGTTTGTGTTGAACAATTAGTTTTCATCTTTAATTCGGACATCATGTCAGTGTGTTACGTTATTGCCTTTCTTTTGTTACCCTCCACACCCACTTTGCCATTCTAACATATACATATCCATTCTTTTTCTATGCCTAATCCTTGTATTAATTACTTTCATTTCCATATTTTTCTTTACATAAATGCGGAGACAACTCTTTCATGGTATTCTAGAGTTTGAAATAGCTAGGTAACTAACTACTCTGTTCAGTTACAAACATATACTACTACTAAAATATGATGATGTTGCTTTTGCTTAAAGAGGGGGATCATCATGTCATTAATATAGTGCCTTAGAATGGTAAAAAGATATCAGAGCCTTAAATGCTAGGTAGGCTCTGATATCATATTCAGCATGGAGGTGATAACTTAACAACTACTTTACGCAAATTCTGGATTATGAATTTGGCCACACAAGATGAACTTTGTGCTTTGCTCAAAGGTAAAACCAAAGGGCGGCTGGATAGGGGATAACAAATGCTTGAATCCTAATGATCTTCAAAATTTTACAGCTCACAAGGGCGCGCACAGTGAAAATTACTTGCGATATAATTATGATTCCAAGCTTCAGAACATAGCAAAAGAACAAGTAGAAAGCATGCGAGAAAAAGGGTACTAATCAAACAAGTAATCCAAAACTTACCTTCCATTTGTATTACAAGTTTCCGAATATATATAGATAACTTTCTGAATCTCAGTGAATGTCAAATGTTAGTATGTCATTGTCTGGACTACAATGCTATCCAAAACCTCATATACACTCTTAGCCTCGGTATGTGATTTGTCAAATGCAATAAATTCATGAATTACACCGCTTAACTCAATCCAGCTACATCCTGGACTCTTATCAACACCCTTCCCTTTCATGAGTTTCCTTAACTGAGCTACTGCTTCCCAATTTTGACATGCAGAATATAAATTGACCAAAAGGGTGTATCTGCCACTATGATGGGGTTGTAGCCTGATTAGATGCTTTCCTACTTTTTCACCAATTTCATAAGCTTTGTGAATCATGCAAGCACCAAACAGGGCACCCCACACACCAGGAGTGGGCTCCATAGGCATGTTTTCAATCAAATCAATTGCTTCCTCCAAGCACCCTGCCCGACCTAGGAGATCAACCATGCAACCGTAGTGATCTATGCTAGGCTCTAAACCAAATAATTCATTCATTGATGCAAATATCTTGCGTCCTTCAGTCACAAAACCCCCGTGAGAACAAGCGCTAAGAACACCAATTAGAGTAACCCGATTGGGTTGAACCCCATTGCTCAACATTTGAGAGAATAAATTCAGGGAACTTGCAGCATCTCCATGCATTGCCAATCCATTAATCATTGCAGTCCAAACATAAACATTCTTGATCGGCATCTTCTCAAAAACCAAGAATGCCTCATGAATGCACCCACACTTCGCATACATATCTATAAAAGCCGTCCCAAGTGTTGGATTCACTCTTAATTTATTCATATCTATATATTTATGAGCCCACTTTCCTTGATCTAGTGCCCCTAGTTGAGCGCAAGCAGTAAGTAAACTTCCTAAGGTGGATTGATTGGGTTTAACTTTCTCTAAGAGCATGTCTTCAAAGATATCGAGTGCATCCTTAAATCTATTGCATTTAACACAACCAGCTATCATTGCAGTCCAACTAACAACATTCTTATATGGCATCTCTTCAAAAACTTTAAGAGCATCATCGCAAGAACCACATTTAGAATACATATCAACAAGAGCACTACCAACATAAACATCCCAATGGACTCTCCCAGATTCTACATAGAACCCATGAACCCACCTTCCAAACCAAACATCACCCACCATTCCCACGGCACGAAGAACACTAACAACAGTCATTTCATCCACCCTCACACCCACTAATCTCATTTCCACAAATAACTCCAACCCTTCTTCCGCGCACTCATTTCTAAGGTACCCATCAATCATAGCCGTCCAAGAAATCACATTCTTATCCGCAATTTCATCATACACTTGGCGCGCAGAGTCAACATACCCACTATTAGCAAAAGCAGAAACCAGAGAATTCTGCACAAACTGATCATAAATTAGCCCAAACTTCACAATCTGACCATAAAACTGAAATGGGCTTACAACACTCGCCCTGGAAACCGCCTTGAGAAGTAAAGGAAAGGTGTGTTCGTCAGGAAAGACACCATTTTGGCGCATTTTGGCAAAGAACACAACTGACATTTGTGGCTCTGAACTCGTACAAAAGGCTCTGATCATTGCGTTCCATAGGTAAATATTGGGGTTATCAATGTGATTAAAGAGAGAATAAGTGTAAGAGATATCACAGTGGGTAGGATTAGAAATGGAAGGAAGGGAGTGGAGGAGGAGTTTGGTGGAGGAGAAGGTGTTTTGCGGATGGCCAAAGGTAATGAGGAGAGAGTGGATTTGCTTGAGATAGAGTACTGAATTCAATGGGGGATTTCTGCATTTTTGGTGAAACAGGAAGGAGAGTAAAGAGTTGTATAAGTTCGAATTTGTGAGCTTGGGTCTTGCGCTTGTCGTTGACGGCATTTGGTTGAAAAAATGGATTACAATTATTTGTTCAATCATTCTGGGCGAGAGAGGTAGTGATCGGAAATTTTTTTGTTTTTTATTTTTTTTTATGACTCTTAAATAATTTATACTAAAATTTATTGAAATTGGAATTAAAATATTTACAAATAGGATTATAAATTTAAAATTCAATTATATATCTTATAAATCTTTATAATAAATCTTATAAATTATTTGAGAATCATAAAAAAATAATAATACCCGGTCACTTACCTAGTATTTTTGTTATTTGTTTGCTTTATATAAAGTTGAAGCTTTGCCTAATTTATATTCCATCTCAAATAACATTTTCTAAATTGTATTAGAATTTAATTATATTTAAATGAGCTGGGCTCTACCTCAGTATATATTTATTTAACCCATCTTAAAATTTAATCAATTCGCATCCTTTACAATTCTCCCTTCTTATAAACTTCTCCAATTCCAAAACTCTTTTCCGTTTCATCCACTTCAAGGGTGAATGTTGGATTATAACCGAATTGAATTTTTTGTTCGATTTTAATCAAATATCAAATTTTATCTCAACAAGTATCTAAAATTAACACTACTCACCGAATATTCGGCATATAACTGAGCTTATTTTTACCGAACAAAAAAATTCATTTCACAGTTATAATAATTTATAAATTAGTTTAATAATACATAAATATATATAATCATAGGACAAAGTTTTTAGAACAAATTAAATATCTAATTGGATTATTCGAATAATAAAATATTAAAAACCGTAACCGAATAACTAAACAGTTAAAACTAAATTAAGCAAAATAACCAAATAATCGGAAAAAAAATCGGTTCAGTAATTCGCTTTTAGCCGCTTTTTTGCTCAGTCAACAAAACCATTGCTTGGATTACCACTCATCATGATCTTTTGTAGATGGTGCCAGCCATTTGGTAATGGCTTCTGTTGTTCTATTCAACAGTTTCTGCGCAAAATCCTTGTCAAGAAAGATGGTGTAATTTTCTGAACTAAATGAATATGACCGCTCAGTAATTAAACAAAATTCTTAATAAAATCTTAAAGACAAAGTAGCCAAGGATAAAATTTAAGCTTTCACAAAAGATCTCTGCTTTCTAAACCAAAATCGACTCAAATCTTAAAAGAACCCACTATTGCTATGAAAAATGGAATCAGAATAACAGACTTCAGCCTAGCACTTCTAAGCCTCGGTTATAGGGTACTCAAAGACGACGTCTTTTCCCGAAAGCTTCCTGTAAACTGCAGCAAAAGTCTCCAGCTTGTACTCGGTGTTGTTTCGTTCTTTTGGGTCCAAGAATATCTGCAGACAAGGGAGACTGGGTTAGGATGAACTTTTAAGGGTGCATAATCATTTAAAAATTTCCCTTCTTAATTATAGTTTGCCTTTAAACTTTGCATCCATTTATTCTCTCTTAATATCTAAACTTCACAGCTAAAATAAGAATTAAATATTCTTAAACTGACAGTGCATACACACAAACAGTGTTAGGGTTATGACACCTCACTAATGAAGTACTTATGTTGGACATCATTGTCCTTATTTTTTAATGACGTATCAGATCACATGTCAGATCCTAACACTGGTCCTGTATACACTGTTAGTGTATCAAATTTTAACTCCTAAAACACTAGTAATAAGTACTTTTCACAAGTAACCTTTGTTAGAACAAAACACACATGCATTGCATGAACCAATCTCTAAAATCAAGCATCATATTCATGTATTGGAAAAGTGTCATCAACATTACAGCTAAAACGACAAGATTGTTACTAATTTCTTAATGTTAACCACCCAAGTTTTTGCCATTTAATTGACAACAGTGAGGACTCCAGGCTATAACCAACCCCATTAATTCTTATTTTGGCTTTTAAAATAGTCATTAAAAGATCAACGAGTGTTTATAGGATGAACTTATTTAAAAAAATGTATGATCATAGCTCACCTTCATTATCTTGGATCCATCCAAACGATATCTGACACGCTTCCCAACAATCTCAGCAGGGACAACTACATCCTCCAACATTGCATCTTGCACAGCAGTCAAAGTTCTGCTGCGAGGCCGTTGAGCAGCAGATCCTTTCTTTGGGGGCCTCAATATCCTCCGGGTCGCAACAAAAATTACATCCTGTAAGTTGTTCATAATATGAGTTACAGCCTTACAGGCACAACTGCCAGGAAAAGTGTTCAGCAATTTATTACTACCACAAGTACGGCAAGATAATTCACCCCTAGAAATGAAGGAAGATTGCACGGATCATGTTTAAGTTGCATAAAAGTCTGTATTAAAAACAACAAAAATATAATAAAGGCACAAATATGGAATTAGATATAAAGTTGTATAGGATAGAGGCATAGATATAAAATTACATCCTGCTAAAGTAAAGAAATCTAGGCAAGAGTGAGGATTTGTAGAACACACAAATAAGCTTTGTAGCGATTCAAGAATAGCAAGACATGGCACACAGATCATAAGAATGAAAATCACTGCAGCTTGCATGGTTCACATAAGTCTCTTCAACTTCAAAAAATAATTAATGAATGAAGATTCACTTTGCAGTTGGATTTAAGACAACTAGGACTCATGAGTACCAACTAAAGAGAAGGAATTGAAGTTGGCTCATAAAAATACTAGGTTAAAAAGTTGGCCCTTTACCATCAGTAAATTTCGATAACATGGCACCAAGGCAGTTGGATTGAAAAAATATAATAATAATTGTGCAATAACAAGCAAAACACACTATAGTCATGCATGCTATTGTTTTAAATGTAATAACTGAAATATTAGCACACAACTTCCATGAAATGAGAAGCGATAATGAGTTTGGCTCTGCTTACACTATAATGAGTTGAGCCAAAAAAGCCAGGAAATCACATATAAGTTCATAATTTAAAATAAGAGTCTAAAATAATATCAAGGAGTCAGAACAAGTTGTCGTTGCCACCACCTTGAAAAATAGAAATCTGTAGAGAGATGATAAGGCTAGCTAAAAGAATAGTAAAAGAAAAAAAAGAATGGGGTGGGGGGTTGTAAAAAAAGACTAGTCTATAAAGATCCAGAGCTCATATATCACTTTTAGTTATTATTTTAGGTTGAAAGAAAACAGTTTCCACCTAGCAGAATGACAAAAGTCATAACAAAAAACATTACCGTATTTTGTTCAATAAAATGTAAACTAAAACTAGGATAACAATTACCTTCCCGCTGAACTTTTTCTCAAGCTCTCTGACTAGCCTTACATGAATCTTTCGGAAAGCTTTTCTCAATCGAAAGGGAACATGGATGATAACCGCCTTTCGGCTCCCAGCTACATCAATTTGACTATGGCAAGAACACAATAATAAAGAACACTTTCCATAAATTATACGAGCACCAAAAAGTTGTTACTAAAAGCATACATGTATAGTCATTCTTACACTGCAGAGTTGATGTATAGATCCTTCAGTTCACTTTTGATCTCCTGGTTGGTATTCTCTAAATCAAATAAGGCCTGAATACAAAGCATATAGAATACTAATCACATGTTCCTCTAAATGATGTAAAGCCAGGCAATAATATTAAAAAAATAATCAGCATTAATAGAGAACCTGAGCAACTGACTCCTCAAATTCAGTAGGTTCTGCATCCTTATCTTTATGGAGCTTCTTTCTTGGAGTATACATCTTCACAGATCTGGCTTGAGTGAATTGATATCAGATAATAAACTAGCTTATCAACATACACAATATAATACTAGTTCAATAACTTTAAAATGCTGATCAAATCATTTGTAAAATGCATGAGGTATGAATGTGAACTGAACATTTTTTTATTATTTTTGTTCAAATATGAAATATCACACAAAATTAAATTAGGAAAACTTAGGTTCAGATTAAACTGGTTACTGTCAAGACAAGCCAGAATAGCTGTAATTACACATTGAAGGACTTCTTTTTGTTTTTTTAACGCACAAACTGAAGGATTAAATGAAAAACAGTTCCAAACTCGAATAACCATACATTTCAGGTAAAGGTACGACAAACAAATATCATTTCCTACAACTAACTTCAATAATTTAACAAGGAACAGGAATCCAAATATCAATTCCTTCACTAGCATTCTGAGCAAGTGAACATAAAAAAACAAATTAATTTCAAATAGGACAATTCAATCAAAAAGGACACCATATAAATTTATACTTTGTGCTTCAGTCTTTTTAGTATAGTAATTTCAACAAACTTAAACTCAAATTTCAGAAGGAAATTGATATCCTTATGGAAAAATTCAACACTGATATTTACCCCAAAAGTGAAACTAAATCTGTATAAAGGAAACCAATTATGCCACAACACAATAACTTTATATGAGGAAATCCAGAAAAGCTAAGGAATTTTCAAAAAAATAGATAAATAGAAAATGTTCATTTTTACATTAAAATAAATAAATATCATTTCACTTCATTTCTAAGGCATTATTCATTTTCTTTTACTAACGAATCTACATTTTTGTCATAAACCCTAACAATGTTGTACAGATTGAGGATGGAAGAGAGATGCAGGCGTACCTGAGGGTGAAGGCCAAGGAGTATATGTGAAGAAAAAACAACTCTAATAGCTCATGGAGAAGACTAGGGTTTGGAGGTTAAATGGTTCAAATTAAAGGGAATGGATGATAGGATGAAGTTTAATTTGGGCCGTCTATATTTATCCATCGTTTAAAAGAGCGATAAAAAACTAGGCCCAACCTGGTCCAAAAGCCTTTTTCGGCTACCCTCCCATACAGCTGCCACCACAAAATCAATAAAACCTTGTCAAACGCGAACAGTTGTTCAATGAGTGAAAACATCACGAGCTCGACATGATAATTGAAGATAAATATTTTACGATACAAATACAAATAGGTAAAATTATAAAACATTTATGTCTGCGTACAGTTTTTCAATAAAGTATCACATACTGCATGGCTGACATCCATAAATTTGTTGTCGAGTTAAGTGAGTCATGTCAATAACAAATCATAAATTTGTTGTTGAGTTAAGTGGGTCATGTCAATAACAAATTTATGGGTACCGTATGTGAGCATTATATGATACTTTTATGTGATAATAGTATTATTTTTAGGTTTATAGACGGTTTTTATGAAATCATGTCTGAGAGTGGCTGTTTGTGTGTTTAAGGGGGTGTTTGATAAAAATTGAATGAATCTGAATCTGAATGAGTTGAATATGAATCTGAATGAAAAAAGTTGTTTGATAATTGACATGTCTGAAACATCTGAATGACAAAACTTTATTATTTTACCCTTCTGAAAAAATTCAAAATTGTTATAAATTTATTTAATATTACTTAATATAATAGTTAATATATTTTTTTTTTTTACTTCATTCATTGCTTCATTCAATACCATTCAAATTTCAAAAAATTTGACTTAGTCATTCAAATTTCGTCCATCTTACCAATTCAAATAATTCGGAGACAAAAAACAAGCCTTGTTTGGACCGATTCAACCATTTAGATTCAGCTCTACTCTAAACAAACAGTCCCTAAATCTACAAGGACAACCAGTATGGATTATTCCTTACTAAATACAATGTCAAAAAATCGTAAATTATTAAATAAAAAAAAAATCTGAAATGCAGTCAAGTATTTCAAAAGTACGTACAGATTTATTTTCCACATAATATATATAAGTAAAATCCATATCAATACAGTAGACCCCTCTCAAATGAATAACCACAACCACCTTTTCTCTTAACAGGTTAAGTTAAAGGTAAGTTCAGATCTTCTGTTTGTCATTTTTTGTTTTTAAGAGAGGTTAGTTGCTGGATTTAGAGCAAACCCATGTATTAATACGAGTTTGACGCCCTTCATTTTTTTTTCTATTAAAATTGTAAATTTTGGAATGTACTTGTGTATAAAATCACCAAGGTAAATGATAACATATAGTAATTAATAATTAGAGAATAACAAAGGTGGCACTTATTTGAAGGCATTGGAATAACAACCGCACGCCTCAAGATGAAAATATTTGGTTCCATGATCATCCATATTTTCCAAGTACGGATGACAAAATAATAATCAAGGTCTCTCCGTGAAAAATGAAAAAAATAAATAAAATCTGAAGTCTAGGGTACCAATTATTTCAAGTTAACAACTGTTCAAATATTGTCATCCTTTCTGTAAATACTGCCCCAATAAAACAGAAAAAGAATACATTCAGGAAAACTCAGGATTTAGAAAAACCAAGTTCTCTAACTTTAGTACCATACTCAGTGCCGGTATCTGTCCCTTTCTCGTTCACGTCCACTGTCCCGGTCACGCCCATATTCTCTGTCTCTACTGTAATCATAATCACGGTCATGGTCTCTGTCTCTTCCCCTGTCCCTCTCTCGACTTCTGCTCCTGCGCCTATCCCTATCTTCTCGCTCCCTAATTTTGCTACTCACTCTCTCATCTCTTTCCCTTCCTTTGTCTCTGCTTCTTTCTCCTCTATCTCTGTCACTCACACCTGCCAATGATATCATTTTTAAACCAAAAAATAAAAATCAAACGAAATCTATACACACAGCCATAACCCCTAAGAAAACAGAAACAAAACCACTTGCTGTAGAATCCAGAGCAGAATTGGCAGACTGTTCCATTACCTAAACAGGAATAGAAACATGGAATGCAACATACTTTGATGGGTTGAGCAGTTACATAGTCAGATGTAAGAGAGAATCTAAATTTGAGATGATTGCTTTCAAACATTAAATACTATGCAGATTAGTATCACTAAAATATACAAGCAAGCTATCTTTAGTTAAATAAAGCATGGTGAAAGAACTGAACTGCGCCCCCATATTAAACAAGGCTTCAGGTGTAAAAAAAAAAAAAGATTCTTTACTCAATAATAAATCTTGCACAACTTTCCATAGTACATGAAAAAAGCAAAGGGCGAAAGTACAATAGTACATAAGGTTTTTTTTTTTAAAGTAGAAAACTTGTTACTGAAAATTTTATGACTTTTAATTCTAACACAAACTTTAATAAGCAACAAACAACACTGGAATTTATAGACACTTTTCTTTGTCATTTGACAGTTTTAGAAATTCTTAAACTATGTTAACACTATTGTACCACAACAAGTTTTAAAATGGCTTTATGAGCCAGAATTTATCCAAAATTTGCCTATTCAATGAACTTGCAGACAAAGGTAAACTGAACCAACTGACCGGCTGTGATGCCATTGTAGTGCAAATGTATTTTAAAATATCTACTACATGCTCAGAAAAAAAAAGAAACAAGATACCATATCTAAATCATCATGCACAAGAGAACATCCTGAACACAAAATGAAGCATAGTCGGTCAAGCCTCTCTGTTCAAAGAGATTGACGATGTCATAAACTGGGATCCTCCCTCCTCAAATCAGATTACTTTCACACCATGTATATAATTTAGGGACCTAATCAATGTGCTTGGGCAGAGACATCTCATAATATATAGAGATTGTACAATATTTATCTTCATCTTGTTCCACCCCATTGTACTTGTATCGTGTGTTTGAAAGGACAAGTGGGGTTTTAATAATAGGTACTGATGTTGGTGGCAGTAAGGTTGGGAAAATGGAGGGAGTTATTGTAGTTCTCAGTTCGAGCTACAGTGGTCAGGCCACTTACTCATTGAACCTTTAAAACAAGTGGTTAGGGAGAGGCAAGGCAGAGTGGACTGCGTTGTGGTGGCGCTTGAGCAGTGGTAGTGGCTGTGGAGATAGATTGCAGTGGTGTTACATTTAGAGATGAAGGTTTGTGGTAGAGGGAGAACCGAGAATATAGTTAACTTGCAGAGAGGAGAGATGATGCACGACAACTGCCTAACTTGGTTGGACCAATACCAGAGGTTTTGGAAGTCCATGCTAGAGTAGTCCGACAATGAGATTATTGATTATTCCAGAATTTTAACTGTAGCATATAATAAAAAGGATTTTGTTTTCGTATTTTGTTAGGTTTACTTAGCCCCCAAGAATTAGCTTTTTGTTATTTTACTATATAAGATCATGCAACTCATGTACTAATTACATTGAATTGATTTTAACAATTTTTGAAGCATTATTGCTTTTTTATCACTTCCCTGTTCTCTCAGCATATCCTTCAATCTGAACCCCAACTCTAAACCATAACCCTAAACCCTAAACCCTAACCGGGTTCCCAGTCAAGAGAGAAAAAAGGACATATGGCAGATAGAAAATGAGGCACTTTGCTCATTTTTTTAATAAATAATGCAAGTTGCCAAACTACAAAAGAGCTCAACTACCGACAAGGATTATAAATCAGTAAATTATACATTACCTAGTTCCTCAACATCCCATCCCGCACGCCCAGTACCAGGGAGCACCTGACCAGCTTCAGCTTGCTGCATTTTGGCACGAAACTTCTTCTTCAGATTGCCGAACTCATCATACATTTCGCCATCATCCTAAAATACAGATATACTGTCAAATCCGGAATAAAGAATACAACCCTGTCTACTGCTAGTTCAAGCTGATCTTACTTCTTCAGCCTCTCGCCTACGTCGTCTAGTTTCCTCTATTTCTTCTTCATCAAGCTCTTTGTAACCTCCAGCACGTCCTCCTCTATGTACAAGTACAACAATGAATAATGAGCCAAGGAATAACAATATCTGTGAATGTTAATAATTCTTCAACCGATATGTTTATAGACAAACCATAGATTAACAAATCACTAAATTTTAGTGCATGTGATCAATATTAATAGTTCAAGTGATTATAATCACTCATATTTTTTAAAAGGACAGGTCAATGATATAAAAAATTTAAAAGCATTAGCTCAAAATCTAAGACAAAAAGATTAGTTTAACTTGGAAATGTGTCAGGAAAGCTGTTTCGAGACTTCAGATATGAAATTCTATCCTTTATATAAATGTTATAACTTTCACAGCTTAAAGCAAATAAAATTAAAAGAAATACAAGAAACAAGATTGATGCCAAAATTACATAAACCAAAAACATACACATTTCAGCACAAAAGTATACAAAATTGCAAGGTCAACGAAACAATCAAAGGAAATAATACAAAATCATTGTAGTAGCCGTATAATACCTCACGCCACCTTCACTAACACCAGGTTTGTTGGTGTTGCAGATGTTGCATTTGTTGCGCTTTGCCCAGTTGATATTGGCACACCTGAAGCAAAAACTTTGAAGCATAAGGAAGAAGCTAAAAAACAGTAAGTCAGCAACACACCAAAATGCACTTGTCTATCTTCTCGATGGAAAGGGTAAATAAATAAACATTCAGATATGCATATACTGATATAAGCATCTCATACTTAATTAGTTATTTTATATAAATGTACATGATTTATATTTACATATGTTTAGGCGCATGCATGTAACTTGTATGCAATACATAATATACATGAAGAAAAAGTTGTATATGCACAAAACATATGTAAATATATGCGTGTATCATGTGCGTCTATTATTTGCTTATATGTGACATGAGATAATATTACAGACTACAAATTTACATGCAACCAATTCATTAATCCGAAACAATATATAACGGAAAATATTTTTAAGCCAAATTTAAAGACATTATCTAAATCATAAAGGACAAATGAGGAAAATATAATATAATATCACATGTTTATTTTATATATTGGAAAAGAAAAAAATCTTACATGGGACAAGCCCAATCATTTGGACCAAAAAGTCCTGTAGGAGCTCCAACTGCACGGCCAGGGCCTCCAGCCTCAGTGCCACGGCCCCTCCCCCGACCACCTGCTCCTGCACCACCACCAGAGGCACCAGCTGGCCGAGCGCTTCCACAACGATTGCAAACTCCACGAAATGCAAAATTTACATTGGAACAACTGATACAAATAAGGTACATAAGAAGCCATTTGGATGACAAAACATTAACTTGAAGAGATTAGATGAATTGCTGATAGAAAGAGCTGCTCACCAATATCACATCACAGACCTTGTATTCGGACACATCCAGTCCCCGTCTTGTTGCCATGCCTTGCCTCCTGATGAAACGTCACCTCGACCTCTACCTCTTCCAGTACCTCCATTCCTATCATTGACACTATCCTCCAGCCCACCAAGATCACCGCCTAAACTTGGTTCCTCAGCAGGGATTTCCGAATTATATGAGTTGTCATCCTTTTTTGACTCAGCTATAAATACTCCAATGGTGGCACCATGAAACTCCTTGTTGTTAAACCATTCTACAGCCGCTAATGCTGCATATGGATCTTCATATGTCACTGTAGCATCTCCCTTTGGCTCATTGGTGACCTTGTCCCGGTACAGCCATATCTTCGGCCGACCAGTTCGTTTGTCTTTCTGTAAAGTATTAAAATAGTAACATAAAGCTGCCACAAACTGGTAGGTTTATAACGAACATAGAGCTATTAATAGTGAAAAAAACTGTAACGAAACAGATCCTGCTCAAGGTTCCATACCTTAATCAACCCAATTGTCCCAAAATAATCAGCTAACATGTTATCATCTGTCCCTGGGGGCAAGTTACAAACATATACAGATCCATTCAAAGGGGCTCCTTTTTCAGAATAGCTTGCCATTTTGCTCCAATTTCATGAAACCACAGCAGAGAAAAAAACTACAAAAGGCTATTAGATATTTAAAATTATAAGTCAATACAATTATTCTTTCATGATCTTAGATGGTCAAAAACAAAACCATAATAATAACACCTTGTTTGGATATACAACCTCTGTCAAAAAATGAAACAATTAACTGATCAAACCATAATTAAATATAATGAGAGTCCATACAACCAAATTGAAAGCGACCGCGAATTTGGGACTTCCAAAAAAGGATTTCACATCTCTGAACGAAAGGAGTACTTAGTTGAGGGAAATGGATTTCATTACTTAAGTAGCATGTCAATTCCACGGAGAATTATAAGAAGAAAGAGAACTGATTCTGTAAGGATTAATACATTGATTTCACAGGTAGGGAGATCCAAACAATAAATAAATAAATAAATAAAAATTGGAGCTGGCTTAGCAGTATAACAGTGTCAATTTCACACCAGAAAATGTAACATCAAAAAATAGCTTACCACCCAACCCTAATGCAAAGCTACAGCATATAATATTAGAAGTAGAGGCGAACCAGAAGCAACGATTTATTCCCCCTTCGTCCTTTTCTTCTTCTATGCTCTCTCTCTCTAAAGCTTTATCTATCTCGCTCTGTTCGAGCCCTAAAATCTGAAGCGTGATATGTTTTAGGAACTTATGTTTTGATTTTCTCCCCATACTTTCATTTATTTTCATGTTGACCCCGATAAAATAAAATAAAAACATTTTATTCCTCAGCTTTTTCAAAATAGTAATGCTAGGGTCTCTTTTTTTTTTCTTTCTCAAATGTGTTTCAAATACTATGACATTCAATATTTTAATAATAATTTATGATATAGTAAATCACATGTGAACTATTCAACTAATGTTATGATAACATATCATTTAAAATATTTTTTGAGACTAAAAATTTAAAATTCTTCACCTTTTCAAAATTGTCAAAAAAAAATTATAACTTGAGATTGTGAACTTGTCATACAAAAAATTTTAAATTTATATAGATTATATTCCTTGTTACACAAAAATAATCCAAGATACAAATTAAACAAATGAATGTTCATTTAAAAAAAATAGTATTATTTTAGGTAAAAAACAAAACTAAATCTAAAAAATTCTTGAATTGATTTCAAATCGTCATACACTTCGTTCGTTCTCTGATTTTCGTTAAACAAAAAAAAAACCAACTTTCTTCATTGTTTAATACAGTAGTACTCCTTCCATCTACTAAGGAGAGTTTTATTTTGATTTTTGACTTTCTTTACAAAAATTTAGGTTTATTTCGGATGCATAATATTTTTAATTCATTTTTTAAATTATAAGAAAAATTTTGGTTTAAATATAGAAATGTCAAAAACCTAAGTAGTACTCTCCTTTCTTAACAAAGGGGATTACTAAAAAAAATAAAGCATAAATTTGTTGAAAAGGTAAAATAGCACAATGAAAACAAGATTGCTCCACATACAAGACAAAAGCCATGACTAAAACTTTATGCTTATAATTATCTATTTTTCAAATCACAAACTGATAAATTCATAATAATAGAAAATAATATTTCTATAAAAATCGTCGCTATAGATCCTATAGCGACGGTTTTCACCGTCGATATACAACTATAGTAACACTTTTAATGTAAAAATATCAAAAAGTGTCGTGGAAATATCAATTTCTTATATAATTTATGTCATGGTAGGACAATTTTCCACCGACCTAAAGTTGACAACTGGTTACGCAATATACTAATCAAGTGGCATGCCGTTTGATTTAATTGTTAGGCTTGAAAATCTTATAGTCAGCCAGTTCACTATATACTGGCAAGAACTGAGATATTGGCAACTATAAAATCAGTATACAAACTCCCTGTTTGCATTTAGCATCCACATTTCCTCTATAAAGCTCACACTGTATGCAACATTGCCATGAACAAAAATTCTAGTCACCCACAGCACATTAAATGAAGGAAATGAACAAGTACATACAACACCAAAATGATGCCAAACTGGAGAAAATTATCAACAAAATATTGGTTCAAAAGAGTTTATGAACAAACAAGACAGAACACACATAACATAGTACTTCGTTTGGACAAGAACAAAGTAAGCAAAAAAAAGAAAGAAAATAAAGGTAAACATAGATTCAAAAAATCTTCCTTAAAAGTTCCTTCATCTCGTGGGGCAAGACCTGCTCAAACTCATCGACCAAACCAATATCTATGTAAATTCAAAGAACTAGGCAAAGGAAGTACACATTTTAACTCTATATTTACGAGATTTGATGCCATTGACTTGAGGTTGCAACACCAAAAACTAAAAGCAAACAAAAATGTTTGGGGTGCATATAAGAACTCAAATTTATTTATTTATTCAAATATTTCATTTTTAACAAATAATCTGTTTACCCAAAAAGTATATGTTTAACCAACAATGCGGAAAACAATAAGATTTCAAGCATACTATGCTTTGAGCTGATGAACCAAAAGTCGTACTCTACTCTTGTTAACTAGCCAATGACTTGCACAGAGGAAGGGCAGCTTCAACCTTTCCCCAAGAATCTACAGCAGTTCCTCTAAGCCTCGACCTCATCTCCTCAACCACCTCTTTTGCCTCCTCTATTTTTGATATTTTAACTAAGCCATTAACCAGACCCTCCATGACCTCAAATGGAGGAATCCATTTTCTACTTAAGATTTCTTTACACATTTCCAATGCTAAACCAAACTCTTCCTCTTCAACCATCTGCCGCATCACATTAAAATAAGATGGCGGTAAAGCATAACCATCACTCACCATTCTTTCCAAAACCTTTTTAGCAGATTCCAAATCCCCAACCTTACAAAAGCAAAAAATAATAGCACCATAAGTCGCAGAATTCGGCTTCACACCCTTGGATACCATCTCATCCAACAATTTCTTAGCTCTACTTCCCTCCTTACTTTTACACAGCCTCAAAATCCTATGATTATAAGTAGTCAAATTTCCCTCCAAACCCTTCTTCAAAATTTCCTTCACCACCTCATCAAACACACTCTTATTACCCCTTTTTGCCAAATAAGCACCCAACAATACATTATAAGAATCAATATCGGGTACCACGTGAGCCACATTTTCCATCTTATCAAGCAATGCCCTAGCTGAACCAATATCTTTGGCTTCACAAAACGCTTTCAATGCCAAATTATATGACTTAACACCAGGAGAAACACCCAATTTTGCCGGAACTGAAACAAAGGTCCGGTGAAACCTATCATCGTAAATTTTATTAGTAAGATAAACAGAAAGGATAGCACAAAGTGACTTTTCAGTACAAGGGGATGCTTTTTGTTCAAGCATTTTATCAAATACTTGGAGTGCATTATCAGTCATCCCGGCTTCAGCGTAGAAAATAATTATACGGGTCCAAAATTCCTCGGAATTGAGCTGTTGGGGAGTTGATTTGCGGAGGGTGGTGCTGAGGATTTGATCAATGAGGTCAAAACGTTTGAAACGAGCTAGCTTACGGATAGATAAGTGGAAGAGTGACCGGTGGCGGCGGAAAGTGGCGAAAGGGGGGGAAGAGGAGAAGAGCTGGGCGAGCTTGACGGGGTCAGACTCGGACTTGATGGCGGATTTGACTGCACGGAATGATGGGAATGGAGGAGAGAGAGTGGAGAAGAAGTGGGTCGTGGTTTGGTGTAAGATTAGGCGTTTCGGGAGTTTGGAGAAGAACTGTGAGGCCATTTTCTTTCTCTCTCGTTTTGGAAATGTGGAGTGGAGGGTTTTAGTTTCAGAGTATACGGGCTGTGGGCAGGGCTTTACGTATCTGCTGGAACTGGGAATTTCCCGGCGTCCTGAGCGTAGGAGTGGAACTGAGTATTACTTTTCACTTGGGTTAAATACATTTTTCTAACTCTTAGTTTACAAATAGAACTACAGTCATTCAACTATATTTTACTGTCAATGTCTATTAACCATTTAACAAAAGAAACACGTGGCAATTGATTAAATCTATGTGTCAATACTGACAAAAAAAGAGAAGGTAAGCTGAATAATTTAATCCTTTCCCTCCTCATATTCGGTCCACCATTCCTTCTCTGTTCTTCAATCGAGCTGGTGCTATTCGAGCTTTGTCGGCGGCTCTTGAAAATTAATTTTTTTCAATTTATATTTGTAAAGTCTGGGGCGTTAGATCATGAGGCTTTCTTGGTGATGATTAGTAAGGGGCATTGATTGGACTCGAAGGTATGATCTGAAGGCGGTCATTTGGAGTTCTCTGGAGTTTTCGGTGGACTAGAGTTGGGGTTTGGAAGTGGATGTCTTCTGAGCGGTTTTCGATCTGTGTAATTTTCTTATCATTGATTATCTTTTGAATTCTCAGATGGGATGTTTGTCCTCTGTTCCAGTTCCTTTCAATTTGGGTTATTCTTATATTTTTGTTTTCGATCTGGTGATATGATTGGCTTTATTGACCTATAAAATCTCTTCTCTATAACTGTTAGGTATTTTCGATCTGGATCCTGTGTATATATTGCTTATTCATTTTAAGGGTTTAGCTTTGGATGTTTGTTCGCTGGTCTTGCACGAATCTGGGTTTGATTGTCCTATTATTCCGCTGGGTTTGTGTTGTGATTCTGTTTTGAATTGGTTTAATTTTGTTGGGTCTAACCAATTTACTGATTTTCGTGGTTGCCTATTATTATTTGTGGAATCATTTTGACTTGTGTTATGTTTCTAGTTGGCTCCTTTGTAAGACTCCGAATGATGATATGAAATGAAAGTATCTAATTTTTTTATAATTATTATTCTATTTAATAAATGGTTTAATTGATAAAAAATTAAAATTAAATGTGATATTTAAAAATTTTACAAAGTAAGCAAGTTATTATAAAATATTTGTGGGGTCGGAGAATATTCGTGGTGTCGGGGAATATTCTTTTTGTCATGAAATATACGTACTACGACACCATCATTGATGGATCCCATAACGGAATAATTGTCGGAGTTAGAAAACGACAGAAATAACTTTTTATAAAAATAACGGCGAAAGTTTTCACAGATTAGCGGTTGAAAATACCCGGTGGTAAAAATCTGATGAATGCTGTGTAGTTGCATAATAAAGCACGCGTGTATTGATTATTGATGTTTACGTAAGAAGGCTCGGTTTACTCAATTATTGCTACGATAATTATTTGCGTAGTATCTCACGTTATTTGATTCAATTATTATCACGAAAGAATATCTGCATAATATTTTATATTATTAAATTAATAAGCGAGATGACAAAGTTATTCATATTATTATTTGTAATATTATCGACTATATCTAGAAAAGTTCTATCGAGGAAAGGGGTTTGGTCACCTAATAATTGCTATGATATGAAGAAATCCTTATCGAAAAATCCCTTCTTTCCTGAGAATGATCTGGTTGTTAAATATTGTGAGTTATAATATTAATGATGAATAATTGTTAATAGATTAAAAATGTGTTTATTAAAGATAAATGATTTGTGGTAAATATTTATTCAATTTTTGATATAAATATAGGGATTTATTATGAGGCGTTTGTTGTAAGTTTGACTTAGTATTTCATGAGAAGATTTACTAATTTTATGGACCGTCGATGATGGTTTTTAATAGTTAACCAATCTGGACCATTGATGGTGGTTTTAATAGTTAATCAATCTGGACCATTGATGGTGGTTTTAATAGTAAATCAATCTGGGCCGTCGGTGGTTATTTTAATAGTAAATCAATCTGGACCGTCGATGGTAGTTTTAAAAGTAAATCAATTTGGACTGTCGGTGGTGGTTTTAATAGTAATCAATATGGATCGTCTATTCTAATAGTAAATCAATCTCTAATAGTTAAGTGAATCGCCATTATTTAGTCCATTCTCCTATAAATAGAAGCTTAATTCTTTTTTCATTCTCACCAATTCACTGAGACTCACAAGAGAAAATGTGACTCCCCCAAAATAGGTCCAATCCACCCAATCTATTATGAGTCGTCAAATACATGGTACAAAAATAACTACAACTTTATTATTACAATTGTCGTGCAAAATATAACAACACATATACTGTGAGTTTAAATGCCAACTGTGACTCTGGACACCAACTTGTGTCAGCACCTTACATTGATACATTACATAAAGGTACAGTCAATAACTGTTTTAAAAATTAAAATCTTTGGAAAATGCTCAAGAAAACCTTCATACATAGGAGGCCATGCATCTAAGTTATAATAAATATCATATGACTCGAGAATTATTCTTGGTTGACCCAATAGACCAAAAAAAAATGAGAAGATTGCTATCATGTTCTTTCCAACGGTGAGTCTTCTCTTAACATATTATTATCTTCATTGTCTCCAATTGAGAATTATATTTCAACCAAACTCCAAGATTATATAGGTAGTGCTCGTAAATATAATCGGCAGTGGATGATGCACACAACCCTATCTTATGATAACACGAAGTCGTAGTATGTCATTAGACATCTTGTATGATAGTGGCAAAACACCCTTCCAAAGTTGGGTTCACTCACTTCATTATTGTTGTTCACTAAAATCAATTATTAAGTGACGTATAATATCGACACACATCTTAGGTCCTCAATACAATTATATATTGTATGTTATGTGCTTTTATAATGTGTTGAAACTTTGATAGTCTCGGACCATCACACTATTCCCCTGTTATCCAAATTTCGACCCAAATTACACTCTTATTACACGAAAGTAATTGTGAAGCAAAAAAGGTGAAAGACAAATAATTTAAAGAAAGAATATCATAACTAAAGATAATTAAATTATCAATAGCCTTTCATCGATAATAAATCGGAGATTTAGAACATATGGTAGATGATAAAACTTTTCAACCATAGTTGCAGCTGAACGAATGTAAGACCCCAAATTATTAATAAATGAAATTTATTTTCCTCTATTTATTATTTTGAAATAGTAAGGGTTGATTTGATTAATGTGGATAGTTATGGGTAAAATACGCAAATATTTGAATAATGAAGTGGTTATAAAATATTCATTATTATCAGGGAATATTCACGATGCGACGCCGATCTTTTTGTGGGCCCCATGTGAAAGCGATTGGATGAAGAAAGCGACAAATATAAGTTGTTTATAAATAACAGGCGTAGTTATTCCAGATTATCTTTGTTGGAATACCCCGTTGTTAAAAAACACACTAATACGCGTTGTTGAGCAAGAAGATACCAGTATTGCACCAATTATTGATTCTTACGTGAAAAGCCTTCTTTCAATAATTGTTGCGATAATTATCGCTCAATATTTTATTTTATTGATTCAATAATTCTTTGCATTGATATTTTATATTATTGTTGTTTCAATAAATTATCATTACACAAGATTTTCCTTTATCGGAGCAATAATTCATATTATCTCGAATAATATTATTGGATAACATTATTGGCAATGTCTAGAAAGTTACATACAAGAGAGGTTTTGTCACCTAATTCATGCTGCCAAGTAAGGAGAGATCCTTATTCGAAAACCCCTTATTGGAAAACCCTCCTTTCCAGGAGCGGCATTGCTTGCAAGATTGTGATTCTGTAATATTATTTGTGAATAATTAATTATTGATTTATATGATGAGAAAATATTGATTTTATGTGGATATAGATGGAGAAAATTTTTAAAGTGACAATTGTTGAAAATTAAAATTTTATCTTTTGGTGTCTGAGATTCTTATTCACGATATCATACCTTTATTCACGATATCTGACTATTCACGAATACGACACTATTATTCATGAAAAATTAAATTTTCATTTTTCGTCAAAATATCTATTATGGATACTAGCTTTGATTGTATCCATGTTTTGATCATTCTTGAATTTTACTCCCTTTCGATTACTTATGAAGTATTTTTGAACTTGGATTGTTTAAAATACGAATCTTTAATATTTGTTCTTTTGTTTCTTTGGATTCGTTTCCTTTAAAATATTTTTCATCATCCCTCACCCTAAATGATGATATTCTCGAATATCTTTGGCTCGTAGTGCAAAGATGAGCAGTGTTGAGATGAATATGATCGATCGATTAATATCTTTGGCAGTAGTGCAAAGATGAGCAGTGTTTAGATGAACATGATCAATGATGAATATCTTTGGCACTCAGTAGTGCAAAAGATGAATATTTGATTCCAGATATATATTGATTGATGTTCTGAGGATAAAATATCGACGATAAACTTTTAAATTCATATATGAAGATAGTAGTTTGCATTATTTACTTAACTCTTCTAATGAATTGTTGTTTCATTGCGATTGTTGATTTAAAACTGGTTGTCTATTGTATTTTATTAGATTTTTCCTCGTTGAAGACTAACGATAATTTGCTCTATGTTATCTTAGTCATAATGTTCTTTCTTTGGGCTAATTGAGCTCACCCTTTTCCTTGTTGTTCCATTTTTCTTCTCGAGGAGGAGAATGTAGCAATCTTAGTCGGGGTATGGAATGAAGGTTACAGAGAGAGTTGTTTAGTAGTCCTCACCATTTTGTAAAATAATGTATCAATAATTATGATGGGAATTTATTTGCGTGTGGATATTATGCAGATGGCAATATCTCGTATTTAAACTCACGATTTATATGTTGTAATAATAAAGTTGTAGTTATTTCGTACCATGTATTTAGCGACTCGAGAATGGGTTGGATGGAATGGACCTATTTTGGGGGCGCCACGGTTGGTATCGTCGAGCTTAGGGATATGATCTGCCGGAGATCGGGAAATAGAACTAGGAAGGGAGGCAGAGTAAATCCTTCGCTAAGTGTGTCCTACCTAAACTTAGTTGTTAGTTGGTTAAGTATATAGGTATATTATGTGATATATTGATTTCCTTAATTAACCCTTATTTTATGATGATGATTTGAGAATGTCATTGGGAATATTAATGATGGAGTAAATGAGATCGTAGAGATGCTGTCTTTACCAACGAGGAGAACGCAACAGTGGCAATGTACCTCCGTGAACAACACCACCGAAGCGAGATGATGAGCGAGGATGTTTAGAAGCATTTTGCGATTCATGCAAAATCGCAGACGAGGAGACTCGTGTACAAAATGAGGAGAAAATGATAGCAATTCACGGGTGGTCACAATGCCAGCGGTTGCCCAAAGAGTTGAGACCACGTAATTATGGGGAAAGCCGGATCCGATTAAAGTGAGGCGTGGGTCAAACAAATTACCAAGATATTCGATGTCTTGGGATGCGAGAAACAGAAAGTTCCATTCGCTACTTTTATGTTCCAGTAATGAGGCAGATTCTTTGGTGGGAATCGTGAAGCGTACCCATCCAACAGACTTTCGGCGATGTCATGAGAGACGTTTGAGAATAGTTCAATGACAAGTACTTCTCCGAAAGTATTCGCTATATGAAGGAAGTGGAGTTTATTAGATCGGAAGCGAATAATAACATGGCGGTGTCCCAAAGACGAAGGCGAAGTTCGCGGAGTTATCCAGTGTTCGCACCTCATTTGGTGGAGAATGAGGAACGATGACGCGGATGTTTCGAGAGGTTTGAAACTTCGGCAGACACGTTAGTATCTCATTTCTCATAAATTTTCTCTCTATTCAAATGTTGTCAACATGGCTCGGTTGTTAGAAGCGAGATAACGAAAGTCACGTTTCAACCGAGGGACCATAACCGAGGATCATATCAAGATAGCGAATCATCGAATAACGATAACCGGTGGAGAAAGAAGAATACGGACAAAGGCGGTAACCACTTCGGTGGTAATCGTGGCTATGAAAATAGAAGAAGCGAGTGGGAGGATATTTTAAAAAAGAGGAGATTCAACAACGACCGTATGAAGGCGTCGGCAGCCAGAAGAATCGGTTTCAAGGAGGAGAAAGACCACCGGTAGGTGTATGTTACAAATGCGGGAAACAGGACATATCAATCAAATCGCCCACAAGAGTTTAAGGTATCTTTATAATTTTAGAAAAGAAGGACATATCGCCGAGATTAGACGGTATCGAAACCCGACCCAGTGAGAATGGTGACTCAAAAGGATGTCCCGGAAAAGTTAAAGTCAGCGGTTCACGGAAGAAGCGTTTGTCGTGGACTTGGGTCAAAATGCGAGGAACCCGAACGAAGTTAAGACGAAGTTAGTTAATTATAAATTCTTGCGAAGTTTATACCTTTACTAGAAACCGGTTCTACCCATTCTTTTATCTCTCTTTGCTTTGCGCTCAACATTTGAACTTGACTACGGAGAAATTAGACTTTGACCTATTTATGGAGACTCAGTTTAGGAGAAACTTTCATTACATCCGTTGTTTAGAAATCTTGTTTGATTCAGTTGGCACTATCACATTACCGTTAACCTTATTTCTATAGAGATATTTGTTTTGATGTGATTTTAAGGTTAACTACTCATCACGCCGAAATTGATTACTTTCGTAGGTTGTTAGTTTTCATATTCCTAAGCAACTGTTATTCAATTCAAGCAATCAAACCATTGTAGTCAAACATTTTCATATCAAGCCATGAAGTCATTCGTTTATTACGGATGTCAAGTTTTCTTAGTCCATATTATGGATTTGAATAAAGACACGTCAGATTTGAATAATATTCCTGTTGTTATTGATTTTTCCCGACGTATTTCACGAAGAATTTCTTGGCTTACTCCCAAAGCACGATATTAAATTTTGTATCGACTTTGAACCCCCAGACAAAACTCATTTCTAAAATCTCATATCGAATGGCTCTTATTGAACTTCAAGAGTTAAAAATTCAACTATAGAATTTGGTACCTGAGCCTTTATCTGGTGACTTCCTTTGTAGAATGCACCGAAGCCAGATTCTCCATAGGGGACACCATATTCGATGCGATAGTAAACCGACAGGTGTCATTGTAACGTCTTTATCCAAGGTTGGGATATGAGTCACGATTGAGAACAACCTAAGTTTTCAGAATCGAAATTTTATCAAATTTGGAACTTTTTCACGTCGGGAGTTCTTATTCATGAGTTATTATTCATGAGTTACTATTCACTTAGTTCTTATTCACGAAAGTACTATTCACACGAAACATGATGATGTTTTTTGTGAAATTTCTATCTTTTGGTGTCGGTTACTATTCACGATACGATACTTTATTTACGTATACGATAATTATTCACTTAATACGACACTATTCACAAAAAATTAAATTTTCATTTTTCGTCAAAATATCTATTATGGATACTAGCTTTGATTGTATCCATGTTTTGATCATTCTTGAATTTTACTCTACTACGATTACTTTATGAAGTATTTTTGAACTTGGATTGTTTAAAATACGAATCCTTAATATTTGTTCTTTTGTTTCATTGGATTCGTTTCCTTTAAAATATTTTTCATCATCCTCTACCCTAAATGATGATATTATGAATATCTTTGGCTCGTAGTGCAAAGATGAGCAGTGTTGAGATGAATATAATCGACTAATTAATATCTTTGGCCGTAGTGCAAAGATGAGCAGTGTTTAGATGAACATGATCAATCGATGAATATCTTTGGCTCAGAGTGCAAAAAAGATGAATATTTGATTCGAGATATATATTGATTGATGTTACGGGGATAAAATATCGACGATGAACTTTTTAAATTCTTATATAGAAGATAGTAGTTTGCATTATTTACTTAACTCTTCTAATGAATTGTTGTTTCATTGCATTGTTGATTTAAAACCGGTTGTCTATTGTATTCTATTAGATTTTTCCTGTTGAAGACTAACGATAATTTGCTCTATGTTATCTTAGTCATAATATTCTTCTTGGGCTAGTTGAGCTCACCTTTTCCTTGTTATTCCATTTTTTCTTCTCGGGAGGCGAGAATGTAGCGAAAATCTTAAATGGGGTATGGAATGAAGGTTCTAGAGAGAGTTGTTTAGTAGTCCTCACCATTTTGTAAAATAATGTATCAATAATTATGATGGGGATTTATTTTTTTGTGGATATTATCAGATGACAATATCTCGTATTTAAACTCACGCTTTATATGTTGTAATAATAAAGTTGTAGTTATTTTTGTACCATGTATTTGGCGACTCAGAATGGGTTGGATGGAATGGAACTATTTTGGGGGCGTCACAACGAACAATCCATTAGAAGAGTCAAATAGACCATAAAGTCTATTACCTTTTCCATGTTAAAAGTCCACCAACAATATTTTAACCCTGTAACATCAATCAGCAGCCTCGTCCACAACCGTATGAATAACTCATAATCATAATTGTAGTTCTAAATTCCTCTTCTCATCCAAGACGAAGATAATTTTTATCACTCGTCTTTACCTGAAACATCAAAGATCATGGTTATACCAAATCACAGTTCATGTTCATAATCATACTAATAAATTCATCTTTGCACTACGGGCCAAAGATATTCATTAACAGTTCATCTTTGAACTACAGGCCATAGATATTCAACAGGTCATCTTTGCACTACAGGCCAAAGATATTCAACAACAGATCATCTTTGCACTACAGGCCAAAGATATCAATCAACAGTTCTTCTTTGCACTACAGACCAAGGCATACAACTGTAAAACCAATAAACAACAGTTCATCTATGCACTACGGGCCAAAGATGACTTTCATCACAATATAAGCATGAGGATCATGACAAATATATAAAGAATCAATCACATGAGATAAAGGATAAATTTTTAAAGACTTTAGCAATTTAATTTATCCAGAATTCAATAATATCCAAATTATCAACATGATACTGCTTTGTGGAGTAAAATTCAAGAATAATATTATATCAAAAATGATTTGAACAGAAAATAATATTTCAAAGAATATTTAAAGAAGATAATAACATTATTTATTATATTATAAACTCCCTTTAATATTATTCATTATATAATAACATTAAATTCATTTACTAATATTATTAATCATTAAATAATATTTTAAATCAATGATTTCATAACAACTTAATCCAAATGTTATAAATCACTTAATAATTTCATAATATAATATTATTAATATTACCACAATATTTTAATCATTTCTTAAACTTATAAATAATTTATTTTAATTGTTTACACTTTACTAATTATTGCATTTAATCATCCTAAAATGCCAACCTCATAAGATTTCATCATCAATAACCAAAACCCTCATCAAAAATCTGCATATACCTTATATATGATTCCCAAGCCATAAAATCTTATTTTTCAATTTTCTTACTTCACATAACATATTTAATTCATTTACTCATAATTAGTCCATTTTCATGAAAAATACCAAAACAGTACAAACAAATTTTCTTATTTGGGATTTAGGAGAATATAGTCCCATATTGAACATATATTTTTCTCGAAATTTTTAAAATTCATTTACTATTTTTCATATGGCCAAAACTGCCGAATATTTAGACATTTATCATAAACTGTACTTTCATCCAAAAATTTTGAATTTTATAGAGTATACTGCTGTTATATACATGTACTCCCAATAAAAATTTTACCAATTTTGGAGTTAACCACAAGGAGTTATAAGTGTTTACTTTTAAAATAATCTTTTCCCACAAAATTCATAACTCCTAATCTATACATTCAAAAATTATCATTTTTGGACACAATTTAGAAAACTCATCAAATTATCATTTCAAATTTTTTCAAAATTTTTAAACTTGATGTTTATTATATGTTATTAGTTTAACACTGTTGAAGGCTAACGATAATTTATTCTGCATTATTTTAGTCATAATATTTCTTACCGGGCTAGTTTAGCTCACCCCTTTTGCTTTCATTGTTCTCTTCAGAAAATGAGAACGTAGCCGGGACTAATCGGGGAACGGAGTGATGGTTCGAGATGGTTGTTTTAGTAGTTTTCACTATTTGGTGTGATAATAAATGTAATGAGGATTGAATTTGAGTTTGGATATTGTCTATGAGACAATATTCGTGTAAAAATCAGCTATGTTTTGTCGTATTTTACACGATAGTTATATTAATTAAGTTTGTATTTGAATTATGTACCATGTATTTGGCGACCTAAGATGAGTGATGTATACCTATTTTGGGAGCGTCACATCCTTGTTGATGCTCGGGAGTCTTTGCCGGAGGAAGGTAGCTATCGAATTGTTGTCGGTATTATCATCATATTAATAATAAAATATATTAATTAAATTAATTAATAATAAAATATATTAATGTATAATTTTACAAATGTATTTATATAAAATTAATGTGGTGGTGGAAATAAGGGTTTACCTTGGCAATGATTTCCGTGGCAAAATATAATTATTTTGACCATGTTCTTATATGTTGTATTACCAATTTTAAATTTATCTGAAGAGAGGTTAATTAAATTAATGAATTTACTAAGTTATTTAAATTAAAAGAAATTTACATATTTATGTGTAATTTATATAATTTATTTAATAAATTGTAACATTGAAAAAAAGATTTTTTATATGTTATAATATCAAAGTTTTACCATACCAAACAAATATTAATGATTAAAATAAATTTTAAAAAATTATTTTTATTGTACTTTTATTTTGAATGGAATATTTTATTTTATTTATTTGATTTTAATTAATTTAACATTAAATTTATACAAGTTTCCATCTACGCATGCCACAAAGAAAAATGTCTAACATGTAGGTTTTATTTCACTTATGTGGCAACTTAAGTAATTTTTCTGTCCAAAGTCAAACAATTTAACAGAATTTATAACGGTTTATAAAAAAAAATTATAGTTCAGTGAGTTAAATGAAAAGAATTTAATGAAAGTAGTATGCACACAAGCCAATCATGTTTGATGATAAAGCATATACTTTGTAACAATCTTATTCATTTATTAATAAAAAGTATTAATTTATTAAAGGCTTTTAATTATCTACATGATGTTGTTTTATAATATGTGATAAACTCATAGTTTTAAGCAATTCTTTTAGAATAATGATGATGATCATTCTAATGAGATCTAAATTCTTAGAAAGCTTAAAACTAAAATAGTTCCCAATCGTTGGATTACTAAATTAGGGATTAGTGAATCCAGGATAGATTGCATACACGTTGTTGTTTCATCGTTGGATGAGGATGATTGATCTCATGATCATTTGTATGGATATACTAAAGCAAGTATGTAGGTGCTTATTAGAGAATAAGTTCACTGAACGTGGCTCGCTAAAGAATACCTAATGGAGTTTTACTTGTCTGTCAATAAGAATTCCTATAGTGATAGTAGTACAAGTGATCCTTGGACTTGAGATCATCATAGTATCTTGTGTATGATGAGTTATACTTTGACTTATTCCTTAAGACCCTTAGGGTATATCAAAGGGTATGCTTGGGTATAATAAGTTGTACATGGAGATAATGTATGATCAATAAAAAATCTACCATTTTTAGTAAAGGAAGAGAAATGTCTTATGTGATTCGATAAATGACAACTCAGTAGTACTTGGCCAATGCAAAATGAAATTAGAAAGGAGTTTCTAATTTGCATTATTTGGAGTTGTGCATTTAAGAGTCGAAATACATATAATTAAATAAAATAAGACTTGACAGTAATTTCATGTCTTATATTTAATTGGGACATTGTATGGTGGAAGGATTGAATCAGATTTAAGAACTATTTACTCAAATATTCTTTTATGATTAATGTTGAAATTTATATTATCGAAAAAGTCGTTAATCGCTAGGGAGGCTTATCCCTATTGTAGAATAAATATTATTTATTTAAATAAATTAATTATTTAATTTATTTATTTAAATAAGATTAGAATTGTTCTAATTGATTTATTCACAACCGGATTAATATGGAGAACCTAAAGGGTCACACCATAAAAGGAAGAATAATTATTTAAGAAGCAAATGACATAATCGTAATAATAAATTAAGTATATTTAATTTAATCTATGGTGATAGAATAAATTAAATAGCTTAATATTTATTATTTAATATTTTATAAATATTAAATATAAATTAACAAGAGGAGTCTTATTAATATTATTACTATTATTATTATTTAATTCCTAAAAGAGTTTGGGAATTAATTAATAAAGTACTCTCAAATATCCTAATAAGATTAGGAGGCTAATTAATTAAAAGAGTTTAATTAATTATTTCTAATAAGATTGGGAGCCTAATTAATTAAAGGAATTTAATTAATTAAAATAAAACTCAATTCCTTAATTGTTAAAGAAGGTTGCCCACATCTATAAATAAGAGGAGTCTTATTATGGGTGTGGTGGTTGTTGACTTTTTCTCAACAGACGTAATTCCAATAGTTGAGAGAGTACGCTCTTTTTCTATAGAGATAAAAAATTAGAGTTTTGCCAAATACCAATCTTCTTGAATCCTTTTTCTTCCTTGGTGGATCACCCCTAGAAGCCAAACACTTGGGTGGCTAACGTTGATCAAAGGAAGGAACCAAACCCGGTGGATTCAAGTTGAACGCGAAAATGATTGGAGGTGAACTTGTACCTGAGGAAGCTCGAATTTTCAAGGGTATGATTCTTGTTCTTTCTTTACTTTTAATTAATAATTGTGCATAAAGGGTGATCCGGGTATATGGTTTATAAAATTTTAAACTGTGATTTTTACACGTTTCCGTTTATTTTGTGCAATTAGATTGCGTTCATAAATATTACAAACCTAACATTTAAGTCCAATAATACATTCGTAAACTGATCCCTAGTAAAGCGGTGAAAAGTATATTTAACCCCTTTTCAGTTTTCTTGTTGTCAAATTTCAACAATGCTCCTAAACTTATGATTCATTTCCATATATACTCATCAATCTTAACTTGTTTTGGATATTCCTTTTAGCTATCTTAATTAAATGCGACTTGGTGTTTGATTGCATCTTAATGCATCTTAATAATTCATCGCTTAATGAATCTTTAATGCCCATTGTTGGAAAAATACAAATAAAATTTAGGATTCAAATATAAAATAAAATTAGAAGGCTGAAATAAACTTATCGATTTAGAGCGAATTATGTTGAGCAACTAGAAATAGTTGAATGACCCATGAACAACTTCTAATTTTCCTTACTCAAACTCAAAAATTATCACATATAAATATTATAATATATATGTTATATAATATAGAATATTATATATATATATATATATATGTGTGTGTGTTATAAGCAAGTACATGATTTATATATATACTATATTTGTTAGTACAACTAATACATATATATTTCACACTTTTTGTTGTTCTAAGCCTGTAAAGAAGATATATATATATATATATATCTTGACTGATGAACCATTCCTTTCCTTTTATATGAGAATTGAAGACAACGGTGCAACGGTAACAATGCAACACTAATATTATAACAGTAATATAATTAAAATCTCTTCAACGGTAAATAAAATATTAATATCCCAATAATTGGTATTGATATATATTAGCAGTTATAAAATCTTCATAAATATTATAACTCATTCAATTACTCATTAAACTCTTTTAATGAATATATTTATTTTTATTTAACTTTGTAATATATTATTTTGTATAAAATACAACAATCCCCCACATATTACAAAGTAAAAATAAAATAAATTGAGTAAGAAAATTAAGAATGCAGTGCGTTAACACTGGTGTCTTTTGGACTATGAACCAATGTATAGAGTGAATAGGACTTGATTCACAGGAATTTGGTGAAATAAAAATTTTTATGAACCTTATTCTTTATTATGAATCAGTAATCATATTACTCACACTACAAACTCTAATTAGAAGTTGTTATACGCGATTTGGCACATTTTGGCCTCATACATACCTGAATTCATGAGCTCTAGAAAAAACTGTCTTGTTTTTTTACAAGAGGCGACTTCACCCTCTACACTCATATAGGTGTTTCCATCAAATGTGTTCTACTGATTAAACACATCACCTAATGGTGACTATAGTAAACATTAAGAGTATATAACTCAACCTCTAACACTGTAGAATTACACTATCCTACACCATAGGGATGAACTCAAATATTTATAAAATGGATAGTGTCTCAACCAATCAACCAATGACTTGTTGTTACCCATATGAACCTACTTCCTGGGATTACCATTCATATAGGTTGGGTTACCATCACTGTTGATTTCTGTAATAGACATTAGTCCCATCCCCCATCGATGTATTGCTCACTAGCCTCTTGCTTAGTGGCTTTGTCAAAGGATCCGCAAGATTTAACTCTAACAAAATTAAGGGATCTAATCCCATCACATCACAGCTGTCTCACAATATTATGTCTTAGGCGTATATGCCTACACTTGCCATTATAGCTCTTATTCTTAGCTCTGCCTATTGCAGCTTGGCAATCACAATGTAGAGACACAGATGGAACTGGTCTCATCCACAAAAAAATATTTCTCAAAAAAAATATTTCTGAGCCACTCTGTTTCAGAACCTACCTTATCTAAGGCAATAAACTCAGACTCCATAGTAGAGCGAGCTATACAAGTCTGTTTAGAAGACTTCCAAGAAACTGCTCCTCCTCTTAAGGTAAATATGTAGCCACTCGTGGATTTGATTTCAACTGAATCAGAGATCCAGTTGGCATCACTATAGCCCTCAAGAGCTGCAGAATTACAGCAGCAATACAAGCCAAATCCAATAGTACCTCGCATATACTTGAGTATTCTACATAAAGCAGTCCAATGATCCTTATTAGGATTATGAGTGTATCTACTGAGTATATTAACTGCATATTAGCAGTTTTAGAACTAATTTTCCTCTTTTTTTAGGGATAGATAACATTACCTTAGCAAGACACCCCCACACTTTAAGGTATTTCAAGTTAGGTAAATGATTTTTCCAAAGCTCAAAAGGTGTTTTTCCAGTTTTTACTAACAGGTAATTTTATATACACATTATACATGCACGAGTATTCAAACTTGACTATTCATATTGAGAATTGAAATTTTAAACTTTGCATGCAAATATTCATGCAATGTATATCATCACGTCCCTTTAAATTCAGGAGAATTAGTAGTAGTACAATCTTGCAAAATCTAATAGCTTAAAAATTATATAATCACGTCCATGAGCTTGGTTATTGCACCATACCATCAAAACAAGCATTCTAGCACAGACAAATGTTTACTGGATTTGGAAAATTTATTAGAGTTACCCATCACTATAAATGTTAGACTTTTTTTTTTTTTTAACCAAACATGATATTTCTCTTTCAAAGTTTTTATACTTGTTTTATTAACCCTCATGTGTACATATACAATGTCAAAATAACCTGATTGCAAATGAAATGCAACCTTAACAAAACATGAAACATCACCAACTAAACTTTATTTATCCTCAAGTGAATTTTTACCATATGATGTCAACTTGAAACATAAATCTTGGAGTTCAGGCATAGGTTCAGAAAACATGACAAAAAGGTTACTTTAAGAGGCTTAAGATTCAGGATTAGCAGCATACTGTCACAACCCATATGCCCATATCCATCTTATGTTTGAGGCAGTTAGTTACATGTTACCAAGGATTCCAACTACACACATAAAAGCCATTATTTGACTACTTTTCTTTTCTGATCTCCAATATCAAAATTGTATCAAATATTTGACACGACGTCACAGCATAAATCAGTTGCACAGAATTGTCAAGTGTAAATTCTCTTTTCTACTAAGAGTCACGAAGTCATAACACTCGGTAGTTCAAAGTATGTCTCTTCATATGGATACATAGAAATGTAGCTAGAATTATACCACAACATCTATGCACTTAATTTACCCCGAATTTAAATGCAAGTAAATCTCTGATGTCAGGTCAATCTTGATGTCTATTTGCCAAATTAGTAAAAATATAGAAATTGGTCCTCTCATGTTAATGTGGATTCACTTATTATGTTTATTTATTTGTTTTACAAAACTCGCCTCACATGAATAATAAATAAAACCTTATTCATGTAAATAAGGTCTTGTAAAAGTATTAAAATTTTCTACTTAAGATTGTTGGAAAAATACAAATAAAATATAAGATTCAAATATAAAATAAAAGAAGGGTTGAAATAAACTTATCGATTTAGAAGCGAATTATGTTGAAAGCAGTATGCGGCAAGTCAAGTCATTCTTAAGTAAAAATTTTGCCCCTCGGAGAATTTTTCTAAGTCTTAAGGTCATTTAAATCCTACTCAGTGATTCAAACGCTTTTCACCCAACTAATCAAAGACTAAAATAGTTGAATGACCCATGAACAACTTCTAATTTTCCTTACTCAAACTCAAAAATTATCACATATATATATATATATATATATAAATATTATAATATATATGTTATATAATATAGAATATTATATATATATATATACATATGTTATAAGCAAGTACATGATTTATATATATACTATATTTGTTAGTACAACTAATACATATATATTTCACACTTTTTGTTGTTCTAAGCCTATAAAGAAGAGATATCTATATCTTGACTGATGAACCATTCCTTTCCTTTTATATGAGAATTGAAGGCAACGGTGCAACGGTAACAATGCAACACTAATATTATAATGGTAATATAATTAAAATCTATTCAACAGTAAATAAAATATTAATATCCCAATAATTGGTATTAATATATATTAGTAGTTATAAAATCTTCATAAATATTATAACTCATTCAATTACTCATTAAACTCTTTTAATGAATATATTTATTTTTATTTAACTTTGTAATATATTATTTTGTATAAAATACAACACCCATATCTTTGTATTAAGATATCATCTGAATAGTTAAGATACAAATACGAGTTTAAACTATTCAAATGACATCTTAATACAAGAATGTGAGTTGTTAAGATTAATTAAGAGGTGATACATTAAGATGCAATCAAACACTAGAACTTAAGTAAAAGTTAAACAATTTAATCTGGTCTAATTTTAAACCAGATTGAAATTTATCCAATAAACTTATTTGATTAGTTAGATATATAATGAACTGAACTAAAATGAATTTGAATAGTTAACATGATAAAACTTGAGCTTAGGTCAAATTTAAATGGGTTGAGTGTTGTTATAACCCTTGATAAAATTTGAGCTTAGGTCAAATTTAAATGAGTTAAGTGTTGTTATAACCCCAATTAGATGTCTATATTAAAAAAAAAAAATAAACATAAATAAAAATACCTTTAAACTTTGGTGATGGTATGAATTTATAATAAAATAATTTAAATAAATACATAATTATATTATATATACAAAATGCTATTTTTAAAAAAAAATTATATATATACATATAATCAAGTTGGTGATTGGGTGAGAGAGTATATCATTCAAAATCAGGTCCCAATTGGGCGGGCCCCCGAATTCGGCCAAAATTATCAGGCCTAAATAATTTCAAATTAACATTATATAAGTACATAATTATAAGACAAAATTAAGTATTTTTTTTGTTTTTAAATATCTAATTCAATTATTCAAATATCTGAATAGTATAATTTTTAAAACTTAATATGAACCCAACTACAAATAATTAAACAGTTATAACTGAATTAAATAAAACAATCGAATAATTTGGTTAAATTTTTTTTTGACTCAGTTGGGTAATTCAATTTTTTGTTTACTCAGTACTTGACTGGGTTAAATACTTTTTTAGTCACTGTACTATATGTCAACTTACAAATGAATAACTGATTTTTTTTTTTCTTACAGTCAACTCACTGTACTCGATTTTACTAACACAAAGTTAAAAAAACATTAAAATGTTTGACTTTAAACGGAACAGTACACCTTAGTAGCTGAGTTGTCCGTTAAAAAGTTGATGTGACGCCTTTGTGTGACGTGGCAGTGATTATGTGGATTTGTAGAAATTTTTTTATGAAAAAAATATATTTAATTATTTTTATAATTAATATCAAATAAAATTAAATTTATAATTAAGTCATTTATAAAATAAAAAATCCAAAAATATACTAATTAAAATTAAGGGGAATGTGAAATATATTTAGGTAATGAAAGCAAGTTATAATAAAATCAGAAAATAGATTTTTAAAATAAATTTGTACTTTTACATGCAAATAATTTTTATTTTATCAAATAAAAATTATTAAAAATTATTTGATAAAAAATATTTGTAATTTAATGTTTTGATAAAAAATCGATACATAAATTTTCAATATATATTATCGAAAGGGAAAAAGGATGGAAAATGAGAATTGTAATTTAATGTTTTTTGGTTATTCTGCTACTATTGTTTAACAATTGAAAGATTTAGAATGATGGAAAATAAGAATTGAGATTACACTGTTTGTAATTTAATATTTTAATAAAAAATCGATACATAATTTTTAATTTTATCAAATAAAATGATTAAAAATTATTTAGATGAACAGTAATCAGTAGTACTCTAAATAATTTTTATGATGAACAGTAATTTTTATTTTACAATGAACAGTAATTTACAATGATATAAATTAATTTTAAGATGAACAGTAATTACAAATAATTTATTTATATATCATTGTAAATTACTGTTCATTGCAAAATAAAAATTACTGTTCATCATAAAAATTATTTGTAATTACTGTTCATCTAAATTATTAAAATAAAAAATTAAATTTTCTGATTTTATTATAATTTTCTTTCATTTCCCTAAATATATTTCACATTCCCCTTAATTTTAATTAGCATATTTTTGGATTTTTTTATTTTATAAATGACTTAATTATAAATAAAAATTTATTTGATATTAATTATAAAAATAATTAAATATATTTTTTATTTATTTTCTTGTTTTTTTGCACACTTTTTAAATTTATATTATACTTTAAAATATTTTTTTCATTTTCTTCATAAATTTTTTTTTCCAAATCTACATAATCACTGTCACGTCACACATAAACGCCAGATCAATTTTTTTTGGATTACTTAGCTGATGTGTCATTTTCTGTTAAATCAACGTGACTTAATGATTTTTTTAAATTTTTATTAAAAAAATCGAGTAAAATAAATTGACTGTAACAAATTTTTTTTCATTTATCCATGTTTAATATTTAAGTTTGACATATAATACAATGACCGAAAAATCGTTTAACCCGTAAAAGCAGGTGTTCGGCCAATCTTGTTCAATCTAATTTTTGCTCATACCCTTGCACTTTGCAGAGTGGATTAACTCTCAACTCCGATGGGATCCTTGGTCTACTCGCTTCGGACTTGCCTGCAGAAGGTCTGGATTTGAGTGATATTCCCCCAGCTGAAGATTAATGAAGACATCTTTTTTATTATTCCTACCGTCTCCCCCGCCGGGTTTATCAGCAAAGTTTTTTGTATCTGACTCCAACCCCTTCAGAATGTAATACGGGTCGGTTCTAATGGGTTCAGACTGAAAACCCAAGGTTTAAGGTTCTTTCAGCGGTAGATTTGAAAAACCCCAAACGAAAAACTTCAACTTCCGTTGCTTGCAGCTCCGAGAATTATCCAGCTTTAATTATTTATCACTCTGGACTGATACATAGTTACGTACCACCCATACCCAGTTTTTCTCGGAAGTGATGCATAGGAAACGAAAGTTCAATATATTATCCATGTGGGTTCTTCCTGTAAGGTTAATTTCTAGTCAAAATTTTGTCAAATGTAATTTATTAATTCGATTTAATTTCATCTCTGCTGTTGCTTAGTTGCGTTCAGATTTTCCAGACTCGGGTTGTGATGAGCATACTGTATTATATTCCCAAAAGAAAATTAATCTAGATAATCAACTTTTGTATGATACATCTAAAGTTAAACTTGAACTCGCTTGCATTGTCATTTTTCAACTAATTGAAAGAAGATGGATATAGACACAACGTACACACTTATATGGCTATTATTAGGATACTTTGCTATTGGGGCATGGATAGAAAATTGGATTATGTTCTGTTGGAGGTTATAGAGTCAAAAATTGAGCATTTGGGTTTTGGAATTTCGGATTTGTTTGATACGTTATTGGAGGGGCTTATAGCTGAGGTGCCAAATTCGTTGGTTCGAGCACTTGATGCATTGGTTAAGGTCTATGCTATTATGGGGAGGTTTGATGAAGCCACTGATACTTTATTCAAAACAACAAGGCGTGGATTTTTACCAAACATTTTGACTTGTAATTTTCTTATGAATCGGATGATCGAGTGTGGCAAAGTGGATATGCCTGTGGATATTTATCAACAATTGAAGAGTCTTGGGTTGAGCCCTAATGTCTATACATATGGGATTGATATTAAAACTCTTTGTCGAAAGGGTAGTTTGGAAGATCGCCTTTGGTATGTTTCAGGCGATGGAGGAAGATGGTGTGACCCCTAATGCTTTTACTTACTCAATTTATATAGAAGGTCTTTGTTCGCGTGGAAGGTCAGATTTAGGATATGAGGTGCTACAGGTGTGGAGAAGAGCCAAGGTCCCTATTGATGTGTTTGCATACTCTGTTGTAATTCGTGGGCTTGTTCGTGACATGAAGATGAAAGAAGCTGAGGATGTCTTGCTTGATATGGAGGAAGCAGGGATTGCCCCTGATGCATATTGTTATGGGGCCTTGATTCAAGGGTATTGTAAGGTGGGGAATATTCTCAAATCCCTGGCACTTCATGATGAAATGTCTACAAAGGGTATCAAGACGAATTGTGTTATTCTCAGCTCAGTTTTTCAATGCTTGTGCCGGATGGGCTTGGCTTCGGAAGTGGTGCACCAATTCATGAACTTTAAGGACATGTGAATTTCCCCTAGATGAGATTGTTTATAATATTGTGATTGATTCTCTGTGCAAACTAGGGAAGTTAGAAGAAGCCATGAAGTTGTTTGATGAGATGAAGAAAAAGAAGATGGTCCCAGATGTTGTTAACTATACAACTCTGATCAGTAGTTACTTGTTTCATGGACAACCAGTTGAAGCCTTTGATCTTTTTGTGGAAATGACGAAAAAGGGCATAAAACCTGATATTGGTACTTACAATGTGCTTGCTGGTGGGTTTTCAAGAAACGGACTTGCACGAGAGGCACGTGATCTTTTAAATTATATGAAAGCTCAGGGTTTGGAACCTACCACTGTTACACACAACATGATCATTCAAGGCTTATGCATGGGAGGAAAGGTGATGGAAGCTGAATTGTTTTTTGGCAGTTTAGAATACAAGGGGTTAGATAATTATTCTGCAATGGTAAATGGGTACTGTGAAGAAAAAAAGACAAGAGATGCACATGAGCTTTTTGTTAGGTTGTCCAAGCAAGGAATTTTAGTTAAAAGGGATTCTTGCCTCACACTTCTCAGTAAACTTTGTACAGAAGGTGCATTTGACGATGCTCTTATGCTATTTAAGACTATGTTGGTTTCAGATTGTGGCCCTTGTCAGATAATGTGCAACAAACTTATTGCTGCGCTTTGTCATGCTGGAGAAATGAGAGACGCACAATGGGTATTTGATAATATGGTCTGGAGAGGTTTAACCCCTGACGTTATTGCCTACACAATCATGTTGAATGGTTATTGCAGGTTAAATTGCTTGAAGCAGGCCTGCAATCTTTTTAATGATATGAAGCGAAGGGGAATCAAACCTGATGTCATCACTTACACAATTTGATTAATGGGCATTCTAAAATTAACTTAGAAAAGGCTATAGAATTATATAGCGAAGATGGATACAAGGGAGAAACTGATGGTGCTTTGACTTTTTGGAGAGAAATGGAGGAGATGGGATTAAATCCTGATGTTAAATGTTACACTGCTTTGATCGATTATCATTGCAACTCAAACAACCTTCAAGAGGCTATTTGCCTCCTTGGTGAAATGATTGATAGAGGTCTGGAACCAGATAATGTGACTTACACAGCTCTAATAAGTGGCTACTTTCGTTGGGGTGAGATAGAAAGGGCTGTAAACCTTGTTAATGAGATGTCAGTCAAGGAGATAGAACGAGATATCCGTACAAAGTTGGTCTTACACCATTGTATTTTGAAGGCTAAGAAAGTGCAATACCGGCGTTAAGGACTTTGATGATTCGTACAGGTGAGATGAATATAAACACTGTACCATTTAACATAACTTGTCAATTGTTTGTATGAGATGTGCTTTTCTTATAATCGTTCTGTCATTTATAAGTGTGTTGAGTCCATCCTTTAGGCGGTCTTCAATAAAGATAATAATTACAAAATGTGAGTTTGGGTTATGGTCCATCAGGCGTTGAAGCTCGTGTTTTATTGTTTTTGACTATTATGCTTGGATGTGGACATGGTGTGCTGCTTTTTACATGTAACTCCTGTATTAGGCATAAAAATTTCAAATAAGAAATAGGGCATTGCTATGCTTTTGTGTGCATTTAAACATACTATAAAAGCCTGCATGGACTTTAAGTTTGTGTGCATATACAGAATAAATTTAGAGACTTCATTAATCAAAACAATAATTTCTTATGTAGAAAAGGAAATTGTATTGGTTGAAGTGAGGGAAAAAATCTAGGGAAGCCGAGGAGTTCACCTGATCATGAACAAGTGGAAACGTAGTCAAAACAAGGCACTTATCATAATGCAGCCCTCCAATCCTTACTGAAGCGCATTAAACTTGTTCTTATACATATATTTGATTCATTTGAAATACCGTTGGAACCCATTTAAGTTATTTGTCAACGAGTGTTTTATTATTTATCACCTGTCAAAAAATCACCGGCTTTCAAGGTAATCTTCTTCCCATTTCGTATCCTCCTCCTTCTCCTACCGTTACTCTCTTATACGTCTAAATTCCCAAAACCCTAAAATTTGTGCAAAATCTTGTGAGTTTTGGTTGAAATTCTTGTTTTGGGTGAAAAATCTATGACTAAATCAAGGATTCTGCAATGACTAGTTGTGCAAGTAATTTATGTTTCTGTTGTCTCCTACGTTGTTGGAAATGGAGGAGTCATTTATTAGATCTGTATTTGACTTTGCAAGTATCATTTCTCTGTATCTTTGTTTCTGCAGCTGGCCTAAATTGTGTCAAATTTGCATACATCATTCACATTCTCCAGTATTCTGTAATAAAAAGCCTATTCAAATTCTCCAGTATCTTTCTTTCTCTTACTTCCTTTCAGAAAAAGTGAAAAGGAAGATATTATATATTTCCTGGTTCTGTAAATGAATTTGACACAGTATAGTTGAGCTGGATTACGAGTAATCAGTTAGATTATTATTCACATAATCAGTTGGATTTCCTTTCTTTATAATGATTGTATGGTTTTAACAACTGTTTATATGGTTGTGGGTGTTTTGAAATTTTATATTCCAAGGAAACATAAAATTGTCTTCCAATCTCTTTGCAAACAGAGGAACAATTGTGGCCTGTTGAAAGCTTTATTGATCAATCTCAATTCGTAAGGAATGGCTCTGCTCAAGAGGGAAATATTGCTGTCACCCCAGCAGTACTCACTAATGCACAGAACTTGATAGATTCTGACTTTAGCGGTGAAGCTGCATTCAAAGCAACAGATCACGGGGCAGCAACCCAAACAATTCCCCTTAATATACCATTGCCAACAAGTTTGTTCGAAGGTGTGACAACTCAACCTCCTCAGGGATCTTTTCCTGATGCTGAGCACTTGGCTTCCCAGTCACATTCCCCACTTTGGCATGCTAGGCCATGCACAGCTGAATGTGCTGCTCCAAGCTATACTGCAAATGAGCCAGTAGAGCCGAAAATTGAAAATGGAGGAGATATCTCGAGTGCCTGCTCCCAAGGGTGAGCATCTTCACTAAAGTTTTAGATAGTTGTTTCTACATTGTTGTAGTATCGGATGGATAATCATTTGTCTGTATTCTTACATAATTAGTGCAGAACTATTGTCTGTCACTTGGTGCAAAAACTATACATTTCTCATAAGTCATATACTGATATTTATAAGTCATATACATGATCCAGGATATCCAATTGAGTTAGTTATGTTTGAGTAGTGCCTTAGTGTGTTTGTACCATTGTCAATTAGATGTTCGGAGGTTGGGACATCCTCTATTATCTAAAATTTACAAATGGATGCATCCTATGCTTTTTATGTCAAAACTTAGTTTAACAATGGCATTCATGTTTAGACTGTTTAGTATTGTAGTGACTGAATATTGGATTTAGTACATGTTGCTATACGGAGTAGTATGCTGTCGAGTTCTAGTACTGAATAATGGTCTGAATTTTTTCAAGTTAAGACTTAATATAGGGAGGCAAATTTCAATTCAGGTTTAGACAGAATACAGACTTGCATTTTCTGCTATTTTGACCATAAGTCAACATTTCTTGAATTAACATTTTAAGTGGTTATTTGATCGTTTCACAACTTAGTTTGTAGCTTGATTGCTTGTCAATTTCGTGCCTTTCTTTATGTTAGCAACTATCTTTAGGCTCCTGTTTTTGAGGCATTGATTTCATGCTTCAAGTTTCATTTTATGGTGGTACTGACTCAATTTAGTGCTAAACAGGTTGTTGAATGCCCTAACTCACGCACTGGAATCTTCTGGAGTGGATTTGTCACAGACTAGCATCTCGGTGCAACTTGATATTGGGAAGCTTACTAATACTGGAATGACATCTATGCCTTTCGGTACAAAGGTCTATATTAGTTTATTTTTCATGTTCAAGTTGGTGTATTCTTCGCTAGATGTTACTTGCCACTTTAATACTATTAACTTCTAATAGTTTTATGCGGTTTATTTTAAGCTGATTATTTTGTTGCATTACTAGTGGGAGAGGGTGAGCACACTAGTGGAAAAGAATAATGGAAACAAATGTATGTATGCATTATAAAAATTTGCAAGTCATTTTTGATGAATTATGAAGAAATTCTGAGATATCTATTACTTGGTTAATTTTAACCTTCTGAAATTGTTGTAAGAATAATATATAGAACAAAGGCAATACTAATGCTTTAAGGAAGATGTCCTTTTTTTTGAACACTTTAAGTGGGTTTCTAGTTTCTACCCGTTCCTTTTAGGCTATGTATATACCGGAAATGTATGTGAACTGCGAAAGCTTTGTTAGAGATTATATAGACTAGTCTCAGTGATACACGCGCTGCGTGTACAATTACCGTAAGAATATAATAGGAGTTTTATCCAACTTTGGGGATAGAATAAAAAAGTTTATAATTTTGAAAAGACAACATTGTAGTAAAGCCAAACTTGTAGGTACAAAAAGGGAAGGAAATTTGTGACAAATTTTCCAGTATTCTGTAATAAAAAGCCTATTCTCCAGTATCAAAATTTTCCCATGCGAGAGTGGGTTGTCACAAAGTTAGGTTGTGTGACCCCTTGGTTATGCTTGGGAAAAGAGTCATCCCCTTGGTGGGTAATTTAACCTTTTTTGTCAGATTGATAGCTTTAACTAAACTCATCTAAATTATTACTAATGAAATGATTTTATCAAAAATATGTCTTTTTACCTAGTGAAATTTTTTGCTTTGATTGCAGACAACCATGAAAATTAGTTTAACAAGAATGACAGTGAGGCATGTTATTAGTGGTGTATGATTTTTGTACTTGTCCAGCAAAGGAATGAAGTGAAGCTTGGATATCAAGCAATGGATCATAATCGGAACTCCAACGAGAGAAACCAAGTTTATTAATATGGTCCTGCATCAGGTTTATCCTCCTGTACTAACTGAATTACGCGGAGTTGCTTGGCATATTGTGTAAGAAAATGTGCTGTACAATCAAAAAGTATCATAAGATGATTTATATTTTCAGATTATCTAGTGATGTGTACAAACTCAAGACTCGTTCCATGCTTGATATAATGGAAGAATAATGCTAAAGATATAAACTATTCTACAAACATTTTATAAACTGCTGATGTGTCATACTCCTTCTCAGTATATTGTATGGGGCCGAAGATTACATTGAAACAATTTGTTGATCAATATGAGTTTGTAAAATGTTTATAAAATAGTTTGTGTTTATAGCATTACTCATAACGAAATATGATAGTGTTGTTGTTACCTTGTTCTTGTTTATTTGGTTAAGAGCATGTTCGGCAGCCAAATATTTGGAGATGACTTATTTTTTTTTTTTTTGACTTGCAAGTCATTTTTGATAAGTAACAAATTTTGACTTATTAAAAAATGACTTATAAGTCATTTTAAAATAAGCAAGTTTGATCAAATATAAAGATTATTTTGTCTTTATTTTAATAGTGTTTAATTACATCTTATTTTAACTTATAAGTTATTTTAGTCAAATATATTTATGCTTTTATTTTAATTTAATTTTTGACTTATAAGTCAAAAGAGTGTCAAACACTTTTATTTATAAATTATCACTTAATATAACTTATAAGTTATTTTTAATTTTAATTTATAAGTCATTCCCGAAAATACAAGTGTATGAGAATACACTTTAGATGACATTTTAATATTTTATAGCGAAAATACCGATGTATGAGAATGTACCTTAGATGACATTTTATAGTAATACGATTTCCTATTATCCATGCACAAGAAAAAAAAAAAGATGTTGCTCTTGTACAAAAACTTATTATTTTAATGAAAATGTTTTTCAAAAATTTATTTTGATAAAAACAAGAATTATATTGTATTTCTCCGTTCTAGGATAAAGTTAACTTTCAAAGAATTAAAATTAATTTGAAATATTTTTAATAAAGTTGATGTGATTTATTTAATTTTTAAAAAACAATAAATCTTATAATTAGTAATATTATTCAAATAAGTACTTATAATTTTTATAATTGTATTATTTAAAGTTAAAATCCGAAAATATCTTTAACAGAAAGGGAAAAGAAAAAAGAAGGTGCGCATGCTTGTCACGTGACATGGATGTTCAAATCCCATTTGTGTATTTTTACGGAAAGAAAGGAAGAAAGAGACGGATAAGGTTTTCATCAGTGAGGACTGAGGGGATGTCTTCTTCTTTAGCTTCTCTATCCATTCTTCCAAGGGCTTCATTGGCGTATTCCCAACAGCAGCAGCAGCAGCAGCAGCAGCAGCAGCTTTTCTTCCTCCATCCCAAATTGGTGTCCATAAGGCCGAAATACCACCAGTCTCTAATTGTTGAAGCTAAGGCCAGAACCAGGCAAGACAACCGAATCGCTCGCCATTCTCGTCTCCGCAAAAAGGTTTTATTTTTAAAAAATATAGTCTTTTATTATCTCTTCTTCAACTTACCTTCCCCAAGCTGATTCAATCATAGTCGTGTTTATGAATTCGGTAAGAGTTTTTATAATCACAGGAAAAGAACTGAAAAGGTATAATAATGTGCACCTATTTTTATTATTTGAATTGGGTAAGTTACTAACTGGAATAATTTTGATTTGCACTGCTATTTTTTGGCAGTAGAATTCTGCATTTCAAATTACATATGCCAAAAGTGCAGCATCTGGATGGGCTATGCTTGTATGTTAAATTTGAGAGTATTTGAGGAACTCTTATCTGTTAGCTTACCCCGTTTCTACTTGGAATCTCGTAAAGGTTGATGGTATCAGATTTCCTTGTTAAGGGGTGGATTCATATAATATGTGCATATTCATCTCAAATGTCATTAAAAGTTGTAATATGGTTGTTTAAGGATAACACAACAGGTGGTTCGTTTGTATCTAACAAACCTTAGTTTTGAACATAGGTTTTAGTCCTTCCAAAAGGCTAACTTGCTGACAGGTGATGATCTGGAAACAAAATGAATATAAGATTCAAATGATTTGCCAAATATTCAACAAGTATCTCAATACTTGTTAGCCAAATATTCAACAAGTAGCTTTGAACTGGACATTATTTTTTTTTCAATATCATTGGCAGACTGCTTGTCTATTTTAGCAAAATCTCAATATCTAATGTTAGTACATTGTTTTATCTTTTTTCTTTCTTTATAGATAGCTGTATCATTCTACCAAATTTCTAGCTATATGGGCATTGTTTTACTTTGCTAGTACTTAATATGGATAAAAGCACAAGTTGGTTCTCCCCTTCCTAGTAACCCTCAGTAGTTATCCAAAAATATCAATTTGCTGCACATGACCAACATAGCAAAGAGAAATGAAGTCGAGAAAAAATGTGTTCCTATGACTAGTGACAACGCAATACCACTAATTCTGCAACCAATTTCTTGTTTCCTAGGTTGAAGGGACTCCAGAAAGACCAAGGTTGTGTGTGTTTTGGCTCCAACAAGCATCTCTATGTTCAGGTGATTGATGATACCAAAATGCATACTCTGGCTTCGGCTTCAACGATGCAGAAACCGATCTCCGAGGAGTTCGACTTCAGTTCTGGTCCTACAATTGTAAGTTCACATATAGAGAGGACAAACATTTACGAGTATAGTCAACTAAACAAAGAAATTCTGCCTTAGCCCCAAATATAGTGTCCACATATAAACTTACCCGAAACAATTTTACACATTTATTTGTATATATAGTGCGCACATTTAAACATCAAACTTTTAAGGAAATATCAACATAATGAACTACAAGTTTAGAATTAGATTTGGGACGTCCAAAAAGTGAAATAGGATGGACTATTTAATTCAGATGGAGGGAGTAAAATGTAAAACAGAAGGGCAAAAAGATGCAAATTACATTTGACCTAAATTTTAATAAGGTTAGTTTGAAGAATTCTTTGCGGTTCCAGAGCTCTATCATCATCATAACTAATGTTTTTTTTTTGAAAGTGTAATTATTGTATTTTAGGAATTTTTTAAATAAAAATGAATTAAGTTTCTTTGTCTTGCTGTTACTCAAGACTTTTGTTGGTAATGTTGGTGTATATGGCCGATTAATTCTTCAATATATACTACAAAAACTTTTGTACTATTAATTACAATCTGCTTCCAGTAGTACATTAGTTGTGAGTTTAAATCTTCCTGGTGGTAATTCAGCTGTCATAAATTTCTCATATACGTAAAAGTGAACCTAGATAAATCAGTGGTTCGAGTTGCAAAGTGTTTTCTGCATAAAATCCTGATCATTCGTTGATAATTTGTTTCAATATATTTGAAATGTGATTCACTTTTAATTTTTAATATTAAGAGGAGTACAGGGTTGAAACTACTGCCTGTTTAGCTTTCTACGAGGACCATGTCATGTGTAAAACATGAGTGCTGATCCTTGCAATGTTTTGGTGTCAGGATGTAGCAAAGAAAGTGGGCGAAGCAATCGCAAAGTCCTGTCTTGAGAAAGGGATCAACAAAGTGGCCTTTGATCGAGGTGGATACCCTTACCATGGACGCATTGAAGCCCTTGCTGATGCTGCTCGGGAACATGGCCTTCAATTTTAAAACTTGGGTTGGGTGGTTAATTTTTCTTACTCTTTCTGTTTCCGTTCTTTCTTCCATTAATTTGGTTAAAACTTTGTACGGAGGCAAATGTGGATGAATGTTAAATGTCTGATCTGTTTTACGCTTTGTTTCTATTTCTGAGTTTTAAAATGGATAGAAAAGAAAAGAAATGGACGGAAAATTTAAGTTTTCTTTCCAATTCTTATGTTTCTGAGTTTTTTAATAAACGAAAAAGAAAAGAAATGAATAGAAAACTTGGCCACTTTTCCGTCCAAAATTGGCCAGATTTGAACGGAAAAGAAATTAGAATAAGTAATATTTTTATAATTCTCATATTATCCTCAACTTTTAATATAATAAATTTTAAATTACAACTCATGTCCACAATTTTAAATTTTTTATTCTTTTCTATTAAAAACTCAGAAACAACACAAAGGAAAACTTCAAGTTTTCTATTCTTTTCTATTAAAAACTCAAAAACAACACAAAGAAAACTTCAAGTTTTCTATTCTTTTCTTTTCTGTTCTAATTTAAGTTTTCTATTCTTTTCTTTTCTGTTTAAAACTCAAAAACAGAGTGTTAGTTTCCTTTGTAATTTGGTTGTTTTGTAGTATAAATTGAATGAAATTCTGAGGGAACATTTTTTATTTTATGAAACAAGAATTTAAAACATTAATTATGAGAATATCCCAGATATAGGTTTAACCGTTTAAACATTACAAGATAAAGAAAGAGTATTTAATAACTGTATATCATACAGACTTTTTGGATAAGAATATGGATATGTACACATGATATTATCATAATTTGTAACTGAAAAAATAAAAAGTAAAAATAATATTCTCATTTGGGATGGATTTGGGAGGGAGGGAAAATGATGCATGAAAAGCGGAAAGCATTCGTATCTATAATTTCCAAGGACAGAGTCTACCAAAATCACAAATCGGGGTACCAAATTGCAATAATTATCATTTAATTGCATTAATTCCCATGGTACCATTCAATATGTAAGGAATATTCACGTATAATTTCGTAATCCTAGTATATAAAGAATTCATAACAAACAAACAAAATTTAAGGAATATTACTAGCACGTTCTTACATTTCACCCTCCCTATAATTAGTAAAAGATAGCTGTCATCAAGTCCTACCCATCTCACTTCCTTGAAAACCAGACCATGAACGTTCTCTGTCATCTCTCCCTATCCTTTTGCTTTTGCCTAGTTAATTGTAATTAGTTTGTTTCTGGGAACAATATTTAATGGCGGCCAATGGCACAATGATTTGTCCAAAGCCTATGAAGGCAACGTCAAATGGGACGTTTCAAAACGAGAATCCACTTGATTATGCACTTCCACTTGCAATCGTGCAGATATGTTTGGTGGTTGGTTTTACAAGGGTGCTTTCTATCCTTCTTAAGCCTCTTAGACAACCAAGAGTCATAGCTGAGATTGTTGTAAGTTGTTTGATCTATTAATTTTCACATTATTTATTTTTCGTAAGAAAAAAGTAATGAGTTTTTTTTCTTAATTTGCATAAAAAAGTCCAGTGAAGGATGTTCAATGTAACTAGTCATTATGCTGATATGGTATCACACCACTCACACAAACAAGAGAAAGTGCGGGGAGAGAAAACACAAGTAAAACTCATGGTTTTATAAAGTAGTGAGAGTGATACCACGTCAAAATCTAATATTATCAATTATGCTTCCTTTTCCTTTGTATTGCAACCATTGTCTTCACAAGTCAAGCGAATGCTAATATTAAAATGCCATTTTTATTAATTTTAATTTTTGATTAAGATATTCTATTATAAATAATAGCACACATGTGATCTGATACATTGTCTAAAGTATATACTATTGTAAATTGGGTAGCAAACCAGCCCTTTTGTTTTCAAAAATTAACTTCCTTAGGTTGCTCGAAAAATATATTTCTGATATCCTTCTCTGGAAGGAGGAACTATAATGCTAAATTATACACCCAAAACCAAAAAGGAAGCAATGTATAAGTGAGTAAGAAATACTAATATTCGCAAAAATATCATTCAAAAAATAATTACGAGTCCAAAAAAGATGATGTAAAGAAATGGTATATTTTTTTTTTTGAAACTGAATGCAGGGCGGAATACTACTTGGGCCATCTGCATTTGGGCGAAGCGAGAAATTTTTGCACACAATTTTCCCACCAAGAAGCATGACTGTCCTTGACACACTAGCCATCATTGGCCTCGTATTCTTCCTGTTTCTAGTAGGCCTTGAGCTTGACATGCGCGCGATTCGTAGAACAGGCAATAAGGCCTTAGGGATCGCCATTGCCGGGATCAGCCTTCCTTTTATCCTTGGGATTGGCACGTCATTTGTTCTACGTTCTACAATATCAAAAGGTGCCAAGGGAGCTCCTTTCCTAGTATTCATGGGTGTTTCTTTATCAATTACTGCGTTTCCAGTGCTGGCTCGCATTTTAGCAGAGTTAAAGCTACTCACAACTGATGTGGGCCGAATTGCCATGTCTGCTGCTGCTGTGAATGATGTAGCTGCCTGGATTCTGCTGGCGATGGCTATAGCTTTGTCCGGCTCCAGCTCTCCTCTTATTGCTGTATGGGTTTTGCTTTGCGGTACTGCATTTGTAGTGGCAGCATTTGTGTTTCTATCTCCTTTATTGGCACTTATGGCTCGTAGATCCCTAGAGGGCGAACCGGTGAAGGAGTTGTACATATGCGTTACATTAATCATAGTTCTGGCTGCAAGTTTTGTCACGGATACTATAGGAATACACGCGCTATTTGGTGCTTTTATAGTTGGCATAGTGGTGCCTAAAGATGGTCCGTTTGCGGGTGTTTTGATTGAGAAAATTGAGGATATTGTTTCGAGTCTTTTCCTTCCACTATACTTCGTGTCTAGTGGATTGAAAACAAATGTTGCTACGATTAGTGGAGCTCAGTCGTGGGGCTTGCTTGTGCTTGTTATATTTACTGCTTGTTTTGGAAAGATTATTGGGACACTCGTGGTATCGGTTTCCTTTAAGGTGCCTATCAGAGAGGCATTAGCACTAGGATTCCTCATGAACACAAAAGGTTTGGTTGAGTTAATTGTTCTCAACATCGGCAAGGATCGAAAGGTACACACACTTGTTTGATATATATGTGAAATATTCCAGAAATTGTTTTTGTTAGCCATCACAATCCCATTATTTTTTTGCATCACTTGACCATTTAACAAGCTATTTTGTTATAATGCAGGTGTTGAATGATCAAGCATTTGCAATCTTAGTTCTTATGGCATTGTTTACAACTTTCATAACCACCCCAATTGTGATGGCAGTGTATAAGCCAGCCAGAAAAGTAGCACCCTACAAGTATAGGACATTCCTTCTATCATAAATCTCATCGAGTCTTCACGTGGGATAAGGCGTAAAGGGCGCCTCTGCGTATACACAATGCACCTCATGGAGTTATCTGAACGTTCTTCAGCCATCTCAATGGTCCATAAGGCACGAAACAATGGCCTCCCCTTCTGGAACAAGAAGCCGGAGGAAAAAGATCAATTGGTCATTGCATTCGAGGCATACCAGCAACTTATCAATGCCACGGTTCGCCCCATGACGGCCATATCCGCACTAGACAACATTGATGAAGATATCTGCACAAGCGCATACCAAAAGCGAGCTGCAATGATCATACTCCCATTCCACAAACACCAGAGGGTTGATGGGGTTATGGAGTCGTTAGGACACTCATTGCACCAAGTGAACCAACGAATCATCCGTGATGCCCCGTGCTCAGTTGGTATTTTAGTTGATAGAGGCCTAGGTGGCACTACTCAAGTCACAGCTAGTGATTTGTCCTTCACAATTGGTGTTCCATTTTTTGGTGGAAAGGATGACTGTGAGGCCCTCGCATATGGCGCAAGATTGGCTGAGCATCCAGGGATTTCACTCACCATCTTAAAATTTTTTGGCTCCGCCAGGAAAATCAATAAAAATGGTGTGTGGCATGGGAGATTCAGGAGGGTCTGAACATTCGGGTACAAAAGTTGACGACGACAGTACCATCAAGAGTGAAGAGGAATTTCTGTCTGAGGTTAAAAGCAGGAACGAGGCCACATTGTTTGAAGATAGAATGGTTGCGAGTAAAGGGGATATAATTGCAGGGTTAAAATCAAGGAGCAAATTCAGTCTGGTGTTAGTGGGAAGATCCCCACCAGCGATCCCTAAGTTGGTTGAGAGTAGTGACTGTCCAGAACTCGGACCGATTGGGAGCTACATGGCTTCCTCTGAATTCTCCACCACCGCCTCGGTTCTAGTGGTTCAGCAGTATGATCATTTCTCAAGCTCTCATCTTCTTGTCGAGGAGGATTCCGAGTTACCTGAAATGCCAGATGCACCGGCCTAATTTGGTACTCCTATTTATGAGGATGTACCTTTGGTCCAACTTCATTAATGCTGTATTAGTACAAATGCTAAGTGCTGGCATAGCTCCCAAAGAAAGAGGTTAGGTGGGCGTTACAGATAAATCTTAATGTTATAGTCCAACAAATAAACTTGTGCAAGCAAAACTAGTATCTTGGCCCGAATTTAAAGTAAAATAAAGTATAATGCAAATATGCAATGCATGTATGTATGACCTCTTTTATGAATGCAAAACAATAATGTGTAATCCGAAAAACATTGACGGTACTTGTTGCAAATGAAAATTAAGTCCACCCGGATAGAAACAAAAATGTGTCAAGTAATGAGTTAGTTGATGTATATATATTTGATTTGATTGATGGTAACTTTTTCACTTTCTTAATTCATCATTATCCATCTGGTTTGTTGCTTTGTTGAACCCATTTTAACTGTATCCTGCATATATATATATATATATATATATATATATATATATATATATATATATATATATATATATATATAGCTGGGAATTTAAATAATGGACGGACCATGTAATGTAAGGACTAAGCTGACATTTACTATTTGGCAATGTTTATATGTATGTATCACATTGCTATATTGGATTTGGGCACGTTTGATGTGCCTGATACAGTGAAGGAAGGACTGCTGAAGCATCGAAAGCCTTGGAAAAATCGTCCAAAATAATGTGTTTGACTTTTGAATTTTATGACGTTAACTATCCTATAATCTCACTGTCAAATCTTTTATATATATATATGGGATCGATCCATAGCTAACAATGTCAATTTAAAATTATCTTTACAACATATCGTAAGCATCCCTCTCACACCACTGTTCTATTTGGTCCCTTTTCTTTGATTTTTGTTCACTAATGACGAAAACGACTGATCCGGCTATGGTAGCCAAGGCAATGGAGCTGAAGAAAGAATTGCAGAGATTGGTGCGGGCGATTGTGGAAGAAGATGAATATTTTAGTTTAGAAATAATTGATCGAACCAATCAGACCCTTTGTGCATTGAAGGACTTGAAGGTGAGAGATTTTGAAATTAATGCACGAAGAAGAATTAAGAAAGAATTTGGGGAATAAGCAGAAGGAGACCAAAATTTGAGAGAGAAAATTGTAGAATGAGAATAAAGAAATCGTAGAGTGAGAAGGAGAAATCTTAGAGTGAAAAGGAGAGTACATGGAAGTTGGGAATGATGCTAAATTATAGGCTCCACATTTTAATAGTGTAGATGCCAAAGATGTTTTTTAGTATAAGAAGGGTATTTTAGACATTTGTCCCGTCCGCATAATTAAATTACGGACGGGAGATCAATTTCAACGTTAGATATGCAATTAGATGGTCAATTATAAGGATTACCTTAAATTGTCCCGTATATATAAGTTTGTCCGTCAATCGGCTCATAGATTCTTGTTGTCTTGGGGTAGACCACGTGTTCTGTTTTTTGCCCTGTTCTTTTCTTCCTGTTTGGTTTTGAAGAAGGCGGCAAAACTATGCATAATGCATGCACCCAACTAAACATTCTTCAGCCTAGCAAATATATATACAGGTCTCACTAAAAAGCTAATCCAGCCATCCCATCACATCAATCTGTGTTTTTGCTTGCTAAGAGCTCTTCAACTATGGTAATGTTCATGTTTTCATAGTTTCCATTTAATTTCAGCTCATTTAAGGATCTTAATTTCCAATGCACGAATTATTTTAAAATATCAGTGCGCTTGATTGACTAGTTAACTGCTTCATTTTAAAATTAAATATACATTATTTTTTTTCAACTATTTATGTAATATTTGCTATAAATATAGTAGTGGTGACATGATAATATTCAATCTCAATAGAATACAAATAATGACATGTTAGGGATTTCATATCTAAAATTATAAATGTATATAGAAGGAACAATTAAGGAAAATGTATCAGTTGCAGTAACTTTTTGCATTATTCTCATTTTCATTGACATGTATAGGGAGAGAATGATGGAGGTGTTGAAAATTTAGTTTACCAGACCATGAAGAATCCTAGACAAGGTGGATATAAGCCCACCCTTTTCATCTTTGGTAAGTAATCATGTAATAATTCATCAAAATAAAGTTTAGCAAGAACAAAGTATTGTACTACAGTACTTTTGGGAAATGACTCAAATGAGCATAACCTTATGGCATGTTTTATACAAGTATTGCAGTACTTATGTTGCTGGACAACGTAGGCTTTGTGGCAAACATGGTAAGCCTGGTTCTGTATTTTTTAACTGTCATGCACTTCAATCTGCCCGGCTCAGCAAACACCACCACCAACTACTTGGGCACTGCTTTCTTGCTTACACTGGTCGGAGGGCTCGTCTCTGACACATACATGAATCGCCTCAACACTTGCCTACTCTTCGGGGGAATTGAGTTACTGGTAACTAAACTTTTAATGCTTTAACCAATTTCACATATTTCATTCGTCCTGCAAAGAATGTCACAGCTGATAATTTTACTTGTACAGTAAATATGACTTTTTTGTTTTAAAAAAAAATATTATTTCAGGGATATTTGCTGCTGATTATACAATCTCATTATCCTAAACTGCAACCTGAAGCATGTGGGGAGTATAGCTGTGTGAATGGTACTAAAGCTCTACTGTTTTATGCTTCTATTTCCTTTTTGGCGCTTGGAGGAGGTGGAATCAGAGGCTCGGTGCCTTCATTGGGAGCTGATCAGTTTGATGAGAATGACCCAAAGGAAAGCAAGCACATTGCCAGCTTCTTTAATTGGTTTGTGTTTAGCATAACTGTTGGAGCTTGTATTGGAGTTACAGTTGTAGTGTGGGTAAACACAAATAAAGGATGGGACAAGAGCTTCATTATCTCCATCGTTTGTTCGTTCTTCGGTCTTTGTTTTGTTGCACTAGGCAAACCATTTTATCGTGTTCGAGTGCCTGGAGAAAGTGCCTTGTTGAGAGTTTTACAGGTACTCTATATGCTACAATGTTAACAAATTAAGTTTAGATCACTCAGTCATGGAAGTATAGTCACTACGTGACACCTTTTCACATGTATCTGGATCAATACTTAATTTCTAGATATTCATTCGAGATAATGAAAAAATCTGCAGGTCTTGGTGGTGGCAGCAAAGAACTGGAAACTGAAGCTGCCACAGAATTCACGAGAGTTATATGAGATACGTGGCAATGAGTCTGCTTCACATGGAGAACGCATTCGCCACAGCAAACAATTTAGGTAGTGTTTCCAACTAGCTAGTATCGTCTAAGTGTGAATTCACTAGTTGCCTTAATCAGCTAAGAACCCTTTTTCTTTTGTTGATTCCAGTACTCAATACTTACCCGAAATGAAAAAATGAAAAGAAAAAAGAGAGACCATTTTCTTGAATTCCAGTTTTTCTCATTCTGATATAATTAATTGGGGGCAGGATACTAGACAAAGCTGCTGTTCTTGCCGAGGGAACCAAGCCTGGAAAATGGAAAGTATGCACAGTGACTCAAGTTGAAGAAGTAAAGATCCTAACAAGAATGCTGCCAATCCTTCTAAGCACCACACTCATGAACACATGCTTAGCTCAGTTGCAAACTTTCTCCATCCAACAGGGCACCCTCATGGACACAAAAGTTGGCAGATTTGATGTCCCACCAGCCTCAATTCCCATTATCCCACTAGTTTTCATGTGCATTCTCATACCTCTATACGAAATTTTCTTCGTGCCCATATTGAGAAAACTCACAGGCCATCCAAACGGCATTAGCCACCTCCAAAGAGTTGGGGTTGGGCTAGTTCTCTCTGCCATCTCAATGGGAATAGCTGGGATCATAGAAGTGAAGAGGAGGAATGAACTTGTGAACCACAACAAGCGCATCAGCCTCTTTTGGCTCTCATACCATTACGCGATATTTGGGATAGCAGACATGTTTACGCTTGTTGGACTTATGGAATTCTTTTACAGTGAGGCTCCTCCTGGTATGAAATCTCTGTCTACCTCTTTCTCCTGGCTTTCGCTGTCTGTGGGATACTACTTGAGCACGGTTTTTGTTGAGCTCATTGATTCAATAACTAGCAAATTCACTTCAAGCAAGAGGGGGTGGCTAGGAGGACTCGACCTGAACAAGAATCATCTTGATCTCTTTTACTGGTTCTTGGCAATTGTCAGTGTTATTAATTTCGCAAACTATATTTTCTGGGCTAAGTGGTACAAGTACAAGAAAGACATTCCGGTTGAGACTACTGACCAGCAGAAGCTTATTGGAACCCCCAGTTATGGTCAATCCTTTTCGAGTGTAATTCCGATAATCTATGCATCTAAACAACCCGAGGAACTCTCTACTAGCGAAGATGAAAGGAAATCCGAGCGAATTATGTAAACTTTTGAGGATCAGGCAGCCTAAAACTGCCTACTGCACCTATTACAGAATTCATTCAACCTCTTAGTTAAGTATGAATAACAAAATGCTTTCAGTTGGTAACTCACATTGCCAACCTTTAAGTATTAAACTTGATCACAAATTACAAATACAAATTGTAATAGGGCATCAATATTCAAAGTTGCCGGAGATGCTAGTTACACCAGTGTATTTGGGTACTTAAAAGTTAGAATATATTTTTGTCCAATAAAATTCATTAGAACCCATAGTCAGTGGTGTGATTGGCAGTCAAACCTTTTCGCTATCAATCAAAAGTAAAAATAAATAAATTATGGTCTTTTTCAGTATATGTGCAATAATTATGCACTGGTATCTTTTGGAATGTAACTGTGCTATGTAATCAGACAAACTTCAGTAACATAATTTCATGGAGTTGTCAATGAAAATAAAGCCCACATGGGGTCACAATTGACCACTAATGACAAGAGTGTGGATTCAAAGTTAACTAATCTTGGCATTGAATTTTCACAACAGAACTTCCGTAGTCTCATATTTGTCCTTAGTTCTTGTTAGATTTCTATAATGGTAGATTTTTATATGGCCGGTCAGTCAACTTACATACAGTAATTTTCTCTAAGCTATTTTTATTGCACTTTGTTATGTATTTTATTACCACTGTGTGTTTTACAGGGCGGCAAACAATGCAGCCAACATTCTCAGTCTACCAAAATGTTATTAGTTTCATATATATATATGTACTATATTGATATGCCTATCCAGCCACCACCCCATTACATCTCTCTATCTCTATGCGTGAGTTAGTGCACTGCACATGTGCGTGGAGTTGCTAACCAATAGCTCCTCAACTATGGTAATCTTACTTATTTCAATTCGGTTTCAATTTCTGTTTTTTGAAGAACGCGATATTATAAATTTCCAGCACACTTTGCTAGATATATAACTAACCGTTTTTCTTGCATTCTTCATGTTCAGGGAACAACTGATGAAGGAGATGCTGAAAATTGTGTTTACCAGCCCATGAAGAATCCTAGAGGTGGATATAAGGCCACACTTTTCCTTTTCTGTAAGTACTCAAATGACACTATATACTTGAAACTCTCCAATCGAATTTTAGTAAGAACAAAGTATTAAGTTTGGTATTAGTATTGCAGCTCATTTGGGAAATGAGCACAGCCATATTGCTAATTTCATATGTATCTTACAGTAATGATGGGGATGAATAACATAGGCTTTGCCGCAAACATGGTAAACCTTGTTCTGTATTTCTTAAATGTCATGCACTTTGATCTTTCTGGCTCTGCAAATACCACCACCAACTATTTGGGTACTTCTTTCTTGCTTACAATCGTTGGAGGCCTCATCTCCGACTCCTACATGAACCGCCTCAACACTTGCCTACTGTTTGGCGGAATAGAGTTACTGGTAACTAAATTTTTTAAACTTCAACTAGTCTCTTTGTTAATGAGTAGAAGCAGCACCTTTTTGACACCTTTTACTTTTTTCAGGGATATTTGTTGCTCATTGTTCAGTCTCATTATCATAAGCTGCAGCCTGAATCCTGTGGGAAGTATAGCTGTGTGGATGGTACTAAAGCTCTGCTATTTTATGCTTCTATTTGTTTTGCGGCTCTGGGAGGAGGTGGGATCAGAGGCTCACTGCCTGCTTTAGGTGCTGATCAATTTGACCAGAACGACCCGAAACAAAGCAAGCACATAGCCAGCTTCTTCAATTGGTTTTTGTTTAGTATAACTGTCTCAGCTTCTATTGGGGTTACAGTTGTAGTGTGGGTGAGCACAAACGAGGGATGGGACAAGGGCTTCATCATTTCCTTGATATGTTCTTTCATTGGTCTTTGTTTTGTTGTACTGGGAAAGCCTTTGTATCGCGTTCGAGTGCCCGGAGAAAGTGCCTTGTTGAGGGTCTTACAGGTTCTCTCTACTAAGCCTCTCACATATAAAGGGATCAAAAGTTTTTCCTACTAATTTTTTGAGATATTGGAAACCTGCAGGTGTTGGTGGTGACTGTAAGGAATCTGAAAGTACAGCTGCCACAGAATTCGCAAGAGTTATATGAGATACATGATCCTGTGTCTCCTTCACGCATAGAACACATCCGCCACAGCTACCAATTCAGGTAGATTTTCATGGATCCTTAATGCTAGAGCGAGACGCCATTAATTTTATTGTAGCTGAAAAGTGTCAGCAAATTATCTATTTATCCAAACACTAGAAAGCAAGAAGCTTTTGATTTCTACTGGTTCCAATCCCCATACTTGGTGTCAAGCTTACCTATTCCAGGAAGAAAACGGCCCTTCTAGTATTTTGGGTTTGACGCACTAGAACTAATGCAAAAAATAATAATTCAAAATCCTTCCTAGTAGGAACAACTTGTTATGGATGAAGGATATACAGAATGTTAGAATTCGATCACACACATACACGAGAGTAAAGAATTAACACAGAATGTTAGAATTCGATCACATTCGCTATGGTCCGCACAGTTATGAGCCACATGTTCAAGTTATGTTTCTCGACCTTTTTGGTCATCTTATGTGTGTTGAAGACCTAGTCAATTGATTTTTATCTGGTTTTTTCTTGTTCTGACATAATTAATTGGGGCAGGATACTAGATAAAGCTGCTGTGCTTCCTGAAGGCACCAAGCCTGAGAAATGGAGAGTTTGTACTGTAACTCAGGTCGAAGAAGTAAAAATCCTAACAAGAATGATGCCAATTCTTCTCAGCACCACACTCATGAACACATGCTTAGCTCAATTGCAAACTTTCTCCATCCAACAGGGCTCCCTCATGGACACTAAAATCGGCAACTTTGATGTCCCACCCGCCTCAATTCCCATTATCCCTCTTATATTCATGTCTGTTCTCATACCTCTATATGAACTTCTCTTCGTCCCAATATTGAGAAAAATCACAGGTCGCCCGAATGGCATTACCCACCTCCAGAGAGTCGGGGTTGGCCTAATTCTCTCAGCCATTTCTATGGGAATGGCCGGGATCATAGAACTAAAAAGGAGGAACGAATTTGTCCATCACAACAAGCGTATCAGCCTATTCTGGCTCTCCTATCATTTTGCAATCTTTGGGATAGCAGACATGTTCACCCTCGTTGGGCTAATGGAATTCTTTTACAGTGAGGCTCCTGCTGGCATGAGATCTCTCTCGACTTCTTTCTCCTTTCTTTCCTCTTCTATAGGCTACTACTTGAGCTCGGTTTTGGTTGAGCTCATTAATAACATAACAGCTAAGTTCACTGCAAGCAATAAAGGGTGGCTGGAAGGACTTGATATGAATAAGAACCATGTCGAGTTCTTCTACTGGTTCTTCGCAATTCTCAGTGTGCTTAACTTCGGCAATTATGTGTTTTGGGCTAATTGGTACAAGTACAAGAAAGACATCCCTACTGACCAACAAAAACTTATCGGAGACCCCAGTACAGATCAATCTTTCACAAGTATGAGCATGAGCTTTGCATCTAAACAGCATGAGGAACTCTAGTCAAGAAAGAAATCATCTAAATATACGAGTTTCTTCAAATGTTTGTGCATGTATAACGGTAACAAGATAGCTTAATAGTTAGCAATGTTTTTGTCCCATCTAAATGTACTATTATGCAATTTCACTAGTTAATTTCTCATATATATATATAGCAATTTATTAAGACGGTTGATATTGCTATAGCAAAATTATGTTGGCAGTCGCTAGAATAATTATACAAAAGTATCGCTAAATTAATAATATACTGGATTTAAGTTAAGTAGTAACAAAATAATAGTACAAGCAGATGGTAACAAAGACTGCTTACTATACCTACTACGAATCTAATCAATCCTTGTAATGTAGTTCTAATAAAGTGACACATTAAGAAGATAATTACATGTCTCAAGATAATAAAGTATTTATTTATACGAGATAAAGGCCAAAATAAACACCTACTTAATGTTAGCTTCTAGTGCTGCGGTATCATGGATTTGGCTCATTACTTTCATCAGCTTTAGGCCTAGTATTGAGGAGGACCTGTTAAAGATTAATTAACACACACACACACACACACACACACACATATATATATATATATATATATATATATATATATATATATATATTAATAGACATTAAATTCTGTGATATGAATAATATTTATTGATCCAATGGAATGGAGTTTATAAACAGTTATGTGATAGCTAGGAATTATTGATCTCACCTTTCGGAGCATGGCATTTTCATTCATCAGTGTTGAAATCTTCTCTTCTAGCTTAGAGTTTGTGTCCTGTAACTCTGTGGCTCTAGATTCCAGATCACTAACATACACTTTCTTCCGTTCCCGGGCCTGTTGAGCAGAGACTCTGTTCCTCAACAACCTGTCATTATAGTTTCAATTATAATTACAATCAGTGATTGAATAAAAGTTTTCCTATCTATTTCGTACGTCCACTCTTTTTAATTCGGACATGCATTTTTTCCCCCGGCCATTCTTTAGAGAACTGATCGAGGGAGAAAAACTCTTGATCCATCTCAGTTCTTACTCGATTTAGATGTGTGTCATGTCAGTAGTTAACCATGACTTTTATGTGATTTTAGTTGATGCATGCATGCATAGAGAGAAATAACAAAGGATATATGAAAGGAATATTTAAGGATTTGTTAATTTGTAATAACAAGGAGAAACATATATTATGTTCGTAGGTACGTAGTCCACAAAATCTTTTGACAATATATAAAGCAAACTTGTATATTTTATGTGGACTAAAATGCAATTTTGGGTTTACTTTGAACCACCCACTTTTCTAGTGGGGTTTTAAAATTATGAACATCATAAAGTCTCAGTAATATTACATTTTAGTTCTTTATAGTCGTGCCAGTCTTTCGGGTTGTAACCCCATAAATCTGTAATAAAATAACTTAAATTAACTCTCTCTCTTAATATATATATATATATATATATATATATATATATATATAATTCTAGAGATGATGATGACGATGATGCACCTCTTGAGTCTTCTATGCTCCCGATCGACGGGGTTGCGACCTCTCCGGCGCTTCCCACTAGTCTGTTGGTCTTTATTATTAATATTAATATTATTATTCTTAGTAGAAGTGGTATTATTATTATTGTTTTTGGTAATTATATTCGAGTCTCTCCCAACTGTGCGGGTAATTGTGGAGCTTCCATGTCAGGAACTGTAAACATATCGTCATCGCTTTCCTCTAGAAATATAATCACAACACAAACCAAAATCACCATTAATCAGTTTATACGATCAAAAACAGGGACAGGGTAATCCATCATTTCATGATTGGAACTAATAAATCATTAGAAAAGAAGAACGTAACTAAATAAACAAGGATAATATATATATAATAAATCAAATGAAAGTAGTACAGTAGCTAGTATATGTACGTACGTACGTGCATGAACAGAAACCACAAAATATGTATGTATATATGTATGTATGTCTTTCTGTGTGCATGCATGTATGGAACTATATATATATATAGATATAGATATATAGACAGATAGATAGATGTAATTAATAATTACCAAGTTTGCCCTTGTTATCATGAGAGAAAGTATGAGAAGTGATATTCATCCTCCATGAAGAAGAAGCAGAATTAGAAGAGCCACCGGTACCACCACTTTGATTATCGTAATTTGCCCTCGAAGCAACCGACGTCGACGATGATGCTGCCGGCGCCGGCGCGGAGGTATTATTTGACATAGCTAGGGAGAGAGAAAAAGGAAGGGATGGGACAGAAATAGAATGAAGAAGATATTGTAGATGGAGGGGATAGACTGAGTAGGTAATACGTATGTATATATTACGTGTTTATTAGTAATATATATTTGGAGATAGTAATGCATGTGGTTGGGGTGAGTGGGTATAGTGTTTGCATGCTGACCTTAATTTCTCCGACTCGGACTATGTATAAGCTTCGTTTGCCTTTCAATATCTTGGCTCATGAATTGACACGTTGATGCCCATATAGCCGTCAGTCCAGTCCTGGCTGCTTCATCTTTTATTTGTGGGAACTGAACCAATAACTAACTCCCAATTTTTTTTTTTCTTTTTTATAACAAAACCCTACTTGACCGTACGTGGATAAACAATTCCAACTAAAACAAACAATCCCTTATATCTCCAATTGGTTTCTTTCTTTTTTTTTTCGATAAAAAGGAATTTTATAACAATATTCAATCCCGAGTCTCATGAATCAAATCATAATAGCATAATAAGGTGGATTTACATTGCAACATCTTAAGTCCTTTATCCCACACTTATCATGTAAAATTGAAGTGTTACAAATTTAAAGTCAAATACATGGGGCAAGACCCATTTAATATGATCTCCGTTAAATTTTATTATTATATTGTGTTATTGAGTTTTAAAATACATATAATAAAAAAGAAACGGACAAAAATTTGATCACTTTTTTAAATGCAATTTTTTTTCTTTTATAAATTCAATAACAACATGAAAAAAACAATAAATAAATAAATTATTATTTTAATTTCTATTACTAAATTAAGTTCTATTTTTTTCTTTTTTATTCCATGCAAACTCAGATCCATAGAGTTAGTTGTTTCCACTTAATTTCAATACCGTTATACCAATTTTAAGAAAATATTAAATTAATATATAAAACTAATAAAACTATATGTATATATATGAAAAATGTATATATATATATGGGGTTCCATCATAAAGACAAGGGTCTTTGTGGAAGAACTCTTTTTTTTAGCCGTTAAATTTGACTAAAAAAAAAAAAAAAAAAAAATTCAACCTACTAAAAAAGGTTCTTGTCATTGTGATGGAAACCTATATATATATATGTATATATATATATTAAAAAAGGCCCGACCCTAACCCTAAGAGCTAAGATTAGAGACCTGGGTCAGAGTTGGGGTCCAAAATAAAGGTTTATTCCCGACCCGACCCAACCACGACGGCCATCTTAAAATAAAAAAAGGGCCTTGGCTTGCATCCTGGGGCAACCTTCCACCCAAGTCTATTGAAATTTCGCGAAATCTGGTACAAAGTAGTAAAATAGAATTCAAAAATCGAGAGGGATTAATAACAAGAAATTACAGTCTCTGAAAATATAAGCATGAAATCGCACGCAGCATGGAGTTCTTCGAAGAACCCAGTCAAGTTCAGGATGCAAGTCTCATCTTTCTTTCTTTAATGGAGTAGCTTTTGTTTTCAATTTTCTTACCAGTTTAATGGCCTGTTGTTAACAAATTTTGGTGTTTTAATTTCAGTCCAACTGCTGATAATTTAGTTCCAATTCGTCTTGACATTGAAATCGACGGTCAGAGGTTCAGAGATGCTTTTACTTGGAATCCTTCTGGTAATACCTTCATTCATCTCCCTATAATTTATCTTCCTCCTCAATCTAATACTTTAAATTGTGCAAATAAGATATTTGGTTGCTAATTGCTTAGATACACAGTTAGATTGACAAATTTGTTGCAGCAAAATCCTGCTTCCTTAACTTCAGAAAGTGCACCAATGTGCTCGTAAATAAATATTCATATTTCTTGAGGTCAACTTATGCATAATATTGGTACCTAATTTCTTACCTGTCCCAAATTCCAAAGGACGAGATATGCCGAATCTATGAAAATTAAAAAGATTGTGTTGGTTGCGCACTGCTCTTTCATAAATGTATGCTGTGATTCTAATTTTTAAGTCTATCTAGAAAGAATGACGACAGAAATGGGTTCTAATTTAGAAAGAATACGGTTTTGATGGCTGGAAATGAACAAATTTAGAAATTTATAGCTTATACAAATTACACTGTGCTTGTTCGGCTTCCTCGGGTTTTTTGCGTTAACACGGGCAATCGGCATGTAACGCACCAGCCCAAATGTCAGTGTGCCCAGCGTTTGAGGCGTGTTAGGAGTTCAAAACGCCACGCCGGAAATATTTGGTGTTGACTTTATTCCTTAAACGCAGTAATCAAATGCTCTTGCATACCTTTCTTTCCCTTGATCCTTGCTCTATGAAACCCTCTTCTCATTCTCACACTTGATAAGTTAAAAATTCGTAAGTTGAAACTCAAATTTTCATCCTTTAGTTCTCAATTTCACATTTTTTTTTGAGATTTGAAAGTGCAGTTTCTGATTATTTTCAAAATTTCTCACTCAAGCCTTGAAGTTTGAAAACATTGGAATGGGTTTAGTTACTAGTTAGAGAATGAAAGAGACAGAAGAAAAAAAACAATAGGTGTAGTTAGAGAATGAAAGAGACAGAAGTAAAAAATAATGATAGCAACGGTGGCTATATTGTCGTGCATGTTTGAGGGAATGGAAAGAGCTTTTGTGAAGAAATTGTAAAAAAGTAAAGAAAGAAAAAGAAATTTTGTGAAGAAATTGTAAAAAAATAAAGAAAGAAAGAAAACGAAAGGGAAAGGGAAAGAAACCCACCTGCAATGTTCTAAAAGGCGCTAGGCGAGAGGCGGGCGGCCAGGGGGCCTAGCGCCTGGGTGGCCTAGTAGGTTGGATTTTTTTATTTTAAGACAATTTTAATATTTTATCTTACATTATTCTAACAAAACAATAATATAAAGCAAAATAATCTATAATAAACATAATAATTAAATTATAGAATTAGTAGTAATTGCACTTAAGTAGTAAGATATATATCCATTGTTTGAAATAATTAAATTATAGAATTAGTGTTACTAGTAAATAGTATCTTGATATCTTCATATATATAATTATACACGTATTTCTTCTCTCTCAAAATTTAAATAAATTTTATTTTAAAAATTAGTGTGAATTTTATTGAATGAGACATTTGATATTATTAATTATGAAATTATTTTAATTTGTGTAATTTTCAAAATTGAGGACATCTGAGAAAATGACAAATACCATATACTAAGTATGACTAACATATCTTTGACGTATTAGTTTTATTTATAAACAAAATTGGTATTAAATAATAAAATTTAAAATTTTAAGAATTCAATTCAATATTAAAACTTAAGAAACTAAACATAAATTTAAGAATTATATTGAATTAAACTAAATATTACAAATGTATCATCATTTATATAATTTCAAGTTGGTACAAGTTCAAAAAATTACAACTATAATAACATTATCCATTTTGACTTGATCTTGTTCACTTCTTGTTGTGATTTGATATGCTACAACTTGCATTAAGAATATGGTAAATCATTAGAAAAATAAATATATCAAGATCTAGTTTTGGTAGTAATTTTAAAAAAAAATCTTCTTTAAGCCCACTTTAATTGGGTCGGAGCATTTTTTTATCAATTTGACCTCACAAGTATGGCTCCAGCGCCTAAGTGATTTTTAGAACACTGCCCACTTGTATTTATTGAAGAAGAAACCCAAATGAAGCTGAAGATGGTAACATAAAAAGCATAAATAAAAAATAAACTTGTTGTAAGCAACTGACTTAGATAATGGAGAGAGGAAGCATGCACAATTTTTTTTAGTAAAGCGAAGACTGAGGAGAGGTAAATGGTTTTTCTAACTAGTATTGTCATTAATCTTATTTTTATTGACAAATTAATTATAACTATTATGATAATTTAATAGTATATACAACAAGTGAGAAATAATATTATATTAATTTTCTTTCCACAAATCATTAGTTTTCATATAGTTACATATTTAATTTATTTACAATTATTATCATGTAATAATTTATGTCATTTTGTAATATTTCAATCACAAACTGGGGACGAAGCCATGATTTGTTCTTTTGGGGGTGGGGGTGGGGTGGGGGTGGGGGTGGGGGAGGTGGGGAGGTGCAAAATTTTTTAATAGCATAAAATATATTTATTTATCACTAAAAAGTAAAATTTCACTATTACAAAACTTATTTTTCTAAAACAAAAATAATGTAGTAATAGAATTTGCTTTGACAGAGACAACAAAATATAGCAAAAAAAAATCTTTTAGAACATATCAAAAGTTCGTCGGACCTTGGAGGGGCTGTGGCCTTACAAAATTTTCAAACCAAACCAAGTGTACAGTGAGTCTTACAAAATTTTCAAACCTTTGGGGTAAGTTTTACAAAATTTCCAAACCTTGGTGGGGCCTTCCAGTCTACATGTGGCTTCGTCCCTGATCACAACATTTGTAATTTTAGCCGAACAAAAATTGATGGTAGCCGAACAAGATCATAAATTTTCAAATGCATAAATTTTCAAACGTAGCTTTAGTTGCAAATGTACTTTCAGTTGCGTTTGTAAAACGCAGCTACCATTGTAGCCGCTACCGCTGCCTTGTAAAAAAATGAACCCATTGTTTATAAGTATTGTGTGCTTATTAGTAAAAACAATTTCCCTTTTTCTAGAGGACTATCCTCTATTTTTCGTAAAAATACAGCTATGAAGCTCATTGTCTATATAGTCTACGACTGAAGTACATTACATGCTTACAATATGATTGCTTTGTCCTTGGTTATGTATGACAGTTATTTTTGTGTCTTATGACCCAACTGCATGTCTTTCACTGTTATAGATCCAGATTCGGAGGTGGTGGTGTTTGCAAAAAGAACAGTTAAAGACTTGAAGCTTCCTCCTGCATTTGTTACACAGATTGCTCAATCCATTCAAGTAAGTTCCTCCTTTCCGTAGGGACTGCGAGGTTTTTTGCTTGGGAGGCTGTTTTGCTTCTATTTTTCCTCGATTACACCTGTCTGTACATGCGCATCACCCCTTTTTTGGTTACATTTTTTTAATAAAATTTACTTATTGAAAGAAAAGAGGAGATTACCTTAACTGCTCACCTCACTTCACCTTCCTCTTCTATATTTTGAATTTATCTTCGATTCTTTCCATCACACCTTGTTAAGCACTCTTGTCAATACTTAATGTTCTTAATCTGTCAAATCTCAACTCAACTCAAAAACACCTTGTAATCAGTAAACATTCCCATTATTTAATAATTAACCATTCAATCCTGAATCACGAAGAACTAGGTTACTGTTAACATCACTTCAGTAGCTCCAGAGCAGACCTCAAAAGTCTTCTTTCCAACCGCAAAACTCAACCTACAAACCTGTACTTTTCTTATTTCAACAATGAACCTTCACTGCATTTACCTGTAATTATAGAATTTTTCAAAGTGATCCTGAATCACCCACCATTTATTACATCGCATACATCTATCTCTATATACACGCACACGCATGGTTTCCTATTATAGATATGTTTTTTGTACTTTCATGGAAATCCAGCTACACTTTATTACGCAAGCACACAGACACAAACACATGCACAATGGCAAGAAACGAATTTGTGAGTTCTTAAATTGTATTTATTTATTTTAGAAATATACCTTGTGAACTACATCCTCAATTAATTACTTTGACAATTATCTTGATCTTATTTTGCTACTTTCTGAAGTTCAAATTATTTCAGTCGCAGCTGACAGAATTTCGATCACTTGAAGGGCAAGATATGCATACCGGCGAGAAAATTGTTCCAATCAAGGTTTGCCTTGGTTATGAAATGACGTCCTCCTTTTTTCTGACTTTTGGTTATTAACATGTATTAAATGGTGTCACTTTCTTTATCTTCCCCGTCTAATTCAAGCAGCTTGATCTCCGAGTGAATCATACCCTAATAAAGGATCAGTTCTTGTGGGTAAGTTTAATTATTGAATGGGTGTTGCATAATTGTATTATATCAAAAATTTGATACACTGTATTAATAATGACTATTTTATGCCTTTGGTTATCTTATGTTTTGCATCTGTTTAGTGCAACAAAATTTAAATTCTATGGATTTCAGGACTTGAACAACTTTGAGAGTGATCCTGAAGAATTTGCGAGAACCTTTTGCAAAGATCTGGGTATTGAAGACCCTGAAGTTGGAGTAAGCTTAGTAACTTAAATTTTCCCTGCATTTTGGGGATGGTTTACTCTCAATTTAAATTGGATCTTCTTTTGTAATGTTTTACTGTCATTCAGAATTGGCTTAGAATTTTATGGGGATTTTAAATTTTATTACGAGTAGTTTCCATCTCTGTGATTCAGGTGTTGTTTTTGTTAATGTCTATATATTAGTAATGTATTTAAATATAGGGATGATGGTTGTGAAGAAATTTCACAGCCACAAAAAATTCCTTGATAGAACTTTGTTTGATGTTAAACTGCATTCCCATTTATCTAAATTTTTAAGCTATTTTTTTAATAAAAAAGAAAGAAAGAAAAGCTTTTTGAACAATTTGAGTATTCTTAAGGACACAGTTAGTGTTCAATATAATGTCAAATGATTTTGGAGATCCTCTTTACCAATTGATGCAAAATGCGTATCCCTTCATGATCATCAATTATGTGTGTTTCTTTGTGTCTGCCTGCATGATTTTTTTCTGTTCTCTTACTCTGTCTTCTCTCTGTGAGTGCGTGTGCGTGTGTATTTGTGTGCATGCGTACATATGTATCATTCTTGCGGTCTCTCTCTGTCACTTTGGCCCTTGCCCTTCTAATATAGATATTGTCATCTCTCCTTCATCTTGAATTGTAGAATGTTTAATTTATTGAAACTTGACCAAATTTTGTCTTTGCAGCCGGCAATTGCTTTTGCAATTAGGGAGCATCTCTATGAGGTTAGAATTTTATTGCGCATTTTAAGCATACTTTTGTCCTATATGCTTCTGTGGACATCATGTGAACATTTTTTTTCAGTTTACTATCTTTAGTAGTCTCTCTTTTAGATTGCAATTCAAAGCGTAACTTCAGCAAGAGAAAGCAGAATAAGCAAGAAGGGCCGTAGAGGAACTGAACATTTTCCACCCAGGTTTGATTATTTTGTTTGGAATTTCTGCTGTTGCTTGTTTTATTTTCCAATGCAAAAGCCTCATCAATCAAACTTATGATTATAAAGACTTCAAGTAACATTTGTATGTTTGGTCTCTCTCTCTCTCTCAGTAAGGCAGGTGGCACTGGATTGGATTTGATGAAGTTATACGGTTTTAGATCAAGTGTAATTCGGTATGTCTGCTTATCTTGTTATCAGCATGTCACATGGGACTAGAAGAATCTGTAGATTTGTTTTTGTATTAAGCTGAACACTGCATCAGTCTGACAGTATGTAGTAGCCTAAGAGGGGTTAGGATAATTTATAAACCACAAAAGTTGCATCTTGGTCATGCTTCAGCAGCAAGATGTTTGTGAAATTTACCATATTTATATTCTGGATGATATTACATCCGTTCATGATCTCCCGACATAATTTGAACTCTGAAGTCTGGTAATCTTGTTCAGGAAAAGAAAGGAGTGGGATGTATATGAACCCATTGTTGATATTCTATCAAATGAGGAAGTGGATGCACTTGAAGCAAGAGAAGAGAGGAATGCTCGATGAGGTGACAGTTGTAATATGGAGGTACTAAACTACTAATGTTGATTTGGAATGAGCAGAAATCTTTTTTATATGAAAAGAAGTTGTATTGATTATACTTTTTATTTTCATTTGCAGATTTTTTCCATACGATACGAGTGTTGGGAAGCATCTCTTGTTTATTTGAAGGGAAAGAAAAGGGAAACAAAAAAATATTTGAAAGTAAGCCTAATTATACTTAAAATTTTGAGTAAATTTTCTTTGGATCTGGCCACAATTTTATATATCACAGTATTCATGAATCTGCCATTAAGCATTATAACATGAATTTTTTTATGATAATTATTTGCAAGTGTTTCTTTATTAAGTTCTTGTATATGGCTGCGATTCTATAGTTTTTTGTTTCTTTTTTGTTTTGTTGTCGGCAAGGATGATAAGCTCCTCTAGTTGGAATACATGGTTCAAAAATCGAAACTATGTTGAGTCACTTTAGGGCCAGAAAGTTTACCACTTTACCCAATATACAGTCAAATTGAATTGAAAAGTGTTTTTAACATAATAAAAGTTCTTTTATTTTAATTGTTATTTATATAGGTAGAGAGTTATTTAGTCTTAAATGTCGCCATTACATCAAATACTTTCTTTTACTCTCGTATCATTGAGGTTCTCCCTTCATGGAAAGATTATTTTTTTATTTTTTTTCCGTATTTGTATTCTGGAAATTGTTGCAGGAGCTTACTTTTTCTTTTTGGGCCTTTTGGCAAGTGAACTAGTATTTCACTGAAGGAGGAAAATATATATGTAGAGAGCAAACTCGAAAACAAACAGGTGAAAAGACAAAATAAACATAAACATGTAAAACAAAAGCATCTGCTTACAAACGGAAACCCTTCATCTTACAACAGACAAACATATGAAAACCTTCTGCTTATCCTCATCTGTGTGAGACCCTTGCCCATTGGAAAACTCTCTCAAAATAAATAAATGTCCTTTTGAAGGACCTAAAAAGAATTTCATTTTCAGTACCTAACAATAGCATAGCAGCTATAAATGTTACCTCCACAGTTAGCACCAGAATATAAAAATAAAAGCTGTTTTAGCCTTTTAGGATTGCTGTAGGAAAACCACACATTTTTTTGAGTCCCCATATCTATTACCATAAATTTAAGCCCAATTACAATTGCAAAGTTTATTAATACACGGGATGAGATTGGTAGAAATTATTTGAGAAACTCACTTATTACACCTCTCTAGAAAAGTTACCCGTAAAAATTATTTACATAAATGACAATCAAAAAATCAACATAAACATTAGTAATATATATTTCATTTATTTTATTTTAGCATCATTCTAACCTTATATTTCCTTTAAAATAGTAAAACTAAAAACCACGTAAACGGTAATAATAATAATAATAATAAAAGAGCTATTATAAAGTATAATGCCTGGGTGAGTTTTGTCCTGATGTCGGTGGTGTGTGGCAACTATTTTGGAGTTTTGTCTTGATGTCGGTGTGCGGTAACTCTTGAATAATATCCTTTCTATGTAGTTAGTGTAAATGTGAAATATTCACTCTTTCGGCGAAGTTGGTATAATTTTGACTTGAATTATTATGCAATACACAGATTATATGGGGAATTTTGATTTTGTAGGAAAACCCAGAGAAAAGAAAATACTTGAGGCTAAAAATTGTCAATCTGCAGATCGCTCTGGTGCTTGAGTTAATCGGATTATAACATACAAAATCAACTAAACAAAGCATAGTATAAGATTCAGTGTATGAAAATGGTGATTTCAAAGGAAAAAGGAACAGAGTTCAACAATAAAATAAAAATCTCACCATGATTCTTATTTATCATGGGGATTCTCTTTGGAGAGGAGAGGAGAGGGGAGGAACAACATGGTAGTTATCAAAAAAGAAATAGAATTTTTTTTTACAAAGCATAATCTTCAGCTGCCATGATCATCATCATAATAGGTAATATGCAAGAAGAAGATTTGCTTTCATAACCACCTTAATTTTGATTTCTCTCCATCCATCTGTATATATTTCTCCCTTGTTTGATTTCTCTTGTTTGGATTGTATTCTTCTTCTTCTTCTGGGTTAATTTCTCTGGTTTGGGCAGTAAGCGATGTTCGTCTTTCTGTGCTTCACCACTTGAACAAGATTTCTATGAACTGAAGATCGAAACATACTCCAAAGTCACGCAAGTATGAATTTAAACTAACTAGTTTGCTAATACTATTGATGGGGGCAGGGGAGAGGCAGAGGTTCTTGATTTTGAACCATGCAATCACCTATCGAATTTGATTTATGGAGTAGCTAGGTAGCCTGGAGTTGTTAATGTCAAATATCAAGAATTGACATTGCAGATTCTAGGCTTGGATTTGTCCAAAATAGACCACATGACTTGAACATCCTCGTATGCGCATGCCATCACTTCTCCTTGAAGTTGAAGATCCATCATCCTCTTATCATCATCATGCCCTGCAAAATTCACCACTTGTTCCGTTACTCGCTTGACTAGCTAAACCACACACACACACACACACACACACACACACACACACACATATATATATATATATATATATATAATGTACGAGAAATGATCCATAGTCAATATTTACTTTGAGCCAACTTTAGCAAGAATTCTTGGGGAAGTTGGCTCACAGTCGGGCAGCGTTGACTATAGATCATGTCCGCACACGTATATATGATTGTATGTATGTTTTTATGGCTATGTATATGATGTACCTTGGTGGTGGTGGTGGGACTTGTGATCTCTGGTTGTGGTGGTGGTGGTGGTGGTGTTGTGGTGGTTCTGATGATTGAAAAAAGTGCGAGCTGCTTTTCTGAATGGAGACGTGATTGTTCTTTTTACCCAAGAAGAATTAGTAGTCATTGTAGATGTAGGTACCTTTATGATTCTTCTTCAATTGATCCTCAAAATGTCTAGCTAGGTTGATTATAGGCACACACTCAACTGATCTATCTATCTATCTCAAAAGGGAACAACTGGTGTTATTTATATTGTACCATAAAGGAGAGAGGGAGGAAGGGGGTGGCATGTGTGTGGGTCGGAGAAAAAGGCAAGATCCGTGAGATGAGCTTTGATGGGTTATAATCCTTTTCTTATCTCTAAAATATCTAAAAACATTTTAAAATAAAAATTGCTCCATCTATGTACTCTTTTCTTTTTAATTTCTTTCCATTCTTATTTGTAAAGTTGCTACCGACTAGACTGCCTCGTTCCACAAGGCGCATGCTCCCAAACGGATCCTAAATCTACGGAAGTAATTTTGATTAATTAATCAATACAGTATCGATACACATGTCGATAGGGGAGGATGTTTGAAATTGATTAAAAGAAGTGATTATTGATTTTGATTGTTGTTTTTGTGTATAATCAGTTTTAAAAAAATAATTTGTGTTTGATTAATAAAAAAATATTTAAAACTAGTAAAAAGCAAAAAATGTTTGATAGAGAAAAAATTATTAACTACTTATTTCAAGTGTAAATTATTATTGATAAAAAAAATGCAAATTACATAAAAAAATATTTTCAGAAATAAAGATTGTTAATGAATGAAATTACTAAAATAAATATAGATAAATTAATAATATAATTAGTCAAATCTGATTGTTAGATTTGATAAACATTCTAAGTCTAAGCATATAACACTCCCCCATATTCTGAATTATTATTTTTGGTTTCATTTTCTGTCTTATTTTATGTATTATTGTGTAAAGTAAACTTTTTAATTATTTACGGATTATTTTATAAATAGATAAGAATTATATGACTGCAGTCAAGTCATGAGATAGAGCGTGATATATGAGATCTGAATTCCCATCCCATTCAACTCTTCAATTTTTTTTTCTATTTTTTTTCAAAATTAGGAATATATATATTGTTCGGAAGCATTTTACCGACCTTCACGTGGACCGAAGACCTGACATTAAAAGAGTTTTAGGAGACCATTGGACTGAAGCCCATGGAGGGGTTGGAGTTGTTCGGCTTGGCATCCAAGTCCTTTTGGGCCGGAGCCTCATCTTAGTGGATGTCTTCAGGTTCGGTACTCGAGTCCTTCGGGCCGGAGCCTTACCTTGTCGTGTGGTGTTGGGATCGGGTCTTGAGTTGGGGTTGTTTGGGCTGCTGTGATGGGCTTTCTTTGCGTCTTGAGTTCAGGATTCTAGTAGTAGTTGAATAAGGTAACTCCCAAAGGTAGTGGTTGGATTGGATTCCACTTGCACCTTTTAAGGAGATTATGTTGGACCCAAATTATGGTAACTACCATAATTTGGAGTCTAATCCAAACTTCGGAGAAGGATTCTAAAGGTGGTGAGCATTATAAATACAAGGTCAAGGTTCTGATTAATGTGTAATACCTACTTTCGAAAGACTAAACACTTAGCCTCCATTGTTAAACCTTGTATGACTGTCTTATTCTCACACCGGAGTTATCCTCTACAAGACTGGCCGTCAAGTTTCGTGTGATCTGTTATTATCGCGAGTTCTTCTGGCGTGGATTCGTGATTGGGACGGCCGTGAAAACAGCGTTAACATTGGCTCTAGAAGGAGGACTTTAGTGTTCTTTACAATCACGGTCGGACTTTTTTTAGGTAAAAGGTCGTGGCGGCGTGGAGTATCGCTTCTCTCGACCACGAAAAGGCTAAAACACACGCACCACCTGTGTGGGGGGGTCGCCAAGACGAGTTGGGTTCCAGAATCCGGGGAGATCGGGTGGAACCTCTCCTTCTCTCGGCGAATACTCTTTCACGACGGCGGTACAGACTTCAACCAAAGCTTAGTGTCAGCCGAGCGAGAATCACTCACACAAGCTTGAGGTGCATGGAAAAAAAAAGGCGAGGCGATCGAGATCAGAAGGAATTCATTCTGCAGAAAAAGATGCAGCAAAACAAGGACACCATGATGGCCCTACGCCTTCAGCAAGAGGAGCTCGAACAGTAGATGGCTAACATGGCCGGAGAACAAGAGGCATCCTCAAAGAGGCGTAGGCATCGGAGCCGATCTCGGTCACCCCGACGGAGAGAGGCGGATAAGGAAAAAGTAGGCAAAAGCCATTTCAAGAGATGTCAAGGAGAAGGAGGAGCCATCAGCCAGAGCGGCGATCGATCGTAACATCGAGGCGAGGTCGGGGGAGGAGAGGAGGGCGGGACTCGAACACAGGTAAGGGATGGACCCCGATCATCCCCCCATAAAGGAGAGTCCGACCCCCTCGCTCAAAGGGTGGTAGAATTGGAAAAATTACTGTTAAGAAAGAATTAAGTGGGGATCTTTCAGCCTGCATAGGGTCGCCTTTCTCGTCGGACATCAATCAGGAGACAGCCGACCCCAAAAGGAAGATGCCCCCGATGGAGGCCTACGATGGGATGGGGGATCTGTATGACCACTCAGACGGGTATGATAGGCTGATGACATACTACGGGCATTCGGATATTGCCAAGTGTCATATGTTCGCAACAACCTTGAAAAAGAGCGCCCGGGAGTGGATGGGAACCCTGGCGACGGAATCAATTAATTCATGGAATGATCTTCGGGAGAAATTTCACGCTCGGTTCGGGAGTAATAAGTGGCGGGTAAAGATAACAGCCTCCCTCATACAGGTCAGACAGAAACCAGATGAAAGTCTGGGACAATACGTCAAGAGGTTCTGAGAGGCTATGGGGTCGGTGGCAGAATTAAACTCCCCACAAGCCCTGGGCTTCTTCATGACTGGCTTAGACATTGGGAAGTCAAAGAAATTGATGAAAGATTTGGTGATCAACCTCCCGTGAGACTTGATGAAGGAAGCTTTCCCCAGCCGAGGGGGGACATATTGCAATAGAGAGAGGCGATGGGAAAATTCAAACCCCACTCCCAATCCTACGAGAAACCCAGGATGGGATAAGCAGAATTTTCGAGAAGTCGACAGACGTGTCGGGAAGTCGGATAACTATGGTAAGAAAAGCTATCTTGGCGGAGGTTTAAGGCAAATGACGCCACCTTTCCCCAATAAAATGTCAACAAAGTCTACACCAGCACTCAACACGGATCGGGCTAAAATCTTTGGAGGAGATGCGAAACAAGCCCTTTTGAACCATGCCAAGCGATCCCAAAGCACAGGAAGAGGGGAGCAGATATTATCGTATCATCGGTCCTCGGGCATACGACGGAGAAATGCAACAACACGAAAGGTCCGATAGAGAGAAAACGTCGAGAATGGGCAACCCAGTGCGATGTGTGGTGATCGAGAAGGTTTGGAGGCCCCGGGAGGAAAACGAGGAATCGACACAGAAACATACCTCAACCGCACTCCACAAGCCCAAGGAGTGATTGATGTGATTTGGTAGTCGGTAGAGGCGATAAAGGAAGGAAGAGGGCGGTCATCTCGGTCAGATATTTGCAGATGTAAGTTCATCACCCCGAAAGGATAGGGCCTATCTGGGGTATCCATCTCATTTTTGGACGAAGACTACCATGCCTGACCATATCGAACCATGATGATGGGCACCCGTAATAATAAAGACAGGTCGGGTCGGTCGACATGAAAAGAATGATGATCGACAACAGGTCCTCGGTGGACATACTCTACACGCATGCCTATCAGAGGATGGATCTGGGAGGAAAGAAGATGGAATTGGGAGGAGAGGGTCCGTTGTACGATTTCAGTGGCGACCCGGTGCATATGTCAGGAACGATAGAGCTCTGGGTCGGTTCGGCTGACAACCCTCGTGAAGCATAAATAATGGTAAAAATTTTGTAAGTCAAGTGGATTGATTACTTACAACGCCATATTGGGAAGGCCGACATTAAGCAAAGAGCGAAATTATTCAAAGAGGTCGCTATACATACCTCACTTCAAAATCAAGTTCCTACACCGAATGGGATCGGGGAGGTAAAGGTGATTTGGACATTGCTCAAGGTGTTATCGGAATACTTTGATTTCCTCGGGGATCGGGGTCGAAAAGCGAAATGCAGCAGAAATGGCCATCGAGATAGAGCCATTCACCGAGAAGCAAAGATTGAACTCATGGCACTCGCGCGTGGAAGAAGATGCAGAAGATGTGGAATTGATACCTGGGGAATCGGAAAAACTGATCAAAATTGGGGCAGGATTAATGCAAGCCGCTGCGAATGTGTTTGGTGGACTTCTTGGTGTATCGCCGATATCTTCGCGCGTGGAGCCTAGTGATATGCAGAGTAAGCGAATCGGTGTAGCTGCATAGATCGCATCTGACTCAAGAAGAAAATCGGTGATCTGAGAAAGAAGGATCTTCGCCCCGGAAAGACAGAGGATCATAGATGAAGAGATTGGTAAACTGCTAGAGGCGGGATTCAATTCGAGATCATTTATTAGAATGGTGGCGAATGTGGTTTTAGTTGAAGCAAAATGGGAAGTGGAGGTTGTGCATCACTACACGGATCTAAATAAGGCATGCCCAAAAGATTTATCCTCTACCCAACATGTAATCAACCGTGATTGATGCCACTTGGGGTATGGAATGTTAAGTTTTATGGACGTTTTCTCGGGATATCACCAAATCTCGATGCTTGCATGGCCGATATCCAGAAGACTAGCTTCATCACTCATCGGCTATATATATGCAGATCGGAAGATGACCTTCCGGATTCTTTGAACGCGGGGCAACTTATCAACGGATGATGAACTTCGTATTCAGAAAACAGCTAGGTCTGAGTATGAAAGTGTACGTGGACGACATGATCATAAAAAGCATGTCAGTCCGGGATCATTTGGAAGACCTAGAAAGACGCTCAAAAAGAAGTGCAACACAAAACCGAGACCGAACCCACTAAATGTACCTTCGGTTTGGGCTCAGGAAAGTTTCTGGGATACTTGGTCAACAAAAGGGGAATCGAAGCCAACCCAGAGAAGATTTCGGCGATCTTAGATATGAAATCTCCAAAGACATTCAAAGATGTGCAGAGGTTGACAGTAGGATAAATTGCAGACCGGAGATTCGTGTCAAGGTCGGTAGAAAGATGTTTACCCTTTTCGACACTCTCGAGGGTAGAAAAGCGATAAGAGCTTCAGTGGACTTCAAAATGCGAAGACGAGCGTTCAAAGGATCGAAAATATCGAGTTCTAAGACCGCTTATTGATGAAACCGATCCCTTCGGAACCTTTATATTTATATTTGGCTACGAGCTCGATGGCAATTGGGGCAACACTGGTACGTGATAAGGGAAGAAAGCGGTTCGTTATACTACGTCGACCACGTCTTGAACGCAGAGATCGATACCGAAACTCGAAAAGTTCGCTTTATGCCTTGATAATTGCCAAAGGAAGCTCATGCACTATTTCCGTAAATTTCATTATAGTGGTATACAATACGGACCGGTAGTTAAAGAAGATTTTCATAAGCGTGAGGTATCGGTCGGTTGGCCGCTTGGCGATGGAATTAACACGATTTCTAATAGAATACCATCCGGACATGAATCAATCAAAGCGGCCTTACTAGCAGATTTCGTGGAAGAGTGTTCCTTTACTGAGTCGGACGTAAGCATAGTGGTGAAACCCAACAAAGGCGGACCTCATGGACCTTATCGTGGATGGATCAGCAACTTCAGACGTCGACAAGGATGGGTCATTCGACAAGTCCCGAAGGTTCAAGGTACAATGAGACATCGATTTCGATTTAAGGCCACGAACAACGAAGAGAATGACGAGGCCATCCTAGCAGAAATACGGCCATTCAAGCTTGGAGTCTGAAGTTAGTCATCTCTGATGATTCGCAATTTGGTGGTCAAGCGGTTTCGGGTGTGATATATGAGGCTCGGGGCAAGAATGTCAAAGCACCGTCAAGTAAAGGATAAGCTTGCATACTTCTCATCGCATAGTTGTCAGGGGGTGGATTGGTCAGATAATACGATAGCAGATGCCTAGCGAGATTGGCAACCACCGAAGCAAGCTCCTTCAACGGATCGGTATACCTGGAGGTCTTAGAACGGCCTAGTGTTCCGAAAACAGAAGTGTTAGCTCTAGACCGACTTGACTGCTGGCTCACGCCTTATATTTCCTACTTGGCAGATAGAGTTCTACCTTCAGACCGAATCCTTGCGAGAAAAATCAAGCATCGAAGCTCAAATTTCGTACTCATTGACGGAGATATGTACCGAAGGGCTTTCAGTTCTCCCTTACTCAAATGTTTAACCTCGTCAGAAGCGGACTACACACTTTGGGAAGTACATGAAGGGATCTATGGGGATCACATGGGGGCCAAGTCACTAACACACAAGATTTTGAGGCAGGGGTATTATTGGTGCACTATCTCTATCTGGAGGCTAAGGAATTCGTCCGGAAGGGTGTCCCAAATGTCAATTTGAATAGCACCATCCCACATCGACCTCCAGAAGAGTCAGATTCGATCATATCCCGATTCCCTTTCTTTGTATAGAGGAATCGACATCCTAGGCCTTCTTAGAAGGCGAGGAAGGAAGTTAGCTTTGTGATCGTGGCTATCGATTATATGACAAAGTGGGTGAAGCCAAACCACTGCGAGAAGATCACCGAAGCAAGAATGCCTAAAGTTTTTCAAAGAAGGAGTGGTTTATCGTTTTGGTATCCCGATGGCAAAGTGGTCTCCGATAATGGCGCATACGGTTTGTAGGGGTCTAAGTTTAAGGTTTTACGAAAGAGTTGAGAATTCAAAGACCGTAAGACTTCAGTCGCCCACCCTCAATCGAATGGTCAAGTAGAAGTGACCAACTGAACCCTGCTCAACGGAATTAAAAGAAGGTTGGACGAATTGAAGGGTCGGTGGCCCGAAGAGCTACTATCTGTTTTATGGGCATATCGGACTACTCCGAGGACTACAACTGGGGACTCTCCGTTCAGACTGGCATTCAGGACCGATACACTCATACCAGTTGAGATCGGATCCCCCACCCTTCGAGTCAGTCAGTACAAAGAGCTATACAACGATGAAGGTTTAAAAATAAATTTGGATCTACTGGAAGAAGTTCGGGACTCAGCTGTGATGAGGTTGGCTATCTATCAGCAGCGAACAGCCCGACACTATAATCAAAAGGTGAAGCCGATGAGGTTTGCAGTAGGTGACTTGGTCCTCCGAGAGTCGAGGCATCAACCCCCAAGAACACTTGGCAAGGTGATGCCTGGCGGGAGGACCTTATGAGGTGGAGAGTCTGCCGAAGCCAGTCATCTACGAGCCGAGCCATGGATGGTTCGGAAGTAAAGAATACATTGCATGCTGGAAGACTTAGAAAATTTTACCAGTAATAGTTATGTCATTCTTTTCTTTATCCATGTAACCGTTTCAATCTTAAATAAAATAAATGAAAGTTTTCCATGGAGATGCTTAACTTCATCTATATTCATATGACTCTTAATACTCGAACGGATAAACTTCGGACACCATCCGGTCAAGAGGTTCGGAAAGACACCACTGATCGAGATAAGTCACGAGTATAACTGATCGGGAAAATTGTAAAATTTTTGATCAGACAAACTTCGGGCACTATCCGATCAAGAGGTTCGGAAAGATACCACTGATCGAGATAAGTCGTGGGTATAACTGATTACAAAAATTCATAAACGAAAAACTTTTATACTTCATTTATAGTTGTGGAATTTTTACAGAACCCGATCGCTCACAATTCGGGTGACCTACAAACAAGAAGGAAAATGGAAGAAGTACAAAAATTTACAAGGCTATTCGGGAGGAGGATCATCACGGCCGGATTCTTCATCCGACGAGTCAAGAAAAGCGAGATCAAACCCAATGACTATTAACTTTGCTTTTAGCCTTTTCACGATAAGTCTCAGATCTTCGCCATGGCCCTGGGCAGCGACTTTCTCGCTCAAAGCTTCTGACTCTTCATATTCGTGAGAATAGCTATCTTTTTGGACTCGGCAAGCTCTCCTTGCAAGGCTCCGACTTCAGCCGTTAAAGCATTGTTGTCTCGGATCAAATGCATCATTTTGTCATGCATCCTGGAGAGTTTTTCGGTCATGGCAGTGATGGCCTTCTCCCGATCCTTGACGTCCTCGATCAGATGCTCCTTCTCCCCGAGAAGCTTCTTAGCATGATTATCCAAACCGACGAACTCTTCTTGTAGGAAGGAGTATTGTGACTTGAGTTCATTGGACTGACGCTCGGCCTGGGTCGCTTTATTATGGGTTTCGGCATAGAGCTCTTTTTCCTTCTTCAGCTCCGAAGTCAGACCACGAATCTCCGCCTCAAAAAGCTGAACATCCGTCATCGTCAGTTGTGCCTCTTTCTTGGTAGATCGGGCGAGAGGCGGAATGGCTCGAGCTAAGATGGCGTTGGCCTGCGATAGGAAAATCGGGTCAGTCGTGCAGAATTAAATATGACAGTGATAAGGAAAAGACAGCCAATTTAAGGATTACCTGACATTGGGCCCAAACATATGCCACAAGGTACTCTTCGGAAGAGAGTCCCTTGAACCGTTCGTCATCTCCTGAAAGCTTGAAATGATCGAATAGGTTGAGCGGAAAAACTTCAAAGGGCTTTTCGGCAAAGAAGTGGTCGGAGTTCTTGAGATTTAACTCGCTTGGGAAGTGGGAGTGGTAAGCGGGTAGGGGATCACCTCAACAACCCATTGTTCAAGATGTTGTTGCTCGGGATCGGCTGCCGAGTCGGGGAGCTTGGATCGGGGCTCGAGAGAACCTCTTTGGTTTCTCTCGAATCTTGATCACCATGACGAGTGGGGAAGAGTCGATTTTGAAGGAAGAACAACAATGGATTTGGCGGGAGCTTTGGCGGAAGGCCTCTTGTTTTTCTTTAATAGAGTAGCGCTTTCTCCGCTTTCTACCATCATCTTCGTGGCATTTATTGTGGTGGGGCTCGTGGGAGGACAGGACCAAGTTGAACTCGTGGAAAGTTCCATAATCGGGATGGTTTCTTCTCCCACCATCTCGCTTCGGTGATCGGAAGGTAAATCGGCTCGTTTGTGGTTGGAGGAGGTGTTAGGATTCAGTTAGATCCCTCAAGCCAAGATTGTATCGCTGACAAATGGCGAGAATGGGTTAAGATATAAAACATCTGAGACAAAACGATGAAAATGTAAGAGGGGATTGATTATCCAGAGGGGAGATACTTACATCCATGTTTGTATAGCCAGGCTTCACTGGACAACACTGTTAGGCTCCACTCAGTTTTGCTCCATTTTTTGTAGAAAGCCTTGAAGGCGTCATTACCGATCCTTCGGAATTTTGACACTTTGGCTATCGGGTCCTCGGGATGAGCCCAGTTGGGAAGAAGTTGAAGGTCGGTTCCGGATAAAGATCCACTTGTCGTGCCACCCTTGTTGCTCGAAGGGTTTTGATGATAATGAAGTCGGTTGGCCCGTTTATTTAGTTGTCATGAGACCGGGTTCTTTCGAACTGTAATGAAAATAAAGCGAAAAAGAAATCGAGACCGGGAGTGATCTCGATCTCTTAGCATAACATGAACGAAGGAAACTAGATGGATGTACGTGTTCGGCACGAGTTGTGCGAACCCGATTCCAGCAAAATTTAGAAAGGAGGAAATGAACTCATGAAGGGGGAACAGAATCCCGTATTTTAGAATATAAAGGGGGACGGCCACCCACTCACCATCGTGCCTCCGAACATCTTTCGTCGGGCCGGCGTTCAAGTTTGTATTCAGGAGGGATGTTGTAAAGGATTCGAACGTCGGAGAGTTGAAAGGGTGTGATGGTGGAGGGGGTGTAAAGATGAGAAAACTCCTCTTTGGAGTGATAAGCATTTCGGATCCTGGTCTCTCTGGACACAGATGTGGGCTTTTAAGGAGAATGCGAACAATAATGGAGCTCGAAAATGAGTAGAAAGCTCAAAATCAAAGAGAAATGAAGAATGGAATACTTGCCGAAAATCGCCCTTGCCGAAAATATTAGGCAGAAAGTTTGAAATTGAGAAATCTGAAAAAGTAATAATGAGGGGGAAAAGGGGGTTTTTATAGGTGTAGGTGCACGTTGCCCAAGGGCGGCTATTAAATGCTCAAGGTGGGACCAAGCATGGGGAGGCGTGGAGCATTTCGAGAAACGAGGACAAACCGTTTGGCTTCCCCAGACAACTCATTAGCTGTCGTGACCTTTCGTATACCTGACCTTTCAAGTCTCCGATTATAAGTATATTACAATCAGAGATTGGGGGGCAATGTTAGGGAGCATTTACCGACCTTCACGTGGGCCGAAGGCCTGACATTAGAAGGGCTTTAAGAGACCATTGGGCTGAAGCCCGTGGAGGGGTTGGAGTTGTTCGGCTTGGCGTCCGAGTCTTTTTGGGCCGGAGCCTCATCTTAGTAGATGTCTTGAGTTCAGTATTGAGCCCTTGGTAGAGCCTTACCTTGTCGTGTGGTGTTCAGGTCGGGTCTTGAGTCCTTTGGTAGAAGCCTGGACTGATGGTGGGGTTGTTTGGGGCTGCGGTGGGCTTTCTACGTCGTGCGAGTTGGGATCTGGCCGTAGTTGAATAAGGTAACTCAAAGGTAGTGGTTGGATTGGATTCCACTTGCACCTTTTAAAGAGATTGTGTTGGACCCAAATTATGGTAACTACCATAATTTGGAGTCTAATCAACTTCGGAGAAGGATTCTAAAGGTGGTGAGCATTATAAATACAAGGTCAAGGTTCTGATTAACGTGGTAATACCTATTTTGAGCACTAAACACTTAGCCTCCATTGTTAAACCTTCAGAAGCACCACTGTCTTATTCTCACACCGAGTTATCCCCGTGGCCTGCCGTCAAGTTTCAAGTGTGTGATCTGTTATTATGCGCAGAGTTCTAAAGCGTGGATTACGTGATTGGATCTTGCGTGAAACTTGGCGTTAACATATATGTGACGCCCCCAAAATAGATATACATCACACATCTTGGGTGCCAGATACATGGTACAGAATACAAATACAATCTTAAATATACAACAAAAGTCATGAGTTTTAATATAAATATTGTCTTACAGACAATATCCACTCTCGTAATAAGTCCTCATTATAATTATTATCACACTATTTCATAGAATAGTGAGGACTACTAATGATATCATACGGACCATCACTCCGGTCCCCGATTAGTCCTCGCTACGTTCTCATTTCACGAAGAGAGCGGTGAAAGAAAGGGTGAGCTCAACTAGCCCGGAAGAAATATTATGACTAAGATAATGCGGGATAAATTATCATTAGCCTTCAACAATGTTAAAGCGATAAAAAATGATAGGCAAACAAGTTTAACTACTGTGGAATAAGTAATCCATTAAAAGAGTCAAGTAGAGAATAAAATCTACTATCTTTTATGATTTAAAAGTTTTTCATCACTTTTATCATTTGAGACTCGACAATAAATAATCCACATCATCCTCAGTACTACGGCCGAGGATATTCATTAAAGTCACGACCACAAATTATCCATGCACTACTGCCAAGGATATTCGTGTATTCATCGATGGTCTTGATCATGCCAACAACCGTCCATCAATGCATTACGGGCCAATGAGGACTTTTATCACATCATTTGTAACATTACGGTCATGATTATACCGAATAATCCTCGGTCATAATCATACCAAGTCCATGTATATACTACTGTGCCATGAGATGACTTTCAAAAATATAAACACAAGGATGGCGACAATGATATAAGAATTCAATAAAACAAGTTCACGAATTAATTTATCCGGAACTAATAACGTCCAAATTGTCAACATGATACTTCTTTGTGAGAGTAAAATTCAAGAATGCTCGGAAGAATATTTCCATGAAAAGATCTTTGGATGAAGCCTGCAAATATCGAGGATATTCCACTAATTTCATGGAGTATAAGTCAAAACTTTAACCAATCGAGTATAATAAATAATGGAATAACAAAAGAAATCACCGGGTATGTGATAAATAAAGACAGAAGCGGAGTTATTCCAACAAGAATAATAAATATGGAACTGTGCACGGCGCAGAACGCAGACATGTGATATTCCGACAGAATAATAAATCTGGAAACCGGTCCCGTAAACGCATGCAGACGGGATATTCCAAATGAATAATAAAGAATGGAATAACATAAGGATTTCACCAAGTATAGAGAGTCGCACAGATATAAAGTTATTCCAATGGAATAATAAAGAGCGGAACTAGGTCCCAGAGAACGCATGCATGACGAGGATATTCTAACAGAATAATAAAGAATGGAATAACATAAGGATTTCACCAAGTATAAGGTAGTCCGCAGATATCGAGTTATTCCAATGAATAATAAAGAATAGAATAATAGAAGAATTTCACCATATGTATGCAGATGCTAAGATAAGCAGTTATTCAACATAATAATAAGGAATGGAATAACAATAGCTCTCTTCGTGAATATGAAAGAATAATACCCCACTAAGTAAAAGACTTTGGATATCAAGTAGTAGAAGAAGTTATAATACTTTTCTTCTTTCTCTCTATAATTTTCTCTCTCAGAGTTTCGGTGAATTCGTAAGAAATAATGAAGGAATGAGCTTTATTTATAGAAGAATAGATTGAATAATAACTAATTCTGAGCGGCCAGATTGATTTACTTTTTAAAGCGGGACGGTTTGATTGATTTCTTATTAAAACTTAAAACAACGGTCATACCGATTTATTATTAAAACTTTAAACCCAATGATCCATATTGATTCACTATTATAACTTTCCACCAGTGCATGTCCATATTGATTCACTAATATAACTTCAACCAATCATTCGAAAAATTAAAGACATCTCCTCATGGAATAATATTGTACCCAAATACCGAATGCACAATACTAGAGTGAATAGTGTAGGGTGAATAGTAACTCGTGAATAGTAACTCATGAATAAGTATCCGGCCACGAAAAGTTCCCGAATAATTCGATTGAACAATATAACCTCCGGATATCAATTATCATCGGAATAGATATCGATTTCTACTAACACAAATAATCTCAACACAATAAAACTATCAAATTCATCTTTAATCAACATGAAGTTATTCATCATTAATATTATAACTCACAATATTTAGCAACTAGGTTGTTCCGGTGAAGAGGGGCTTTTCGATAAAGATTTCTCCCTATTAGGCGCTAAATGATTAGGTGACCAAACCTCTCATCGATGAACTTAGACATTGTAAATATTACAATTTAATAATATGAATAACTTTGTCGTCTCAATTATTGATTTAATAATATAACATATAATGCAGGATGATAATGACAATAATCGAATCAATAATATGAGAGATATGATGCAAAGAATTATTGTAGCAATAATTGAGTATATGAGTGACTTCTCACGTAAGCATCAATAATCAATACCTGGTGTTACTTATGCAACCACACGCCAGATTCACATTTCTTCTACTAGGGTAGTTCAGCGGTTTTAACAATAACACCTCCGTAGATTATTTATAAAATATTTTTTCATTTTCTCAATTCGACAATAATTCTATTGTGGTCCACTAACGATGATTGTGTCATAGATTTATGCGAATATTTTCAATGAAAAAGAATATTCCCCACCAATCGAATAATTTATAACAACTTGCATACTTTAGCAAAATTTATAAATATTACCCACAACTATAACATTATATCAAATTTATTCCATAATATTCAAAATGATATTTATATAAAAAATCATCTTTATTAAAAAAAAGTTAAGGTCTTATATATATATATATATATATATATATATATATATATATATATATATATACTATTTTGACTACAAATAAACAAAACCAAAAAAATACACAAAACAGGACTTTTCTTGGTCTTTGTCCTTTACTTTTCCCTCCTCAAAGTCGGTGTTTGTCATTCGGTTCATTCTTTCTCGCTTGGTGTCTGTATAGTACTATCTCTGTTCTAAAAGATTGTGGTTTAAAATTTTAACATATGGATTAAAAAAATTATTTAATATTAAAATTTATTTAAAATTTTATTATTATTTTTTTATGGGAAATTGAAAACTATTAATACAAGAGAGAAAAATTTTTGAAACAATGAGAGAAGGTAGGAGTATTATAGAAAAATAAATAATGTATTCTTCTCAAAAGTTGTAAACGACAAACATTTTAAAACAAATTTTTTCTTCTAAAACATAATTTTTTAGGAACGGGGGGAGTATATTATTAGGCGCTAATTTCTATACATCCTACCGTGAGAACACATGTTAAAAATTGACTTAAATAATTATCTTCGAATATTATTTTTATTGACAATATATAAAAAATAATAATAAATTCATAACAAAAAATAATATTTTTATAATAAAATTTTCGCTATAGATCCTATATCGACAACTATAACAACTATTTTTACTATTGCTATATATCTATAACGATATTTTTGTTGTAAAAATATCAAAAATTATTGTCAATTTCTTATATAAATAGTTTGTTCATATTAGTATCTATTTAAGAAAATAGACCATTGAATCGAGAGTATTTCTCTGTGCACATGCAGCGCAGCTTCAAAAGACACGTACAAAAGAAAAATAGTACTAGTAAAATTATTTTTGTCCCATTTCTCTACAACACTTTCTCTACTCTTTTTATTAGATGTGAGTCTTTGAATACGAAGTTGGATGTGCACAAAAATATATTCTTGAATCTATGTGTGGTCTAATTAAGTATTCTCTTCATTTTTTAATATAAATTATTTTAAATTTTTTTTTTAATTTTTATCGTTTGAGAATATTAAATAAGTATTAATTAATTAATTTCTAATATTAATTTAAGTATTAAATATAATTTTAATTCTCTCACTATTTTTTATTTAATAAATAATATTCTATTTTTTAATATAGTCATTGATATTATATTTAATATTATATAATTATTTTCTTATTTTTTTAAAATTTTTGTGTATAATTCTAAAATGTAGTAGTAGTATATATTATAACGATACCGAGGAAGTAGTTTCATAGTATTTGTTTGGAACTATGAATGTGAAAATTATATATCCTTTAGAATATTTTGATTAACATATCCTTTAATGTTCTCATTAAATACACTACTTGCGTAAGTGAACGTTGACTTCTGCTCAATTAGTTTTCAAACACTTTTTAGTAATATGTTAGGTTGTATTTGTTTGTAAAAAAATAAAATGTTTGAAATTAGGTTATTTATTTTAATGTAATATTATTTTTGATTATTTTATTACGTTGATAGTCATTTAAAAAGTTTTATAGACTACTCCCTCTATTCCTAAATAAGTGTCATTTAAAGTTTTTGCATATGGATTAAGAAAGTTATTTAATACTACTATTTTATAATTAAAATCTGTGTGAAATTCCATCACTACCCATTTATGGAAAGTTGAAAACTATTAATACTAAGGGTGAGAATTTCTTGGGACAATGAGAGAAGGTAAGGGTGATATAGAAAAGTAAATAATTTATTCTCCTAGAAAGTTGTAAACGACAGATAAATTAGAACAAATTTTTTCTTCTAAAACGTCATTTATTTAGGAACGGAGGGAGTATTTTTTGTCTTTTATAATCTCATGATGAATGTGAGAATTGAGATCCCCCATTTTAAGTTATCAAATAGTTTTATGGGATTGATAGTCCCACATTAATGACTAATAGTTCATCGTCAAATGATTAAATAGTCTAAAATAGTATTAAATTAAAACGAATGGCGAATAGTTCAATCCCAAATATAATTTTTATAAATAAATATGACGTTAAGGTTTAATTCGGATCTATGGACTATTAGTTTATTTATTTTATTTCATAAAGAGTTTTTACTATATGGGCATGCATGTGGGATGTATTTTTAAAGATATGTACATAATTTTGTAGTAGTATGTTAATTAAAAGATAAGAAACGATATTTACACTCTAAATTTCTTGACTTGTGTTCAATACTTTCCTAAATGATAGTATTATATATGCGCATAGCATGTGCATTTCATTTCCCACATGCATATTTTTGGTCTAGTAATGGACCTACCTCTAGGAGTAGGAACCACACCAGAAATAGCCAACTTGAAACATTATTCCCTATTTTCATCCATCCAATTTCACAAAATCTATATATCTTAATTCTAGTATAGTTAGTTAAACATTATATTATCAATACTCTCCTCTTACTATGTGACAACCTGATTCAAACTAAGTACATAAAAATTTTACACTAGATCCTCGACATAAGAAATGATTCATAATATATATTTATTATGAATTAAAAATATTCAGATAATATTTTTTCAATTTAATATAAGTTATCAATAGTAACAGATGATGCTAAAAATAGTACCATTGTCAGCTGTAACAAATAGTAGCGGACGGATGTGAATTTTTCAGTTCTAACATCAGCCGTTGATTTTTATATTAAACACATATTTTTTATTCATTCATAACAAATACTCCCTCAATTCCTAAATAAGTGACGTTTTGAACGGTTTCACACTTATTAAGGAAGTCATTTATTACTTCAATTCTGTCATTAAGATTGATATGTATTACCACAATTATCCTTGCATTAATTAAGAAAAAATGTACTCCATATAGTTACCTAGATAAATGAGATAGAAAGATATTTGAGGGCAATAGAGGAAAAATTATAATTAATGCTTCCTAAAAATTTGATAACGTCAAATATATTGGAAAATTTTGAACTCCCTAAAACGTCACTTATTTAGGAATGGAGGGATTATGTATACTATGAATCATTAGCCATATAAATATATATATATATATATATATATATATATATATATATATATATATATATATATATATATATATATATATATATATATATATGAATTATGATGTTAAAATTTAACATACAAAATGACTGAAAATCAATAGACAATTAATGAAATAGTTAGGACATGGATTAGTTAGTTTGCCCAACATCATGTTTACGAGTTGACTTTATTCAATTTTTATTCTATCTTTAAGTTAAACAGCATAGTGCTTAGTAATAGTAATTTATTTAATTAATTATCATGCATGTTGGAGTGAAGTAATTGGCAGTTTGATGCATTGAGGCCGGCCGAGATTCTGTAATTTAATTATAATAACGTCACGAATCCATGATGAATGCGCATCAACTTTATAGTTAGTTGAAAGCATATTCCATTTACATAATTCATTAGATGAAATGGGTATTTGTATTAATTAATTAATTAATTAGTGGAGCATTTTAAGTTAATTAACTGTGGTTGGTCTGTTAATGTAAACTTTCTACTCACAATCCCATCCACCAAGATTGTCGGTCAAAAATATTACTCATAAAAAATCTTAAGAAACTGAGTAATGTGATGTGATCAGTGGAAAATAATAGTGTAGTACTAAAAAATAATACTAATAAATATCTTATGATAAGAATAGTGGTTAGCATGAAATTAACTTTGATCAATATAATGTCGAAGTGTAGACGGGAGGTATCAATTGAACAATTGATAAATTTATTATAAAATTAACTTCATACATAATACTATGATAAGTGATAGAACAAACATTACACTAAGATTCCTTCTATTTCAGAGTTTCACATGAAATATAGTGATCATTTAGATAATACTAATCACCAACTTGCTACTTATTTAGCTATATAATATTGTTTCTGATGTTCTTATGATCTCTTGCATAATGTTCCTTGAAATTAAAGGCCAAGCTTCTTATTATTATTTTTCATTAGAAAATCTTCTTATTTTATTCAATAATTCTAAAATGAATTCGTTTTGATTTTCTTTTTCTTGATTTTAATTTATAATTAGATGAAACATTTACCTAGCTAGCTATAAAACAAATTAAAAGATACTTGAGTTCAACTTGTATATATTATTAGTTAAGGTTGAGAAGTGAAATATATATTACCACCAATTCTCTTGAATAAAAAGTGTAGTACTACTAATATAATATAATATAATATAGTTCTTCACTTGAGTCTTTACTAGATGAAAAAACATCAACATGTGAGTAGTAACATGGAAAACAGATGAGATATGATGATAATAATAGTAGTAATACCCACACCAATTAACATGCATATTAATTAGGCAAATCATTTAAACACCCACTACCAAATTTCCATCAATTATTCTCCTTTGTCCACAATTCCCCACCTCATCTACCCATAATTCTAAGTTTGAGGAGTATAATAAATTCTCATTAATCAAAATACATAAAAGAAAATAAATTATATATTATATATATTTATAAAAAAAGAAAAATACTTAAATATAACTTTAAACTTAAATGTCACATATGTTTTAACCATAATGTTAAGATCTTGTTAACTTTATATAAATCTAAATACTTATTTAAATATAAGTGACATAAATTAGGTAAGTAGTTCCAATGATGAATACGGAAATGAATGAATCGAGTAGTACTCCGAAGTGCAAATGAAAATACGGAATAGATTGATCATTGGATTCCAATTCTTGGACCTATGCTATGCTATGGTATGCTATGATCGAATGTAGGTAGGCCTAGGGGTACCCTACTCCAAAATAATTCAAAGTTTTTTGCTGTCCACAAAATTTGACTATGGACTTGCTTCGTGTCGCTTTTCTTTAATTAAAGTCTAAGTTTGATATGAAGTGGTCCAAAATTGATTCTACACATTTATAAATATTTGGCACCATTCATCCATATGCACTGCCCCCATTCATTATTTAGTGTCGGTCCTCGCTTACCCTTACCCTTACCCTTACCCTTACCCTTACCCTACCAAAAAATAAATAAATAATGAAATAGCATTTCTCTATATTGGATGAAACATGATGTAAATGATAAATGTTTTCTAAATTTATAAGTGTTTTACTACAAAATGAGATTTGTACACTTAATTTCAAACTACAAATAGCAACGACTCAAATGCATGTATCCCCTCCTATATCAAATAAATGCATATTTATTTTCTGCACATGTGTGTCTTGTATGTAAGAGTGTGGTATGATGTAATTGTAAACACAACATATAATTATTAATATTAACAATCACAAATATGCAGTTACTTGCGGTGTGGTTGCTTACGAGAAAGACACAATATTCGAGATCGAGATAGAATGAATTTTTTGAAATAAATCTACGCTTGTTGAAGTTAAAATTTGAAAATAGAATAATTTCTTATGTCGTGTATTCACGATTAATGTAACCTATGTTTTAATTATCAATTCTAGTACCAATAGGACGCATAGGGAGAATAAACACTATACCTAGGAATCAACAACACGAAAATTTTGTTATAAATTATCCTTTTTCTTAGGGCTAACAAGAATGGTTGGGACATTTTCATATGTATTTAAAAAATATATATTATATAATTTTTATAGTACTAGTAATTCACATTATGAAAATTATTTTCACTTCAACACATATTTATTTAAAAATCTTATGTATAACACAAATAATAAAAGTTCAATTTATAAATTGCAAATATACATGAATAATATGCAAGTAACTACTATTACATATGTTAAAACTAAAAATAAATAAAGTCATGAACTTAATTACATTAATTAAACTATTTTTAATAACTTGTCACAAATAAAGTTCTAAAACGTAATATATGTTTCTTGTACTAGTAGTGTTATCATGGATTATTCATTATCTTGTCATTCATATTAATTTGCATAAAACTGAAGGAAACTAATGAATTTTTAAAAGATACATATTAAATGTAATATTATAGGCACAAGTAAGTAAAATTCATAAAATATAAATTAAATGACATTATACATTAATGACTTTATTATATGTACTACAACTTAATATTTACTATATATAAAACATATATAGTTTGTACATTGAGTTGGCAATTCTCTTTTGGGCTCGCATTATATTTCTGGCCTTTTGATTTGGGCTCTGTGGGTTCGTACATTGAGTTGGCGGCGGAATGCAAATACCCTTTTTGTCTTAACAAATTCGTGACCCGAATACACATAAGATTAATCATCTTGATATTTTTCATTTTATTTTAAAAAAAAATAAATTAAAAGTTATTATTGAGATATTATATCCAAGTCTGTCACAAAATTTAAAAGTTAAATGTGAGACTTTTTTCCAGGACGACCTATAAGCAAGTATGTTATCTTCATATTACCAATTATAAATGTATTTAAATTTTTTATAAAGTATTATATTGATATGAGACAAAAATAAGTAAATTATCTCGGACAAATCTTAGGTCAAATCCTAAATTCGAAACGAATAACTACAGGTACGGACCTGCTTTCGATAGTTGACTCTAATAATATATGAAACAGTTCGGGTTAAATTCCGAGTCCGAATCGAATTAAATTCATCCAAATAAGCTCTTAAACTATTAATCTAATAGTATCTCTCTCAAAAGGTCATGACTGAAGGTACTATTGTGTATTATCGTTAGTAACTTAATTTCTTATATACATATAATTTTTTTTATATCTTTATATGTGAGACTAGGGTATTATAAAACGTGGCACTTTAAAAAGTAGAAATTTTGGACAGTAGTAAAACCAAAGAAAAATATCTTCTTCTCCTACTCAATGTGGTGAGCAGATCACTAAATAGTTGTGGCCAACAAATGTTGATTCTTTATGATTCTGTGGTTAAATTCTAAATTCCCATTGACTGGGGAGGGAACTGGATTCTTCTCAAATCAATCGTGCATTTTAAACATTATTATTAGGAAATTGATATTTTTATAATAATTTTTAATATTTTTACACGACAAGTGGCGTTATAAATGTAGCGACGGAACCGTCGCTATAGAATTTATAACGACGATTTTCATGTGAAAATATCATTTTTTGCTGTGAATTTATCAATTTCCTATTATTATTATTAATTTGAACCCTAATTAATTAACTTTTCAAGTTGTTGGTCGAGCGTCAACTCGAAGAATGTTAGCCAACAAATTTGGATGTCTAAGAGTGCCCGATTCTCATTTTTATCGTCTTGCACGTTTACATTCTTTCTTTCCCAATAATTATAAAGCATTTCACTAGATCCAAGAGTTTCAATTTTGAATTATTCAGTTTAAAAGTGGACCGACCAGCTCAGTTTAAATGCAGGCCAATTAGTAATTACAAACTGAACTCATTACTTTAATTTACTGTTTTACTATTAAAGGAATTAATGAGGCTGGCCAATTAGGTTCACTTTTCACCACATTATGTTTATGTATGCAAATATTGAATGGAAATTAAGCACACAAAAGGGAAATTAAAGAATCCAAAGCAATTAATTGCTTAATTACTACTCCCTCCTATTCAGATTAAATGACGTTTTAGGGAGTTTAATTTTATTCTATATAAGTGTCGTTTTGGAATCTCTATGTAATATTGCACTATTTTTTTCTAATTTACCCTTCTATTTAATATGCTTAGTAAATGCAATTGTGGAGAGAGAAATAATTAATTAGGGACAATTGTGGAGAATGAGAAGAGACAATTGTGGAGAGAGAAGTAATTAATTAGGGACATAAAAGATATTTTGTGTTATTTCTTAATAAGTGTGCTTAACTCTAAAATGTCATTTAATCTGAATAGGAGGGAGTATATACTAGTAATTATATTCTATTCTATTTTTTTCTTGTGGGCCGGGCCACTTTTTTTCCAGATATATATATATATATATATATATGTATCGTATTAATTAAATTAAATTGGTCTGATGATATTTAATTTGTCAAATGTTTTCTGTTTCAGTAGTCTATATATGTATAGTGGAAGGGGAAAGTAGAATCAAGTGGGCTTAATATTAACCATCAAAAGTTTAAAGGAGTGCACATGCATGCATGCTTCTTGCTGGAACCAAAAATAATTAAAAGTAGTGTACTCCATTTGGGATCTCAAGAGGGAAAGTAGATTATATTTAGATGGTTCTCCCACCATGCAGCTGCTATATATGCAGAAAAGACACTTAGTGGCCCATAAATAATAATGTACATTAATAGTTACTTTAAACTAGCACGCATGCATGCATGCATGTGATATATATATATATATATATGCGTTTGTTTTGACCTATTTCAGATTGATAAATTAAGAGGAGATAGGAAGAGTGTAGATAGAATCCTGCAGGTGAAATTAATTAAGGGTTGAGTAAACTTAAGCATAAATATGGATGCATGCATGCATGAGCTGGTATGTTTAAGCATATTGATTCTTCACCACAACCTGTCTTTGTTTCATTCAAAAGGTTATATTATAGGGCTGCTTTGAGGGTTTTGTCTGTCTTTGATGGGAAGTAGCCATGAATTAGATGCCAGTGCCACCAGCATTATTATTATGTTAGGTTCCTTTTTACCATTCTTATATTAATGCCAAAGGTTATCATATATAGCATTCATTTGTTAATTATTATTTCCTAATTAATCCAATTAAGTACCTTAAATTGTAATTACCAATCCAATAACACAGACCAAGTTAATGATTTTTTGAGCTAGCTAGCTAGCCCATTGGTTTAATCAACCAACACCACCAGGAATCTAAGTAAAGAATTTCTGGATTTTAATTTGCTTCCAACCAAGAACTATAAGATTCCATTGCTAGCACTAGATATATAACTTTTGAAGAAATAGACTAAAAATGATATGATGTTCCAAGTTTTCCTCAAGTATAAATTGGTTAAACACAATTTTCAATTAACAGTAGTAGTGATAACGATAATAACTAAAATGAATTAGGAGCTAGGTTATATAAATGAAGAGGGGCAAATAATTTTTGTTAAAAATCCAGAATTATGAAGAAAAAAACATGGGGCTCATTTTTTGGGCTGGACAGAGGGGAGTTATAGGTTGCAGAGTGAAAGTAGAGTAGCAAATGGAGTTATAATATTTGTTAGGTGCATGCATGCATGATAAAGTAAGCAACAATGTAACCATAAGCAGTGATAATATATATATATATATATATATATATATATATATATATATATATATATGAAAAAATTGAAGTTCACAGTTATGCAAGTTCCAAATTTACAGTCTATAATCATAAAGTTAAATCACCTTATGATCGTAGAGTACTAGTTAGTCTACTACCATAGAAACATAAACTAAATCCTCAGATCGTAGAGTGATTACTCTACGGTCATAGATTGACTTAACTTTACGATCGTAGACGTAGACATTTAGGAGTTTGTATAGTTAGACAGCTCCACTAATATATATATATATATATATATATATATATATATATATATATCAAGCAAACTATATATTACACGGAATAACATGAACAGATAGTCTTCATTTCATTGGAGAACTAGAGATTAACTACCCGTGCATCTGCAAGCTCACATGTATATGAGTGTATGTGAGCGGGTTGTATGTGGTACATAGTATTCCTGTTAAAAATGATGACATATCATTTAAATTAAATTATTTTATGATATATATAATCTTTGACATTATTCAAATTGAAGAGCCAAACTACAAAGAATTAAGTTCCCTTCGTAACTCTCCAAGATATATATAGCAAGACTTTTACCAAGCTATGATATTAAAAGAAGGTAACTACGTACTCTCATCTTCTTGATCCTTAATCTAATGCCAGCTTTGAAACAGCAAAGGAGATCGATCTTGCTGGCGCCAGGCAGCCATGGAAGCAACTATTTTACTTTCAACTAGCTCTAGCTAGCTAGTAGCTAGCATATGTACGTACGTACGTACTCCTCTGGCGGCCTTGCCACATCGACACTGAAATCCTATCTAGAAATATCATGTGTACGTACGTACGTAATTATGATAATCCTAAACTTTGTTTCTTTTTTGGGTTATTCCAGTGACCAAAGATATATATATATCAATGTTCTTGAGATAGATGCATGAACATTGAAAGAAAGAATAAATTAATACCAAAAGGCATAAACATATATAAGAGATCGATCGCAAGGGACATGATCAGCAGGAAATAATAAAGAATGTTGTTCAAATACAAAGCATGTCCGATGCCAATGTTTTTGAATGATAGCCGATAGAGATTCCAAGATGAGAGTACACTGGGAAATTTTATTTAATTACCATTGTTCTTGTAATATCTATTGAAAATGTAGTGATTAATTATGTTATCATATGAGTTTAAAGTCATGAAACTGCAAATACAAAATATACCAAAATTAACAATATATATTTGCTTGAATTTCTTTTGTTAAGAGCTTCATTACTTACATAAAACAGATTAATAGTTCTAACATATATAAAATATATAGAAGATATATATGATCAGCAAAGGAATTTAAGGAATATATATATATATATATATATATATATATATATATATATATAACAAGAATATATATATATAAGAGAGCTAGCTAGCTAGCTAGCTTTGATTGACAAAATGATCTTTTTACATCTTAATTTATTGTAATTCATGAACAATATATAGCTAGCTACCTACCGCGCCGTGCATGTAAATTACAATAGAAAAAGAAATACAAGGAACTAATGGCAAATTAAGGGGATCAGAGCTAGTTAATTAAGGCTATATATTTCAAACAGCATACTGGTCAGGGTCGGACACACGAGTTTCATGGAATCTGGCAATGAAGGCTGAGGCTTTACGATCAATGCCAGGTTCGCCAACCCAGCGTCCTCTGTCTTCATCACTCGGGCATATTCTTCTAGTAGTGTTCCCTGCAGCTTCATCCCAATAATCCTCACTTCCGGTACCAGAACAACAAGCCTTAAATATGGAGAAAATGGAAGATGATTTCCTCTGACGCCTATTGTAACTTCCCATTAATTATACTCTAGCTCTTCTCTTCTCTTCTATTCTAGATCTGTTTCAACTATATATCCTTTTGAAGAAGGGAAATCGGATGGAATGGATTTCTATAGATGAGTTAGGTTTTGAGTGGCATGAAATATCTTTTGGCCACCCAAGTGCATTTATATACTAAAGGGAGGAGCTAGCTAGTCATATAGCTATGCAGACTCTCAAATGTACACAGTCTATAATCGTAGAGTAGTCACTACAATATGAGGATTCTACATTTCTACGATAGCAGAGTACTAACTACTCTACAATCAGTCAGTGACTATTCTACGATCGTAGGGTAACGTAACTCTATGATCGTAAACTGTGTATATTTGGAACTTGTACAGTTATGCACCTTTATTTTCTCTCTCTCTATATATATATATATATATAAATATATAATATTGCAGTGAATCAAGGTTTTAGTAGACTTTGTATCTTAGGTTTTAAGTAAATGGTCAAGGTTGGCTGAAATGACATGACACATAGTATTAAAGTTTGTAATGGTGGTAAAACAAAGACAAACAAAGCACAACTGTTATTGTCCTCTACTTTTGGTCTTGACCCAAACATTAATTTCCTTAGAAGGTTCACTAAAGAACCCTTTTTCCTTATTTCAATCACTTGCCCTTCCTTAAAGTTCCCTACTTCCTTGAAATATTACCCCCCAAAAAAGAAGAAAGTATATTTTTTAAAATTTTAATAATGAAACTGCTAGCTAGCCATTTACTTTCATTTCCCACTTTCTCTATATAGTGAAAAAAAAAGTTCAAAATATAACAAGATCATATTGTGTGCATTCAGTAAACTAACTATTAGAAATATACAATGAAGCTTAATTAAGTTAGTGACGTACTAGCTTAGCTAGCTAGATATAGCACATCAACTAACCCTTTAGAGGATAAAGCCTAGCAAGCTGTATTATGGGAATTAAGGCTTTTGTTTAGTTTAGTTGTCAGTGTTCTCAGCTTGATTTAAACTTTTAGCCCTTCTCTGCTACCAGTGCATGCAAGCTGTTTCCCTTTTGGACATCTTTAGTATATACAAAAAATATGGCAAGAAATCTCACCCATTGGCCATTGGAGCCAAGAATTTTCCTCTGCAAGCACGTCTTGTACTTTAAAGAAGGGCCGGGGGAGGTATGTATTTCTCCTTTTGCCTCGAGAATATTTTAACTAATCATTTATATAAGTTTCTTTTTCCTAATCTATCATACATTCATGCTGATATTATAATATATATATTGATAGAGAATAAATATCAGGAAAAGGGTCAAATTCTGTTAGGCATATCAAGAAAAAAGCAGCAAATTAAGACGTAGGTCCAATCTGTTGAATACGCATCTACTCTCTGCCTAAATAAACCATAGATGAGCTAGCTACGTACGGTACATAGGTTAATTAGGTACTTCTCCATTACTTATTATAAGCTCACAAGGTGAAAACATTTTCTCTGCGAATCGATTCTTAAGCAAGCTGGTTTGTTTCAAACATATTAGTAAGTCATGCATGGTGTAAAGAAAATAATAAAGAATTAAAGCTTTTTCAGTCAACATATGGAAAATTATGAATGAGAATGGACGGAACGGAACAACTACTATAAAAAAATATGATAAACAACTATTTATTCTCTCAAATGAGTGAGGAATTTTTTTTTTTTTAGTAATTTCCTTTCAAGGCATCTGGTGTTTCATGATGGTTGTTAATTAATTAATGTATACACGGCAATGGCATGCCAAATTTTTTGTTAATTATGTCCAAAATCTTGTTACTTAGAAGTGATTGTTACAACCACAAAGAAACAACAAATCTCAATTACACATATATATAATTAAAGAGTTAGAATTGTTACGTACGGACATTCTATCCTGCGTAACCATCTTGATAAATTGAAATGCAGAGTGGCATATCCGAAAGCCCTAAGAAATTAATGCATGGGAAACAAGGTCGGATTCAGCCCGAAAAAGTGATCTAACTGTTGTCATTTCTTCTGTCATGATCTTCAACTTCTGTTAGAAATAGAGAGGTTAAACTAATTTTTAATCAAATATAATGAACGCAAAGCTAATTTACATTATCAGATAAAAGTAATTGAAATAAATTATGTAGAAGATGCAAAACAAAAAATTCAAAAATAAAAATTGAGGGAGTAAATTTTGAAATAGAAAACTAATATTTTCACATTATTCATGTCCTTCCAAATAAATGGCTCTTTGTTCAAAGTTGGTACGCGGGCCAGCCTCAAGGATTTGATTTATTTGGTCTTAACTCAGACCATGAAAAAGCCCAAGTGAATTGGGCTGACAAAGTTAGAGCTTTTCCTAATTGAATTGGGCTATGGATCGACATTTGATTGAACACATGTAATATAACCTTAATACCAAATAAGAAGAGGAGACCAGTGAACATAAATAAGATAACCCATATTGAGGAAGCTAATTTGTTGGAAATAATTTTGGAATATAAAACCAAAAAAATATTTATTAAGTCTCATAAAAAGTCTATTTATTTTATATTATGTTTCTCCCTATATAAATTATTACTTTTTTAGTCTAATAATGGTGATAAAATAAAGATATTGCGAACACAAATTTAATGGTGATATAATAAATATATATATGTATGTATAAAAAAAAATTAATTTAATCAAAGTTTGATGGTCCAAGTTGAGTTGGTTAATTATTCCAGCTTAGTCCATTCAACCGCTCACGAGTCTAGCTGGAGGGTGACTTTGTCTAATAAGATTTTTGTTTGAGGATAAGATATGGAGGGTGGAAATAAAATGAATTCCATTCCACCCCAATTCCTTTTACACGGCCTGTTTGGTTACCGCCAAATAATGAAATACTTGTGATTCAAAGTTTTCAGTCGAATTATAATTGTGAGGTATTTATATATAAGAGATAGTTAAAAATTAAGAAAAGTCTCAAATTATAATTGTAAAAAATATACATATATGGAATAAGTAAGAATAAGAAGAGTCACTTTAATTTATTTTATCTTATCGCATATAGTTACACATTGGTCGCAAATTTAATTTCGTCATATATTTGTTAACATGTATATTATTTTCCATTATATAATACCATATCTATACTTAAGATGATATAAATAAAGTAATCTTAAAATGTATTAAATTTGTACAAATGGTCAAAATTATAAGATCATAATCATAATTCCAAAAAAAAAAACAAAAAAACTTACTTCAACAACTACGTTCCTACCTAACACGTACCTAACACGATAACCACCTTTTATATATATATATATGGGTTTCATTCACAAAGAACTAATCACGTGGAAAGAACCTCTTTTTTAGTAATTGAAATTTTATTTATAATTTTTTTTTTCTCCAACTGAAATTTTAAAAGGTCAAAAAAAGAATTGCTTCCATGAGGTTATTGTAGATGAATCCATATATATATATATATATATATATATATATATATATATATATATATATATATATATATATATATATATATATATATATACACACACACCCACTCACCCCTACGTACTAATAATAATGTATGCTTTTTTAGACTTTGAGGTAGGAAAATGTGGAGTTTAAAGTAATACTTAATTCACAAAGTTTAGAATAAGATCATACTACAATTCACATACCCGGCACGAAACATCCCATTCACCAATATTTTGAATAATCCTCCGGTCCAGTCAGACATTAATTTTGGACTTGCTGAGCTTAGCTGAGAAAGAGAGATGGAGATGCCACCAACAGCACCAAACAAGACGGAGGAATTGGATGCTCCACTTCATGCAGTTGGGTTCGAGATTGAAGAATTGTCGCCGGAAAAGGTCACCGGCCGCCTTCATGTCACCGAGAAGTGTTGCCAGGTTCTGTTCTGTCGTTCCATTCTTTTTTCTGATCAAGAAACCCCATTTCTTTTCTTGGTTTAGTATTAAATTAGTACCAGTTAAGACTGAATTACTTATAATTGAGAGGAAGCAGCCGTTTAAGGTGTTACACGGAGGAGTGTCGGCTTTGATATCGGAATCACTGGCGAGTATGGGTGCACACATGGCATCAGGGCTGCAAAGGGTGGCCGGAATTCATCTCAGCATCAACCATCTCAGGCGTGCCGACCTCGGCGACCTTGTCCATGCTCAGGCCACCCCTGTCTCCGTTGGCAAGACCATTCAGGTCTGATTTCTTTCTGTCTTTCCTATTCCATACAAACACTTGGTTCTTATTCATTACCAGTGGAAAATTATGGGCCTTATTATCATTATCTTTAGAGAAGAGGAAAATCAATTTTATATGCCTCACCCCATTAATCAAAGAAACTCATCATTGAGACTCTCTTCCATAGGCTTATAAATCATAAGCACCAAAATCCCTTACAAATCTCATCTCTCAATAGCCATCTAAATTATCTTTCTACTTCATTTAACAAATTACACCACACCATTTTTGGATACACTCCAACGAAGAACAAACAATTTACCACGCAAGTGATTAAATTGAACAGGGAAGAGAATTTTGCTGCAAAAACACAAGTAGCAGGTGTAGCACCAATAGGATGTAGCTCATTTCATCATTAGTATTAGATGGTTTTCATCTTCTTCACTAAGATTATGTATGTTTCTCCATTGCATATCAATCATCTCCCCCTTAAAAAGCTTTACTTGTGTAAATGTAATAGTGCCTTGCTTACATTTTGTTCTATTAGCTATTTAACTACCTACAACTTTCATAATCCAAATTTTGCAATGGCTACACTTTGTTTGAGAGATTAGCTTACACCTTGCATGTTTAGCATTTCGCTTCTTATCACATTCTCTAGTTAACTCTGAAAAATTAGATTGTGCGAGTTTTGTGCATAAAGTTCCAAGGATATCAAGGTTCATTAACGAGGTCTTGGTGTGGCATCATTGAGCAGGTATGGGAGGTGAGACTTTGGAAGACTGATCCTTCAAACTCAGAGAGCAGATCTTTGGTATCGTTATCAAGGATTACTCTTCTATCCAACATGCCTGTGCCAAACCATGCCAAAGATGCTGCTAAAAGCATAAAGAAGTATGCAAAATTATGAGGCAATTAATCTATATTGTTTCTAACATCAAATCCGATTGCATTATACAATATAACGTGTATAAATTTACATGTATTCAATTATCACAAGAAGAATCTTCAATAGATAGAAACAAATTTCCCAATATGGTTGTGGTTCACCTCACCTAATAAAGTGTGTAGCGCATATTTTAACATGGAAGAAGACAGTTTGATGAGTAGGATGATATAAGACACAAATTTGGAAGAGAGATAAGAGGCGGACTAGTCTAAAGAATATCCGTCTTTTAACTTGTTAGAGCTTCTGAAATGAGATGAATCATTCGTAGGAAGCTTCCTGTTTCACTGTCATGGTGATAAAAATCGTATCTTTCTAAATGTTTTGTGAACCAACAGGAATATGAACATGTGGTTTGGATTGATTTGTATATAAAGTCTTACCTTTACTTGTAAAAGTGACAATAATTTGTCGTGCCTGTTAGATAGATGACCTAGATGTGGACCAAGGCTTTTTGGACAGTGGAATGAGCCTTGGTCCAGCATTCAGCCGATCAAGATACTACAGATACATGCTATTGCTCGGGGTTTTATTATGAAGGGAAGCTTCATAATGTTATTATTAATTAGTAATTACAACCACATAGCTTTCTTCATCTAGAAAATGGTTGGTATATGTGCAAACACAACTTTGAGATGTACTGAAAGGCTATTCAAATCAACTGAAATATATATATAAGCACGCAAAAGTTTAGTTCATACAACTTTGAGTTACATTACAATGGACCCGTTATGCACATGGTACCAAGTCAATATTGACAAGTAAAAGCTAGGTTTGATCATGATCAAAGACCCGGCATCCTTCCAACTTCTGGTGGAATCTTCCTTTCTTTTTCCTCGGACAAATTTATTCCAGATATCAATTGCCTTGACAAAACCAGAAACAAGCAATAGTATCAATCATTGCTGGCTAGTGGCTGTGTGTAGTATTATTTTCGAATGCATGTGTAAAAATAAAATGAATTTGATGAAGAAAGCTATATATATATTGTGGAAATGGAAATACCAACCTGAGATTGCTAAGTTTTTGGGTCAAGTCTTTAATCTCAAGGCTGGAAAGCCTGAGTGAAGAAAAGGTTCCGGGTATCTCTTTCGAAATTACTTTGGACAGTAAATCCATGGAAGTAATTAATCTACTAATGGCCTGCACAATTATAAGACTAACAAATCCTGGGTGAAATGACAAAAAGAATTAAGTACCGAAAAGATTAACGCTTACAGTCATAGCTGGAATGGAAATTATAGCCAAACAGATTATTGATCCAACAGCCTGAAACCCAGTCCCAGAGCAGGCAGTATATGAGTGACACTAAATAATTAGTATATTATTATATATAAAAACTAATCCTTCTCCCACCCTCCCAAAATGAAGGAGTTCGAAACCATAGCATGGATAGAGCGAGCAAGAGGGAAAGAAGACCCAATTCAGGAGTGGGTCGGATCCTAAGCTGCCTACTCGACTCAATGAGCGGAGCTGATGAATACCCCATCATGAATTTTGATGATTCTGTTTTCTGCGGCTCGGAAGCTTCATCGCAGCGGTTGGCTAATACGATTGATGATGACGCCACTGTTTTTTCCGGCCGCATCACTATTGATGCCGGAAAACGAGTTGGGCTCTCAGAAAAGACTACGACTCGGCTGTGGAGGAGAGGAGAACATCGTTGCAACATGTCTGAGACTACTCTGTTTGGAACCAAATTCCACTGAATTGGGAATTCGGAGGGATTTTAAAATACTAAACGACAACACAGCTTTGTGCTGTTATAACCAAAAGTTCCAACTTTTATTAGTACTATGTAGAAATTTATTACTGATAATTCATGCAACAGAATAAAATAAAATTTACAAATATATTCCGTGCATCTAACATTCCTTGCATAAACTTGGTTGGACAGAAAGTGTACTAAGCACTTTCAGCAAATCCTACTTGAAGATTACCAAAGTCGAATATTGTGTGGTATGCTCCCAAGAATATATCTCCCAGAACCCTGCATGCAAAAACACACACACACCTCATAATAGAGGACGATATGCGTATAGGAGATGGTCACATTCCGAAATCTGTATAACAATAAGTTTGGAAGGCGTACCAGAGAGGACCTTGTGAGGGAGGAACATCCAAACCAACAAACCCGCTAAGACAGAATGTTGTAAAGTTTTCTTCAATTTTTATGGTGTACTGAACAATTTTCCACATACATAAAACAAGAAACTTTCAGTTGAGAGAATACCAATTAAAAAGAGAGTATCAGTTTGTGAGTAATTTACAGAGAAAATGATACTCCTTTTTCCATAACCTAGACTATACAAGCTGAAGGACATGATACAACAAAAAGCACACCTGTTCTGGAGAGAGGGGGAAGGATTTACCCCCCATCACGAATGAAATATGTGGCATGGTAGCAATGCTATCACAGTTGACAAATGAATATCCCTTGGGATTTGGCAGCCTTTCACACTGCTTTAACACATAACGGATAAAAGTTTCAGGACAGAATTTACATGTTTCTTGTTGATGTGATCTTCTAGGGAATAGAAAATTCACCTTGTTAGCATGTTTGAACACTGTTTCTTTTGTTTTCTGCTGTCCAAGCTCCTTGTGGATCCAGAAAACGATTGCCTCACAGGTACTACATACAGCATTCTCATCAGTTTGTAAGTTCCCCGTGTTTTGACCTTCAATCACCGTTTCAATTCCAGGACTGCACAGATGACAATAAACAAAGTACTTGTTGGGCCATGATCCTTTTCCTTATTGGGCAAGACTTAATGGGCTCCTCCCTGGGGTTATGATTATTCTTGCCCATTTATCCTGGATCCGGATCTGATGGGCGAATTCTTTAGATGAGTATGGTTCCACTTGAGCTTTTGCCAGGGTGTAGATTGGGGATAGAACTTTGATGTTGTCATCTCTGCATTGCATTTAATGAGGATTGGAGATGAGGCTTAGTAATTTGAAAGTCGTGTGGGCCGAAAAAAGTCGATTCATCTCTGAGACAAACCGGACTTTGGGGATATAAAGCAAGGATGACACACGGTGAAAGGTAACTCATAAATTATTGCTCTCAAGTCACTAGATATTTATTCCTCCATTGTTAACCTTGTGATCTTTGTCTTGACTCTCACATGGGAGCTTTCTCCAACGGCCCTAGCCGTCAAGCTTTTGGTGTTATTTGTGTTTCTTGTCGGCGAGGATCGGGACGTCTTTACGTGATTGGGACGTGGAGAAAGATCATGGCGTTAACATTGGTATTTAGAAGGAGGGTTGTTACAGTGTTCTTGAAGTTTTCAATCACAAATTGTAGGCCGCTTCACGTCGGAATCCATGGTGAAGAAGAGTAGAAACGATTACCTCTAAAAGGATACCCGATGGCTATGACTTCGTCTACACAATGAGTATCTGTCGAGGATTGATTGGGTCCTTGAAAAGAATGCTCATGCTTGATCGCTTCCAGCGAGTTTACGAGGGTTCTCGTTCGGAGAGCCCGGGATGATCTTGGAAGAAGATTGATTTTTGTCGCCCGGAGAATATACGACCATGGTCGGAAAAGGGTAGAAGGCATATCTTGCTTAGAATCCTATACCAAAAGTGGTCGGGTGATGCACCGATCAAGTTAGAAAGAAGTCTACACTTTAAAGACATGTCTCGAGGCCTTCCGGGATCGAAGCGAACCAACAACCATTTTTCCGATTGATTGGTCGAGAAGGGTATTCCGCCCTATTGGTCTTGGAATTATAGTCTTGAGTTATGAGAGTAGATGAAGACCAATGACCATTTTCCGATTGATTGACCGAGAAGGGTATTCCGCCCTATTGGTCTTTGGATTATGGTAAAAGCGAGTAGATGAAGACCCCCAATGCCCATTTTCCGATTGATTGACCGAGAAGGGTATTCCGCCTATTGGTCTTGGATTATGGTCGAAGCAGAGTAGATGAAGACCCAACAACCATTTTCTGATTGATTGGACCGGAGGAAGGGTATTATGCCTATATGGTCTTGGGATTATGGTCGAAGCAAAGTCGATGAAGACCCAACAACCATTTTTACGATTGATTGACCGAGAAGGATATTACGCCTATTGGTCTTGGATTATGGTTGAAGCGAGTCGATGAAGACCCAACAACCATTTTCACGATTGATTGGTCGAGAAGGTATTCCGCCCTATTGGTCTTTGGGATTATGGTCGCAGCAGACGAAGGCTCACCACGATGTGAAAGTTTCACCAAGTAGATCCGAAATCACACTCCACGAGAATCCACCGAGGCACACCGCCATAGACACTTGTCTTGGAGATGCCCATCTAAAATTTCATCAGAGTTCAGATTCAAAGACACAAAATGCACCCATATTCCTAAGCATCAGAAGAAGGTACCTCATCCTAGGGGTTCTCGGGACTATGGGGCAAGCAGACGAAGGAGTAATTCAAGAATATATTCACCCGAGAACACAAAAAAGGCACTCTGTCTTGAGTGTTCTCGCCAACAGCGAAGGACTCGTCACCAAAGCAGATCTATAAGCCGCACTCCGGAAATCCAAACACTTTGGTAAATATTTCAAGGTCGGTTGACATTGTGGTCCAAAGGCGATAATAGTTAAAAGAAGTGAGGAGTCAAACAAAGCCGTTGCAGATTCTTGGCGAAAGCGAGTTCGTGGGTATTACATGCAGATGGATATTCTATTTTTCGGACATCGATTATAGCGAGCTATCAAGGAGTCGATCACAATAACAATTCCACCGTAGGTGCATTATCGGTAGCCACTTCTGAGATGCTTATAACTTTGATGGCGAGATGGCGTCTTTCCTTCGGATCGAGATCTTTGCAAAGAAGACCAAGTACAAGAGTGTCCATTTTGTTCTCATTGATGAGAATCTTTATTGAAGGACCTTTTTCGTCATCATTACTTAAACATTTGGTTCCATCCAAAGCGAGGGTGTGTTCTTGGGAAGTTCACAAAGATATTCGTGACAATTATTTGGCGAAGTTGTTGACCTACAAAGCACTTTGCTGGCGCGATATTCTTGAAAGAATCGGGATTCAAAGACCTGAGAAAGACTTGGTATTCTACTTTGGACCTATCTCCCACTATTGAAGAATTTGGTGCCGTCCAGAAAAGTCGCAAATGTTGTTTGGAGGGTTCATGTGGATATTTGTCGACCCAAATGGTTCGATCCCATCGACCACCAAAAGGCTATATTTCGATTTTATCTCCTATACCTCTTTAACATGCGGGGGTAGTCGTCTTTGGGTCAATTGCCTAGGGATCGAGTTAACAAACGCCATTTCATGGGATCGAAGTTTAAAACATTCATAAAGAACTTGATGAGCTCATCCATATTACGGCGAGCACAAAGAAATGCCACCACGGTGTAAGGAGGTATGGTAGGACTCGGGCGGCCATTCGATGGCGACCCATTTGTCATTTCTACCCCCGAGTGGTAGACAAAGGATCTATATTGATTTTACCGTGGTGGTAAATCAATGGTCATTATTGGTCTGGTCTATTTGTCCTATGGTCACTACTGATTGTAAGGAGGTATGGTAGGACTATTTGGCCATTCGATGGCGACCCATTTGTTGTTCTACCCCGAGTGGTGTAGACAAAGGATCTATATTGATTTTAAAAGGGTGGTAAATCAATGGTCACTATTGGTCCGGGTCTATTTGTCCTATGGTCACTACTGACGGTGTAAGGAGGTATGGTAGGACTCATTTGGCCATTCGATGGCGAAATTTTTGTTGTTCTACCCCGAGTGGTAGACAAAGGATCTATATTGATTTTACCGGTGGTAAGTCGATGGTCACAATTGGTCCTTATATCTTGGTCCTTATATACTTGTTCTACCCCGAGTGGTGAGCAAGATCTTGATGGTACAAGGAGGATCGGTAGAATTCACTTCGTATATGACCGATCTCACACTTGATAACGATAAGTATGCATTACTTTATTTTGTTTAAGTGTTGAGTTCGGATTATATTATCATTGTTCTTAAGCTGTTATATAGTTTGCTTAATTATTGACTAACGGTTTAAAATAAGAGGCACTTTTACGATTTTCAAGTTGATTGATGATTCATTATTGACAAGAAATGTTCACACGCGAAGTAATAGGCATGAAGTTGATATTTCATTAAATATTAAGCTGTTTACATAAAGTTAGAATTTTCACGAAAGTTCTACAACTAGAGATAAGGAGAGGTCATCTTGAGGGCTTTCTTCCTTGTCATCGTCACCATCTAAAGAGTCTAGAAGAGATGGATCTACCTTGGCAGAGCTTTTTCTTGCCTTTACTTGGCAGATTTCATATATCCTTTCGCATACGTATGGGACGATCTTATTGTTCAAATTTCGGTGATTTTACTCAGATTCTCACTGGATATCCCTACTGAAATTTTTTGATCGATGGCGGACTCAAATTCTTGGGGCGAAGCTCTTTGAGCTCTTCTTGAGCTTCGACGATGTGCGGATGCTTTGATCCTTTAGCTCGACAGATCGACATTTGTATCATTGATGACCCGATGAGTGGCCTTGGTCGTTTCGGTTCTTCTTTGATCTTGTCGATATCCTTAGAAGGCATTCATTGTTGAAGAAGCAATATCAAGATTGTTTCTTTCTTTTGCCAACACGAGACTTAGGATGGCGTTATCTTTTCGGCATTCTCTTGGCATTCTCTTGTATCTTCTTGAACTTCTTTATATTTGAGGCGGAGGTGCCGGAGGCGATGTTTACTGCAGATGACTAATATTAATCGATCGATTCGATTGATGGTGAATCTCAACTTCCTTTTTAATGCGGTATTTCACTCCTTCACCCATCAATTCCATGATGGAATTATTGCCGAACCGATGATCATCGGTGTCGCCTGACTTCGGGCCATGGTTTTTGTGGCGAAGGTCCGAGTCGTTCGGGAGGCGGTGAAATATTTGTTGTCAGATGTATGTAATTTGGGAAGCGAGTTCTTCAATTGGACTTTCGATCTTAATTTATCTTTCTTATTTGATGTTCACCGAGATGGGCCTCGGTAAGTTGTATCTTGGGCCTTCGTTGATCTCATTATAATTCCTTTTATACGACCGATTCCACTTTATACTCTTTCATTAAACCTCTGTTTAATAAAAGGCGAGGCGATGTTGGGCCATGATCCTTTTCCTTATTGGGCAAGACTTAATGGGCTCCTCTCCGGGTTATGATTATTCTTTGCCTATTGGTCCGGATCACGATTGGTAGAATTACTAGATGAGTATGGTTCCACTTGGGCTTTGGTGGGTGTAGATTGGGGATAGAACTTTGAGTGTCATCTCGCATTGCATTTAATGAGGATTGGAATGAGGCTTAGTAAATTTGAAAGGTTGGCCCGAAAAGTCGATTGCATCTGAGGACAAACCGGACTTTGGGGATATAAAGCAAGGATGGCACACGGTGAAAGGTAACTCATAAATTATTGCTCTCAAGTCACTAGATATTTATTCCTCTATTATTAACCTTGTGATCGCTTTGTCTTGACTCTCCGGAGCTATATCCGACGGTCCCTAGCCGTCAAGCTTTTGGTGTTATTTGTGTTTCTTTGTGCGAGGATCAGGACGTCTTACGTGATTGGGACGTGGAGAAAGATCCTTGCGTTAACAGTACTCATCCTCCCACCAGTAAAAATGATGAAAACTTCACCTTGAATATTGAGATCCACTATACAAACAGAGCCCGATGTCTACACATATTTTTTCAGGTTGTAGCTGTGGGGAAGGAAGCAAGATTTTAAGATGTATTCATTCAGTCATTTAATAGGAGAGTTTTATTAAAAGAGTTATAAATAAGAATAAAAGGCTAACCCCTGATATCAAGGATTCCCATATTGAACCCCCATAGTCCAAAGTCCAAGAGAACTTTTTTACATTCAAAGCTCACAATACCATCTGCTCCAATGGCGTGGTTGATTTGAGCCACAATAGCCTGAAATAATGCTAGTAAACGTGTATTAGAAGAATCGTCAAAGTTGGAAGAAAGATAACAGATCAAAAATACATCACTGAGTGCACGCGTACGGTTGGACCAGCTAGAAAGGATGTCCCTGAATCCACAATTGCAGCACATCCACCCTCACACAGACCTGAGAATTACAAAGTATGTAAATATATGTCATTTTGTAAAGAAAAGCTTTAGGCATCAATTATAAGATAACTACAGACATTTTAAAGTTACAGATATTATTTGTTCGTGATACAAAGTGAAGCAAATGCCAATGAGGAGCTACAAAAGAAATTGACCGTCAGACAGAAAATCCTGTCCTTCAACCATTTTGCCTTCTTAGTAAGAGATTATAGGATAGGTGGTCTAAGATGAAAAGGCATCACCTGTTGAATTGTTTGCGATGAAAATGTCTCCCATCTCAATCTGTAAGAATGGTGAATTAAATCTATTTGGTAAATCAGGATCTAAATAATAGTTAGACTATTGAAAAATAAAACTTCAGAATCCTTTTACCTGCCAGTAACCAGTTGGAGTGATAGGAACATAAGTGTGATCTCCCTTGAAATGTGTACAATCAACACCACCGAAGATAATCTCACCTCCTACAGTTTACTTTGGATCTGGATTTAGCCAGAGAGAGAATATTTGCTCGCAAAGAAGACCTTGGAGTACCATATTGTACCTGCGGTTATTACAATGCAAATCAATTTATGTTAAGGAAATCATTCCAAGCCAGATGATAAAAGCAGAATACCACACTGGGGTGACTTTCCCAACAGAAATTTCCTGAAAACCAAGTCCAAGTATGCCGTCAAACTTTGCAAGTAAGAATGCAGGAAATCCTTCCTTTGTAGCCTCAACAAACACCTAAATAAATTAAAAACTTCATCACTCACTTCTTCCTTAAACACAATATATAGAAAAAACATAGGCTGAATGTGAATAAGCACGCACTTGATCCTTGATAATGATATTCCCAACTTTTGTATTATCTTGGCTGAAGAAGCCATATATTGACCCAGAATCATAATGGATCTTGCAATGTTTGCCTAAATTTAGAACCCACGTCGTAATCCGATTATAAATTCATTCAACAGAGCTATGTATAAAGTACATATCTTGCATATGTAGAGCCATATATTGCTGACCAAAATATTACTAACTAGTTTGCATTGTGTAGATTACCAATCTTGGTATATGTGGTCGATAGCCTTGACCTGTACTTGGAATGCATGTAGCAAACAATCTGCAAGTAATTGAATACTTCAAAACATAATTTCAATTAAGAAAATAATGTTAAACCACTTGGCATTCACAATATAACTTACAGAAAGATAGCATTTTGAAGATGGAACCCAAAGGTTGGAAGTTCCAGTATCAAAGACAACAGAAAAGAGCTGCGGAGGGGAGCCAATACCGATTTCTCCATAATACTGGGTGTCTAGATAGTTCTTTAGATATACAGCCTTCTCTTCTGGATCATCCAAACTCTTTTCAACATGCCCTGGTTCTTTGGCATAAATAACCTCTCTTCTTGTGATCCTTGCTCCATGTAAGCTGTTAAGGTTTAAGCGCCGCTTCTTTAGAGCAATTCTCACCAACCCATCATCAGATGAACCATTGAAAGCAAAAATGCACAAAGAGTTCCATAAACAGATTAAGAGTAGAAGAAGCTTTATCCCCATGCTCTCAAGAAGTACTTCTCTCGGTGTCACATAAAATAAGTACTGCAATATATTAACCACAAAGAAATCTCGAATAAGCTTTTCATCAGCTGTGGAATATAGTTAAATGAAGTTAATATAAAAGACCATAAATTATAAAATATTGCTATAATGATTCTACTATGGAGCCTCTTTCCACAAACAGCTACAGTACTGATTTTCTTTTCGTTTTCAAATTCCGTGTGTCAAAAGTGAAAAAAAAAAAAAACTGATATTATTCCCAAACCTTTAAAGATCAAGAAAATGTACAACACAAGTAAGTTCTTGGATGATACATAACAGAGCTGATCAAAATTGCATCGGAAAGTAAGCAGGTATTGAAGCAATCAGACTAAGATTGTGAAGGCTAAAGAAACATGAGTATGATCGTAGTTCAGTTATTATATTGAAATGGGCATGTAATGAAAATAACACAATAAAATTAATTAATAATGTAGATACCTGTGAAGCACAAGTCCATCACTCACGAAAGTGAGCTATAAATATATATATATATATATATATATATATATATATACATACATACATGTGTGTGTATATAATGTATTGGAGTATCATATAATGCTAAAAATGAAGAAAGTGCCGCGTAATTTCTTCCCGCCTCCCCAGGGATGTTTGTTATAAAAAAAAAATCCTGCAAATGCAGTTATACCGATCACAAGTTTTATTTTTATTTTTTTAAATCTCGACCTATGGACAAGATTTGATGATAAATTAAACCTTATATCCATCATTTACTATAATTAAATCGGCTATGTGTATAAACAAGTGGGTATGAGTTTAAGAATTTGAAGTAGCATTCACTTATATATGTAGACCTCAACTTAAACTTTTAAATTATTTTGTAAGATTTTGAGTTGATAGCTGTTTGCTAATTTTGCTTACATTGACGAGCCCTTCAAAGATGCCTCATTTGCATTTGTTTTGTTGTTGGTGGAGATTAGTCCGACTGTAATAAGTTAACTCCCATTATCAAAATTTATATGTATATATAAACATAAATATTAAGTCATAAAATTATCTAATATTAAAGGTGATGACCTATGCACATTCTAAATTATTAGTTGCACACCTAATTATAAGTAGGCGACTAATTTGTCCCTAATAAAATAAGAGACCACAATTCTTTCAATTATCATCTCTTAATTTTTATATAATGTTTAATAGTTTAACAAGTCGAAGGGGTAACGTCAATATGTTAAAAAAAAATATAAATGTCAACGCAAACCAAAAAGTTATACAAGTATATTATGCGTTCAGACTATAGAGATTAAACTTGGGAATATACTCATTAATTAATCTAAGGAAAAAGTTTTCTCAGCCAAAAAAATTGAAACTTGATATAAATCAGGAAGGAGCTTAGGTGGTGTTTGATTACTGTCTTAATGGATTTACTTCTGATTTGGTTAGAGGCAAATTTTGTTTGACAAAAATTTTTTTATTTTTTAATAGCTCTTAATTAATTAGACATAAAAATAAATATATAGTATTCAGAGGAGCCTCTGAGCGACAAAAATTTTTTTGGGATAATAATAACTTATTCCGTCTGTCTTTTATCCCAAATCAAACCTAGATCGTCATTTCTCTCCTTCAAATCGCTGTTGCTGCTCTTCTCTAGCGAATCCGCTGCTGCTCCTTTGTCTTCTTTCACCGGTAATCTTCTCTCCCTTCTTCATCTATTGTTTACGCCCGTAATCGCTGAATCTCTACTTTTTAGTTTACCGTTTATGAAGCTACCCTTCTCCTTATTTTTTTTAAACTCAGTTCTCTGTAAAATCTTCTCTTTTTCTGTAATAAAACTTACTTTGAAGATTACTCAGTAGGTTTTATCCCTCTCTATTTTACAAACGATTGTTTGTTTTTTTCTTTTTGGAATGGAAATGATTATTCTTGGTGGACTTTAGTGGCAACAGAGTTGGATTATATGTTTCAGATCTCAATTTCCAATTTGTTTTGTCTTGAATATGCTTGTTTATATGATTTTTAAATAGTGGGATGTGTTTATATGGGATGATTGCTTTGTGGGTGAAGGATTAATTGTTACTGCAGAGTAGAGTCTCTAATAAGAAGAACAAATCCTAATTTTATACTCGGTCTTTTGTCATTTCTCAATCTTTCATCATTTTCCTTTTTTTCTACCACTTTTGTATCACACCATATAAATAATTAATTCACTTTTTGTAAAGTCATTGATAATTGCCACACATATAATGGACAGCCATGAGTTATTTATTTATTTATAATCTGTCAACCAAATAGTATACATAAACAATATAAGTTTACATGTTTCTATGTGATTATGAAGACACACTTGGGTATTTGGAGACACATTTTCTGGACGATGCATTTATTATTTTGAGCCTCTGTTCTGATAGTTCTGAAATAAATATGCAGCTTATGTCTAGCATATCTTATTGTTGTGCTACCTTGCAAGTTATGGTATTGTTTCTGTAAAAGGGTGTACTTTCTTATAATTGTACTGGCTGCAATAATTAATTTATTGACTGTCATACTCAATGATATACTAGAATACATTGTGACAAAATATAACTTATATCTTCCAAAATTTGTATTTGTACTGTTTACAATGAAATTCTGCTTTGCAGTCAAGTGTTATGAGAATGACTGTAGCATATGCTTGATGGTTGATAGAATTGGAAATTTATAAAATGTGAAGTTTATATAAGCGCCCATTCTAGAATACAGCTCCTCCTAACACCCACATCCTGTTTCATAATCCATATTTTACTTATGCTCAACTTCTTAGGTTATTTACTATTTGATTTTGGTACTATTTTTTATAATCTATGTACTTTAGGTATGGAACAAATCAGTGAAACTCAAAAATCAAAAAGGATTAGAGTGAGTTGGAGGAATGAATCACTAGTGAAAACTTTTTTAGAAGCATGTATTCGTGAGGTTGTGGAAAATGGTAGGGAAGGTGCAAGTCTCAAGCCACAATCATGGAGAAAGGTAGGAGAAATATTAAAAGATACCTACAACATGATTGTGGATCAAAAACAAATGAAGAATCATTTTGACTACTTGCGAGGAAAATATGGTGCATGGTGCAAACTCAAAAGTAAGATAGGAAATGTATATGACCCGTCAACGAATAGGTTCAACCTTTCTGATGAGGAATGGATACAAGAGATAAAGGTGTATTTTTAATATTTTTACATTCAAGTTATTAATAATAATCATTATTTTTTGTCTCAATTACAGATAAATATTATCTTTGTGATGCTGCATACATAAACACTCGAGGATTTTTATCTCCATATCGCAATACAAGGTATTGGTTAGCTGATTTTCGACGCAGATGCGCTTTGAATAAAGAGGAAAAATTCAACCATGCTCATGCACAACTCAGAAATGTTATCGAGCGTGCTTATGGTGTGTTGAAAGCAAGATTTTCAATTTTAAAACGAATGGCTCCTTACCCTTTTACAGTACAAAGGGATATAATTATCACTTGCTTCGCAATCCATAATTTCATAAGGAAGCATAACATTGAGGATGAATTGTTTGCTCAATATGATCGAGATAACATGTTTGACGATGAAGTGGAGCAAACTGAAGGAAACGGAGAAGAGGGACAAGATGAACCACAATGGGGTGATCAAGGCGTAGAATTTATTGTTAATCTACCTGAACAAATTGTACTTCAACTCTTAACAACTGTTTGAAGTTAATTTAATTTGTATGGTTGAATTATTATGTTATGTTGATATTTTTGGGACATGATACTATGTTTGAAGTTAATTTAAATTGTACGTTTTCATTTTTATTTTATCATATTGTGATCAAAATATTATAAATATGTATTTAAAATACTATTCGGACCTTCTGATTATCAAACAAGTTTTATTTAAGCTGTTCAGAGGGTTAAAATGGTAAAATACTGTTATTCAGACATTTAAAAAAAATTAATTATCAAACAACATTTTTGCATTCAATTCAGATGTTCTATATTATTCAGACGTCTAAATTATTCAGGTCTTAACACAATTTTATCAAACACCACCTTAGATACATATACAGTTTAAGTTTGTTAGTTCAACACAACATGGGATCATCTGTGGACCAAATACAAATTTACATATACAGTTTAAGTTTGTTAGTGCAACACAACATGGGATCATCTGTGGACCAAATACAAATTTTCGACTATAATAGTTTACGGAAACACATTATCCAAAAAAATAAAAAAACTGAAATATAACTTGTAAATACTGGTAGTAAAAACTTAACAAAGTTGGCAATGAATCTTCAGGTCCAACTCAACAAACTGTATTTGAAGTTAAAAGAAATGTTGTCCCAAATTACAAAATGATTTTCCTCCATAAACAATTTCCAAGTACAATGTTACATAGTTTCATTTGATTTGTTAGACAAAAATCGGTGGTATGTAAAAATCACAGCTAGTATGTTTACTGGGACAGGAGTTTCTTTAGCCAAAAATTCCCGAGCCAGCAAAACACAAAGGACTGCAATGTTGTAGTGGACAACATATAAGCATCTGATCATCAATAGCTCCTTCCCCAGTATGTCCATTTCTTGGCAGGCTTACCTGAGGCAAAGCAAAGAGTCCCTGCACAATTACCCCAGATAGGGGGTGGGGGAGGTGTCAGGACTCTTCGAACACAACTACCAATATTGGTCTTAGAATAAGACTTGATTCTAAAGGCAGTACAGTACAATCTTCCGGTGTCCCTATTCTTCAAGGAATAGACAAGTTTGACACCTAAAAACTACCAGCACCTGGTATCTGTATGTACCCGAGTCCATGTAACATTGATCTCAACTAGTTTTTAACTACACCTTTTTAGAAAGCTCTTCCCAGCGACACCGTTCCGGATAACATAATTTGTACCAACTAAGCGATTCAAATAAACCTATTACTACCGTACTCCATACCACCAAAAGTGACATTTTTTGTTCTCGATTTTATTTCATGTACCACATTGAACCACGATCTCGGTAATATTGCTCAAAACAACAAAATGATACCTGAAGGGAGGTCTGGCTGATCAAATGGAGAGCATAATGTCTTGGCTGCTCCCATCTCACCCTTTGTTCGTGTTTTCACGTCCTTCTCTACTTCCTGCACGAAAGTGAGAACATAAAGATAGCATTTCACGTTAGATATTGTGTTAATACTTATGAATGCCAAAAATTCAAATACAAAATTATTTAGACAAATGATGCATAAGCACTAGACAAAGTAAGCGTGATTTGTTGGCCCTAAAACCCAAACCATAGATGTTTACAGTACCACATCGCAGCTAATAGACAAAGTGCCATGTCAAGGAAATAGAGACCTACTACGACTGATCAAAGAGAACAAAGTCTCGAGCAGTAGAACCATAACTTTCTTTCTACATACCTCTTCATCACACCAAGGAGCTAAGATCATCTTCTTTTTGCCAAGTGCTTCAACAAATTCATCCCATGTCTTCGCCTTCTCAATACAAGCATCTCGTTTTTCCTTGGCCAAATCAAATAGATTTCGTTGAATATCATCCAACATGTCCTTTACTTGCTCAACCAACTTGACCATGGGAATATCCACCTTCTTGAAATTGTCGCGGCGAACAGCACGTACCTATTAATAAACTAGATTAGTGTTGTATTTTGGTGATTTTCAAGCATTAAGAGGTAAATCAAAATACTACAATCCAGTAACAAGTCACCCAAAAACAAAACAAAAAACCTTGTGAAAAGAAAATCTGGCATCATAGTGGAAAGTACCTTGCGAAGCTTTTACTTGTTGGGAGTACAATTTCAAATTTTCAGTTGGGATTTTCGTCAAATTTTCATTTGGGATTTTCGTACTTACAGGGCAGAGGTTATGAATTTTATGAAAATATGTTCAAAAAGTGTAGAGAATACCAAAATCAAACAGAGGTGTATTTACTTAACAGTAATAACTACACAACCACCGCCCCCTCCCTTAAATATTGTTAACCAATAAATATTTTAATTCATGGAATGCAACAATTCATCATTAATATATATTAAGGAAAACTATTGCTCTGAGATGCTCAAAATCTCAACCATTTTCGATTTTCTTGACATTGAGAATTGTGACGGTTCTCCTTTGTGGTAATTAATTTCTTGAACCCAACTCGAATAATTGAACCATCCCATGACCCAGACCTCAGCCTATTACCTGGAATTAAGAGAAGACTATTATATTAAGAGAAGAACATTATTATATTATATTAAGAGAAGACCTCAGTCTATTATTGATGAATGCAGTAGATAAAAAAATGCTGAAATCTAACAGAATACTGGGTTTCTATTTCAGAACAGAGCAAAAGCAGTTCAGTGCCAGTTAATAAATCCACTCACTGATACGACATGTATATATTATGCAACAAATGATATATTTTCTCCTGTGAGATGTCCTGTGCTATTTTGTCACTCTGCTTAGAATAATCAGAAGAAACCAAAGGTTCATTCATTATGTAATAAAAAAGATCCAATCTACCTGATTATTAGCCAAGTCTTTTGGCCCAATTTCAATTCTTAAAGGAACACCTTTCATTTCCCAATGTGAATACTTCCAACCAGGTGAATAGTTTTCTCTAAGATCAGCCTCAACACGTAAACCAGCTTCACTCAACGTATTCACAGCATTAGAACAGGCATCTAAAATGGCCTTTGTGTCAGCATCTTTGTAAGGCACTGGAATCACAATGACTTGGACTGATGCAACTTTAGGCGGCATAACTAATCCTTTGTCATCCCCATGAACCATCACCATCACCCCAATCTGAAATTAAATAACCAGTAGGCAAAGGAATGTAAGGAGAAAAGAAAACAAAATATATAGAACAATTTGGAACAGGTAAAATTTAATACAGAGAAAAAGGAGTACCCATACCCATCAGTCATACCTATAAATGTATCCAGTAGTAGTATTAGTGCTTATATCTGTTCATTTTACTTGGCTACAAGGAGTTCTCTAGATTAAGAAATAACTAATAAGATATTCAAAAAACTTTTTTCTAGGATAAGATACGCATACAACAACTTAAAAATAAAACTACAAATATGGAGCTAATTTTACATGATAAAAGGTAAAAACCATGCTTGAACATAGCTTCAGTACCTCCATGAAATGTAATGAAATTATGAAAATCATTACATATAATACTTAAACCTCCTAAACAGCTATATGATGGAAATTGTCAACATAGAGTACATAATTCAAAAATAGTGTAAGCTCACCACCCTGCTGCATAAGTTACTACTAGTATGAATATTATTGGCTGAGTAAACACATTTGAAATGGATTAAACAGATACTATGCACTAAGCCATACTCCAATTCATCAGTTTCCAGCAAAACACCCGGGGAAGTAATGCAACACTTGATTCAAATCTCCTAGATCAATGCAGTATTCAAGAGAAACAGAAGAGAGAAAAAGTAAATGCACGCACTCTATAATAACTATTTTTGTCACATGTGTGATATTCTACAATCTATACTTCCCCTTATTTACTACTGTAGTATGAATCTGAATAATGCGTATATTGCAGAGACAATACACGAAAATCAGTAGATAATTGACAAATCAAAACCACATCATTGTTTCACAATACCAAAAATCAAAATTCTTTCTTATCACGTAGAAACACAGATTATCATGAAGAATATCCCATTATTAAACTTTATGTTCCCAAGGGAAATTGTTACTTAAAAAAAATCTTCACGTACAGAGAGACAGAAAAAATTACCGTACGAGTAGAGTATGCCCAGGAATTTTGCCAAACCATGCCTTTCTCTCCCTTCTCATCCTCAAAATTTATCTCAAACATTTTTGCAAAATTTTGACCCAAACAATGTGACGTAGCTCCTTGTATACCTCGACCAGTGTTGGGAATAAAGGCCTGTGAAACAAAAATTAATAAGAATGAACAGACTATATCAAGAATCTTACAAAAGCTCAATTATAGCTTGTAAGATGCTAAGAGGTTAAACTTAATGCAACAAAAGCCATATCTACCTCAACACTTGTTGTGTAAAGGCCACCGGCAAACTTCTCCATCTCACTCTTTTTACCCTTCACAACTGGTATCGCCAGGTACTCTTCATATATTCTTCTATATAATTCCAATATATCAAGAACCTAAAGTAAAATGGAAATCACATATCAACAATGAAAGATAATAAAGGAAATAGCTCCCATAATGCATTGAAATTATAGAAAGAAGACTAATGGCTAGAGAACTGAAGCAGAGGCTGCATGTTAAAATCACTATTATAAGTGCTTTAAGCAATCATTGAACTCCACAAAATATCTCGGAACAAATAATATAATAAAAAACAGAAAAAATATGGTGTACAACTTTAAGGCTAAGCAGAAACCACAAAAAGGAGTGAAATGCGAAAAGTAAGAGACATGTCAATCTGAAAAACTCAATACCTCTGCATCTGCCTCATCCTTGGTTGCAAATGCTGTGTGCCCTTCTTGCCAAAGGAACTCTCGGCTCCTACAATCAGCAATGGGAGAAAAACATAAAGATATAAGCATTTAAAATTATCCTGAGCTAGCTTGATGGTAGGTGTTTTGAGGGTAAGGAGAGAAGTATTCTCGTTTTCAATATCTCGTCTAGGGTCTGCTCTATTTCTGGTCTAACAAAGATGACTAACTGATTTACACGGTCATACAGTGAAGATATTTAGCATATGACAATATATTCTCTTACAAAGTTTTTCTAATGAAAAACGAAAACTTAAAAGACAATGATTTTCCTTTTCTAAACTCTTTCTTTTTTGGTCCCATGTAATTGAAAAAAATGTAGAAGAAAAACATAGCGACAGAAGACAAACTACCTAATGAATGGAGTTGGATGGCTGAACTCCCATCGAACAACATTGCACCACTGGTTCAGCTTTAAAGGTAAGTCACGGTGTCCTCTTATCCACTTTGAGTAATAAGGATACATAACAGTCTCACTTGTGGGACGGATTGCAATAGGAACCTCTAAGTCGGATTCTCCAGATTTTGTAACCCATGCAACCTAACATGAAAAGTAAGGTTAGGAGTATATTTTTTATAGAAATTTACCCCCCGTAATATGGTTTTGTAATAAATGCTGATAAATGACAAACAGCTCAAAGAATTAGCTGGGAAAAAAGAAGTCCAGAGCTAATTAATGGGAAAGCATAACATTTTTGATTAAGAGGTACAATCGCAAACTATAATATTTTTAGTAAAAGGTACAATCGCCTTAATTCAATAATGCCTTTTATTCAATTCACAAAATAACACATACAATCACTTCCTGGAAAATGAAGACTAACCAAGTAATAACTTTGCCACAACAAAAAGATGATTTTAAAACACACACACACACACAAATAAGACATCTGGTTAGCTAAACCCAACCACAGTATGTAATGTGATATGCATTTTGGATGCAAAAATCATGCTAATCAAATTCGCTTACTAACCTCCGGAGCAAACCCCTCAATGTGATCCTTCTCTCTTTGCAATACTCCAGGAGATACGAAAAGTGGGAAATAGCAGTTCTTGATCTTCATCTTTTTTATTTCTTTATCAAAAAAATCCTGCATAATTGACATCATCATAACAAAGAAGAAGATCCTGAAAGACATTAGGTTAGGGTATAGAAAGAATAAGGATCTACAACACACATTATCTTGAGTTGAACACAATAAATAAGTAGGACTCAATATTAATCTAAATCCATAATTCTATAGCATCATCCAACCTTGAATAACCTATGCATATTGTTGAAAAGAGTAGTAGCTATGAGTCGGAGAGTAAGAATTTTAAAAACTAGAAGAAAGTGTCAGTATATGTCAGTTTAAGAAAAGAAGTGAAGAACATGAACTTTCAACGTTAAAGCTTATAGATAATACATATGTATACGTGTTATCAAGTTCATGGGATAAACTCAGTCATAATTTCTGTGGATTATATTATTATAAAGAAGCCCATCTAAACATAACTGATCTAAAACAATATGAACGTCGTGCCAATAAGCACTTTCCTCGAAGGAAAACATGACAAACAACTCTAAGTAAATAAACTTACTTGCATGGTTTCCCAAATCGACATTGTCCATGGCCTTAAAATGTAGCAACCAGAAATGTCGTAGTACTCGATCATTTCTCCACTAACAACCACCTAAAAGCTCAAAAAAACAAGAAGTAAGAACACATAACTTCAACACCAGGACATAATCGTAGACCTTTGATCAAAAGTATAGATTAATTAATTATTCTGGACACCACCAGTGTCTCAATTTAAAAGCAATTTTATGTCTAACAGTAAGAAGAAAATATTGGCAAGTAACTCTAGAAGTGCTATTATGAAAAACATGCAAGAAAGTTTAAATCAAAATAATGAATTTGCTGACAAGTTGAAGATTTATCATGTAGAACTTGTATAAAGTAATTTCCCAACCCCCAACCAGATGATTCCTATGTAGAATAAGAGTTTAATAGTGTGTGATGTTTACAAATACCTTAAAAAGGGAATTCTAAAGAAAAATGTAAGAAGTACCTCAGAGTACCACTCTCCAAAATTTTCATCCTTCTTGTAGGAAAGACCAAGTCCAGTCTCTTTCTTCACTTCCTTCTTTTTACCCCCTGAAACATTTCAAAATTTCAAACCATGAAAGCAAAACAATAGACAAAAGACCTGAACAGCATAAGAAACAAAATCCAAGTATTTAGATCAGAGAATGTTAGAAGTTTGAAATGCATACTAACCACTCTTGGCATTTGGTTTCTTCTTAGCCTCATTGGAAGCCATATCCTCCAAATTCAGTTACAAATCCTGAACACCAAATTACCCACTACATAAATTCTTGAACGTGAATTACTCGTCAAAAACATAACTTTAAGATATTAACATCGAGAGAGCTTTCATAACAACAATGATTTCCCATACACAACCCCAAAAAGCGAATTACTGTGCAACATCAAACAAAGAGAGAAATTCGAGCAAATAAAATGAAATCAAATACTCAAACAGATAATAAATGAGAGAGTTTCTACAGATAATGATAACAATTCAAATATAGAACTTATAATAGTCCATTAAATCTGAAAACTCATAAATAAATACTCAACAGGTAAGTCGAGAATAATACCAATCGAGTTCCCATCAACATAAATTAATCATGAAAAAGATATAAAGTGAAAGCAATAATGCGATTCGATATGCATCAAAGATTTGATAAATTAAGCGTAAAAACAAAGCAATCGATACTTGATTCCTAAGGCAAAAATGGGAATAGAGAAATCGTTAGTAGCGCCGCCGATAGTCAAGTCTTCGCAGGGTGGAGGCCTAAACCATTACAACTTCGATCGATTGGTAAATATACCTAATGAAAGGGCAAAACCGGTAAATCAGACATCTGTCTATTGGGAATCAATTTAATTAGTCAAATATAGTCTATAATTTTGCTCAAATATTCGTTTTGTCCTAATTGGACTCCTTTTTTTTTCTTCTAAAATGTATCGGTATGATTGTTTGTAAGTATTATATTTTGTATATAAATATTAGTTTTGAGTGTCTAGTTTATTTTTAAATTTAAATTTAATTATAAAATGACTTAATAATTTTAGGATTATTTATAATTTAAATATTATAATCATATGATTAATATTATTGGATTATAATATCATAAATTATAATATCGGATTATAATTCTTACAAACAAACATAACTTTAAACGAACTAATCTTTATTTAATTAAAATTAGGAAATTAAATTAAATTTTATAATTTATGTTGGATATACTTATACTTGGACGACATACATATTTTCTATACTTTCTTCAATAATCAAATTTAACATGTTTTAAGCCATTATTTCTTAATACAAACATTTATTCAATAATCAAATTTAACATGTTTTACAGTATTATCCACAACTCTATTTAGTCAATGATCAATAATTACATATAATAATTTTTATCATAATATTTTTATAATTTTACGGAGTTATTTTAGTTGATCACGAACCGAGATTCTATAATTTTTTTGATACAATGTATAAATTATCCGTATCTCATATAAGTCTGTCAAAATATGGTTATGGGTTGGTTTTGGTTTTCAAAATATGATTATGGTTCCATTTAAGAACTAAAACCATATTAACCATTTTTAATATAGGTTGTGTGGGTTGAAACTATATGGTTATGGTTCAAAATCATATTAACCGTTTTAAGATGTTTTGACTTTTAAACAAAACTTTTGAAAAATGATATTGTGACCGTCATAATTAAATTAATTAAGTAATAATATGATATAAAAATTATTAATATAAATAACAAAATGCTAAAAAACTATACTAATAAAATTTTAAATTGAAATTATTAATACCCTTTCATATTTAAATAATTTTTTAAAATTATTATTAACCTGCTAATAGAAAGGTTGTCATCCAAAATACATCATAGTATAATTCTATGAATGTCGTTTAAATATTGAAACATATTTATAATTCTTTTGTAACTAAAATACTAGAATTTACATAAACTGACATATACAGAACAACATTAGTCACCAAAAATAAGAACATATTAATTTATAGAACATACAAGATAAGTAGAAAATTGAACCATATAATTCTTCTAAAAATATTAAAAATATCATGAAAATATTAAAAATATTATGAAAAATATCATGAAAAAATATTAAAAATAATATTAAAAATAAAAATATAAAATATTATGAAAATAATATTAAAAATATTATTACATGATCGAGAATCATGTAAAAATATTAAAAATAATATGAAAATATCATAAAAATAATATCATTATTATAAACTTAATTACTAGTTACTATATTCTAAAGAGTTTATATATATATTTTAGAAACTTAATTACAAGGCTTTCTTGTGAAGATGTACTTTTGTTTTATTTATGCTTAAATTTTATCAATCGTCTTAATTTCTGTTTCTAACTAATTTGTGTTCTTGAATTATTAAAATAAGTAATTTTTTTCTTCTTCTAATTAAGTAGTAGTACGTGTAGGTAATTGTCTACCAGTTTCAAACGCAGAAGTGGTCTAATTCTAATTATAATGTGTACGTGTTTTCTTAGTTTATAGTATATATTTAATCATATAATATGGCTCAAAAAATAGTTAATCAATTTAGAACTATATTTATTTTAAAAAATATGAGTCTAAATTTTAATCAACCTGAATAAATAAAAATGGTTAACCAATCCATTTAGTTCCAATTAATATAATTTGACCCAACATTTAAGTAACTATATTGTCAAATCTAATCTTATGAAATATATACAATTATATTTTAATTATGCATTCTCCGAGCACTCTTGTACAAAGAGATGCCCAATATCCAAATTCCCTAAAGTAGAGGGGAACTTTTGCATTTTAATTATGCATTCTCCAAGCGCTCTTGTACAAAGTTTTCTTGTTCAATACTAAGCATTCTTTCTCAAGTGCTCTCTTGTTTTCTTGTGATGTTTACATGGCGAAAGACTTACAAATAGAATCTCGCTTTGCCTTTACCATCACCCCCTAACACCCGCAACAGAAGCGTTCGATTCCAATCGAACGTTGGCCACGATGATTTGGTTGCCTCGATCGACTTCAACACCTCTTACCAAAATTTGGCTGCCATGGCCGACAGAATCTGGAGTCAACCCCGATGGCATTGGCTGGACTAACTCTAGTGCTCTTCAGGTCCCAAATTGATGAGTATTGTTAGTTTCATTTTTAATATGAGGTATTATTAGATATGAGAATGGAGTTATTAGATCCGGGTATGGTATTAATATATTTTGGTCAAATTTTAATACTAGTATTAACGCTAAGATCTTCGGTCACGTCTCAATCATGTAAGACGCTCTGATCTGCACATTAAACACAGTCAACACCAAAAGCTTGACGACTTCGATTTGGGGATAAATTTCAGGCGTGAAAATCAAGATCTGAGCGATCATGAAGGTTAAAAATGGAGGATAAAAATATCTAATGCCTCGAGAGAGATAAAATTATCAATTATGAGTGCGTACCTTTTTCTTGAAGACTTCTTTGCTATGTTATACTCCTTTACCCGACTTACCGTGTCACCCACTATTATCTGACATAGCCCCCCTGATCTGATGGTTCCTGCCGACTGCACACAACCCACCCACTACCTATGGTCACTGTTTTTTACCGTCGGTCGTCCCCGGATCCCATCCACATAAATGCATGGCAGATACAATAGTCAACTGTCATGCTTTTTCATCATTATCGGTCAAAAATGGAGATATTAAAATATCTAATGGTCGATCCCTTCAATTCTGCCCAAGCCTTTCAAGACTTAACTAAGAAAAGCCAAGCGATTTCAACCCAGTGGCGGACCCAATAAACGACCAAAAGATTTAAACAAACGAATGGGCCTAATGAATTCGACCCGATATGTGAAATATCACGACTGAAAACATTGCCTTCTAGTTTTTATTAAGCAGGTGTTTAATAGAAAACTATAAATGGTCCAAGACATGGGAATTTGATAAAAGCGGAATAGGCCCAAAATGAAGCATATTAAGTGTGGCGCCCCAAAATAGGTATACATCACCCATTACGAGTTGTCAATACATAATACGTAAACAACTACAACTATATTATTACAATAGTAAAGCGTGAGTTTGAATACAAATATTATCTTCTGCATAATATCTATACCCAAATAAATCCTCATCACATTTATTGATACATTATTTTATAAAATGGTGAGGACTACTAAACAACTCTCTCTATAACCATCATTCCATACCCGACTACAATCTTTCGCTACATTCTCGCCTCTCTCGAGAAGAAAAATGGAACAAAAAGAAAAAGGGTGAGCTCAACTAGCCCGATAAAGAATATTATGACTAAGATAATATACAACAAATTATCGTTAGTCTTCAACAAGGAAAAAAAATCTAATAGAATACAATAGACAACAAGTTTTAAATTAATATTCGCAATGAAAATAATAATTCATTAGAAGAGTTAAGTAGAGAATGCAAACTACTATCTTCATGTATGAATTTAAAAGTTCATCGCTCATCTTTTATCCTCGTAACATCAATCAATATATATCCGAATCAAATATTCATCTTTTTGCACTCTGAAGCCAAAGATATTCATCGATTGGTCATGTTCATCTAACACACTGTTCATCTTTGCACTACGGGCCAAAGATATTCATCGAAATCATTCATCTTTTGCACTACGGGCCAAAGATATTCAATAATATCATCATTTAAGATCGAGGATGATGAAAAATATTTTAAAGAAAGCGAATCCAATTGAAACAAAATGACAAGGATTAAGAATTAAGGATTAGTACTTTTGTTTTAAACATGTCCAAAAATACCTCAAAAATAATCATAGTGGTGTAAAATTCAAGAATGATCAAAACATGGATACAATCAAAGTTAGTATCTAGAATAGATATTTTTGGACGAAAAGGAAAATTTTCATTTTTCGATGAATAGTCAAGTGATTCGTGAATAAGATCAGATATCGTGAATAGTCAAGTATACATGAATAGTAACCCGACACTAAAAGTTCTAAATTTAATTAAAAGTTTAGATCAATACTTGGCATAATGATATTAGAATAAATAATATCATTAAAAAAAATAATATCCCTTACCTCGGAAAGAGCAAGATTTAACCGGAATCTTGATAAAGTTATAACTTGAACTCGATCAGTATAACAATACTCAAAGTATACTCAAAATACTCACAAGAATATTTCGATAATATAGAGAGAAAACTTCAATTTTCGGTGTGATTTTCAATTCTAACCTAAAGACCTATTTATAGGAAATCGCTTAGAACACCAAAGCGAGAAAATTTAATAAAATATTAATAAATTTATATAAATCATACAAAACATGGAAATTTCGATTTCAAAGATATTTTGCAACACATGTGCCCACCAACCAACCACAAAAACGTTTTTCTTTTAAAACAAATTTAAAACTTTTAAAAAATAATTATTTTGAACTTGAACTTCAATAATTCATAATAAATAGCCCTTTTATCGAAAAATTGAATCTCACGGCTATTTATAGGAAATTCAATTCTCTACAACTTTCTGTAAGAAAGTTTTCCAAATTCCAAACAGAAATTGACCAAATTCATAAAGCAGACGATTTTACAAAGCTATAATCAAATTTCAACCAAGAAATGGGGTCCGCAAACACATAAAACATGCTTTAAATATTTTTGGTAACAAAAATACTCCTCCTCCATATATACTCATATATCCCACCTTCATCGTAAAAATATCATCATTATTATATTATTAAAATATAATAATATATTTAAATGAATTATTTTATCAGAAAAAGATAAAATTTCAATTTTCAACAATTGTCACATTAAAAATTTTCTCCATCTATATCCACATAAAATCAATATTTTCCTCATCATATGAATCAATAATTAATTATTCACAAATAATATTATAGAATCACAATATTGGCAACCAGGCAGTTCCCAGGAAATAGGGGGTTTTTCAATAAGAATTTCTCCTTACTGGCGCGCAATTAAGTGACCAAACCTCTCCTTAGACAGAACTTTCTAGACATTGCCAATAATATTATCTAATAATATTATTCAGATAATATGAATTATTGCTTCGATAATGAAAAATATTGTGTAATGACAATTATCAAACAACAAAGAATATAAAATATCAACGCAACAATTATTAAATCAATAAAATAAAATATTGAGCAAGAATTATCGTAACCATTATTGAGTAAAGGCTTCTTACGTAAGAATCAATAATTGGTGCAATACCGCAAGGTGTCTTCTTGTGTTTTAACCAATTTAGTATTTTAACAAAGATAATCTGTAATAACTACGCCTGATTATTTTTAAACAACTTATATTTGTCGTTTTCTTCATCCAATCGCTTTCAGTTATGGGGCCCACACACGGTCGCTACTGGCGTCGCATTTAATATTCCCCGACAGTACGAATATTCCACGACCAAACGAATATTCCCCGACAATAATGAATATTTTATAAGCATTTGCTTATTTTGAAATATTTGCGTATTTTACCCATAACTATCCACATTAATCAAATCAACCCTTACTATTTCAAAATAATAAATAGAGAAAATTAAATTTCATTAATAATAAGTCGGGGTCTTACATTAAGGCCCAATTGGTAAGGGATTAAAATTATAAAGGCAAGCTAAAACCGGAAATCCAACTGAAAGGCCCAATTTAATAAATATCTAAGGCTTACACCGGACGCTACCCCTTCCAGTTCTCCATCATTACCAGAAATTATATGTGTTGTGACAACCCCAAAATAGGTATACATCACCCATACGAGTCTCCCTCGTCTGATTTTGCATGAACTGCAAAAAGCTTCTAAATATCCCCTCGTTCATCATCCGCGGTGGTGTTGTTCACAGGAGAACATTGCCACTGTTGACGTTTCTCTCTCGTTGGTGAGTACAGGCGTCTCCACGGTCTCATTTCCATTGTTAATATTCTAAGTCGACATTCTCAAATACTGTCATAAAACAAGGGTTAATTAAGGAAATCAATATATCACATAATATCCCTATATCTTGACCAACTATTAAATAAGCTTAGGTAGGACACACTAGCGAAGGATTCTTCGTCTCTCCCTCCTAGTTCTATTCCCGATCTCCGCCAGAGATCATATCGCTAAGCTCGATACCAACCGTGACACCCCAAAATAGGTCTACATCCCCATTCTCGAGGTTGTCAATACACGCATGATGTAAACAACTACAACTTTATTATTACAACAAGAAAGCTGTGAGTTTAAATCTGAGATATTGCCATCTAAACAATATCCACATACAAATAAATTCTCATCATAATTATTGATACATTATTTTACAAAATGGTGAGGACTACTAAACAACTCTCTAAAACCATCATTTCATACCCCGACTGCGCACTCGCATTACATTCTCGCCTCCTGAGAAGAAAAATGGAACAAAAAGGAAAAGAGTGAGCTCAACTAGCCCAATAAAGAATATTATGACTAAGATAATATACAACAAATTATCGTTAGTCTTCAATAGAGAAAAATTTAATAGAATACAATAGACAACAAGTTTTAAATCAATACTCGCAGCGGAAATAATAATTCATTAGAAGAGTTAAGTAGAGAATGCAAACTACTATCTTATATGTATGAATTTAAAAGTTCATCGTCTATCTTTTATCCTCGTAACATCAATCAATATATATCCGAATCAAATATTCATCTTTGCACTACAGCCAAAGATATTCATCACCGGGTCATGTTCATCTAAACACTGTTCATCTTTGGCTACGGGCCAAAGATATTCATCAGAAATCATTCATCTTTGCACTACAGGCCAAAGATATTCATCAGAAATCAATCATCTTTGCACTACTGAAGCCAAAGATATTCAATAATATCATCATTTAAGACCGAGGATGATGAAAAATATTTTTTTTAAAGAAAGCGAATCCAAATTGAAACAAAATGACAAGGATTAAGAATTAAAGATTCGTACTTTTTTGTTTTATCCACGCCCAAAAATACCTCAAAAATAATCATAGTGGTGTAAAATTCAAGAATGATCAAAACATGGATACAATCAAAACTAGTATCCACAATAGATATTTTAGACGAAAAGGAAAATTTTCATTTTTCGATGAATAAGGTCAGAAGATTCGTGAATAAGATCAGTATACGTGAATAAAGGTCGATACGTAAATAAAGAACTCACACACCAAAAGTTCCAAATTTGATAAAACTTCAGATCCATATTTCAAAGATAATGATATTGAAGAAATAATATCATTACGGAAAAAAATAATATCCCTTACCTCCGGAAAGACAAGATTTAACTGGAATATCGGATATAAAGCTATAACTTGAACTTTCACCGATATAGCAATACTCAAAGTATACTCAAAATACTCACAAGAATACGCTTCGATAATATAGAGAGAAAACTTGATTTCGGTATGATTTTCAATTCTAACCCAAGACCTATTTATAGAAATTGCTTAGAACACCAAAGCAGTAAAATTTAATATAATAATATATTTATAAAAAATTTCTACGCCATCCTTTGGGAATCAAATCACCACCCTAAGATGTGATTAATGAGGCTCACAACATATAAAAAACGCTTTTTGTTATTTTAAACAATTAAAACTTCCAAAAATCAATTATTTTGAACTCTGAAACTTCAATAATTCACAATAAATAGCCCTTTTGTCGGAAAATTGAATCTCACCAATTTTTATAGAAATTCAATTCTCTACAACTTTACTGGAAGAAAGTTTTTCAAATTCCAAATGAAATTGAATCAAATCCCAAACGGACAATTTTACAAAGTTATAATCAAATTTCAATCAATAAATGGGGTCCATGAGACATGTTTAACATGTTTTAAACATTTATTGCAACAAAAATACTCTTCCTCCTCGTATACTCATATATCCCATATTCGTTGTAAAAATATCACCATTATTATATTATTAAAATATAATAATATATATATATATATATATATATTTAAATGAATTATTTTATCGAAAAAGATAAAATTTCAATTTTCAATAATTGTCACATTAAAATTTTCTCCATCTATATCCACATAAAATCAATATTTTTCTCATCATATGAATCAATAATTAATTATTCACAAATAATATTATGTAATCACAATATCGACAACCAGCGGTTCCTCAGGAAGAGGGCTTTCCAATAAGAATTTCTCCTCTTCGCGCGCAATTAGGTGACCAAACCTCTCCTTAGCAGAACTTTCTAGACATTGCCAATAATGTTATCTAATAATATTATTCGGATAATATGAATTATTGCTTCGATAATGAAAAATCTTTGTGTAATGACAATTATCAAACAACAAAGAATATAAAATATCAACACAACAATTATTGAACCAATAAAATATCGAATAAAGTAATTATCGTAACCATTATTGAGTAGTGCCTTCACTTACGTAAGAAAGTCAATAATTGGTGCAATACTGCGCGTGTCTTCTTGTGCAAGAACAACGCCAGACATCGTGTGTTTTAACCACCGGTATTCCAACAAATTGTAAATCGGTAATAATTACGCCTGTTATTTTTAAATAACTTATATTTGTCGTTTTCATCCTCCAATCGGCTTTCCGTTATGGGGCCCACACATGATCAAGCTGCCGTTGCATTTAATATTCCAAGCGATAAAGCATTTAATATTCCACGACCAAACGAATATTCCCCGACAACAATGAATATTTTATAACCACTTTGCTTATTTTGAAATATTTGCGTATTTTACCCATAACTATTCACATTAATCACATCAACCCTTACTATTTCAAAATAATAATTAGAAAATTAAATTTCATTTATTAATTATTTGGGGTTTTACAACCTCCCTCCTTATGAAATTTCGTCCTCGAAATTGACATACGCACTGGTGTTTGAAAAGGTGAGGATACCTCGCTTTCATTTCCGTTTCCAATTCCTGTGTCATTTCTTCTATAAGATGGTTCCTCCACAAGACTTTAACTTGTGGTATGACCTTCGTCGTAGGACACGCTCCTTCCTATCCAAGATCTTGACAGTACCTCCTCATACGTTAAGTCTTTGTGGTATCTCGTCCGATTCTAACTCAATAACGTGGTTCGGGTCTTTTCATATATTTACTGAAGTATGAGATATGTGAAACACATTATGAACACGAGACATACTTGGAGGTAACGCGAGTCTATAAGCTATATTTCCTACTCGGTCAAGAATTTGAAATGGACCAATAAATCGTGGATTGAGCTTTCCTTTCTTCCCAAATCTTGTAACTCCCTTCCATGGGGCAACACGCAACAATACGTGATCCCCTATACTAAACTCCACGTCCTTTCGATGAAGATACGCATAACTCTTTTTGTCGATCCTGTGCTTGTTTGTATCGTTGTCTAATCATTTGGATCTTTTCGTGGGTCATACGTATCAACTCGGGTCCCAACAATGTTACTTCATCCACCTCGCCCCAACATACCGGAGAAGCGACATTTTCGTCCATATAATGCTTGAATGGGGCCACACCTATACTTGCTCGATAATCAGTTATTGTAGGAGAATTCCACCAATGGTAAATACTTATCCCAACCGCCCTTGAAGTTCAGGACATAGTAGTCTTAATAAATCTTCAAGAGTTTGAATAGTCCCTCTCGATTGTCAAATCCGTTTGAGGATGGTATGCCAAATCGAATCGTAAATCCGTGCACTCCATAGCTTTTTGCAAGCTAACCCAAAATCTTGAAGTGAATCTTGGGTCACGATCCAAACTATAGATCTTGGCATGCCATGCAACCTCACAATCTCATTTACATACATACTAAAGCAAGACGTTCAAGAGAATAAGTCTCCCGATATCGGCAAGAAATGTGAAGACTTGGTTAATCTATCAACAATAACCCAAATAGCATTTATGCCTTGAGAAACCGTGGGAAGACCATCGTGAAATCCATGGTAATGTGTTCCCACTTCCATTTCGGAATCTCAAGTGGTTGCAATGGTCCCTTAGGCACTTGATGCTCCGCTTTACACGTTGACAAGTTAAACATGTTAAGATAAACTTTGCAATCTCTCTCTTCATATTGTTCCACCAAAATGTATGTCGAAGATCATGATACATTTTAGTACTTCCAGGATGGATTGCAAATGGTGTATTATTGTGCCTCCATCATAATCTTGTACTTCAAATCGAGTCGTTAGAACACAAAGTCTAGAGTGGACTCAAGTATTCCTTCTTCATCGATTCTCGCTTAGGAATAGCACCTCTTGTACTTTCTTCTTCATATGCATCGAACTTGAATTCGGTGGCTTCGAAAGAACCTTAACTTTTTCTATTAAAGTTGGCTCTGTCGTATACTTGACATCATCGCTTTTCGTTCCTCGCGATATGATCTTCTACTCAACGATCACCTACCACGTTCGCTTTTCCAGGATGGTATTGAATAGTGGTCGTAGTCTTTCAATAGCTCGAGCCAATGTCATTCGCCAGCATGTTAAGTTCTTTTTGAGTGAAGAAATATTTAAGGCTTTTATGGTCCGAATATATCTCCACTTTCTCCCCATAAAGATAGTGCCTCCAGATCTTTAATACGAAACGATCACGCCAACTCTAGATCATGAGTAAGATAATTCCTCTCATATTCTTTAAGTCGTCAGCGAGGCATAAGGCTATGACTTTCCCATGTTGCATGAGAACACATCCTAACCCTTTGCTCAAGCATCATTTGTAGATAACAAATTCATCCAAACCAGATGGTATTGTTAGAGCAGTCTTGAAAATAAGTCTCTCTTAAGCTCTTGGAAACTCTTTCGCATTCTTCACTCCAAACGAATTTTGTATCCTTCCGAGTCAACCTGAAGTTATCTGATAGCGATTCGAGAAAACCCTTCCACGAATCTCCGATAATAACAATTTAGACCGTAAAGCTACGCACTTGATCCACCGTCTTGGTTGCTCCTAACTTTGTATTGCTTCAATCTTCGCCGGGTCAACAGATACTCCATATTTTGACACACTGACGTGCCCAAGAAATGCTACTTCCTCGCCGTAACTCGCATTTCTTTAACTTGGCATATAACTTATTTTCACGAAGCCTTTGTAGTACCAAACGAAAATGGTGCTCATGATCTTCACGGCTTTTGGAATATATGAGGATGTCATCAATAAAGACAACAACGAATTTATCCAAATATTCTTTGAATACTCGATTCATCATATCCATGAAAGCCGCAAGAGCATTAGTCAATCCGAAAGACATAACTAAGAATTCATAATGCCCATACCGAGTTCTAAAGGCGGTCTTTGGAATATCCTCGATTCTAATCTTCAATGATGATATCCGTAAGCTAAGATCGATTTTGAAAAGAATTGTGCTCCTTAGAATTGGTCAAACAAGTCATCAATACGAGGTAGAGGATACCTATTCTTGATAGTGACATGGTTCAATTCCCGATAGTCAATATTAAAGTCGCATACTCCCCGTCTTTTTCTTTGAATAAAACAGGAGCACCCCAAGGAGATGTACTAGGACGAATGAAACCGATGTCCAACATTAATCACATCAACCCTTACTATTTCAAAATAATAATTAGAGAAAATTAAATTTCATTTATTAATTATTTGGGGTCTTACATGTGTCGCCTTCGTACTTCGTGTAATTGCCAATATAAAAAGTAAATTCCCCCAAATTTGACAGTTTTTACCTGCTAATTTGAATTTCGGACGCTTGAGCTCTTTTCTTCTCCCTCGAACCTTTCTTCCATTCTCTGCAAAATCTCAACAATGGTGGTCCTGAATACAAATCAGAGCTCGCCTCTTCGAGTGACCCCCATTAACACCGTCCCACCAAATCCAAGCCCCAGCAAAGAGGCATCAAGCTTAAACCCTAAGGCTACAACCCCAAATAAGAATCCAACAACGAAGCCCCTTCCCAACCCTTCTGCATTTTATAGGAGTAAGGAACGTTATGCTCACACCAACACTCCATCAACTATCACTGAATTCGATTTGAAGAGGATCTGAGCTCGCTGCCACATTCCGGATACGCACTTGGTGAGAGCTCCCAGATCCGAGGAACGAATGTATCAACGTCCTGAAGGATGGACGGCTGTTCCGGTGACCATTCTAGAGAAAGGGGTTCGATTCCCTCTCCATGCTTTCATAGTAACCATACTGGGGTTTTTGGGTGTTGGGTTCGCCCAACTGGTGCCAAATTCTTATATCCACATCCTGGCCTTCATCACCTTTTGCCATGAATTAGGCGTGGAACCTACACTTGATTTTTTCTTCACTGTATACAAGATCGGCCAGTCTAGAGAAAAAGGATTCAAGGCCATAAGCAAACAATCTCCGAAGACAGGAGAGAAATTCGAGAGACGGTCGCTGGTCTCTACTTCGTCTAGCAACAAAGGATGGTTCTTCGTTAAGGGACCAGAGATTGCCTCCTTGCCGAGTTGGGCTACCGATGAGAAGATTTTTGCCAATTTCGGAGACATTCCTGAGGAGCATGAGACCGAAATGATAGAGCTCTTTGACAACTTCCCGAAGGAGGAATGGAACTATGGACTTCTCTCCAAGCAGGCGTGGTTATACGACCACAAATGTAAGTATTAATCTGTATTATATATATATAAATTTGGAAATTTATGTGAAGTGAATTCTGACATGGGACTGTTTACTTTATGCAGTATCTTTGATCAGACCAAACTCCTTGGAAATAAAGGAATTTGAAGATTTTCTCTCTGGAAAATCTTCGGAAGCTGTTGAAATTTCACTACTAGAAACTGTACCCGAAGATGATCCAACCCCTGAAGCACAAACCACTGGATCTCAAATAGACGAGCCAGAAGCTGATGACCTTCCTCTACCCGAAGAAACTCTTCAACCTCGTCGTAAAAAGAGGGCCATCCGAAAACCCCGATCAACCTCCATTCCGATCTCTGCTGAGCCCATCCCAGATCCTGAACCAATCATCCCAGAAACTGTACCAGTTACCAAACCAGTCCCCCCTCGAGGAGGTTTACTCGATCTGCCTGTTCATGATCGAAAAAATCTTTTTCGAGTCAAAAAGTTAAGAACCAAAATTACCCCTCTGACAACCTAAGAGCTTAGAGTGCCTCCGTCTTCAACCGAGCTTCCTCCGATAGTTCCAGTGGAGATACAAGCTTCTGACGAAGATGAGCAAATAGAACCTATCCCTACCTTAACTCAAAAAAAGAAACGACCGTCAGATAGTCACCCCAGCTCAGCTTCTGCACCATCCCCACTTCACGAACCCATTCCAGAGCGATCCCCATCTCCTGAGAACATATACATAGATCCCTCACCACCTCGTTATCAGCCCATATTATCTCCTGAACGACCAAAGCCACCCCCACCTGGGCCTTCATCTTATGAATTCCAGAATGATGTTATAGCATCGCCGACTCTATGGCCTCGATATAATGCCAACTTCCCTTTTCATCTCTTTAATGCCTTTGTCCGCGATACCGACGATCACAAGTTCGGCGATCGCTCAATCGGGGATCTGCTCGACAAGGGTATGAGTTACATAGCATAGGTAAACTTATTTTCTCAATCTTCATAATTTTTGTCATGTTTAGGTTATATATCTGAAACTGATCGATTAATATTGAGTATGTACAGTTAATATCTTTGTTTTGCAAGCCACGCCTAAACATATAGAATCCGAAACTGCGGAAGAGGCTGCCAGAAAAGAGAATGCCATTCTGCATTCTGCCGTAGCGAAAGAGAGGCATGAACGGGATATTGCCGAGTTTAACAACGAACATCTTCGGAAAGATTTGGCTTGGACTAAGGAAGAACTCAATGCCCTCAAAAAGGAGCTGAAAGTGACCAAGACCAGCCAACAAGACATGACGAGTATGAATGCCGACCTTGTTGAAAAGAACGAGGTTCTGAAGGTTAACAACGAAGAACTCGCCGCCATACCTAACCGAGTCCGCTATACAAGTGGACAATCTTCAGGTGAAGGCCCTTGAAGATAAAGAAAGGCATTTGGTCAGGCGTCGAAAGCTTCAAGATAAGCTGAAGGCTTTGAATGAGTGAGGTCCTCCTCTAACCGAAGAGTTGCGTAGGGAAATTCAGGCTGAATACCGGGCGTCTGATGAGCTGAATGCATAGATTTTGAAGGTCTACTCGAAGGTTATGAAGTCTGCAGAGATCGAGGCAAAGAAAAGCTGATTGCAGCTCAATTAGATCCATCCCTTCTTGATTCTGAAGACGAAGGTGGTGATTGAATAGGATCTTACTGCTTTTTAGTGTTAAAAGTTTCGTAAAGATTTTTTGTTTTCTGGTTATGTGAACTCGTTTTAATTATTAATGAAATTTTAATTTTCCTTCTCATGACTTCTTAGTAGTTCGTTTCTTGTTAATAATTCAGCATCAATGATCTTGAATGATCTTAACTTAGATTATGAATCAGATAAGGCATATAACAGTTAAGTTAAGAAATGATATAAATTGAATTCAATGAACTGAACTGAATGAACCGAACTCAACACTTGAACAAAATAAAGTAATGCATACTTATCGTTTTCAAAGTGTGAGACAGGTCATATATAAGGTGAATTCGGTGATCCTCCTCAGACTATCAAGATCTTGTTTACCACTCAGGGGTAAAACAAGTATATAAGGACATTTGTTTACCACTCCGCAGTAAAACAAATTCATAAGACACACTGACAATAAGGTCGCCATCGAATGGCGGTGAGTCCAAATAGAACCTCCTTACTTTGGTGCATTTTGTTTACCACTCGCGCAGAAAAGCAAAATTAAAGGACTATGGAATTTGTTTACCACTCATGTAAATCAAATCCATGAGGACACTCCTGTCAAAAAGGCTACCATCGAATGGTCAGCAAGTCCATCCCGTCCTCCTTACACCGATAAAGTTTGCCTACCACGAAGGACTAACAAATTCATAAGGACCACCTGCCAAAAAGGCTACCATCGAATGGTCAACGAGTCCCCCCCGTTCTCCATACACCACTGTGATTTTAGGACTAATAGGAAGAAGATTAATTGTGAAAAAATGAATCTTTTATTATGATGATCCCACATTTACAGACTTCCGATAAACTGACTCGATCTCTACTGAAAATATTTCCGAAGTCTGCCATCATGCCAAGTATTCTTGATTTCCGATCCGTCCAATGTCTTCAACCGATAAGTTCCTGGCTTCGGTACTTCAATCACCTCATACGGTCCTTCCCAGTTCGGCATCAGCTTTCTCATGTTCTGAGGTGTAGATGCTTCAACTTCCCTGAGGACGAAATCTCCCACTTCAAATCTCCAAAGCTTTACCCCCTTATTGTAATGCTTGGCAACTCTCCGTTGATAGGCTGTCAGCTTGATCAAAGCCACCTCTATGGCTTCTTCCAACAGATCCAAGTTGGCCTTTAGTCCTTCCTTATTGTAGATCTCTTTGAACTGACTGACCCGAAGACTAGTGGATCCAATCTCAACGGAGACTAAGGCATCAGTGTCATAAGCCAATCAGAAAGGTGAGTCCCCCGTAGTAGTCCTCAGCGTAATCCGATAAGCCCATAATACACTGAGCAGCTCTTCTGGCCATCTTCCTTTAGCTTCGTCCAGTCTGCGCTTGATCCCATTCCAGCCGCTCATTGGTCACTTCACTTCGCCTGCTCGATTTGTGGATGAGCCACCGAAGTCTTCTTGTGTTTAACCCCCAGCTCCTTCAGAAATCCTTTAAACTTTGATCCCACAAACTGGCGTCCGTTATATGATATCACCACCTTAGAAATTCCGAAACGAAACACTACTGACTCCTTCATGAACTTCAGGCATTCTTGTTCCATTATCAACCTAAGTGGCTTCGCTTCTACCCATTTGGTCATATAATCGATGACAACTATGACAAAACTGACCTGACCTTTAGCTTTCGGCAATGGACCCAGTATATCCACCCCCCAGACAGCAAAGGGTATAGGAGATAAGATCGAGTATAGCTCTTCTGGTGGCTGATGTAGAATCGGACTATTGAGCTAACACTTCTCACACTTCTTCACATACTCCGTAGCTTCCTTGAAGATTGTAGGCCAGTAGAAACCCTGCCGAAGTACTTTGTAGGCTAATAACTTAGCAGTCATATGGTCGCCACAGATGCCCTCGTGAACCTCTCGAAGAGCATATTCAGCTTCGGACGGGACCAAACACTTCAATAATGGTGACGAAAATGCCCTTTGATAAAGATCCCCATCAATAAGAATGAAGTTGACACTTTTGTACTTGATCTTCTTTGCCAACATCTGATCCGAAGGAAGGACGTCATCTGCCAGATATTCAATGTAGGGAGTCATCCAACAGTCAGAACGTCCAATACACATCACCGCTTCATGCTGGATACTCGGCTGCTGCAGAACCTCCAAATAAACTGACCCATCAAAAACGTTAGCATCCGTAGTAGCCAGCTTCGACAATGCATCGGCAATAGAATTGTCGTTACGGTCTATACCCTAAAACTCATAAGAGACAAAATATTGAAGCCGGTCTTTCAACCCTGCCAAATATTTGATCATCCTCGCCCCACGAGCTTCATAATCTCCTGATACTTGCTCGACGACCAACTGAGAGTCGCTGCAAATAATTAACTTCTGAACCTTCAGACTCTTCGCTAATCGGACTCTGCTAGTAATCGCTTCAGTCTTCAAACCTCGTTGTTTCGTTGCTGCTCGAACCCAAATATGATGGCCTGTTGTACTTTGAATCCCTCCGGACTTGTCAAAATAATCCCTGCTCCACTGACGTCCAAGGTAGAAAATCCATCTGCATATAAAGTCCAGGAGCTCGACTACGTCAAGAAGCTGAATCGCTTTCGACGGACGTTTTTACCGACACCTCAAAGATCGCTTTAGAAACGAACACTCCACCATGAAATCGGCCGAGGCTCGACCTTTGATAGCGATTCGGGGATGATATTCAATAAAAATTGAGATAATTCCATTGTCCATGCTGCTAATCTCCCCGAAACTTCTGGCTTGCTCATCACCTTCTTCAACTGTTGGTCCGTGTAGACGACCAGGAGCCGACCTTGAAAATATTGTCGAAACTTTCGACTAGCAATTATCAAAGTAAAGATAAATTTTTTAATATTTGGGTACCTGGTTTCAGCATCTCTTAGGACATGGCTGACATAATAAACCGGATGGTTCTTTCCCCCGCCTCCGAACCCAAAGCGACTTCCATCGCCAAATCTAACCAGGCTGCGGTATAAATAGAAAGTCTCAATTTGGAGCAAGTTTCACCGATAATAAGGAGCCAAGACAAACACGTCTTTATGCCTTGGAAGACGTCTTCACACTCTGAAGTCCACTGGAACGTCTTTGCATTCTTCGGTCCCTTCAACGTATCAAAGAATGACAAGCATCTCTCTGCCGATTTGGACATGAACCTCCTCAAAGCTGCAATCCTACCAGTTAGACGTTGAACGTCTTTGAATGACTGAGGAGTCTTCATGTTTAGAATAGCCTGAATTTTTTCGGGATTGGCTTCGATACCTCTTTGACTGACCAGATAGCCCAAGAACTTCCCTGCGACCGAGGCAGAAGGTGCGTGCACTTTCAGAGATGAGCCTCAACTTGTGATGACGGACAGTCTGAAAGCATTCCTCTAGATCATCTAGGTGCTTCTGAACAATCATGATCTTCACTATCACGTCATCCACATATACCTCCATGTTCCTTCATAGCTGCTTTTGGAATACGAAATTCATCATTCTCTGATAAGTGGCTCCAGCATTTATCAAGCCAAAGGTCATCTTCTTGTAGGCATACACCGAACGGTGTGTGATGAATGTTGTCTTTGGGATGTCCTCTTTGCACATAGAGATTTGATGATAACCTGAAAAAACATCCATAAAGCTTAGTAGTGCATACCCCGAAGTCGCATCAATAAGTTGATCAATGTGGGGTAGAGGATAGAAGTCCTTCGGGCAAGCTTTGTTCAGGTCCGTGTAGTCAATGCAAACTCGTCATTTCCCATTCTGTTTCTGGACCAGCACCACGTTTGCCATCCATTCCGGATAATCGATCTCAAAGATGAAGTCAGCAGCTATTAGCTTCGCAACCTCTTCATCAATAATCCTCTGTCGCTCAGGTGCAAAGATCCGCCTTTTCTGTCGAACTGGCTTCTTGGATGGATCTACATCTAGTCGGTGCTCGGCAATTTTTCGGCTGATTCTAGGCATATCTTGTGGCTCCCATGCAAAGATGTCCGCATAGCAGCGAAGAAGTTCCATAAGGTTTATCCGGAGAGGTTCCGGCAGACCCGAACCGATCTACACTATCTTGTCCTTCTTCCCTAAAACTAACTCGATCTCCTCCGTCTCTCCTGCAGGAATAACCAATTGCTCCGAACTGCTTTCAGTGAAGGGCTCGATCTCAATTGCCTTGGTTTGCTTCTGCTTGCTGACCTCTACCCCCGAGGCGATCACTGCATTCCTGTAACATCGTCTGGCCAAATCCAAATCCCCTACAACCTCTCCAACTCCATGTGCTGTTGGGAACTTGATCTTAAAGTGAGGAATGGAAGTCACTGCTTGGAGAGCAGTCAAGGTAGGTCGTCCCATTATGGCGTTGTAGGCCGAATCTACATACACAACATAAAATTTATATGTTATTTCCACCTATTGTGGAGCAGTACTGAAGATGACTGATAGCTCAATAGTCCCTGCCACTTTGACCGGATCGTTGCTGAAGCCATATAAGGGGGCCTCCTACCCCACCTCCATCTTTCGCCCATCAAGATGCATTATCTGATAAGCGTGGGCATACAGAATATCAACGGAAGACCCGTTGTGATCACTAGGGCCCTTCATGGGGTTCGATGGGCTCCGAAGGATAATCTGCATCACCGAAAGATATAACTGTCCCTGGAAACGGTCTGTCGGTCTTTGGAGGAACACCTGCCACGGACATTACTGAATTCAGATACCCCCTCCTCTTCTTCCCTACCAACTTCCCTACTGTCCCACCGGTTATTACATCAACGACGTGCCTTGGTGGTTGATTTGGAGCAGGTTTCGCCGGTGGAACCAATTAAACCGTCTGAACAATAAAGGTCGGCCAACGCTCACGCTTCTTGTTGTTGGTCCTCCCGATCCACATCTTGAACTAATAAACCGCTTTGAACCTTCCTCTCCACAAAGTCATTTAAATTGCAACACTCATTAGTATCGTGACCTGCAGCTTGATGATAGCCACAATATTTTTGAGCATTGCCCTGTCCCGGCTTGAGAACGTCACGAGGCGGTTCAAAGAAACGGTGGTTCTCGATCCGATCCAAAATCACCGACCTATCCGTATCGGGTTTGATGTAAACCTTGTTCACCTTCGGGGTAGGAGCAGGTGGGCGATTACTTCCCTGTCGCCATAAGTTGTTATACTTCTTCGAGCTGCCCTCTGGTGGATCATTATACCCTCCCATCTTCTTCTGATCGCCTTCAGCCTTAGGAGTATCTGCCTCCTTCATTTGATCTGAAGAAGGACGTTTCAGGCTTTTCATTGCCTCCTCCACTATAATATAGCCTTTTGCTTTATCAAAAGCTTCGGCCAAGCTCTTCGGATAGTGAAACATCAGCTTCTTCACCAGCTTCTCAAACTTTACCAGATCCAACCCATTCTGAAATAACCCGACAGCTTGAAGATCATTGAGGTCTACCACCTGACCAACTGCTTCCCTGAACCTCTTTACATACTGACCCAAGGACTCATTGGGTGAACTGTTGGACCTGTGCTAAAGAACCTGTGGGCTTTCCTCTTCTTCGGTTGCTCCTAGAACGAGTATGGAATTTGTCACACAGCTCGGACCACGACGAGACCGATTCTGCAGGTAGAGTCCCCATCCACTGACTTGCATCCTTCCTTAACGTTGTAACAAACGTATGACACTTGGCAGCATCGGTGAAATCATAATAATCCATCAGCCGGTCGAACGCCTGCCTATGGTTATAAGGGTCTCCAGACCCATCATAACTTTCCATATGAGGCAACTTCTTGGTGGTGTCTGTCTTCTCCTTAAGAATATCCGAGGAAAAAGGAGATGCCTTTTTTCCCGGAGTGTTTTTCACCTGTTGAACCTCGGCCAACTGCTTCCGAAGCTCCTTCAACTCCTTTACCATTCCACCAGAATCCATGACCCTTGATGGACTTCTGGATCTATTTCGGCATGTGGCCATGTCATCATGACGAGAATATTCACGTTGGTGCTCTCTCCTTTTATTTTCAAGTACATGCTCTCTTGACCGGCTCCTCTGTCTGCCACCATCTCGACTTTGAGAGCCGATGACAACAAGTGCTTTCTTTGATACCTCAGGAGTTCTGCTTCTTGATCTCCTTCTCTCCTGAGGTTGACCCCGAGACACATGCACGGAATGCTCCGATTCCTTTCCCTCCCGATGTTGTACATCCTTATGCCTACTACGCCTTCCGGACTGAACATAAGTGGACGCCTTATCTTTTAGATCGGCCATCTGAAGTATCTGCACAGCTATATCTTCCCTCTGCTTCAGAAGAACCTCTAAAGCTTTATCCGCCTCTTCTGCCATCTTCGTCAACTTGGCAGTTTTGTTATCCCGACCACTTGGTGATGGGTTCTAAAGCGGAGAACCCTCCACCGCCTCCGATCTTGGTCACTTTGCGCTTTATCATCAAGAACACCAACCTCCGTCTGCTCCACCATGAGCTCTTGAGCGAGAACCCTTGGAAACATGTTTGGAAGCAGTGTTTCACTCTCACGAAAGACTCTTCAAAGGACCCGAGACGATCCTTATGTAAATGTGTTGGACAGATGAGCTCACAGACCTTCTACCGTCATCCCCAGATTCCGCCTCTACTACTCTCACCATCTTTTTCGGCGTAGAACAAATAAAGTTTTGTGATTGAAAACTACAAGACACTGAACACACCCCTCCTTAAATACCAATGTTAACGCCTAAAATCTTCTATCACGTCCCAATCACGTAAGGCGCGCTCGATCCAAAGACACTAAACCCGGTCAACACCAAAAGCTTGGCGGCCCGATCGTCGGGGATAGCTTCGAGCGTGAAAGTCAAGTCTGAGCGATCATGAGGTTAACAATGGAGGATAAAAATATCTAATGCCTTGAGAGAGATAAAATTATCGGTTGTGAGTGTGTACCTTTTTCTTGAAGACTTTCTTGCTATGTTATACTCCTTTTTTCGGTTTTATCGTGCCACCCTTCTTATCTGATATAGCTTGATCGATGGTTTACTGAACGACACAAATTATGCACCCACTACTACTTGTGGTCACTGTTTTCTACCGTCGGTCGTCCCCGGATCCCATCCACATAAATGCATGGCAGATACAACAATCAACTGTCATGCTTTTTCATCATTAACGGTCAAAAATAGAGATATTAAAATATCTAATGGTCGATCCCTTCAATTCTGCTCACGCCTTTCAAGACTTAACTAAGAAAAGTCATTGACTCGGCCCAACTGGCCAGACTCAATAGAAACAACCCAAACAATTTAAACAAACGAATGGACCCAATCGAATCGACTCAATATGTGAAATATCACGAGCCAACAATTAGTTTAAATTAGAGAATGGTATTACATCTGTAAGCAATTTTAGGTATAAATTCCTACTTCGTTCTATCCTTGATAAGATTGAATGGAAATTACCTGCTCCTCTTGATACTATTTCGGCTTATATAATAGTATAAAATTTAATATATGATATCTCAGTGATAAGGTACAATTATTGCTTCATTCTATATATGCTTCTTATGTTTCAATGTAACAACTCTGTTTCATCGATCTGTTATCACTATTTATGCTCGTCTGTAGCTCAAGTCCAACCTATAAAAGCAGTCTCTAATTGGTTTTTGACATCGATCACAAACAATGTCTACTGCAACGCCATAGCATTGCTTTTCTTGTGTACAATTAACATTTGAGTAACGCTAAAAACACCAATTATACACAAAAAATTGTGCACACAGTATTAAAAAAAAAAAAGAGACCAAGTATTATCTTAGTTTGTGCACAACTTCTTGCTTATAGTTTGGTGTACATAGTATTATCTTTTAACATTTACTATAAATTAAGAGATGACTAAGTTTTAAGCACAGAAACCTAAAGGAAAACTCTTTTAACATTTATAAATTAAGAGATGACTAAGTTTTAAGCACAGAAACCTAAAGGAAAACACATTCCTCTGTGTTTATGGGACAAATTAATGCTTAAAAGAATAGGAAAGCAACTATTCAAAGCATTTTCAACTTTTAACAAGCACTTTTGATTGCAATATTAATCTAAGTATTTACATGTACATAAAGTTATAAAAAAACAAAAGAATGGATATATCTAACCATTCTTATACCAAAACAAACCTATAAACAAAAGAATGGATTTCTTTATCCATTCTAATACCAAAACAAACACATATATGTCACAGGTGCACACTAAGCACAAGATCTGACATCAAAGTGAAAAAACAATAAAATGTACTAATAAGATGCAGCAGCCAACTCCAAATCTTTCTGATTGCCTCCAAAGAAGTTGGCAACAATAGTGCCAACATCCTCCAACCCAACACCTATGCACAGCGGATTAGCCGGAGTCCTAACAGAATCATCGAGTACTTCAGCTTGAATACCATCAATGGAATTCAACACTTTCACATTAGGTGCACTGCGGCATTTTCCCATGCACTTGCACCCAACAACTGAACCTTCACTGCCTACTGCCTTCTGAAACTCTTCCAACAATAGCGCAGAGCCTGATTTCTTGCACTTCCCACCCATGCAGACCTCAATTTTCCTAGTTGATTCCCCTGTAACTAAACTATTTCCTTCAATACTACCAAGATTATCTACTTTGCTAACACTTGTACAATTTCCGGTGCTGCAGCATTTTTGCCCGGAAATTTTTGAACTGCGAACCTCCAAATCCCTTTCCTCGGCCATGTTCCCTCCTTGAACCAGAGTGTTTGATTGCAATGACTCAATTATTGTTCCTGCTTGTGCCGGCTTGCTAGCAATGACTGGTTGTGATTCATTTGACAATGATCGCGATAGGGATTCACTTTTCAGGCGGTTCATGTCAACTACCTCTCCACATTCACCGTCACTTGATTCTGAAGAGCTTGAGTTTCCTTTACATTCAAGCCTGTTTTGCATCTGCTCAGCTTTTAATTTGGCCTTCTCTTCTTTTCTCTGCCTCTTCATTTCCTTTTTCTCTGCTTTTAGCTGTTGCAGTTGTCCAAGTAACAAGTCTGCAGCTTCCTACACATAATGTAATTAAAAACAGGTTAGATAAAATTCTAGCGAACAACTAAGATAGTATATATCTCTCAAACATCACCGGGTAATCAAGAAGAAAAAAAATGAATTACCAATGAAAGTAACAAAGGGAAACAATCAAATAGTCAAAATGTTCATACTCCAAATATTCTGTTCAAAATAATAATAAATTTATGTATGTACCTTGTACTTGGATACTATAATAACTGAATAAACAGAGACATGTTATGAAATTAACATTTACTTAAGTTCATCCCGTAAATGAAGTATAAGACTCTGTCTCATTCGTCCTACCACTTTAGGCACATTGATCAATAAGTTATTAAATAATTCTCACCCAAATGCATTGTTAAATTGATAAGCACCATCAAATTAAATAAGATTTTGCAAGCTAAATTCTAAGGCAAAATTCAAAAATTTCAAATTAAAAAAAAATAAGAAAATAGTCAAGACTCTTACCGAAATCATCTTTCCTTTAACTTGATCAGCCAAACCTTGATCAGGATCCAAGCCAAACCCCATATCAGAAAACATAGAAATGTCCTTGGACAAGCCCTTCAACAATTTCAACCTCTTCTTCATCTTCTTCTCGTTACTAGACAACTCCTTCTCTTTCCCTTTCAGAGCACCACCGCCACACCTGATCACCGACGAGTAATACTGCAAATGCCCATCATCGCGAAACCCGTAAAAAATTCTGGGTTTAACAGACACTCTCAAATCTCGACGACCCAGAGTCCGATACTCGCTTGAACAACGAGTTCCGGCGACAATTGAATCACCAAGAAAAGAAGGTTTAAAAACAGAGGGGTGAGAATGGGCATCGATTCCAGCGCCAGAGAGTCTCGGAAGCGGCCGGGAAACTACGCCGGTGACCTCCATTTTAATCTCTATCTATAATTGATTTTATTATTTAAATTCAGTTATTGATTTCACGCTGAAATTCACTCACCCAGACCCACCTTCATATAGGATCCGCAAGGTTGAAGCTATCAGTTTCCCAGAAGGTTTCTTATACGTGAAGGCAACAAGATGCTTCAAATTAACTGTTTTCCACGTGGACGGCTGGGATTTATTCTCTAGGCGTTTTATTTGACGTGGCACCTGATTTAGGTTAGCACTCGCGCGCTCGTGACCGTTTTCAGTTGGCCACGCTCTTTCTGCTTCATGACATGCGTATATCTTTAATTTCCGACGTTGGATGGATCGGTGCGGGTTTTAACGGGTGCAGATCATGCCATGTTGGTGCCAGGTAGACTGCCACATGGAGAGTTTGGATACTAGCTTTGCGGCTTTCGTTATGTTAAGACAATAATACCCCTCCACGGCGGGCGGAGGGTCAAGATAGGCAGGTAGATAAATAGAGTGTTCCTTTGTTGACCACGTGTTTTTTTTAATTGTTTTAATTTTGGTCATATTTTGTTGACCATGTTAACTCACCCATGTAAGACTTGATTTAGCTTTTATCGGAGAATAGATCTTCTGTGCTTAAATTTTTTGTCTTTTTATATTTTTTTATTTAAATTTTAACACATGTTTTTTTATTTAATTTTAAAATTAATTAGTGTTAAATAAAAGATTAGATGTTAAAATTTAAGTGGAGAGACACAAGAAGACAAATAAATTAAGGACAGAAGATGTGTTATTGTTTTTTGATATGCAAATGGGGCAGTTTCTAAACTTTTTAAGGGGCTCAAGCTAAAAGTGGGTTTTGGGAAAGAAAAAAATTCAGTTTTTCGCTTGTATAATTGTATTTGTAACTACTGTTTTAAGAAAAAAAAATGAACTTTTTTAATAGAATCTAATATATAGATTATTAAAATTTGAAGGTCTTCTCAATTTTAAATATCTCAAACCATTGCTAAAATGACTTAATATATAAGTCCACCCTTAATGGAGCTTCAAGGTTTAATTAAAGACTTTAATTATATTAAGAAGAAAGTAGACTTTATCAGTATACCATGAACGTAAAATTATTCCTCAAATGTAACACAAATATTCCCTTGGTTTTGTTATTTAGGTCGTTTAAGACATAATCTCACACATATTAAAAAATATCATTAATAATAATGTTTAGTAATTAATTTTGTTATAAAATTTCATTTTTACCTACTAGTATTCCTACTCTCCCCTCTCAATTAATCCTTACCCGTTCAATTTTTCAAGTTTATACAACTTTTCATTTGCTCTCTCATTATTTTCATAATTCCCTTGTTAATTCTTCTAAATATATGAAAAACGTCTTTTATTATAGAGAAAAAAAATTCCCCTACAACGACTTGTATAACAAAAAGGATGGAATAATTCGTCCCTTAATATATGTCATTTTAAATGATTTTATTTTCCCTAATTATTTGTCGATTTATATAATCTAAGAAAATTAAGTAATTAATTACAATTTTTTTAAATTATCCCTCATTGAAAAATATTACAAGAATGAGATAAGTATGATAATTATAAAATTTAAAGATATTATAGATAATTAATATTATATATATATATTTTTATTATTTTATATAATTTTAAAACCACATATATTAAGACATGGAGAGAGTATATTATATGGAGAATGAAAAACAAAGAATCAAATAATTTGAATTTTCCTCACCCTAAATAATTGTTAAACGATAGTACTTGCAATCTTTTGGCTGATAAAGATTTTTATTTATCTAAACTAACATAATCTTTATAAAGTTAAATAGATCCAGGGCAGCCAGGGAGGGGAGGGGAGGAGAGGGGAGGGGGTATATAAGTCTAGTTAGAAAGCTAAAAAGTGAAGGCAAGTTCGTTGGCGTAGTCCAATATGGGGTGGGGTGGAGCGGAGTGGAGCGGAGTGGAGTATAATCAATGGATAATGCTCCTCCATATCCGTTGCGTCATTTTCTGTTTAATTTGCTGTCAGCCTGTCACCACTGCCATTTGCCATTGGGTAGAATATACGTACCCAGATGCTTTTTAATTGCTTATGCGTGTGACTTCAGACTTACTATATTATGCCCACATAATAATTGTCATAATACTATATAATACATGTTGCTTTCTTATGCAGCAAACACTAGATTGATGGAAACAATGTAGTAGTGTAGTAGTATTATCCATTCTACTTATTTTATAGTAGCAGCAGTAGTAGTAGTATTCAGGAAGCCAATTCATTACTGTAACTTTTAAATTAATGTAAATTTATTTACGTTTTGAAAAAACAACTTCTTTTTGTCATCAATGGTAAAAATACTAGTACTACTTAACAAAGATGTTTTAACTCCCTTCATTTTTTAATATAAATCGTTTTAGAATTATGCAAAATGATTATAAAATATTAAATATACTATCAATTGTCTATATTGTCATTGTATTGAAAAAAGAGAGTATTATTTATTAATCAAAAAATAGTGAAAAAACCAAAGTTATATTTATTACTTGGAATAATATTAAAAACTAAGCAATTAATACTTACTTGAAATTTTCAAACGACTTATATTTAGTAACAAAAATATTTTTCTAAAACGACCTATATTAAGAAACGGAAATAATAGTATATTGAAGACTAAAATATAATTTACTATCCTAAACTATAAGTCATATTCCACTTCGATGATCCACCTTTCAATTTTATCAATTAGATGATTGAACTATTAATTTTTTCCACTTTTATTCAATTGGCCTTACCACGTCAAAAATTACTGATGTGAAAGTGAACATGTTGCATACCATGCTTATGTGTCAAAAGAAATATAAATTTTAAATTATTATAAATCATTTTATTAAAATGAAGGGGCAAAAGAATAATTTAACATTCATATCATATGCAATCAAAATAAACAAAAACTATTCCATAAAAATAAAAATCATTTTAATATAACATAAGGGAAAAAAAACAATTAAACAATCATCAATTCATTCCTTTGTTCTTCATTATAACGAACCCAACAGCCAAAAGCCACCATTAAAATTTGAGTCCTTCTACACAGACCGGTCAATTGGACCTTATTTTTATATGTATATCCAAATTACACCTAAAACACTATATTTTATAAAAATTCCTATTAAAATAAAAACTATACATTTTTTAGAATCACAAACAAAAAAAAAATAATCTCACCTGTCCAGGATTCCTGTCCGGCAAGACTTATTGTTAAAATTTTCTGCAACCCAAATGTCATTGTAGGGTACATTATTTTTGCTTAGTGGTTCACAATTCACCGGTAGTATGTACCATGGACTCTCACCCAAATGTCAGAAATCAGAATTTAGCAAGAGTTCTATAAATCTGTGTGAAACAGCTCTATACATGCAATGATTGTGTTGATACTATAGTGCTTGTTTGGCTTGCTCGCGCAGCAATCAGCTTGTTCGGCATACAAAACGCAACAACGCCGAAATATTAGGAGTTGCGTCCTCAAACGTAGTAACTAAAGACCTTTCTTGCCCTTGATCCCTGCTCTGTAAAGCCCTCTTCTCCTTCTCACACTTGGTAAGTCAAAAATTCATAAATTGAAACTCAAATTTCATCATTCAGTTCTTAATTTGACATTTTTTTTCAAAATTGAAAGTCCAACTTCCGAGTATTTTCGAAATTTCTCACCCAAGCCTTGAAGTTTGAAAACAGGGGAATGGGTGTAAGTTAGAGAATGAAATAGACAGAAGAAAAAACAATGATAGGAACGGTGGCTGTATTGATGTGCATGTATGAGGGAAAGAAAATAGCTTTTGTGAAGAAATTGTGAGAAAGAAAGAAAGGGTAAGAAACCCACCTGTACCACAAAGCACAATTTCTTTCGAATCTTTAACCGTGTCGGATCTCTGAGGCCGAGCATGAGGCGGAGGTTAAGAGTGCGGCGAGCCCCGCCCCTTCGGATCACAAGCGCAAGCATGAGGATTTGGAGCCGGATGCTCCCGAGCCACCGGAACTAACTGCCGATTCGAACGGCAACTCAGAGTCGGACTCGGTCAAGAAAGCTGAGGAGGAAGACGATTCTCCGTCAACGCAGATCTGATGGAAGATTTGGGTTATTTTTGTTTTGTTTTTGTTTTAATTGAGAATAAAATATGATTTGCCAAATTTACCCCTATTTTAATATTTTAATTTAATAAAATAGTAAAGAAATTATATTTTTAAGCCACATCAGCTGCACCCATTTCAAAGGCCTATTCATCAATTTCTGAAATGGTAGGGCCAATTAAATAAAAGTACAAAAAATTAATAGTTGAATTATCTAATTAACAAAATTAAAAAGTGTATCATCGAAGTGGAATACGGTTAATAATTTAGAGTACTAAATTATATTTAAGCCTAAGCCTATATTGAGCCCCATTCTAGAAAACAACAAGCATTAATTAATTAATTAATACATGGCCGGTGGGGTGGTGTCAGGCTGTCAGCCAAGGCCAAAAGCTTGTACGTTAGTAGTTATGCCTTCCTCATGAATTTTGTTGGCTGATGTACTCCTCTTTCTTCAGTGCGACTGTTGTGCATGGTCTTCCCACTACTGGTAATTAAAAGGTTCGTTGCTCATGTTTCCGTGTGCCTGGTTATTTCCCCTACTCCTTAAAAGAGATTCCTTTTAAATGTAGTAACAAATGCATTCTGAATTCTTTCTTCAATTCTGGACAATTAATTAATATTTCTCCACAAGTTCATTTCTCTTCTATCATATAAAAATTAAAAGATAACAGCATAACACAAATACGAAGATCGAGCAGGGGAAAAAGTCCATCTGATGCTTCCAAAAATGGAAAGGAAGAGTTTAGGAAGATATATCTAAGAAGTGGCACTGGTGTGTAGAGCTACCAGGGAGGCATATATACCACCCTCAATATTGATCAAATCTTGGTGCTTCCCTTTCTCTGCAATGACTCCATTTTTAACCACTGCAATCAAATCAGCACCCTTAATTGTGGACAGCCTATGAGCCACTACCACAGTGGTTCTGTCCACCATAACTTTATCCAGTGCATCCTGAACCACTTTCTCAGACTCAGCATCCAGGGCGCTGGTGGCCTCGTCTAGTAGTAATATCTTCGGATCCTTCACTACAGCTCTTGCAATCGCCACCCGTTGCTTCTGCCCCCCAGACAATTGGACTCCTCTCTCACCTACTGCTGTATTATATCCCTGCAGTTGAGGAGCATTAATTAACTATTAAGCCTATTGTTACAAGTTAACTGACCACCTTATCAGCAAAAACCAAGTTGCAGAAGTAGTGTTTAGAACCTGTTGTAAGCCACTGATAAACTTGTGAGCATTTGCCAACTCAGCTGCAGCTAAAATTTCAGTCTCAGTGGCATTTCCTTCCTTTCCATATGCAATGTTGGCTCGGATTGAGTCGTTAAACAAGACGGGCTCCTGGCTCACTAGACCCATCTGCTGCCTTAACCATTTTAACTTCAATTTTTTTATTTCGACTCCGTCTATCATGATATGACCCGAGTCAGGGTCATAAAATCTTTGCAACAAAGAGATCACTGTGGATTTCCCGCTCCCACTCTCTCCAACTAGAGCAACAGTCTGATTCATGTAGTACAATTAATAGAAGTCAGAGTTTGCGATGCATTTCTAAAATTAATTTCTGACTTTTAGGACGATCCAAAACATTGTGCAAGGTTTCCATGCATGATGCATCATCATATTAAATGGAACAATGCATAGTGATAATCATTTTGAGAGCATGTTGATTGGTGGGAATGCACCAAACATGACTTACGACAGAGTTACATTTTTATACAAAGAGTGGAAGACAAAGAAATGATGTGGGACAGACCATATACATTCCCAACAAAAAAAGTATTGTACCTTACCACAGGGAATGACTAAGCAGAGATCTCTGAAAACTTGAACATCGGGTCTTGTGGGATACTTAAAACTTACGTGCCGAAACTCAATATCTCCCATCATATTTTCAACTGTGGTTCCGGAGTCGTCATCAGCAGATTCTATTTTTGACTTCTGGTCTAGAAGTTCAAATATTGAAGCGGCAGCACTCTTGGTTTTGCCAGTATCAGGAGCAAGGGCGCCTGATTGAGAAATTCCAGCGGCTGTCATAGTTAGACCGAAGAAAACCTGCAAAAAATCAGGATAAGAGAATAAGATAGCATAATGAATATAAAAAGAAAAAGAAATATTTCATGGATCAGATGAAAACTATTAAACTACAACCAAAAACAGATAGAAATTTAATAAAAAAAGAGTGACAGAATTGAATACATATGATTATTGAAAGCCTAGCTACCTGAAAAACTTCAGGGACTGTTGTCTTGCCAACCTCAACAAGTCGAGCTCCAGCATAAAAACAGGTAGCGTAGACTGAAAATAGGAAGAACATGGACAGCCCAAAACCTGTTCCGCTAATAAACCCTTGTCTTATTCCAGCTCTCAGAGGGCCTTCAGATTTCTTTTTGTATAGTTGCATTATCTTCTCTTCAGCACAAAAAGAAGCAACTGTTCTAATACTCCCAACTGCATCGCTGGCGATTTGACTTGCATCCTCGTACAATTTCTGTAAGCATTTCCATATTAATGAAATTAATTAGTAACATCAGACTCAAGTTAGGAAATGATGGTACCTTAAAGCTCCATGTGGATCCAGAAAACTCAAAATATATTCAAATTTTGCGAAACCTCTTTCCAGATAAGAAAGCCATTAATTCATGCATCTACTTTAATTTGTAATTTACCAATTTTGTTTTCCTCCATCAACCAAAGTTTGAAGCTAACCTTTGCATTATCAGTAACTCCACTTGTGAAATTTATTTGAAAATACCCACTCAGTCCTACTAGAGGTAGCATGATAAGAATTACAAGAGCCAATTGCCAACTTGCTTCGAAACCAATAACTAAACCAGCAATAGCAGTTGTGGTGTTCTGAACCAGCAAACCTAATGTGTCCCCAACCAGGCCTCGGACGGATGCTGCATCAGCAGAAAGCCTAGCACCTATTGCACCACTCGAGTTCTCTGTTTTGTCAAACCAACTTATCTCCATATGAACCACTTTCTCAAAGCACATTAATCGGATTCTTCTGATCAACTTGCAGCCTGCCACACCAAAAAAGTACATTCTTAATGGCATTGCCAGAAAACTCCCCACGCCGAGAACAACAAACATTAATGCCCAGAACTCTGAATCCTTTTGAAGCTTATGATCTGACTCATAGAAAGTTTTGATACTTCTCGAGAGAAGTAATCCAAAAATTGGGTATATTAAACCATTTGCCACTGCAGCCATCAAACCTAATAGTAGCACTGGAATTTCTGGCTTGTTCAAATTGGCCAAGCGGCTAAGTGAGACTTTTTCTACTACTTTTGAGTGTGCTTCTGCAACAGCTTTCTCCAGGACACTGGTTGCAGGGGGTACGCCGAATGAAGCTGAAAATGAGCGACGGCTACTGTTTCCAGTTGCTGGTGATCCCCGACTTATGGATCGCAAGATGGATTTAACAGAGTCCAGATAGACGTCTGGTCTGTCCTGATCAGTCACGACCTCGTTGCTAATTTCCTGCAGCCTTACAAGCTGGCAGTATGTTCCTTCAGGATCTTGTAGCAGCTCAGATGCAGAACCTGATTAGATGAAAGGCATATGAGTTCAGAAGCATTCATTTTAGGAAATATGAAACAACTCTAGTGATGGCATAATAAACTATTAACTCAACTGATACTTGTGAATATACAAGGATCCAGCAAAATCTAGGAAATGAAGGTAATATTTTCAAAACACTAAACCTTTTTCAACAATCTGTCCTCCATAAATAACGGCAATAATATCAGCACCCTTTACTGTACTCAGGCGATGGGCTACTATGACAGTGGTTCTGTTGACCATGACCCTATCCAATGCCTCTTGCACAATCCTCTCAGATTCTACATCAAGAGCACTTGTAGCTTCGTCCAAAAGTAGAATTCTGGGGTCTTTCACAATTGCTCTAGCTATTGCAATTCTTTGCTTTTGCCCCCCAGACAACTGAGTTCCATGCACACCAACCATCGTATCTAGTCCCTGAATATGTATGTACACTAATGAGGAGCTGGAGAGGTCAAAGTAGTTAACTTAATTTAATCGGAAAACCTACACGAAGAGGAAGAAATAATACTACTTTTTTTAAAAAGCTAACACGACTTGAAGCCATATTGCTATTCAATTCCCTACTTTTTAGCTAGCATGAACTGAAAGATAGAATCTTTTGTGATAAATATCATTATAAAAAACTGACAGAAATATCCACTACGATTTTCAGTCCATGGCAAAACCTTCCGGTATAAAAAGGGACTAGTTGTATACACCGATTCATTTATAGGGAGTTTTGTTAGATATTATTAACATTGAAGTTAAAACAGAAATGTTTAAATCATTTCAAGATCCAACCTGAGGAAGTTTATCTATAAACTTAGCAGCGTTGGAAATCTCAGCAGCAGCTTTAATTTCTCCAAGGGTTACGCCATCCTTTCCGTACGCAATATTGTCTTTAATGCTTGAAGCAAACAGTACAGGTTCCTGGCTAACAAGACCAATTTTACCTCTGATCCAACTGAGCTGAAACTCTTTGAGATTTGTATTGTCTATAAGAACTTCACCTGCTTGTGGATCATAAAACCTCTCTAGCAGATTGATCACCGTTGATTTCCCACTTCCACTGTGTCCTACCAAAGCTGTGGTTGTTCCACTCGCTATTGAGAGAGAGAATCCATTAAATATTCTCTCATCTGGTCTTGATGGATAACTAAAGTAAACATCTCTTAATTCAATGTCACCATAAATGTCATCCAACTTCTGTCCCTTGGTATCATACGAATCTATTTCTGGTTTTCTGCAGATGACCTGAAACAATTTAAAAGCTGCAACTTGTCCAGCAGTAAATGCAGTCAAGCATGGAGATGTCTGTCCTAATGAACTAGGGAAGTATTTTGTAATGTTTCCCAAGACATGGCAAAAAAAAAAATTTATATCCATTAGAAACATCATATATGCATGTTAATGAAAATTTGAATCATTGAGAGTAGATAATTAATAACTCACAGAGAGCCAGTCAACACGGCCATGATTACATTTATGACCTCTCCTCCAGTATAATCTTTGTCTAAAATCATTCTCCCTCCAAACCACACAGCCAAAGCATAACTACTGTATAAAACCAACATAAATATGCCCGAACCCAACCCAGCAGCCAAGCCCTCTTGCACACCAGATATATAAGCTTTGTCAAGAGACTTATCAAATTTAGCAATAGCTTCCCTCTCCCCGGTAAATGATGCAACCTGAATCCGGAAGCCGTTGTTCATGAGCACATGCATTCAAAAATTAGTGAAAGACTCGAGAGTAGAGACCTATCTCCATCCCACTTGTACTTACTGTTCTAATTGAGCCAATAGTCTGTTCCACTATGATTGCTGCTTCTGAATAAGATTCTTGTCCGCGGGACATTAGTTTTGTCACAAAAATAGTCATGACACCAGCAGCAATGACGATAGGAGGTAGTGAAGACATTAAGACGAGGGCAAGAACCCAGGCCTTACTAAAGGCTATCACAAAGCCTCCCAAGAATGTAGCTACCAACTGTATGAATTTCCCAACCTGCAGTTTTTTGTCAATGATACAACTATCATTTTTTAATTTGAAATCATCGGCACTAATTTAGCAAATTTCTTATATATCGGATCTGTTTTGACATAGTTGAGGTACCTTTTGGCCCATGGCAAGTTGAATAATAACAGTATCAGCTGACATCCTCTCAACAACTTCTCCGGTGTTAATTTCTTTATCAAAAAATTCAATATCTTGCCTCAATATAGCCTTCAAGTATAAAGTTCTAACTCGTGCGGCCTGTCTCTCCCCTGTGACCATCCAGCAAACCACCTCTGTTGAGATGCGAACATGGATTTCTCAGTCTTTATATACTTCAAATGGTATGTGAATGAGCAAGTAGCTAGCCTAAAATACTTACGGGAAAATGCTGCAACACCTGACCCCAGAGCCAAGTACACGTACTTGAGGGATACCTGAAGACAAACTCATTTATTAGCTAGCTAGGTAACTAATCCACTTCTTCGTTCTCCCTTCCTTAAAACTTGGATAGACGAGAAGAAGAGTAATGCATCGCCAAATTTAAAGAAATTATTGAAAAAAGCATTGCATTAAAGCGAAAAGAATTAAAACTAATAGTAATTATAAGGAATCTCTTGTAATTATTCAGCAGATACTGTAAAACCGATTTGGGGGGAAAATTTCAGTCAAAAGAAACCAATCGTAGCAAATTAGGAAACTCAGTTTTCATCGAGTCTAACTTCATGAAGAGAAATGAGCATAAGTCTTAAGTTGCATGATACCTTGGAAACCACATGAACTACTTGTGTGGTATCCACAGTCTCTCCAAACGTATCAACCAACTCCCCAAAAATAAAAGTCATGAGGGGCAAGGAGATCCCATTTCCTATAGCAGTAATTGTGCCGACAAACATCAATGCATAGTCGATGCAATCAGCAAATAAGAACAGCTTGTAAAATGGAACTGTATTGGCAACGTCCTTCTTTTTGCTCTTATCAGAATCTTGCAGGTCATAAGACCTTTCTGGTGATTTCAGTGTCTGTGCCACTGGTAAGTGGGTCGTTGATGTCGTGGCCGTGGCCTCTTCTGAGTTTATAACCAGACCAATTTCCTTGGGCATATTTGGCTCGCTGATGTTGTGGTCTTTTCAGGTTTAATTAGTCTCCTGTGCTCAGAGATTACTTATATAATTGGTTTCAAAATGTAACCGTGTCAATTATGCTACAAGAAAAATGAATACATAGTGTAGGTGCCAAAATGATAATGGTACAAGTTAAGGTGAAGAAGAAATTGAAATTTGACGTATACATACTTACTAAAGAAATAGAATTCACCAGTACTGATTGTTAGTGTCTTAGAGTGATAGTAGCAGGCAGGCAGGAAGGCTCTTAACTGTAATTATGTTTGTTCTTGCCTTTGGACTCTATTCTAATTAAGTTACTGGTTGGTTATCTTCAGCAAGATTGAAGTGTACGTAGTTAGTTGACTTGAGGAGTCTCTTCAACCAAGGAAGTCTATTCACTTAAATAGCCATCAAGTTGTTTCAAATAGACGACTGGGCCATTTGGCAGTTGTTCAACTTCACCAGTAGCCAATACACACTGCACTATATATGATGGATAAAAGAGATAGACAAAACTTAGTTAATATTAGAGAAAGAACACATGGATTGGTAAGCTGATACAACAACACTGAACTCAGTTAAAACTCAATTGAGGCAACTCCATGCATATCCACCACTCGCTCATTTAATATATATATATATATATATATATATATATACAGAACCGATCAGGTGAGGACTCCCTTATTTTGTTAAAATGCGGACCTTTTTTTTTTTTGTTTTTTTTTAAAACAACTAAAAAAAAATATTTAATATTTTATGGAACTGATATTTTTTCATAATATAATGTTTTGGGCGTGATTTGAATACCTATACCAAAAAATGGTGGTACAAATGCGAGCAGTATGCATGCACTATTTTTGTTATACGTATCCAAATCACATCCAAAACTTCTTGTATTATGAAAAATTTCGATTCATAAATATTAAACTTTTTTTTAGTTATTTTAAAAAAAAAAATCAAAAAAAACCAAAAAAAAAAAAATCCGCATTTTAACAAATTAAGGGAGTCCTTACCTGATCCTGACCCTATATATATATATATAGAGAGAAGAAGGATCAAGTGCATACCTCTTATCTTACTCACCCGTGCTTACTCTCTTAAGCGACGGACCCGGCGACGGTTTCGGTCATACAACCATCGTCTATACTTTTAGCAACGGACAACATATAGCGTCGCTAAAAGTATAGACAACGGTTGTATAACCGAACCGTCGTCGGATCCGTCGCTAAAAGAAAGTGAGTAAGATAAGGAATATGACTTTGATCCGGAACCAAATATATATATATATATATATATATATATATATATATATATATATATATATATATATATTCCTCCACAAACACTAAATCACAAGTAACATAGTAAACTATTTGTTTGATTCACTAGACGATCGAGACGGAATGATGGTGAGATGAGAAACCCTCTCTCTACATGCAAGACTCCAGCAATTATAAAGCACAATACCCATTCCCCATCATGATAATCACGGATATGATCAATCTTATTTTAACAAGTCTTTAATAAGTAGTTTATATATAATGTCTACCTCTACTAATGTCAATCATAAATAAATAATATTAAGTGTTTTAGCATCCATGATAAATTTATTCTTCAACACACTACAGCAGAACAGAACAAAATTAAAAGATGAGTGATAACTTCGATCGATCAATGTTTTGCAAGGGAAATGATGTGCAAACAGCAAGCAAGCATGCATGGTGAAGAGAAAAACTAAATATGTTATCTGATTAGGATCTTAAAGCTCATTTTTTTATTCAATTCACCCTGAAGCTCACTTTCACTTTAGCGATGGATCCGACGACGATTCGGTCATACAACCGTAATCTATACTTTTATTGACGGACAACATATAGCGTCGTTAAAAGTATAGACGACAATTGTATGACCGAACCGTCGCCGGGTCCGTCGCTAAAGTGGGATGAGCTCGGGTGAGTTGAATAAGGGATGAGTTTAAGATCTGGACTAATATGATATATATATATATATATATATTATTTTGCAATGAATACATAATATATATTATTTTTTATTACGATATCCGATTTAATAATAAAGTAGTAATTGTGTTTTTTGAAGGCACCAACATAATCTCATTTATAACTCTCGCAAATGGGTTGGGTTGGATTGGGCAAATTATTATTTTTAATGACCGAGAAAAATTGCACTTAATTCTCACAAGTTATTGGAATGTATCAAACCCAACCCCTTAATTTCCTATAACCTTGTTTTTTTGTTTGCTTAAAAAGAATATAATCATATTTATATCATAAGCTCTTACAATTATAAATAGAAAAAACAAAAAAGTCTAACACTATAATAAACTCAACTCAATAATAATTTAAAAAAAATAATTGAGTGTATTGACAATGACTCAAAAATAATTAAATATAAATATTTTGATAAATAATAATGAAAAACACATTCCAACAAAACAAAAAAGTTGAGCACCTACCCACCTCTTCATATGCGATCTACCCACTTTTATCACATGTAAATTATAGAGGATAAAATAAGAATTTTATAATTTTGCAAGCCTAAATTTAAAGATAAAAAATATAAAATAAAGACAAAAATATAAATCATTTTAAAAATTAAAAAAATAATAATAAGTGTGTATTATGTGACATCATGCCTTAAATAAATATAATACAAAACTACTCAATTTACATAATATCATATTTTTATGTTGGGGTAAGAAATAGGCGTCAATTTAAAATATGAAAATTGTTTCCAACTTAGAATACAAAAAAATTTAACTTCAAACAAAAATTAATATAATCTCCATTTACAAAAGAAAAATAATATTATTACCATATAAATCACAAATGTATAATAATGTGTGCTAGTATTCGTGAAATGGGTTAAAATGTGTTAGTTAATTAAATCATAGGCAGGTCAAAGTTTTTTTTTTGTTTTTTTTTTCAGTAGGTGCAAGATTGTGTATCAAAACATCAATTTTTATAGATTCCATTGTATTTTTGATAGACGTTTGCTATTCTGCCATATGCTTAAATACAAGATTTATTATAAACAATCAAAAATTAAATTTATTATCTCATTATCACTTCTTAAATGTCATTATTAAACTAATAAAATATTATTATAATTTAAATAGAATATATTAACATCTTAATTGCATAATTGTCCTGTCTCGATTCTACTTAATTTTACAAAATTCAACTATATGCAATTAATCATACTACTATTCTCCCTCAACCATGTTTTTATATTCGAATTAAATTTTCATCCCTATTTTAATTAGACAATAAGCAACGGTGTAAACGAAACGAATATTGGATTGAACATGAGATAAAATAAGATTTGATCGATTTAATTACTAAATCGAGCATGCTCTTAAATTGAATATGAAGAGTTTGAATTTTTTGAATGAATATGATCTAGTATTAATAATAAATTATAATTTGAAGAGGTTCGATTAATTTATCAAATTTTAATTTTATTCATATTTAAATTATTTATATTTCGAGTCGAGAATGTGGTCCGAAATGTTGCTTATTTTATTAAGGACATACATATGTTAATTAATATAAATGTACGATTAATAAAGTAATAAAATCTAAAACAAAAAATAATATAAAATATATTTATTGAAACTTGAGACCCAATGGTATCCCGCGAACCCATAAAAATCTCCGGTTTGGTTTTGGTAGAGAGAGACTAGTCGAGAAAAGTAGCTAAAACTCTACCCGGAAGGAAAAGACGAAACAGTAAAGTAGAAATCCGCCATTAAAAAGCTTGAAGAATCCAGATAGCCACTCAATTTGAGATTATTATACTTTTTCTACTGCATTTGTGGCGTGGGTTTTGGTTGCTTTCTTCATTTTCAATTTTCCACTTCTTAGAGACACTGCTACATCTATAAAATAATGATGGGCGCAATCTCAAGCTATGTGAAAACCCCCCTACTTCTACCCAGTTCCCCCATCATTTCTCAAAAGAAAAATACGCAAGTGATGCTGCTGATGATGATGTTTGCTCTTGCCTCCAACAAACTCATGATTGGTCGATTCACCAATTCTGTTCCCGCCGCAGGAGGAGGAAGAGAAGGAGCAGAGCTCTTCTCCGTCACTTCCTCCACCAAGTCGGATGTTGATTATCTCGGTCGAAGCACCAGAGGCTACTTAAACGGTCTTTTTTCTATTACTTGGCACATAGTTAAAGACTCTGAGTACAGTTGGAAATTATAACTTCTTCACATTCAAAGTTCAAACACAATGGTAATTAATATAATCAAACTAGCCACTGATGCATTGCGTTTTGGAATTAGGAATACCAAAATATAAAACAAAAATAGACAATATGGTCGAATACATAAATTCTATGCAATGGGCGTGGACTTGAAAGTTGGACATGAGTGTATAATTGGTGACTAAAATCGGCACAAAGGAAGTATATAAATATGTAATATCCATAAAACGTTAACAGCATTCTCCGATGCAAGGTCTAAAGTCTTAGATTTAGAAAATGGATTTATTGCATATCAAAGTACAACCAAATGCTCGGAGACTAATTTTAGCTATTTTGTATTGTTTGGCATTACAGATTTCCGGGAGTCACTAACTTTGTTTTGTAGTTTGTTCCGTCTTTTGATATATTTGAATCCTCATTGGCATCTATGGATAGCTCCAAAGTCATTCCCATGCTGTACTGCTTATTTTATTACTTGCTCTTTTGCTGCTTTCTGTCTTTCAAATTTAGCCTTGCATTTTCTGTAATCACGAACACGAAAGTTCCTTAACTCATGCAGGTGCAGGAATCAATGGTGAGGCAACTTTACAAGGCCCAATTGAGGAGGTTGCGAGGATTGAAGCCGAAGAGGCAACTTGGGAATACCGGTGCTGTTAACTATAACTCTATTGTTTCTTATAAACATTCATTTTTGAATAACTCAGCATTTGAGGATTGTTCTCTGAATTGCAAAGGCTTTAGCTGTAGCTTCTCATGCTTTAAAAGATGAGCCACTTATTTATGATCTTTCAAGTTTCAAGCTCTCTTTCATATATGTCGTATCCTTAACCACTCAACGTACAAACATAGACTTGTAAAAGAAATACTTAATAGACACATCTTTTCAACTGCTTGGTTTTGTGCCAAATAATATGGTAAATATCAAAGTTCTGGTTCATAAATTGCTTTTATGTGAAAGTTTAGCTTTCAACCTCTTATTTCCGACTCTCTTAGATACTTGCAATTCCATTTCTGTCACTTTCCTTTTATATCCTGCAAAATTAACATCAACAGGTTTAACAATTTTGTTTGATAACAGAGTTTTTATCATATACCTAGGTATAACTAAAATGCTTCAAGTGATTTCAAGCATCTTTTACTTCTAGTTATATCTATCAATTTTTGTACCTGAACCTTATGGTGTATAAACAGTCTATGTACTCTTCTTGCATGCCAACCTACTAAATATATTTTTTTCTCATCTTATGTCATAATCAATGATGTGCAGGATCCGTTCTCTTCAAGACATTCTCCCCGTGGCATATTTTGTTGCCGCACATTGAATTTTCGATCAATTAGTTGCATTGGATATGACATGAACTAGTATAATGTGAAGGTAATCAAATTTCTATTCAAATCCTTTATTTCTGATTTCAATATATATGCTTCTCCTGTTTCATATGTGCCTCCAAGATACATGCAATGAAATATGCCGTACAACTTATTTTGGTATTGTACTTTGCAGTTAGCACTTTATTGTTTTGGCATTGTTTGTTTTTTATGTTATGCATTTGAATGTTATTTCCATGTACTTTTATTTATATTTGTTTAACAGGCTACATCTTTTTCTTACTAATGATATACATTCTTTTGTTACTCCCTGGACCAGTGGAATGATTTGACTTAAGTTATAATGCTGCAGGCCTGGGAAGGACGGGCTTATGATTATTGCATGGATAATCTAAGAAGTATGGGTTTTCCTGTTGATGGACTTGCATTTGATCCGGACTTGGTGAGTCTTATTATCTGTGTACACCACGTGTTTATACGTTCATATATTGTAGTTTGACATATTCTTACATCAATATAGCATCTTGCTTCATCATTCTGCTAGGTAATTAGAGGTCTTGTTATAGACAAAAAGAGAGGCAACTTGGTTAAAGCGGATTGATTGGGATATGTGAAAAGGGCTATGCATGGCAGCAGAATGCTTTCTACTCAAGTTGTGAGGTGTGATTTTGAACTTTATCATCTTTCTTGGTTTGAGTAATGGGGAAACCGTGTTAAATACTGTATCATAAAACATCAGTGAAATTATGAAAATGCAAATTGGGTGGCTTTTTGTCAACGAGGAACTGCATATGTGATGTCCTTTATGGAGGCATCAATATACATTTACTGATTTACATAGGTGTAGTATTTAACGGTGAATCTCTCTTTGAATGGGCCTTAATTTCTGCTTTAACTACACCATACTGTACAGTTTAGTTATGAGTAGCTCAGATTTCCCAACATTTTGCAAGTTGATGTATCCTATGAAACAAAGTCGGGGTAATATTTCTATAGTGTGTGTTAACTTTTATGCATGGAAGTGAGATGTATGGGAGGGAGCTGGTAGATCTGCGGAAGGAGAATCGGTGGGAGTTCCTCAATACGCTATTCTCTGTCTCAGAAGCAGTGGCTTATATGCAGGTAGTTTGTCCCTTAGTCTAGGCCCCTATGTGAACATTTTTTTTAATCATTTTAACTTCAATAGATCAAGATCTTTTTACTGTTAGCAGTGGTTTATGCATCTGCAACTTAGTTTTTCTCATTACTCTGCGTCTTGTCCTATATACTTCCCCTCCTCCATCGTCCTTGTACCTTACATTGCAAATTAGTAATGGTGCCTTTGTGATCAGGTTTTTATGGTTGCATTTAATGATATCAATTTGTCTTTGCATTGTATTTATTGCTCATTCCCACTTGCACTATGATTTAACATTCAAGGTTAGTGGATTTACTTTGTTGAAAGCATCCTTCTGTTAAACTCTTGTTAGAATGATCATATTTGAGAGCATTTTTTCGTGATCCAGTTAGATTTAAAAATGTACATTATTGTATTTGTTAGTTTCTGAGCTTAGATTTGCATTCTTACGCAACAAGATTCATGCTCAGATGGTGGATAGATTGGATGATGGAGTAATTTCAGCAGATCTTGGACCATTTGATTACAAAGGGCTTTACAAGGCAATCTATGATGAGGAACTTAATTCTTATCATTTTTAGTTGCTTTTGAACTTGATGTTACTTATATTTGCTAAGCTGTGGCAATGTTTCAGGCTGTTAGCAAGGCCCTCTTCAGGGCACATGTAGAAGGCCAACTTAAGGTAAGTTTTTGCATAGATGCTTAATATATGATGTTTCCTTCCAAAAACATGAATTAACCAGTGGCTTCTATATAGAGCGAGATAATGTCCAGGCCTGAACTATTTGTAGAACCTGATCCAGAGCTACCTTTAGCAATTTTGGATCAAAAGGAGGTACTGCTACTAAATTCATAATCAGACTACAGTTAATGTCATAATGGCCCATAAGAATTTGCATTATAAAGATCCAAAGATAAGGTAGTCATTTCAGAATCTCCTGATTTGTTGCCTCAGGCTGGCAGGAAGCTCTTGTTTATTACGAACTCGGATTATCATTACACAAAAAAAATGATGCAGCACTCGTTTGATAGTTTTCTCCCTAATGATATGGGCTGGCGAGATCTGTTTGACATGGTTAGTAGACTTGAATAAGGGTGTAAACGAACTGAGTCGATCCGAGTATTGAGTTGTTCAGATTTGGTTCATAAAATTTATCGAGTATAAAATAAGATTTGATTGAGGCTCATTTAGCTACCTAGTCATTCCGAATCTAGGCCGAGCAGTTCATTCCGAATCTAGGCCGAGCAGTTTAGACTTTTTTAACGAATATGATCTGAGTATGAATAGAAAATTATAATTTGAAGAGGTTCGAGTAATTTATCGAACTTTAAAATACGCTTCATATTTGACTCATTTATATTTTGAAGTTTAAACTCGAATCGAACTTTTAGTCGATCGAAGATTTAATCGATTCTCGAACTGTTTGCTTTCATTTTACTGGCATTAGACTTGAACTATATATTCCTCTAAAACCTATCTTTTCTCATTTCGTTTCTTCTTCCTCTTCATTTTTTGGTCCTCTTTAAGGCACAAGAATCTCCTCGTGACATATTTTAAAACATATATTTTAGTGCAATGAGGTGAGGGAGGAAAGTAAGGAGATTCTTTCCCTGCTGGTTCCACATATTGAAGCCTCATCTTGTTCTCATTGTGTGACATGGCAGTCTGTATTCTCTTCAAGAAAAAGTTGAATGCCTTGAAGAGTTAAAGGTTCCAATGTATTGATCAACTGCGAAGAGGCATGTCCTTGCTTTTTTGAGTTTTTTTTTTGTTTGGAGAAGTTATATATGGTCTAGTTAGTGTATTTTTTGTACAAGTATTTCTAATATTGATTTGGCCCCCTTTCGATGCTTCTTAATAGTACTTGGCTAATCAATCCCAAGAAAGAGAAGTATTGAGGAATACAACTTATGTATTACACTTGCGAATTATTTTTCCAGGTTATTTTTTCTCTATCTTAATCATATACTACTCTCTTTCTCTCTCTTATAATTCTTATATTTTTTTCTATCTTCTAACAATATTTCTTTCATCTTTATCAATCTACAATTTAACTTTTTATTTATTTATACAAGGGTATTTTTGATAATATATAATAATTTTAATAAAATTTTTATAAGAGTTTTAACTTTCTTGATAGTTATGCAAAATTTCAAAACGTCAAATAATTAAAAATTAAAAAATATTTAAAATCTTATTTATTTAAATTAATTTAATTTAAATTTAAAATTTAAAATTTTTAAATTTATCTAAAAAAATTAAGTTCCTAATAATAATAATATCTTATTCGTATGAAGGTTTTGTTTTACTATGAAACATGAAATGGTAAGTAGCGGAGGCGACACTTGGGATGTGAGAAAGTGACACGTGTATATCTCCCCATGCATGTTGACCACGTTGCATGCCACTCGTCCGCTCCCCTCCCCTCTATCTTTCTTCGTAGTCCCTTTAAATTCCCCGCTCAACCCCTATCTTCAAAACCCCCTCCTCTCTTTAACACTCAAAATCTGTTGTTTTCCATTCATCATATTAGGAATTATAATTATAATTATAATTTCTTCGAGTCTTCAAGTTCAAGCAATTAATAATACCTTGTACTATAAAAGTTGTCCGTACGTGTATCGGGTAATATTATTTTTAGTATTAATTAATTACACGGTACGTACGTACGTACAATGGGTTTACGAAAATATTCTCCTTCTGGGATGATAGTTTTGACGGCGGCGGCGGTGCTGCTGCTGGTGGCGTTTGCCGTCGGTTGTAGTGGTGCCAGTGCCGGTGACGTGTGTGGTCAGGATAAGTCCGAAGAAGCAAAAGCAAAGTGTGAAAAAGCTGGAGAGAAAATAGAGGAGGCAGCAAAGGAAGCTAAAGAGTCGTCAGAGTCTTGGACGGAATGGGCCATGGAAAAAATCTCCGAAAACTTGGGCCTTAAGACTGATGATGTCAAGCAGGCTTCCGATGCCGCAGCCGACTCTGCAAAAAAGACCAAAGACAAAATCACTGATACTGCTTCTGGTTAGCATATATATATATATATATATATATATATATAGAGAGAGAGAGAGAGAGAGAGAGAGGGTACAGGGCTCCTTCCCGCTATTAAAATGCGCACTTTTTTTTTTGTTTTGTTTTTTTAAAACAACTAAAAAAAAGTTTAATATTTTATGAAACTGAAATTTTTATATAATATAGTGTTTTGGATATAATTTGGATACCTATAACAAAATAGGTATGCAGATTGTACATATATTTTTTGGTATAGGTATTTAAATTATGCACAAAATATTGTATTATGAAAAAAATTCAGTTTCATAAAATATTAAACTTTTTTTTTAGTAGTTTTAAAAAAAATAAAAAAATAAAAAAATTCCGTATTTTAAAAAAAAGTAAGGGAGCCTTAATTGATCTTAAATTAGACATGCATTAAATTTTACTTATTGAAAGTCAAAAATTCAAAATTTTTATGGAATTTATTTACTTCCTAGGTCCCTTAATATAGGTCCCTTAATATAGGTCGTTTTAGAGGGTTGTGTACAAGTATTAAGGTAATGATTGTATAACATTAACTATAATATTAATTTTGTCTATATTGCTCTTGTATGGGAAGAAAGATTTTGTTATTTATTGGACATAAAATAGTGAGAGAACCAAAGTTACATTTAATACTTGGCTTAATATTGAAAATTAAGCTTACTTAAAATTTTAAAACGACTTATATTAAGGAACAAAAATATTTTTTTAAAACGACTTATATTAATTTAAGGAACGGAGGGAGTAATTTTTACACAAATTATGACTATTTTAAACTAATTTCAGTTTTGGAAAAAGGGAGTATATAGCATCAAGTTTGACTATAGATACACATTAATAATCTGTATTTCAATTATATTCATGATGGTATTATTAACATTTCACTATTTTATTCGTTGTTTTGGGTCTGATATATATATACCTAAGTTTGGGTGGGGGCATATATTATATATATATTTTTTTCCTTTTTAGTTTTATGTCAAAACTTGAAACAAATTCATGTAAATCTTGTTTTAATTCCACAAATTGAACATTCTAATTTTGGAATGGATTATTTGTGTATGTTAATGAGCTATTACTTTACTTGGTATGCATATATAGAGATAGAGCTAGCTAGTACGCATATGAATAATTTGATTTTTTTCACTAAACAGGAGCAGGACAATACAGTGGTGATAAAGCTGGAGACATAAAAAATGCAGCTACAAACAAGGCAACAGAGGCAAAGGAAAAGGCATACGAGACGTCCGAGCAGACAAAGCAAAAGGCGGCCGAGAAAGCAAACCAATCTTACGAAACAACTGGACAAGAAAAGGAGAAAACATATCAGGCTGCAGAGGAAGCCAAAAAGAAGGCCTCTGATAAGGGAGAAGAAGCCATTCACATGACTGAAGAGGCCAAAAAGAAGGCGGCCGAGAAAGGAAACGAGGCCTATAATAAGGCCGTGGAGGCGAAGGAGAAGGCGTACCAAGCAGCGGAAGGGGCCAAGGAGAAAGCATACCAGGAGGCCGAAGAGGCAAAAAAGAAGGCGGTCGAGAAAGGAAACGAGGGATATAGTAAGAAGGCCAAGGAGAAGGCATATCAAGTGGCAGTAGAGGCCAAGGAGAAGGCGTACCAAGCTGTGGTAGAGGGCAAGGAGAGAGCGTACCAGGCGGCTGAGAACAAAGCCGCAGAAGCTAAGGAGAAGGTGGCGGGAGAAGCAGAGGAGAATTTGGAATGGGCAAAGGAAAAGGCTAAAGAGGGTTTTGAGGCAACTAAGAGTAAGGCTGGGGAGACTATTGAGTCTGCTAAAGAAACTATTTCCTCTAAAGTTGGAGCTGCTAAGCAGAAATCACAGCAAGGAACGCGTGATGAGGAACTTTGAGGTGTTTGTAAATGGTACTGATGCAATGTTGGTAACTTTTTTTTTTCTATTTAACGTGTTTGTTTTGATTATGTATGTGTGTGTGTTGTTAGAACTTAGAATTTGGTTTTTTGGTAATGGAACTGCTTAATGTCCATTAATTAAAGACATGCATGTAGTGGGTTGGTGAATATTTTCAACTTGCGAGACCAAATAAGATGTTGAGAGAGAGGGCGAAAGAAATTGTTTCAGAAGTGTGTTGTGTATCTCATCGATCATCTAAGGTAAGGTAGTAAGGTACCTTGGCTTGAAGTCGTGTGGGAATTAATTAATTAATATTTTCTTCACTTTTATCTTTAAATGAAAATCATCGAGTAGAGAACATTTTGAAATTCAAATATTATACACACAGCTGGAGGAGGAATTATAAATTTTTTACAACGGGTGTGTCAGTTACTCCGTATAAAATACCTACTCCATAAAAACATGCATCTTGTTTAGTGCTATATATTTAGTTCTTGTTGGTACCAGAAAGAAAAGAGTTAGATTCTGTGCAACTGCAATTTTGTTATATATTGGAGACGACAATAAAAGGCTAGTCACGAGGAGTATTTTTTTAACAAAATAATTATTATATCAAAGTGTAATTGAGTGAGTTCAATAATTTTAATTTTAACTAACAAAAGTCGTATACATTATTTTGTATCTCAATTATTTAGTCTTGTTTTGACTGTATCTCCTTTATTATAAATTAATTAATATTAGGAGAATATCAATCATGTTAACTGAGACATACATACATGTTTTATTGATTTAGCTACCAAGGGCCTATTGTAAAATACTAGTAGATGAATTAGGGGAGGGGGTCATTGTAGCAAATTGACAACGGGGGTTTTATTGGCATGTTCATGAATTTAATGCGGGTCATGGTTGATCGCTTCTTCCTTATTAAAAAATAAATAAATAATAATTATATTATTTATTTTTAAATTATGAAAATGATAGTACTACTTTGTTTATTTATTTTAAGAATAATTAATACTCCTCCCTCGTACTTTTAAAAGATTATCATTATATTTATACTATTATGATAGTATTAAATGGCATCATATCTTTAATAAAGTTTGCATGCATGGAAGATACTCCACTTATTTTTGATTGATATTTGTTAATTAATTTAAGTCTTTAATGTTACAAATTAAGAAACTAGTAAAAAAAAGTTCAAAGTTATTCTCATACATTTTTGTCGGCTAAAATGCAAAGTAGACCACTGAATTTTAAGAGTTTTTGGGTATTGAATCCTTTTCTTTTGGTCAACGCAAATTGAACCCCTTTTTATTAAAAAATTTAGACTTTGAACCCCAAACCCCACATATGCATTGACCTGCCTACGTTTATTATTATTAGTATTGTTGTTATTATTATTATTATTATTATTATTATTACTACTATTAAAAAAAATATTTATCGAAAATTATGTAATATTTTAGGTAATATATTTAATTAAAATATTTTTTTCGGTAAATATATCCTTAAGGTTTGCCATGGGAACTGTTTGGGATATGTTGTCGTTTAATTTGGGGATTTCATTGTTTAATTATAAATATTAATCTTTGCAAGATAATAACAATAAGGCCATTTAGCTCAGTTGGTCATTGCACCAATATTTCAAATTAGAGGTTCTATGTTCAAATCCGTGTGCCATTTCCACTTATAAAATAAAATAAAAAATATCCACGTCAGATATGGCACAATGTCACGTGTGCCACATAGGCAGGACAACGCACATGTGGCGTCTGGGGCTCAAAGTTCAAATTTTTTAACAGAAAGGGGCTCAATTTGCGTTGACTCAATACCCAAAAACCCCTAAAATTTAATGGTCTACTTTGTATTTTACCCCATTTTTGTCAGTTTCTTTATCTCTATCCCTATACTGCAGTGCTATCGGGTCATTCTGTAAGATAAGGATTCAATTTTTTCACTATCTACCCAACATGTTCCTAATATTGATTCCTTAAATATTAAAATTTAAAAGTTAAAATTTGAAAGTTTCAACAGTCAAATTATGTTTTGAACGTTGTAACTATTTTTTATTTAAAAATAATTGTTGTTTGAATTTAAAATTTGCAATTATTTGAATTTAAAAATAGATATTGCTAGAAATCAAAATGTGCAACGATCATTATGTGTTTATGAGAACTAAAACAATATTATTTTAATTATAAAATAATAAAATTTATAATTAGTAGTAATATTTTTTTTACAAAAAATGATCAAAATTAAAATTTGAATGATTTTTAATTATTTTTTTATAGTTCTCTTTCTTCTCTAAATCCTCTGTTTAAAAAATAAAAATGAGTGAATTTGATAGGCATACCCAAATCAGCAATTAAGTGAGATAAGATCTTTTAACCAACATAAAATCACAATAAATAGGGTGTGAAATGTCATTTTATATAAATAGGGAATGCTCTTTTGATTTCCTCACTCTGAGAATTCAAATCATATATAGAAATTAAAATAGAGAATTATATAAGGATAAAAAATCTGTTAAATACTAATTTATTGATATATTTTTTAAATATTAAGATAAAAAGTCTATTAAAAAAATTATTGTAAATGCTCTAACCAACTGCTACTCCTATATAGATAGAAATCTCCTGCATCTATCTATGTATTAGCGACGTGATTCTACTTCCTTTGCTTACTATATATGCATGTCCGGATACATGTGGGTACAACCCTACCTACCTACCTACCTACTCTCTTGAATATTGATTGTCCCCAAATAACCAAATTAAAAAAATGCATCTTTTCAAAAATAACATTATTTTCAAATGTGTTTTTAATATTTTTATATTATTTTTTCAGAGTAATAAATGTTGCTAGGACAATTGCAATAATTATGGTAGTAGTAGTAGTAGTGGAGTACTTATCATTTTTTGCTTTGAAAAAATTAACAGTATTTAATACTAATATAAAAAGTACTAGCACTACTTTATAACATAATCAATTAATACAAAAGATATACTCCCTCTTTTTTTACTATAAATCATTTTAGAGAAATATTTTTATTCTTAAATATAAATCGTTTAGAAATTTTAAATAAGTATTAATTGCTTAATTTCTAATATTATTCCAAGTAATAAATATAACTTTGGTTCTCTCACTATTTTTTGCCCTATAAATAACACTTTCTTTTTCCAATACAAGGGTAATATAGACAATTGATAGTATATTTAATGCTTTACAATCATTTTCTTAATACTTGTTCACAACTCTAAAACGACCTATATTAAGGAACGGAGTGAGTATATGGATCCGGTTAACATGAAGTTTATTTTTCGATAAGTTGGTCAATTGACCAATAGAATGCTTACACACATAGACTCGCCTGCGTGTCAGTATTTTATTGATCAATTGACCAACTTACCCAAGAATAAACTTCATGCTAACCACTTTCGATATATATATACTCAACAAATATAAAAAAAAATGATATTTTATAATATAGTCAATATTTAAAAAAAAATACACTCAATAAATATAATAATGAATATCATTTAAAATAACCAAATTTAATTTAAGACCCTCCCCCCCCACGCTCCCTCGTCCCCCCTCCCCCCTCCTTTCCCTTCCCCTCGCCACCCCTTATGGAGTATATGTTATCATAAAGGGTATAGATCGATTATGGACCATGGATTGCAAATATAATCGATTTTATTATGAAAAGAAATGGTATATGTGGTTGAATGGACATGCATGGCCTCAGAATCACAAACAATAATTTATACATGTGGTATGTGTGGGAAACTTAATTGTGAAGAAAAAAAATGTAAATAGGCATACACATGCACGTTAAGCGCTTGTCTTTTTCACTAGCTTTCAAATACAGCCAGCCAGCCAGCCAGCCCGCCCTTAATTTATGACCTACACGTGTGTAAATTATGAATAATAAAATATGAATTTTGTAAAATTTATAGTAGTAAATTAAAAAATATAATATTAATTAGGATAAAATAATAATAATATATTTAAAGTTGTAGGGATAAAATTAAGAGTAAAAAAATATTGAAAACGATTAATTAGGATAATTAACTATTTGGGTAATGTCTCTTAAACTAGCTAAATCTGGTGTTTGGATTTAGTATTACCTAATAATAATAATAATCTCTAACTTCTGTTTTTTAATTTGATTTTCTTAAATGGAGGCGATGGAGCTCATGGCATGCATGCATGCATGTGCTTGTTGGTATAATGATTTATAGGTATTTTACCCACTTTTTAGCAACCTCGTGAATAACGAGAGCTCACGTGCCGAATCATCCGGTCAACAAATTAGATGGAGGGACTAGGGAGGGAGTCTGAGCTTTTGATCATTTAAAAAATAATAACAAGAAAATAAAGTTAGTAGAAAATAAGATTAATTAAGTTTAGGGCGTAAAGAAATATCTTAATCGTATCTTAATACTACAACTCTTTATTAAGTACTTCATCCGTTTCTTAATATAGGTCGTTTTAGAGTTGTGCACAAGTATTAAAAGAATGATTATAAAACATTAATTATACTATCAATTATCTATACTACCCTTGTATTGAAAAAAGAGTGTTATTTATTGGGCAAAAAATAGTGAGAGAACCAAAGTTATATTTATTACTTGGGATAATATTGAAAACTAAGCAATTAATACTTACTTAAAATTCCCAAACGACTTATATTTAGGAACAAAAATATTTATCTAAAACGACTTATATTAAAGAACGAAAGGAATACTTATTTATTTATTGAATTTTAAAAAAATGAATATTGTCATTCTCAATATTTGAAGCACACATGATTAATGAATATGAATAGGTACTAATTTGTGTTGATATATATATATATCTTTAGCGATAACTTTGCATTTGCTAAAAAGCGCACAGAATTTAAAAAATTAGATTAAAATTCAAAAAAATTACAATTTTATATAAAAAGACATATACCACCACAACAATTAATACATACTCAATCATCTATCTCGATGTGTTTAACTTGTCAACGTGTAAAGGCGGAGCATCTAGTACCTAAGGGTCCGTTGCAACCACTTGAGATTTCGAAATGGAAGTGGGAACACATTACCATGGATTTCGTTACTGGGTCTTCCTACGGTTTCTCAAGGCATCAATGCTATTTGGGTTATTGTTGATAGATTAACCAAGTCCGCTTCATTTCTTGCCGATACTAAGACTTATTCCTTGAACGTCTTCTTGCTATATATATGTAAATGAGATTGTGAGGTTCAGCATGGCACGCCAAGATCCATAGTTTCGGATCGTGACCCAAGATTCACTTCAAGATTTTGGGTTAGCTTTAAAAAGCTATGGGCACGGATTCACGATTGGGATTTAAGATACCATCCTCAAAGCGGACGAACAATCATAGAGACTATTCAAACTCTTGAAGATCTATTAAGACTCGTGTCCTAGACTTCAAGGGGTTAGGATAAGTATTTACCATTGGTGGAATTCTCCTACAACAACAAAAGAATAAAGCAAGTATAGGTGTGGCTCCATTTTGAAGCATTATATGGACGAAAGTGTCGCTCTCCAATATGTTGGGATGAGGTGGGTGAAGCAACATTGTTGGGACCCGAGGAGTTAAGACGTATGACTCACCGAGAAAAGATCCAAATGATTCGACAACGATATAAACCAAGACAAGATCGACAAAAGAGTTATCGCGGATCTTCATCGAAAGGACGTGGAATTTAGTATAGGGGATCATGTATTGTTGTTGCGAGTTGCTCCATGGAAGGGAGTTACAAGATTTGGGAAGAGAGGAAAGCTCAATCCATGATTTATTGGTCCATTTCAAATTCTTGACCGAGTAGAAAATATAGCCTATGACTTGCGTTACCTCTAAGTATGTCTCTTGTTTCATAATGTGTTTCACATATCATACTTATTTCAGAATATGTGAAAGACCCGAACCACGTTATTGAGTTAGAACCAGGACGAGATAGCCAAGACTTAACGTATGAGGAAGTACTGCCAAGATCTTGGATAGGAAGGAAGATGTCCTACGCACGAAGGTCATACCACAAGTTAAGTTTTTTTGTGGAGGAACCATGCTATAGAGGAAATGACACGGGAATTGAAAAGCGGAAATGAAAGCGAGGTATCCTCACCTTTTCAAACACTAGATATCGTATGTCAATTTCGAGGACGAAATTTCATAAGGAGGGAGGTTGTAAGACCCCAAATAATTAATAAATGAAATTTAATTTCCTCTAATTATTATTTTGAAATAGTAAGGGTTGATTTGATTAATGTGGATAGTTATGGGTAAAATACATAAGTATTTCAAAATAAGCAAATGGTTATAAAATATTCATTATTGTTGGGAATATTCGTTTGGTCGTGGAATATTAAATCTTTGTCGGGGAATATTAAATGCTGACGGCCATGACCATGTGTGGGCCCCATAACGGAAAGCGATTGGAGGAAAAAAACGACAAATATAAGTTGTTTAAAAATAACGACGTAGTTAGTTATTCTACAGTGTACTAATTGTTGGAATACCCGGTGGTTAAAATACGATGTACGCGTTGTTGCAGACAAGAAGATACACCAGTATTGCACCAATTATTGACTTTCTTACGTAAGAAGACACTACTCAATAATGGTTACTGATAATTCTTTATTCAAAGATTTTATTAATTTAATAATTGTTGCGTTGATATTTTATATTCTTTGTTGTTTCAATAATTATCATTACACAAAGATTTTTCATTATCGAAGCAATAATTCATATTATCTGAATAATATTATTAGATAACATTATTGGCAATGTCTAGAAAGTTTACATCTAAGGAGAGGTTTGGTCACCTAAATTGCGCTTGCAAAGAAGGAGAAATTCTTATTGGAAAGCCCCCTCTTTCTGAGGAACCTGATTTGGTTCTCAATATTGTGATTCTCGTAATATTATTTGTGAATAATTAATTATTGATTTATATAATGAGGAAAATATTGATTTTATGTGGATATAGATGGAGAAATTTTTTTAATGTGACAATTGTTGAAAATTAAAATTTTATCTTTTCTCGATAAAATAATTCATTTAAATATATTATTATATTTTTAATAATATAATAATGGTGATATTTTTACAATGAATGTGTGATATATGAGTATCTGAGGAGAAAGAGTATTTTGTTGCAATAAATGTTTAAAACATGTTAAACATGTTGGTGGACCCCATTTCTTGTTGAAATTTGATTATAACTTTATAAAATCGCTTGGTTTGTGGATTTCGGTCAATTTCTGTTTGGAATTTGGAAAAATTTTCTTCTGTAAAGTTGTAGAGAATTGAATTTCCTATAAAACTCGCGAGATTCGAATTTTCTGATAAAAGGGCTATTTATTATGAATTATTGAAGTTTCAAGCAAGAAATAATTGATTTTTGGAAGTTTAAAATATTTTAATATGAAAAACGTTTTTGGTGATTTGAGTGTGGGTCTTGCATGTGTTTTAATGGCTGAATTCAGTTGGTATGCGTAGGAAGTTGTAGAAATAATAATAATATTATTAAATTAAATTTTCTACTTTGTGTTTAAAGATTTTCCTATAAATAGGTGCTTAGGTTAGAATTGAAAATTACACGTAAATCAAGTTTACTCTCTCTATATTATCGAGCGTATTCTTGTGAGTATTTTGAGTATACTTTGAGTATTGCTATCTGATTGCAAGTTCAAGTCATAGTCGATATCCCAAGCGTTTCAACTGTAAGTATTGTCTTTTCGAGGTAAGGGATATTATTTTTTTTAAAATGATATTATTTATTCTAATATCATTATGCCGAAGTATTGATCTGAACTTTTTAATCAAATTTGGAACTTTTAGTGTCGGGGTTACTATTCACGTATACGGTACTATTCACGAATACGACACTATTCATCGAAAAATAAAATTTTTTCTTTTCATTCAAAATATCTATTCTGGATACTAGCTTTGATTGTATCCATGTTTTGATCATTCTTGAATTTTACACCACTATGATTATTTTTGAGGTATTTTTGGACGTGGATAAAACAAAGTACGAATCCTTAATCCTTAATCCTTGTCATTTTGATTCACTGGATTCGTTTTTTAAAAAATATTTTTCATCATCCTCAGTCTTAAATGATGATATTATGGAATATCTTTGGCCTGTAGTGCAAAAATGAATGATTTCTGATGAATATCTTTGGCCCGTAGTGCAAAGATGAGCAGTGTGTTTAGATGAATATGATTAATGATGAATATCTTTGGCCTGTAGTGCAAAGATGAATATTTGATTCCAGATATATATTGATTGATGTTACAGGGATAAAAGATAGACAACGAACTTTAAAATTCATACATAGAAGATAGTAGTTTGCATTCTCTACTTAACTCTTCTAATGAATTATTATTTCATTCTGCGAATATTGATTTAAAACTTGTTGTCTATTGTATTCTATTAGATTTTTTCCTGTTGAAGACTAACGATAATTTTGTTGTATATTATCTTAGTCATAATATTCTTTTATTGGGGCAGTTGAGCTCACTCTTTTCCTTTTTGTTCCATTTTTCTTCTCGTGAGGCGAGAATGTAGCGAATCTGAATTGGGGTATGGAATGATGGTTATAGAGAGAGTTGTTTAGTAGTCCTCACCATTTTTGTAAAATAATGTATCAATAAATGTGATGAGAATTTATTTGGGTATAGATATTGTCTAGAAGATAATATTTGTATTCAAACTCACAGTTTTACTATTGTAATAATAAAGTTGTAGTTGTTTCTGTACCGTGTATTGACAACTCGGAATGGGTGATGTATACCTATTTTGGGGACGTCACAACATCGACCTCGTCGGTACTAATTTCAAGAAATTTCGGCAGAGTTTTCTTTAAAAATAGATATCCAAAAAATTATAAACCTATCTATAAAACATACAATCATCAATACATATCAAACCACCAAAAAAACCATCATTCCATACCCAAAAATCATCATAACCATGTATAATTAGTTAACTTTACAAAAGACAGAACACAAAAAATACAAACGTGCAGAAAATACAGAAACAACATGTTGCATAAGACCCATTACTTTACAGCTTACACCAAGTATTCTTTACAGCTTACACCAAGTATCCTTCAATGTATACCTGAAACCTATTAATATTACCAGGAACAATTCTATGAATTTTCTTGCATATGATGGACTCACGAAAAATAGTACCTGCAAGGCAAGATTAAATAGCCTTCTGATTAGGAAGAAATACATTAATAAAATAATAGAAATATAACACTAAGAAAATTTAAACCATAATGAACCAAAGAACTGGTTCATCATTCATGTTTCTTCCTGATAGATTTTTCCTACATGGTATCGATGGTTGAAATGTATGTATGACACTTAACAGAGTTAAGTGGTGAATGCAACTGATAGCTGATCACCGTACTTAACATCATTAATGGACCTAAGATGCCCCAAATTCCCATTGCACTAACTATAAAGTCCTAAAAGTAGGAGCTAAGGAGGATGGCACAATCATAAGGATGTATCCAAATAAGAACACATGCACTGAATTTGCTCAATTAGCCAGTACACAAACCATTTAAGATATTTCTGATCGTGTCGTTTGGACTCCTCCACATGGACTTCAGCCCGAATTCCTTGATTTTTGTCTCATATGAAAAATCCCAAATAACAACCATGATAGTCCTAAAATATAATTGTGTGACACAAGATGAATGACCTGACAAATAAATTTCAATCTGCCATCCAACTCACAACCTCTAGTGAAAAAAATAAAAATATTTTAGACAACAATCTCCATTCAATAACTTCTCTTTTATTAGCTTCAAATATGACGACTTTTCACGCCATCTACCAGTACAAAATGCAGCCTTTGGCCTGTGTACTCTACTTACTATGCAGTACACACCTAATTGTAAGAGTTTCAAATGCCATTAAGATACCTCCCAATATCAGAACTACAACATTAAAACTAACTACATATTTGACTTTCCTGGAAAAGTAAAAGAAGAGATGCAATAATCATAAGTCAACAACTCGACACTAATACCAGTTGTTAAGAACAAAACAGAGCATATTAACCTTTGTAGGGAAAAAAAATCAACCGAATCAAAAAGCCTATAAACTATGTTTCCTTGTGATTATATTACAAGAGTGAGGAAGCCAATAAAGCATTTAAAGAATGAGGATAAAGAGTGAGGAGGCCAATAAAGCATGTAAAGAATTAGGATAACTAACCAGGAGTAATAGTAGCACACTTTACAGCAACATTGTACCTGCAGAACACAAAAGGTTAAAGCGATCATATATACAACCAGACTAAAGTATATTAGGGAAAAAAGTAACAATTTGCCTAGTTGCAAAGATAATATGATTATACACACGGAGAATGAGATGTGTGTGTGTGTGTGTTTACACGTATAAGCATTACCTTCACTTATCTTTTGTTCGCATTTGATTCATTTGTATTTTATAAAATAATCTTGGAATTGAAGAACACAATGACACTCGATATGGTGACTTGGTGTCATTTTAATAACAATGCCACTTATATTTTTATAGATAATACAATAACAACAACGAAAAATATCTTCTCCATACCAACTATGCTCTTATAGATTCATCTAATGACGCCATCACTACTTTCTGCCAGAACTAACTTATAATGAGGTGAGAGCATCATTCCCATCCATTCCTGTTATCCAAATGAGGCCACATGGCCTGTGATTACACAATCAATCTTTACAAAAAAAAATGCAGTAATGACCGAGTCTAAAGTGTGACGCCCCCAAAATAGGTCTACATCACCCATTCTGAGTTGTCAATACACGGTACAGAAACAACTACAACTTTATTATTACAATAGTAAAACTGTGAGTTTAAATACAGATATTGTCATCTAGACAATATCCACATACAAATAAATCCTCATCATAATTATTGATACATTATTTTACAACAATGGTGAGGACTACTAAACAACTCTCCCTAGAACTTTCATTCCATACCCCGACTCGTACTCGCTATATTCTCGCCTCCTGAGAAGAAAAATAGAACAAAAAGGAAAAGGGTGAGCTCGACTAGCCCAGTAAAGAATATTATGACTAAGATAATATACAACAAATTATCGTTAGTCTTCAACAGGGAAAAATATAATAGAATACAATAGACAACAAGTTTTAAATCAATATTCGCAGCGGAAATAATAATTCATTAGTAGAGTTAAGTAGAGAATGCAAACTACTATCTTCTATGTATGAATTTTAAAGTTCATCATCAATATTTTTATCCCCGTAACATCAATCAATATATATCCGAATCATATATTCATCCTTGCACTTTCATGTGCCAAGGACATTCACCGATGGGTCATATTCATCTAAACACTGCTCATCTTGCACTACTACGGCCAAAGATATTCATCGAAATCATTCATCTTTGCACTACTACTGGCCAAAGATATTCATCGAAATCATTCATCTTTGCACTACAAAGCCAAAGATATTCATCATAACTCATTCATCTTTTGACTACTGCATCAAAGATATTCAATAATATCATTATTTAAGATCTGCGGATGATGAAAAATATTTTTAAAGAAACGAATCCGGTGAAACAAAATGACAAGGATTAAGGATTAAGGATTCGTACTTTGTTTTATCCACGCCCAAAAATACCTCAAAAATAATCATAGTGGTGTAAAATTCAAGAATGATCAAAACATGGATACAATCAAAGTTTAGTATCCATAATAGATATTTTGGACAAAAAGAAGAAATTTTATTTTTTGGGTGAATAGTGCCGTATTCGTGAATAATGTGTCAGATACGTGAATAGTGCCGATACACGTGAATAAGTAACTCACACCAAAAGATAGAAATTTCACAAAAACATCTTCACGCTTCGTGAATAAGACTCATGAATAAGAATCGTGAATAAGAACTCATGAATAAGTAACCCGACATGAAAAAGTTCCAAATTTGATAAAAGTTCCAACCAATATTTCAGCATAATGATATTGAAGAAATAATATCATTTGAGAAGAAAATAACATCCCTTACCTCGAAAGATCAGTACTTCTAACTGGAATACTGGATATAGGCTATGACTTGAACTTGCACCGTATAACAATACTCAAAATACTCACAAGAATACGCTCGATAATATAGAGAGAGAAAACTTCAGTTTCTGGTGTGATTTTCAATTCTAACCTAAGCACCTATTTATAGGAAATTGCTTAGAACACCAAAGCAGAAAATTTAATATAATAATAATATATATATATATATAAATTCTTACGCCCACTCTTTGAATTCTGAAAATCTGAATTCAAACCACATGCTAGACCCACTAATAACAAAAAAAACGTTTTTCATATTTTAAATATTTTAAACTTCCAAAAATCAATTATTTCGGAGCTTCGGAACTTCAATAATTCACAATAAATAGCCCTTTTATCATAAAATTCGAATCTCACGAGTTTTTATAGGAAATTCAATTCTCTACAACTTTACAGAAGAAAGTTTTTCCAAATTCCAAACAGAAATTGACCGAAATCCACAAATGAGCGATTTTACAGTTATAATCAAAATTTCATCTAATAAATGGGGTCCACCGACATGTTTAACATGTTTTAAACATTTTTGGTAACAAAAATACTCCTCCTCCACATATACTCATATATCCCACATTCATCGTAAAAATATCATCGTTAATATATTATTAAAATAATATATTTAAATGAATTATTTTATCGAAAAAGATAAAATATTAATTTTCAACAATTGTCACTATAAAAATTTTCTCCATCTATATCCACATAAAATCAATATTTTCTTCATCATATGAATCAATAATTAATTATTCACAAATAATATTACAGAATCACAATATTGACAACTGTGCAGGTTCAGGAAGAGAGGGCTTTCCAATAAGAATTTCTCTCTCTTCTTGGCAGCAATTAGGTGACCAAACCTCTCCTTAGATGTAACTTTCTAGACATTGCCAATAATGTTATCTAATAATTTTATTCAGATAATATGAATTATTGGTTCGATAATGAAAAAAATCTTGTGTAATGACAATTATTCAAAAACAAAGAATATAAAATATCAACGCAAAGAATTATTGAATCAATAAAATAAAAATATTGAAGCAGTAATTACTGTAACCATTATTGAGTAGTGCCTTTCACGTAAGAATCAATAATTGGTGCAATACAGGCAATCTTCTTGTGCAATAACGCCAGACATCGTGTTTTAACCACCGGGTATTCCAACAGCGATGTAAACGATAACAACTACTACCAGTTATTTTTAAACAACTTATTTTTTGTCGTTTCTTCCTCCAATCGCTTTCCGTTATGGGGCCCACACATGGTCGCTACTGCGTCGCATTTAATATTCCCCGACAGCGATTGAATATTCCACGACCAAAACTAATATTCTCCGAATAATAATGAATATTATATCACCACTTGCTTATTTAAAATATTTAGCATTTTACCCATAACTAACCACATTAATCAAATCCACCCTTACTATTTCAAAATAATAAATAAAGGAAATTCCTTTTTTATTTAAAAAAATTTCGGGGTCTTACATAAAGGGTTTCATGCCCACAATCAATCTTTAAAAAAAAATGCAGTAATGATCGAGTCTTTGGCAATAATTTTAGTTGTAGGATTGTTGATTGACCATTAATGAGAAACTGTATACTCCCCTTTCACACAAAAAAAAATAGAAAAAATAGTCTCATTTACAATATGTGTGAATATCAAGGACATAATTTTGTTTACACGTATACTATTAAAAATAATAAATTGTTAAATTTAATAAATTAAGTGTGGTATAATAACAAAATTTATGTTTTCTCCTGTGTGTTGCTTAAATTTGGTTTTCAACAGTCTTGAGTTCACGCATCAACCGATTTTATATAAGAAAGTAGGGTCTGTGGAGAAAATATTCATGAGGTGAATCTGCTGTTAAATATTCTCTAGTGAATATCATGGTGTAAATCATAATCGTGGGTTGGAATAATTGATATATTAGTAAATATTGTCAATGAATATAATTACAGACAAAGGAGATATAATTCTTTAATTTGAGGACCAGGCACTTTGCGAGTAAAGCAACAAAGTATTACCAAGATAATAAATTCACCCAATTGCAAAAAATGCCATCATATAGCAAAATATAATATATCAAGTACTCAATTTCTATGAAAATTTAGCTTTAGCTTGGTACAAGTTAGTTTACAACCCTCTTGCATTTGCATTCAATGTATGAATTAAACGAAGCTAAAATTTTGCACAATGTATGAATTAAACGAAGCTAAAATTTTGCACAATATAAAAACATTTTGCACAAGGTTTGAGATACTTGCTTAAAGATAAATGAGTTCAAGATACATGCTTACACAGAGACCTATCGCATAATGTAAATACATAGGTTATGATACATACATTTGACGTAGATTACACTTATTACTATCTTTAATTCACATATCCTATTTAGTTTCAATACACATATAGGTACATGTCAACCATACATTCAAAACACATACTTATTGCACAAACACTTTAACTATACATTTAATATAATTATAAATTACATTATCTCTAAACTTATCTTATTCGTTTTTATTTGAAAATCATTTATTTAGGAACTTCTTGGAAACCTTTACTTAATGTAAGTATATAACTACATCTTGCTTATTAGACTTACAATTCTAGGCATCTATTCAACCACGTATACATTCAAACCATATGATTGGTTATTTTGCTTTTACTTCGTTTTGAAAGTTTCATTAATATTTAGAAATCTCTTTAGAATTCTTTGAAATTTTGGTGTATATTAAACGTTGAACATTTCTTTTAGTGTTTGATTCACTTGAATTAAAACATTATCGAATTCCCTTAATTTTTTGTCACAGCGTTTCGACGTTCATGCGTCACGCGTCTCATTTGCTTATGTGAACGCCTTTGCGTACACTTATCACACTCATATCACTTATATAATGTTCATTGACTAATGTTAAACATCTTTATATATCATAATGTTCAACGCTGCTCCATACCTCAATCTCAATTCTTAAAGAATGAAAGTTGTAGGTCTACTTCTCAATCTAAGTTCAGACGAAAAAGTTTTGTCCAATTTACAAAAGAATGTCCAGACGGTCTAACCTTCTGCGGATCCAGAGCTGGCGGGTCTCAATTTACACTATGGCTAGCGCGGGAGGCTCTGAATCTATTGAACCTCCTTTAAACATTATCAAATTTTCCATATTTCAACCTTTCTTGCGAGCTACCTTTTCAACCACATAACTATCATTCTACAGGTCTAATTGACCTGAAACTTGATCCTATTCCAATACCATACAACAAAATACAAGTTAATTCAAATTTTGGTTTCTAATAAAATTATTATGACATCAATCAATAAGCTTGAAAATCTGCAGTTTAACATGATTTTCTTTTAGCTTGATTTAAAAACACCCATACACTTGAGTTATAACATAACTCTTATGTGAATGCTACCTTGTTCATTACATTAGCTAATTTTTAGTTTTTAGAAAAAAATTCCATTTAAGCATTTTATCAAACAACTTGTGGGCATAGGTTAGAAATTCAAATTTCATACATGTTTGGACATGGTTAAACCAGATTTCTTCATAAAAATCTCTACCTTATTTCTTCGCACAACAACAACTAATCTCCTTGCTAAAATCTCAAATAATTTCACAAATATTTTTCATAACTATATACAAATTCTATGTTTGAACTTTACCCAATTTAATAAAAACATAGCAAAATATTGGAATTACCTCTTGATTGCTACACCCACTGAATTCTTGTTTTTCGACTTTTATAATATTGCTCCAAGCCTCTTTCAATCTTAATTTCAAACATAAAACTAAGTGATGTGATGATTGAGCATTCTCTTGGTCCTAATGGAAGTACGGCTGCATCTTCAAGAATTACTATTTTTGATTTGTTAAGATGTCATCACTTAGATAATCTTCAACTGCATAAATTTTCATGCTATAAAGGACCCATCATTCCTAGGCTCACTGCAGAGGGTTCTGGCACTATAGCACAACACACGCAAATACCGCATGAGAACCCACATGGGTGTTCCTTTTAGCAATAGGTGTTCATGAATTTGTTGCTTTACGTGTATTCTTTGTATTTTATAGACCTTGCTTGCAGCCTATTATGAGACAATGACATAATGACATACATATGAAGTTTGTAGACTAATATCTCACCTAAAGGTATTCATGTGATCTTAGTTGCTTTAACTGACCTCTAATTAATCTCTATTGTCATATAGGCCTTGTATATTGCATGGATTACCTGAAGAAAAACATTGATTGGTTGCAGTCCAAGTTGGAACCCCTTGTAAAAGGTTAGCGTATTTCAATCTTTATTTATGAGATTCTTCTGTCATACAAACACACATATACATAGATTATGTAACGACCCCAAATAGGTCCATTCCATCCAACCCATTTTGAGTCGCCAAATACATGGTACAGAAAATAACTACAACTTTATTACAACAATTGTCGTGCAAAATACAACAACACATATACTGTGAGTTTGGATACAAATATATACCAAATGTGACACATGTCCCAACAAGTGGACAACACCTCACAAAGTGACACCTTACATAAAGGTATAGTCAAAACTGTTTTAGAAATTAGAATCTTTGGGAAGTGCTCAAGGAAACCTTCGTACATGGGAGGCCATGCTTACAGGTTATGATAGATATCATATGGCCACGTAATTATCCTTGGTTGACCTAATAGACCCTAAAGAAAAATGAGAAGATTACTATCATATTCTTCCCAATGGTGAGTTTTCTCGACATATCATTATCTCTCTTGTCTCTAATTGAGAGTTAAATTTCAAATAGACTCCAAGATCATATAGGTAGTCTTTGGTAGATATACTCAAAGAAGTGGATGAAACACAACCCTGTCTTATGATGACACGAGGTTGTATGTCATTAGACATCTTGTATGATAGTGGCAAAACACCCTTCCAAGTTAAATTCACCTCACCTCAATATCTATAGACCACCGTTCTATTCCTTGTTATTCCTCATTTCCGACCCAAATTTACACTTTTATTACGAAAGGAATTGTGAAGCAAAAGGGTGAGCACAACTAGCTTCGATAAAAAAATATCATGACTAAAGATAATTAAATTATCAATAGCCTTTATCAATAATAAATCAGAGATTTAGAACATATGGTAGATGATAAAAAAAAATTCAACCATAGTTGCAGCGGAACGAGCAATCCATTAGAAGAGTCAAATAGACTATAAAGTCTATTATCTTCTCCATGTTAAAAGTCCACCAACAATGTTTTATCCCTGTAACATCAATCAACAATTCCTGTCCACAATCACATGTATTTCATAATCGTAATTGTTGTTCTAAATTCCTTTTCTCATTCAGGACGAAGATAATTTTCATCACTTCTCTTTACATGAAATATCAAAGATCATGGTTATACCAAATCACAGTTCCTGTTCATAATCATACTAATAAATTCATCTTTGCACTACGGCCAAAGATATTCATCAACATTCTTCTTTCAGACTACTGGGCCAAAGATATTCAACAACATGTCATCTTTGCAGACTACGACCCAAAGATATTCATCCCCAATTCATCTTTGACTACTGTGCCAAAGATATTCCTCAACGATTCATATTTGCATTACGGGCCAAATATATTAATATCTCAAAGAAATATATAATCATTTCGAATTTATATAAACAATAATTATAACCATGTTGATCAATTCACCTTTGCAGACTTAAGCTAAAGATATTCAATTATAAATTCAATTGTCATGATCATACCGACCACAATTCAACTTTTCACCTTCTTGGCCAAAGAGAACCCTAGTCATGATCATACCAACAATCTACCCATCTTTACACTCCAGGTGAAAGAGAATTTCAACATCGGGGTTATAAAAATGTTATATATGATAATAAAATCAATATAATCAATATATAGTTTTAATCTCCAGAGTAATATTCATAAATCAACTATAATTTGGTTATAAAAAAAAACAATTTTGTCATGAATAGTAACTTCGTGAATAGTAACTCATGAATAGTAACTCGTGAATAGTATCTCATGAATAGTAAACCCGACTAAAAAAGGTAGAAATTCCACAATAAAATTCATACCAATATTTCAGTATAATGATATTGAAAGAATAAAATTTTTTTTAAGCTTACAAACAATTTATTTTAATTGTTTACACTTTACTAAATAATACATTTAATTATTCTAAAATGCCATAAACTCATAAGATTTCATCACCAATAACCAAAATCCTCATCAAAAATCTGCATATACCTCATGTAGGATTCTCAAACCATAAAATCCTATTTTCTAATTTTCTTACTTCACATAACATATTTAATTCATTTACTCATAACTAGTCTATTTTCATGAAAAATAACAAATCAATTCCAAAAATACTTCTTTTCTGGAATTTAGCAGAATATAGTCCTATATTGAACATATATTTTTCTCAGAATTTTTAAAAGTCATTTACTATTTTTCACATGACCAAAACCACCGAATATTTAAACATTTATCATAAATTGTAATTTTATCCAAAAATTCTGAAATTTACACGGTATACTGATATTATATAGATGTACTCACAATAAAAATTTCATCAATTTTGGAGTTAATCACAAGGAGTTATAAGGGTTTTCTTTTAAAATAGTCTTTCCTCATAAAATTCATAACTCTTAATCTATACATCCAAAAATTGCCATTTTTGGACACAATCAACAAAACTCATCAAATTATCATTTCAAATTTTTCCAGAATTTTTGAAGGTTCAGAAGAATTTCGAAATAATAACCCTTAAAATTCTTTATTATCCCTTACCTCAAAAAAGAAGAAGATTTGGAATAATATTTGAAACGAACTTGCACCGTATAGTATAGCAATACTCAAAATACTCACAAGAATATTTCGATAATATAGAGAGAAAACTTCAGTTTACGGTGTGAATTTTAATTATAACCTAAGACTTTATTTATAGGAAAATGCTTTAGAACACCAAAGCAGTAAAATTTAATTTAATAATAATATATATAAATCAAGATTCCTACGCCTCTAGAAATCTGATTTTAGCTTAATAAGCACATGCTAGGGTGCCCACAAAACAAAAAACGTTTTCACACTTTAAATATTTTAAACTTCCAAAATCAATTACTTTGAGCTTGAACTTCAATAATTCATAATAAATAGCTCTTTTATCCAAAAATTTGAATCTCGCGAATTTTATAGAAAATTCAATTCTCTACAACTTTACGTAAGAAAGTTTTTCCAAATTCCAAAGTAGAAAGTTGACCAAATCCATAAAGCAGACGATTTTATAAATTTATAATCAAATTTCGATCAAGAAATGGGGTCCACCGACATGTTTAACATGTTTTAAACATTTTGGTAACAAAAAATACTCTTCCTCCTCATATAGTCATATATCCCACATTCATTGTAAAAATATCACCATTATTATATTATTAAAAAATATAATAATATATTTAAATGAATTATTTTATCGAAAAATATAAAATATTAATTTTCAACAATTGTCACATTAAAAATTTTCTCCATCTATATCCACATAAAATGACTATTTTTTCTCATCATAAAAATTAATAATTAATTATTCACAAATAATATTACATAATCACAATATTGACAACTTATAGCTTCACTAGGAAGAGGGGCTTTCAATAAGAATTTCTCCTTCTTGGTGGCGCAATTAGGTGACCAAACCTCTCCTTGATGAACTTTCTAGACATTGCCAATAATGCTATCTAATAATATTATTCAAATAATATGAATTATTGCTCAGATAATGGAAAATATCTTTGTAAAGTGACAATTATTGAAACAATGATAATATAAAATATCAATGCGCAATTATTGAATCAATAAAATAAAATCTTGAATAAAGTAATTTATCGTAACAATTATTGAGTAGTGTCTTCTTACGTAAGAATCAATAATTGGTGCAATCTGCATGTGTCTTCTTGTGTTTTAACCAACGAGTATTTTAACAAAGATTAACTTGTGAATAACTACGCTGGTCATTTATAAACAACTTATATTTGTCGTTTTCTTCATCCAATCGCTCAAGTTATGGGGCCCACACAAGGTGCTGCCGTCAGAGGATATTTCAGAGCAAAAAGAATATTCTACGACCAAAACGAATATTCTCCGACAACAATGAATATTTTATAGCCACTTGCGTATTTTTGAAAAAATTTCATATATCACCCTTAACTTTAACTTTTTATCAATTTAATCATTTACTGAATTGTAATTATAAGAAAAATTGAATACTTTTATTTCATAAAATTCGAGGTCTTACAAATTAAGTGTATTATATTTTTTAAAATTACTTATGGTTTATCAATATTAATAGACTTTTAACATATTTTATATTTTCATTATCTTTTTTGATTACTATTATAAAAAAAAGTAGTTACTTTGTCTAAGAAACAAATAGTAAGAATCATTTTTATATTTCTTTTTTGTTTAAAAATAAAGAGAGAGAAATTCAAAACATGTCTAATTTATTATTATGTTCTTCCTATTTTTTTTAAAAGTAATTATTAAATTAGTCAATAAGTTGTCATTTTTCAACAATTTATGATTACTAACTACTCCCTCTGTTCCTAAAAGATTGTCGTTTACGGTTAATTCACATAGATTAAGGAATGTACTTAATACGTATAGAAAATACTATACTACCCTTGTTATAATTGTCTCAACCAATTATAAGCTTGGTAGATTCCAAAAAGGAGTATACCTTGTTATAATTCTACTTTGTATCCCAAAGCTATATTCAACAATAAATAGGAGAAAAAGCTTTAAATAAAGATAAAGTAGAGAAAAAATAGTTACTTTGTATTGATAAACTCAAAACGTCAAATTTTAAGAACAAAAATTACTTCCTAAAACTCATTTTTTTAGGAATGGAGGATATATTCAGCGATCACATAGTGCATATATGAAGAAATTTTCTTGTGGTTTTACTCAATCTTTATTGTGGTTTTACGTTTCGAATTTTAATCTTTTGTATTCAGTGTTGATGTACATTGCCGCTTATGCTTTTCGAGTAATTTTGCCAAATTTTTTGCATTCAGCGATCACATAGTGCATATTGAATATGTTTTCTCTGCTTTATAAGATCCTTAGTTTTATAATAGAAGGCCGAGTATTTGATTTCTAGAGGAAATTTACTTGGCCTTCACGAATAATTCTTACTCTACAGACATAATGCTTGCTCCCAACTCTTCATTCTTGCAGGATACACATAAAGTTTTGCTGGGTTATTTTACTTGGAGGCTATATATACAAGATACATACATAAAGCATATGTTTTCAACAGTGCCTTAACATATCATTTCATCCAAAATAGGTTCCAACTCTCATTGGGCTTACATAAATTACTCCATGTACATCATCTAACATATATGAAGACTTCTCTATTAACAATCTTGACCGACTCTCCCTTTTTATACTTGACAGCCTCTTAGAGGCAATTTATCGAACATAACATGTGCATTTCTTTTTGTAATGTAATCGGACCAAGAATCGGACTATCTTAGAATTAAGCATGTCTTGTGGTAGTATACATTTATACTTTGTGTAGTTTAAGCGAGTTTTTGTTCATGAAATAGGGATTACATGCTTGAATTAATACATATTGATTGAAAGAATGAGATGCACTCAAAATTATATGTTAAGCAAAATTCTTTCCAAATAAAATCGAGAAGTTCTAACCAAATAGGGTCATCTATTTAGCTAGGAGATTTAGAGATTTAAAGGCACTTTGAATAATGTTATTCTCTCTCTATCCCCCTCCCCCAAATCTCTTATGTATTAGTATGAATATGTATTAGATATATTATGTCACATACCGTAACTTAATTCAAACGTGTAATCCCTATTCATCACATCAATCAATGGATTATTTCTTATGATTATTTAACTTCACGCCAAGAAAAGAAGAAAAGGAAAATTGAATGTAAATTCTAACCTTAGTAGCGAGATACAGAATCATATATTGAATCGCTCAAACTTTGGTCCAATGAGTTTCTGTTATTGTCGAAATATTGTAGATCAATATCGTGATGAACCAAGAGTAATGGGTATACCAAATAAGAGATTCATGTAAAAAGTAAAAGAATCCAGTTAGCATAATATAATGTTCGAACAGGGTTTTCAACAGAGAACACAAATGATTAGCATAAATGTTTGCTTTTGAAAGCGATTTCAAATCATGAGTATTCCTCACACAAAGTTTACAAGTTCAAGTGCATAAATCAACTATCAAATATGTTATAATTTGCAAAGGCAAAGAAACATCACCATTAATCATTAAAACTCATAGATTACCTTGATAAATTCCAGATCAAACATGACCTTCCGCTTCAAAGTCTGGTGCTACATTTCCAACCAGTGGAAGTTCACTATAAACAATAAAGAATAATAAGAGATGAAGTAATGGATAGTGGATAGAATTAACAATGAAAAATTCTATAGGCACACAGGCTATAAAAATTAAGCTAAACAGATACATTATGAACGTAACCATGTGTAATTTTTATACATGAATCTTCATTGCTACATACTTTTTAGTAAATTTTAGAAATTTATTCCTGAAAATTTGATTAACAACCTACCTTAATGTTTAAATAACAACCCAAATCAAAGTAAATTTCATATTTGTCTTTGAATAAGAATAACAGAGAATGAGTCCAAGAAGCCTCAAAATTCTATGTTTCTTTTAGTTTCTCCATATATTAAAAAGAATACACTACACTACTTTATATTTCTTAGATTTTTGTCTAGGTTGAGTTAAATCTTAAATATTAAAAATTCTCCTAGATAATAAAACTAAAGGCAGTAAAGAATGAGTACTAACATTAAAAGTAAATCATATTTTATGTTACCTCAAGAAACATACACTACAAAAATTTGAGCTTTCTTTTCGTATCAATAATTTAAAGTAAATCTTCACATTCTACATGAATTATCAATAACCAAAAAAAGTGTTAAAACAACTAAATCAATTGTTATATAAATGAAGAAACCCATGAAATATAAACATAAACACAAAATTTGTCTTATTTTTAATTTTCATCCATCGAAACATATTTTGTGTTACTCCAGAACATACACTACAAAATTTGGGCTTTCTTCCAACATCACTAATTTAAATTCAATCTTAACACTGTACAGGAATTATCAAGAACCCAAAAATTTTGTTAAAACAACTAAAATTACTCAAATTTCTGTTTTCTTAGAAAACAAACATCCCCAAATCTAATCTTATATAACCGAAGAAACCCATGAAATATAAACATAAATATATAAACATATCGGTAGATATAAGTAATTAAGCATATCTTGGTGTCAATGGCTTTGTAGACGACTCTATTTCACCGAGAACTTCACGCTTCAGGTAGCGATCGACGACTTTCTTAGTGAGTAAATGATCGACATCTGACATCTGACATAATCTTTACTAATACCAACAAAAAAGAAAAAAAAAGTTGCAAATATAAACACCAAACTCACAAAAGTTGTGTCAATTGGACCTCTACAATCTATGTACATGGCAAATCATTTTCACAACTTTTAAGATGATATCAAACCAAGATTTTATATTTAGAGCAGATTTTTTTTCTCAATAATATTTCCATGCCAAATAGATCATGTTTTACATTAGTCGGGCTTTATTTTGTCAGATTCTAACCAACACACCAACTCCAAAAGAGTACTCATAATAGCATCTAGAAAAGGCTGCAATCACATAGGATAAATGTCATAGCTTGTTGTGAATTTTACAACTAATACATGTCTTAGAAGGTTCCAATCCCATTACATCTTGCTCCATATCTAAAGAGAAAATTAGAAGGGAATGGATTTGAGAAAGCTTTGGAATGTTCATATTTTTTATCATAACAGAATTCAACAACATAAAATGCCTAAATGCCTAAATACTACTATCTTACTCCTCCACTTTAGCCCAAATGCCTAAATACTACTATCACATTATATAAAGTTAACATTTTTTTAACAGAGTAACATCAATTAGGTGGAACTAAAGTGAAACATAAAAGTATGATTAGAGCTCACGGTTATCGGAATGTGGCTGAAGTTGCTCATAAATTGGGACCGCTTACAGAAATCGGCAAATCTTTGAAAAAAATAAAGGAAACAACATTACAAACTATAAGCTATTTATCACTTTTAAATTTCACATATTCTAATGGTACACACCAAAGTGCCTCATTATCAAGTTTTTTCAGCAGAACTTCAACACCTTTGTATTTATCATCATGACTATGAAGCTTATGATATACCCGCAAGCATAAAACTTTTACGAACAAAGCGGTAAAATCATTTTATCAATTGCAAAATCTCACGATCAAATAAAAAAAAATCACTTGACTCACACGTGCTCAAGGCAATCGTATAATTAAGTGAATTGAGGTTAGATCAAACCAGGGTATATACAAGTGAATTGAGGTTAGATCAATCGCCCACAGATAAAGCAATTAATAACAAAAATAAGAACAATCATAATAATAACAATTGCAATTACTAAAATGTCATTGAATCCATATCACCAAATAACACCCAAAACAAGAAACACTAATTTTCACCACCACTTTCATTAATTGAGCAGACTAAAATGTAATAACAACCATCAAATTAATATCCCCAACAAAGAAATGAACAAATAAAAATTGATAAATTGAATTTCCACGACTATTATTAAGCGCATAAATCTCAAAACAGAGCTCCCAAAATAATAAAAAAAAACCCCAAATACAAAATTTAGGAAATTACAAGAAATAAATTAAGGGTTTTATTTCTGGTCGCATAAATTCCAAAACAGAGCACCCAAAACAATAAAAAAAACCCAAATAGAAAATTTAGGAAATTACAAGAAATAAATTAGGGGTTTTATTTCTACTCACTAGAAAAAAATTATTCTCGCAACCAGGCTTCTTTGGGGCCACATCATCTTGATGAACTATATCACCAAAGAAACACCTAATGAAGAACACAAAATCACAGTTAGCAAAACCTTTACCAGACCAAATGAAACTTTTTTTAGCTCCTCCATTAAAGTAAATTAAGCTTCACCCACTACAGCAACTGAACAAAGGGTCAATTAGGTTTCTTTTTTCGTCTCTTTTTGGTTTTGGCTATGGGGGTACCTTTTGAGCAAGAAGAGAGAAATGAGATATATTACCCACCAGATTTGGGGTTGGAATTAGGGCTGGGTGTGAGAGTTAAGAAATTTAGGGGAGTTGAGAGGGATCGAGAGTGTGTAAGAACAGAGAGAGAGAGTGATAGAGCTGGAATTAGGAATTAGGGTTGGGTATGAGAGCAGAGTTAAGAGAGAGCTCAATGTGTGCAAGAACACAGAGAGAAGTGTTACAGGGTTTGAAATTTGAATAAGGGTGAATTTTGAATAAGGGTAAATGAGAGAGCTACGCCGACGTGTACTCAGATGTGACATTTATTTTTTTTCTCTCTCTGCTCTGTTTTATATTATAGATATAAAAAATGACATGTGGTTGCTAAATTTGTGTTGAAATTTGTCCCAATTTTGATCGAAACGAGTCACGGCGTGGGGAATGAATGCATGTTGATCCTTATCCTACATTTACTAATTTATTTAATGGACTACTACATTTACAAAACACAACACAGCTTGAATTTCCTGCTTAATCCAAAAATCATCAGGGTCGTCTAAAATTTGGAATAAATCTCACCGTCCAAAGTTAAATAGTCTTAGGAGGCACAGAGACGGGTACATCTAGTATATATATATATATATATATATATATATATATATATATATATATATATATATAATAACTTGAAATCAATGGACCAATCAATATACTAACACGATATCACCTGTCTATTCAAACACAAACGAATAACGTTAATCAAATACGAATTCGATTATCATGAATTTAATTTTATAATAAATTAATAAATTAATTAATTTGGAAGGGTATGATGTATGGTATGCCTTGTGTGGGATTGTTGTTTCTTGACTCTAGGTGAAGTCAGTAGTAGTATTACGATCAATAGGAGGATCGATGGATATATATATATATATATATATATATATATATATATATAGTAATACTAGTACTCCAGATGGCATCAAAGCTACTACCTATTTTCATAAGAAAATAACCTTACGCATCGAAAATAATAAATAAGTGACAATTAGTACCCCCCCCCCCCCCCCTTACGCATCGAAAATAATAAATAAGTGACAATTAGTACCCCCCCCTATGCTTCCTTTCTAAACTATCCTTTAATACCAAAATATTTGTTTGTTACATTTCTTATGAGTATGTCAGTCAATCTGTAGTACGTTTTCAAAGAAGACTGATTATATAATTTCTCATATTATTTTTTTAAACTAATTTACTTCAACTTTCAACTACTTACTTCAGTTGAAAGTTTTATTATTACTACTCCATTAAAGTAGGGTAGTGGTAAAGTCATTACTTCTAGCATCTTCAATTTTGGGTTTTACTTACCCAAAAATATAATCACAATACCTTTATTTTTTTAATTTTGATATTAAAAAACAGGAGATTAATAATATCCAATCAATAATTAATTAATTGTTAAAATACAAACGAATAAAATCATAAAAGATTGTTCTTTTATGCTAGTCTTGTAGATAACCAACAATTTAATTTGTATATAATTATTTTATTACTATCATTTTAAAAAAAACGTGTTGTCAACAAAATGGGCGCATGCAAATTTAACTAATCTATAAATAAATAATAATTCTATCATCACGGTCAAATTCAAAACTACTCTCCCCTTTCCGAAAAACACGACTAGGAAAAATTAAATAACATAAGTTTATCTTTTATAATCCCTGTAGTATATAAACATAATAAAATTAATTTAAAGATAAATTAGTAACTTAAATGTAGAATTAAATATATATTTTTATAAACTCAATAATAATATGAGAAAATTTTCTAATTTAATATTATAAATTAAGTTTTCATTTAATATATTAAAATAAAAACTTAATTTGACACCTGGATATTATACTCCCTCTGTCTCTTAATATAAGTCGTTTGTTTGAGAATTTAAAATAAATATTAATTGATTTGTTTTCAATATTACCCTATGTAATAAATATAATGTTGGTTCTCTCATTATTTTTTATCTAATAAATAATATTTTTTTTAATATAAAAATAATATAAATAATAAATATTATATTTAATATTATACAATTATTTTGTTAATACTTGCCGAAGAAAAGTAGTACTACTAGAGTTCTTGTAATACTAATATATATTAGTAGTACTATTATACTAGTAGTAGTCTAGTATTCATTTAACACCTGGATTAATTTGACTTTTATTTTAGATTAGGAGTGAAGTAAATAAAAAGTCATGTCGTGTTCCCGCACCGGATGGTCATGGTCTTATGTAGACGCGATCGCAACGGGAATGGGAATAATCGTCATCGTCGTGTTCCGTGTGGGCAACTGAGAGATCAATAATACTGGGAAAGGAAAGGGAAAGGGGTAATAATTTTCCCTTCTAGCCAAAACTGGTGGGCCATACACGCGCGCGCGCGCACACACACACACACACACACATATATATATATATATATATATATATATGCTCATCCATTGTTGAGGCCACTCCCCTTCTTTTGTTCCCGTTCTTACCCAGCCTGCCTGCCTTGCCACCCAATAAATTCTTAAACGAGATTTTGGGTTTAAGATATATTTGATGGTACTATTGGCGAGGAAGGAAAAGGAAGAAGAAAAGCAGGGGAAGAAGGAGGGAATGCGAGTGGGGAAATACGAATTGGGAAGGACTCTTGGTGAAGGTAATTTTGGTAAGGTCAAATACGCTAAGGACGTCAATTCGGGTCACCCTTTTGCCGTTAAAATTTTGGAGAAAACTCGAATTGTTGATCTCAAGATCACCGATCAGGTAATCCCTCCAATCTATTATGTTATCATCTTCAAAGCTTAAATTTTGTCCGTGGGTTGAGATGTTGAAATGATGTTGTTGATAAACAAAAGGATGGATTAGTTGTTGCATGCAATAAATATTGGATTCTGTATCCTTATTTCTTAGAACTACTTTCTTTCCTTTCTGCTATTGATCATTTGTATGCTTCTTCAATTTGGCTTACTTTCTGAATTTGGAAAAAGGATCTCACAATTAATTAAACTACTTACCAAATTGTTTGGAGCTTGCAGATAAAGAGGGAAATTGGCACCTTGAAGCTCCTCAAACATCCTAATGTGGTCCAGTTACACGAGGTAACTTTCTCCCCCTCCAATTAAATCCCACATGAATGTTGCAAGAACTAAATTGTTACAGTTTTACTTTACCAGTTCTTTATTCCAGTATACCAAAATTTCTGAGGTTTTATGTCCAGAATTTTAGCTTTAAATATTGTTCGATGAAAACTTTCTATAATGATGGCTTGGTCATTGACTATTTCTTTAAACACTCAATTAGACAAATATGCTAATCTTAATCCAGTTAATAACTATTAGTATAATATTTTAATAAAGAAAGTTAAGAATGGATACGTACAGGGAGAGAACTTATTCTTTGCTCCAAATACCCTCGCAAATTGGTGTAATTTGTTCTGTCTGCTTCAATTGATTGGCCTAATACCAACTAAAGCAACATCTTTATATTGAACCTTATACTATACTCCAAGTATTTTATATTTTTAGGTAATTAAGTTAGAAAGGGAAAGGAAATTGGGGTAGTTTTCTAGATGAAGGATGTTCTGGTAGGGTCCATCTATATTTGATTTATTGGGTTTGGTATAAAATAAATCAAGAAGACACTCCCTAAAAATTCAGCTTGCTGTGTGGACCTTGGATTTTTGGCATCTTTTGCCGTATAGTTGTTGGATCAGATCTATTCAATCACTGAACCTGTTATATTTATTGTGTTCTAAAAGGATTGTCCATTTTCCACAAAGATTGTGATTTGCTTGAATATAATTAAGTTTGGCATATTAATTTGAAAATGAATTCTCATTTTTTTGTGACATGCCAGATACAAATGGTAAACTCTCATTTCAGAGGAAAAGAAGTAGTATCGATAGCAATCCTTTCATTCTAAATCTAAATAACCCATTACTATATAATCTATGGTATAATTCATGATTAATTTTCTGAGATTTAGTATCCTGATTTTCAAAGTGAATTATTTTCTTTAAGACGTCTCAAAAGTAGATATGATACTTCTTAATTTGGGACATATGAAATAATAAATTTCTTACCCAATTAGCTTCTAAAACTCGATTTCCCAGGAAAAAATATTTCAGAACGCAAGATACATGGTCTTCCTTCTTTAGTTTGTTTTACTTTGAACAACATAAACATATACATACCCATTTTAAACAAATAACTGTCCATGCAAAATGAATTCACTTCCACACCCATAATCACAGTTTTGACATCTATGATTGACTTTAATTGCTATGCTAGTCTGCTGTTTTAGAAACAACATACTGCATTAATATAGGTTTAGTCTAATTAGTATGAGATTATTCTGAATTTCTGATTGTGCTGTTTTTTTCTCTCAACAATTAATGTATATCCAGGTCATAGCAAGCAAAACCAAGATTTACATGGTCCTCGAATATGTGAATGGTGGTGAATTGTTTGACAGAATCGTAAGGCACCATTTGCTATATTATATTCATAGTAAACTTCCAGCTGGTTTCTCTTGCTAGAGATTCACATATAATCTCACATTCTTATGCTGCTCATGCTTTACAGGCATCCAAAGGGAAACTCTCGGAGGCTGAAGGCAGAAAGCTGTTTCAACAGTTAATAGACGGGGTTAGCTACTGTCATAATAAAGGCATTTTTCACCGGGATCTCAAGGTATATTTTTTCACAAATAGTTGATGACCTCCGCGGATAATGATACAATCATTCAATTTTGAAAATGATGTTCGTACATGTTTTCGCGCTATATATTTTTTTCCCTGAATTGCAGCTAGAGAATGTCCTTGTTGATGCAAAAGGAAAAATAAAGATATCTGATTTTGGTCTGAGTGCATTACCCCAACATTTTAGGGTATGCAACCTAGAGTTCCCAGATCCTAAAGCACATTATTTCTTTAATTCAGTCACTTATAATATTTCTATCTTGCATATTAGGATGATGGGTTACTGCATACAACGTGTGGTAGTCCCAACTACGTTGCTCCTGAAATTCTCCAGAACAGAGGCTATGATGGTTCCACCTCAGATACATGGTCATGTGGTGTCATCTTATATGTAATTCTCACGGGATATCTACCATTTGACGATAGAAATCTTGCAGTTCTATATCAGAAGGTAGTAGAACTTTGATGCTTCCCTTGTATTCTACTTCGGTTTGTACAATTTATTTTTCAAGAACTTCTAATCTGAATCTTCTCAAGGGAATTCAGATTTTCAAGGGGGAGGCTCAGATCCCGAAGTGGCTGTCCTCAGGAGCCAAAAACCTAATAAAGCGGATTCTTGATCCCAACCCTAGTACTCGATTAACAATGGCAGATATCAAAGAAGATAAATGGTTTAAACAAAACTATACTCCTGCAGATCCCGAGGAAGATGAAGAAGATGCATTCATAGATGATGAAGCCTTTCTAATACACGAGGTATTACATACATTGATACTATTAGTTGTTTAAATTACACCTTCCATTATTATCAGTAATTTTGAGCCAGAACTGATAAAGTGATGCTTTATCTGTGGTGCAGCAACCTGAAGTAGAAAAAGATCCAGAATCACCCACCGTCATCAATGCCTTTCAGCTAATTGGAATGTCCTCGTGCCTGGATCTCTCAGGCTTCTTTGAGAAAGAGGTAAGAACCACAGTTGAATTACTTGTGTTTGCTATATTAGTTTACATGATTCTTACTATGTATCATGGAGTTCACAACTAAGATATTAGATTTTAAGATACATAAATTTGTTTGTGTTTTACAGGATGTTTCCGAGCGGAAGATCAGATTTACATCCAATCATTCCCCAAAAGAATTGATGATGAGGATCGAGGATACAGTAATGCAGATGGGTTTTGGAGTCCAGAAGAAAAATGGATGGGTTAGTATTTTATTTTATTTTGGTCGGTTTTTATATTTACCAATTATGGGTTAGTAGTCATTAGACTGCTAGTTGATTGCTTGTATTTCCTTAAAAAGTATTCCTCATTTGCTTTCTCTCTCCACATGCCTTTGTTGGCTATTTATCCACTTACAGATGATAGTAACAACAATAATAGAACTTGTCATTGACAAATTAGAAACAAAAAATGATAATACTGGTTTTACCAGGTCTTGTAAACACGGTTAACAGTGTGAAACTGTACTAACTTGTTCCTTCCATCTGAGGTAATTATGCCATCTTCAGTAATAAAACTTAAATAGATGCTTGAATAAGAAAGATCAGCCAGTATGATTTTCTTAAAAATAAAGTATAACGATCAGTCGGTTTATAAATAAAATTTACTGATCATTATCTGAATTTGTTTCATTTTGATCAGCTAAAAGTAATACAACAAGAGCATAAAGGTCAGAAAAACATGGTTAATCTTTCAGTTGCGGCAGAGGTTAGCAATTTATGAAATGTGAACAATTCCTTGTGCTTACATATAACTTCACAGCTCACTGGCAGCAGCTTAAGTCCAATCTTTTGGATACATATTTTTCTGTCATTGTGGCAGGTGTTTGAAATTAGTCCATCCTTGTATGTAGTCGAATTAAGAAAATCTTGTGGAGATTCCGAAGTATATAGACAGGTTTCATCTCTCTCACACACACACACCGTGATTGCAAAGAATTCGGCATTCCCGAGTCCTGACTTCTGATAATATGTTGTGCAGTTGTGTACAAAGTTGTCGCATGATCTGGGTGTCTGAGTAGTCAAGAGCTGTTGGCCACAGAATTTTGAAGCTGGAGCTCAAAAGTATAGGATCAATTCGTTTTTGATTTTACTATACAAATTCAATTCTTTTGCAGTTTGTACAGCACATCATGAATTATATATTTGATGTGCAATTTACTTCTCCATTCAAAATAGAAGAGGGAACGTGCAAACCTTCTTGTGTATCTGAAGAAGTGCAATCACATTTCCGATTAATAAAAAAGCATATATAGAGCATACTTATTGAATATTTCTGATTCTTTCTAGAAAGCACCCACACAATAACAAATATGAGGAATCATTTAATTAAAATACTCAACTTCGTACATTTTTCAGTTTGATGGCTGAGCTTCCATTAATAAATACGGAGAACTAATTTACATGTAAAATTTCATTATCTACGGCACTAATTTTATTTACATGGTGTAAAGGGTTTAGACCTGCCAATAGGTTTGTAAAGTCACCAAACACAGATGAGCACCACTAACTTACTGCTAGCCCGTCTCCAAGCTCTTTTCTGTATACGTGAATCAAGCTGCTGCTGCTACCATCTACCATTTGAAGCTTCTCGTTCAACAATGTCTTGTATTGATCGTCTCTGTCTTCTAAATTACGCATTAGATCAACCTAGAAACCAAAAATAAACATTTATAAAACAGACAAAAAAATCGTACCATGTCGAAACTAAAAAGGTGAGCAATGGCTAATCTTATGAACAAGGTAATAAAGAACCCTTATATAAAGGGAACTACAAAAATACCAAAATGCCAACTCATAGTTTTGGGATCAGGAATGAGGGCAATATTATAATTGTAGATGCTCTAAAATTTACCAATCATTCTCCATCCTACAAGATAATGCTCACTAGCCATTGAATTCTCACTTCACTAGATTTAAGTATATAACTGAGGCTAGAGGAACATAATGTAACAACAAGGCTTGCACCAATGTTCCAAATCATGACAAAAATTTAAGCCTAATCTTTTGCTTCAAGTTGTAACCTAATTTATAGAAGTTGAAAAATCATCTCGCATACCACTATCATTGAAGTTCCTGGGGAAAAGAGTGATAAATGACAATAGTGCAGGTTGAACAAAAATCAGTACGTAGTTGCCAAACAAATTTATTATTTGTGCTTGGTTTAATGGGCAGACTTCATAACCATAATAAAAGAGACAGAGGTTGGCTCCCTGATGTTTTATCCATTCTTAAAATTAAACATGTATGCCTTGTCTATTGTGAAAATTCACATGTCAACACTGTAAAGTTCTATTGCAAAATTAAGAATCTTCTCACAGTGATGACTCTTCATTTACTCTTCACGATGGAAAAGTTCACAAGAGCTATTGTCTTTTTGTTGAACTTGAAGACCAAGCAGTTGCCTACAATATAACCAACTGGATATGGGAACAACTCCAGTACATGACAAGGATTCTAGAATACTGGTTATTTGATATTTGTGACTATTTGCATCATAATAAACATCATTAAGTTACCTGCTTCTGAAATAGGTCAAATTCATCTGAGCTCAGAGAACCGTCACTATTAGCATCTAGGACTTGCATCATCTCCCGGGCATCTTCCCCTTGGGCACCAAGCTCTTCCATTATCTCCATAAGCTCCTCAATGCTGATCTTACCATCTCCATTCTTGTCAAGAAGGCGAAATACTCGATCTCTGTGATTAATCTCAAGACCTTTATGGTTTGCAGAAGGAAAATCTTTAAGACGCAATGCTGCAAGTTCAGATGCAGCCATCATAATGGCCTTCAGCCGCTTTGCCTGCACATGAACAAATAACAATTTATTTTTTCCGGTTTTAACAGAATTCGGCATTAACTAATAAGCTTCACTCATTTGACAAATGTAAATATCTGCAAAGATAGAAGCATACTGTCTGTAAAAGTTTGATATAACTAAATAGAAGTTTTCAGGAAAAAGGACACTTGGAACCGTTGGCCAATGCACTAGCATTTTGTGGTTCCGACATGACTAGCTAGAAAAGGGTAATAAATGCTTGTATACTCACATGGACTCTTTTGGATGTGCGAAGGACAAATGCATGTCACTTGCCAAATAATTTATGCAATTAATATACAATAGAGTAGGAAAATATATAAAAAGAAGTTAATAATAAAAAAAAAGGCAGGCTAGAGTTGCTATATAGTAGTTTGCATACAAGTCTTTTTTGGTGTGTTATTATTGCAGCACAATAGCATTAAAATGGGCGTCTCTAACATGACAAACCACTTCAACCAGGAAAGAAATGTACTTGAATTCGGGGATAAATGAACAATTCTTACACATACCTAAGGTCCTGAACACAACACAACTGAATTTTTTCTCTTGCCCTGTCCTCGCCAACTTTCTTTTATTAGGTTTTACTTACTCTTATCATATATATAGTTTTATGAACTTTGATGACTATCAATCAGCAAAACTGTAGTGAGAAGGTATAAAACATTTGCGGATTTGCCTTAACTGAGAAAAATATCTTTACAATATATTAAGGTAGTTACCTCTTCTGGATTAGAAAGGCCACCCTTGTATAATGCATGGGATGCTGTTCCCCCAGCTGATAACCTATCCATCTCTGTTGTCCGTATTTGTATCTCCATTGGTGGTCTAGTTCTCTCATTATCACTGACATCAACTGCCATATGCAAACTTTTATAGCCATTTGCTTTGGGCCTGGCAATATAATCTTTGGACCTGTTAGGCATTTCTTTCCACAAAGATTGGATAACTTCACGTGTCCTATAGCATGCTTTCTCACCTTCTTCAGGCGTACTTAATTCAGAAGAAGGCTTCAATAAAACTCGCAATCCTAAGATGTCATTTACCTCTTCCGGTTTGCGTCCATCTTTCAACAGTTTCTTCATCGTGCTATATCGACTTTTATAGCGGCCTACAACTGAGATATCTTCCACCATCTCTGCTAACATGGGATCAGATTTTAAGGACTGAAGCAGCTGCTCTTTGTATGTATCTATAAGAGGCTTACTTCCTGTCTCATGACTCCTTAACCAAGTAGTAACATAAAGATAAGAATAAGGAAACAAATACTGGAATGAAAGATCCTCCAACTCTAATGATAAGAAGTTGGTTCCAATGGCATGCGCTAGGGGAGCATGTATCTTCATAATCTCAAGGGATAGCACTTGCCGCTGATACCTTGGCAGGTAATCTAAATGTCTCATCATATCCAGCTTGAGAGCAAGGTCTAGTATCAAAGCCCTGACATCATAGTATGTAAGGCAGAACTTCCTTAAGGCAGCAGCACTTTCCTCATCCAGTACTTCCACTTTTGAAGAAATATTCTTAACGCGGAAACTCTCATGCAATAGATGAGCAGCACCAGTTCCAATCCGCACTCTCACTTCTTTCATAGATATGGCACCTGCCTCCAGAACTTCTCTCAGTATACCAGCTGAAATAACTTCTGCATCCATCTGCGGACAAATTTATTGTTGTTAATTAGAACAGCGAATAAAATAAATGGAAGGCGTAAAAAAAACACAAAAAGACATTTAATATCCTCAAACTTATCCGTCGACCAAAAACAAACTAACCAATAAAGTACAAAAATCACAGAGAAATTAAAAGAGAAAGAAGTTACGACTTACGATCAATTCACCAAACATAAATCTAGCTCGGGAAGAACTCTTCTGATCACATCATTATAGTTTAACTAGAAATAATAGGCTGAACATCATACAACATATAGTAGTAAATGCTATATGTTCCCGTGTCATATTACATCAACGTCATATTACATCAACTGGCGAGTCCGGAGTTCTAAATGTATGATCTTTTCTTCTCTGTTTGACATAATTTTATCATTGCTTCAAACAAGGTGGGAACAATGGTGTTTGTAAACTTGTAGTATCATTTGGCATTTGATAAAAGCGTAAACTTGGGAAGGAAATGGAAGCATTCAGGTCTAACAATCTGCAATCCGCCAAATTATAAATTGAAAGGAAAAGGGAATATAAAACTAAGTCAATATTGAAATTCAAATGAAAGTTAAGATGAAATTAGAAACATTTATAGTTCTAAAAAGTGAATTATTATTATTATTTTAATTCTTTTTTGCGAAACAAAGCAAAATGGACGCAGCTGAATTTGGGGGCAGAGGGAGTGAAACTGAACCTGAAGATCAGCGAGAATTACAGCAACAGATAAGGCCTTAGAGAGAGGAGATCGTCCATCAGGAGAAACAGGCAGCGTCTGCAATATAGGAATCGTTAGCTTCAGTGATTTGAAGAGTAACCTAGACGAGCTTGTGGATAATACGTTTATGTTCATCCTCTCCGTTAGCTCGTTAAAGGCTCCCACTAATTCCACCACCAACTTCCCTCCCGGCTGTTCCAGTGTTGCCGGTCCAATTGCAAATACTCTGACTCCGGCGACCCGGCGGCGGGTCTGTAATCGGAAAATGGCTCGATTTTGAGGAATTGTGAAAATCGGAAGGCATGTGGAAAACCTAATTTTGGAAATGGATTGAAGAGGTTGGTCGGAAATGTAGTTGAGCTCCATTGTTTGTTAAAGTTTTTTGTTTTTGTTTTTTTTGCTTCCTTTTTTCTTAACCAACTAAACAGTCGCCGACGCCGAGCGTAAGTGGACGGGACAGTCTTTTAAGCTATGGGTAAGAAGGAGGCCACGTGTTCAGGTCGGAGTTGTTAAGACATTAATTCCTATTTAACTACCACTAATTGCCCGCAGATGAAAGCTCGACTTAACGAAATTATCCCAAATCAATTAGTAGAATGAAAGTAAATCATATTTGTGTTTTTCAGCCCAAATTAAAATTGAGTTATATCATATTATTATACATATCAGATTTCAAAAAAAAACAAACGAGTAAAGTATATTTTAAAATATTAAAACATAAAAAAGAGAATAATAAAATTTTAAATTTATTTTGATACTATCAAATTATATAAAGTGACAAGTATTTTTATTTTTATATTAATAGATTTTACTAGATTTGTATATTTATTTTTTTATTTTATATATTTTATCTTATTTTTAAAAATAAAAATAAATTATAATTTTAATCATCCTTTTGCCTTTTAAAGACGGAGAGAGTAAAATTTAATTAAAAGATAAATAGTATATTGTCGAAATATCCATATCTATCTATACTTATACTATAAAGGGAGAGAGAGGGAAATGGAGAGGAATGGTGGTTATTTAATTATTTTTTTAGATTGTATCACAATAATTATCTTATTTTCTCTGTACCAACTTTTATTCCTATTTTCTCTATGATTTTTCTCATTCGTATTTTTTAATTTTATTTTTATAATTACACACATTTTGTCATATATTTTTATAAATAAAAAAAAACAAATGGGACCACTATTTTTTAATATTATTTTATCTTTTAAAAGAATATCCAAAACAACATAATTTTATTAAAAAAATAGTATTTAAGAGAGAGTAATACATATATAGATAAATGATTTGGATCGAAGACGGCGGGCATACCTCTTTAATGACGGATCAAGACGGATCGAACGGCGATTGATCTTCCATCGCTATAAGATTCGATCGTCGTTATATATATCGTCTGTCGCTAAAGTTTAAAAATTTAAGATGCTATATATATATATATGCACTAAAAAGATATGTTAGATAATGGATAAACTTAATATTCTAACTGTATATATATATATATATATATATATATATATATATATATATATATATATATATATTATTGTAACAACATATTTGGTCTATCAATATTAAAACCATTTAAAAAAGTTATTATCTTTGTCTAATGTTAATTTTTTATGATCCAAAATTTTCAAACTCTTGTGATTATTGTCACCATCACTTAGAACCAACTCTGAGTTTACGAGTAGTATCATTTTATGAGTTACTAATTTTAATAGTACTCTTTAAATGAATCTAGTATTTTCTATAAAAAAATAAATAAGAAAATCATTTGTTTGGTACACTTGGCCAGAATCCGTTTTAGGTTTCATGTGTAGTAGTACACACGACGGATCAGTCTATCATACACAAGAGAACAGCTCCGCGTAAAACCCTACAAAAGTGCAAAAGTATCCCTCCTGTTTGTATGTATTTTGCAAAACTTACCCTTCAACTTTTATTTTTTCAAAATTCTCCCTTTATGATGTATGAATTGTCTAAAACTCATCCTAAATATATTTTTTTTGTTAAAACCCCTCATATATTCATATTATTTTATTTCAATTCATCACTTAAGAATATATTTGCAACATTAGATCCCCTAATTAATATGAGAGCAGATCTTTTATTCCAAAATTTTATGTTCCCTTTGTGTCCTCTCACTTAAATTTTGATACATGTCATTTTATTTAATTTTAGAATTAATTAGTGTTAAGTAAGAGATTATGTGTCAAAATTTAAGTAGAGGGACATAAGGAGACAGAAAATTTTGGGACAGATGATCTGCTCTCAATTAATATATTTCACTTTTTGTCACTTCTATATGTCAATCGATTATTATTTTATTTTAAGTTCATTGTCTTTGATACATTTATGCAGTGTTAATAATGAGAAAAATTAATCAACACGTGTTTATATAATTTATATAACTAAGTTTTTTATAATATTGAACGAAATATTTAATGATGAAAACACATATTAAAAATTGAAAATAAAATTAACATTTTAATATGAGTCTTATGTGCAAAGCATATATCAAAACAAAATAATAATTAATTTACATATAACAAATATAGAGAGTACGATATATACATTAAGCAATCTAAGGTTTCAAATTTGATGATATTATGATTATATTTTTTGGTAAATTGGAAGTCGTTTGGGTGAAATAAAAGGATTATTATAATGTTAAAATTTTTAAGTAATAAATTAGATGAAATAATTTTACTATGTGAGGATTTTTAACCAAAAAAGAATACATAAAATTTGAGTTTTGCACAATTAATACATCTTAGTGGGAGAGTTTTGTAAAAACAAAAGTTAAAGGGCGAGTTTTGTAAAAATGGTACAAACTAAAGGATTACTTTTGCATTTCAGCCCCACTTTCTCTTCTCCATTTGCAATAATCTCCTCTCACCCTTCTATTTCTCTCACAAACATCTACACCTCCATGCGAGCGGAAGCATGTGCGTTGATAACAGACGGATAATTAATTTATTCCAACTAAATACAGTTCCGTTTGATTGAGCTTCTTATTTGCAATGTCGGCCGCATCGAGAGGCCTCATTTATCGCCTCCGACTTATCTCACTAGGTCCAAAAACAACAATTTCATCATCAACAACAATACCTAAAGCAACTCAGTTGAGAAGATTCAATGCCGAGTCTTTAATCGATAACTACGAAGAAAGATCTCGAATCATCGAAGCAAAACCCGGTGTTATGCCCCCCAATTCAAAGAGAACCGGCGTTATTGCCCTCCAATGCGGGATGAGAGCTCTTTGGGACAAATGGGGTGAGCGCGTGCCTATTAGTGTCCTTTGGTTGGACGATAACATTGTTACTCAGGTCAAAACCCCGGAGAAAGAAGAAATCTTTGCGCTCCAGGTTCGATATTTTATCTTTGTCAAGCATTGGTATGTTTTAATTCTGATTTTTACATGCTCTTTATGCTTCAAGGGATTATATATATTAGATAGTTATTGGGCTTGTGTTGAAATATGAATTGTGTTACCTATTGGTTATTTATGCTTCAAGGGTTTATGTGTTAGTTTAGCTTAAATGGTTTATTTGAATTGGATGGTAAGTGTTGAAATGTGAACTTGTTTTTGGTGGCATGGTGTTAGTTAGATTGGTTGCGGGCATAAAAAGGAGAAACACTTGACGAAACCTGAAGTGGGTCACTTTAGAGCTCAGGATGAAGAGGAAGCTGAAGGAGTTTCCTGTGACGGAGGATGCTCTTCTTCCTGTTGGGACATCAATAGGCGTTCGTCATTTCGTTCCTGGCCAGTATGTTGATGTGATTGGAATTACTAGAGGAAAAGGATTCCAGGTGAAGATGTCTTCTTTTGTTTTTAAAATAACTTTTGTTCTGTGTTTATTATAATGTTCCACATTTAACACTTTCAGTTTGAACAGTATACATAGATTCAGAATATCACCTTTTATAGCTGCACGAGCTACTAGTAGTCTAGCATAATTAGATATTATCCTTAATTATCGTTGTTATGATTAGATGTTATATTGCTCATAATTCACCTGAATTCCGTGTAGCTACCATGGAATTAAAATAGAAGATAAAGGTTATATTAATTCATTGCCCAGGGTTATGCTATACTTGCACTGCATCACATCACAATTTGACACATTTCTGGTTTTTTCTGTATACAGGGTGGGATGAAAAGATGGGGTTTTAGTGGAATGCCTGCATCTCATGGTGCATCATTATCACACCGAAGTATTGGTTCTACTGGTCAGAGAGATGCTCCCGGGAAGGTGTGTGGGGCTTGGCCCTTTGATGCATCATAATTTTTTGTTCAACTTTCATAATATTCACGTAGTATCAGTTGCCTGTCAAATTCATTTTATGAATTCAGTTATATGGAAATGTCACTTTGATGAACCATCTCCTCATTATGACTCCACAATGCTACATGATCATATGTATCTGGAGCATTCTCATCCACTTGCAGGTTATTGTTGGTCTATCACTCTAGCTTATTAGTAACTCTAGAGTAGCCCAACCTTAAAACTGAATCTCAGTCATTTTATTTGTTTTCTTCTTGTCAAAAAGATTTGTGGCATTATTTATCTGAGAAATGAAATCACCTTGCAACAAGCGTGCATGTAGATTCAGAAATAACGGTGAGAATAAATTCCAGAAAAAATAAAACTAATGGAGCGAAACAAAGGATGGATAAATCTTGCAAGAAAAGAAGAAGTTAGTGATTTATGAGGTTACAAATGGATTGTTTCTAGATGACTTTGCACTTTGATTGCCATCTTGTTCTTAGTGCAGAGTTGTTGTATACGTCTTTTATTGGTGTTGCCTTGTTTTGCAGGTTTTTGTCTGTTTTGTTGGTTCTTTTTGGGTACTCTCACTAAATGGTTAGTTTATCATATATAATAGTTTTGCACTTTTAGTTGAAAATTACATAAAAAGCATCACGAGTCCGGAACAAATTTTGAAATTTCTAGTCGGAGGAATCTGCATGGTTTCCAAGTTTTTGGTGAAGAATAACTATGACCATCTTGGTCTAAATGATGGATGTCTTTAATGAAATAATTTTATTGTATTGTTGCTTCTGTAAGTAGTTGTGGGGTTTACTTTTCTCTTTTTTTGATAAGTTAGTTGTGTTGTTTGGTATTTATTATGAAAAAACACATAAAAATCAAGAAGAAGAGTTGTGTGGTTATTTTTCTTACAAGACAAAGTATTGCTCAATTTGTTGATTACTTTTTTTTTCCCCTTCTATTTTCGCCCTCCCTCTTTGTTTGAAAGAGATCTTTCAAAGCTTATTTTTAGTGGTGAACAGTAGTTTTATTGTGAATATAATTATGTCTGTCATCTTTTTCAACAGGTATTTAAAGGGAAAAAGATGCCTGGGCACATGGGTGGCAAGCAGCGTACAGTTAAAAATGTTTGGGTGTATAAAATAGATCCTGCAAGGAACTTGATGTGGGTGAGAGGCCAAGTATGATTGTTTGGCCTTTTTCTTTCTCCTTTACTGAATAAGTGCGTGGAATCAGAATTGAAGGCGGGAGAATGTTTTCTATACATGTTAATTTTCTGTAAATAGGTGTCTGATTTTGAAAATCAATATTTCATTCTACTAGCGGTTTATCTTAAATGATTATTTAGCTAGAGGATTATCTTTCTTTGAATCATAATAAGATCAGATATTCTTTTATCCCTTTCGCTAAAGAAATGAAGTCAGTATTCATAATTAACAGCATGAGATGAAGCTGTATGCAAGTCAGAAATGATAATTTATGCATGTTTGGGAACTTCATTGTTGCTTCAAAGAGAACCTCGAGCCTCCCTGTGGGGCAGTACTGTGTTGATGTGAAAATCTAAAATCCCATCCTTTTCTCAAAATTAATTTCAAGTACTTGTTTGTAATGTCCAGAATAAATCAATCTGAGTTTGACTACCCTAGAACTGGGGACAAAGGTCGGCATTTCTTTTATTGAGCTAATTTTATAGTTATATCTGTATGAACATACCTCTTTACTCTTTTTCAGGTTCCAGGTGCTGCTGGAAACTTTGTGTTTATAAGAGATGCTTTTTACAAGAAACCAGATGTTTCTTCACTTCCATTTCCTACATATTTCGCTCCAGAAGATGAGGACACGGCAGAATTGGAACCTCTGGTAGCCGATCTTGGGGATGCCGATCCATTTATGGCAGCAGATTAATTGAGGGCCAAGTCTCCTCAAATTCAGGAAGCATCCGTTTAGACCCCCCTTTTAATTTTAATTTTGTAACTTTTTTTTTTACCTCATAGTTTTGCCAGGGAGTAGTGATAGAATTTGTGCTTCATGATCAATGAGCAGTTGGGTGTTCTGTAATTTTGTTATCTCGGTTCTATTTTCTATTTGAATTCTAAGGGAAACAGGTGGTTAACATTCCCCTTTCTGTTGAATTCTGCCTTGAAATAATTGGTGGATTTTAGATAGGCTGCTGAATGTGTTTGTTTTGGAATTTGATTCGGTCCGGTTTAGTTCTTCAATTAAATTGTAACGCCACTTTCTTTCAAAATGTACCAAAATTGATTATGTATTTGAAAAAAATTCAAAATTTGTTCTCTTCGCTTTGAAGTTTTTATTTATTTTGGGATTGTAAAATAGTGAAGTATTGTTATAATCATGTAAAACAGTAATCCATATTTTTTGATTATTATTCTTACACATACTCTGTTGACTTATAATGGTCTGACTAAAATTTAAATTAATATCTTAAATTAAATTATTTACTTCGTCTCACAAATTGTGAGTAGTTCATGTTCTGCTGATGTGTAACTAAAAAAAAAAATATATACTTTAATGTTTCATTACACATTTACTCCATATATAAAAGGGTAAATTTGTCAAACCATTTTATATTATACATTAATACTAATAAAAAACAACAAAAGCTAAAATCATAAGAAATCCTTTCATATGCCACCCATCTTAAAAATCCACCTTCTTTATTTGCATCCCCACCGACCCAAAAATGGACCATCACCACCGATTGAAAAACTCCACAATCATCAAAACTCCACTATCACCACCGATTTGAAAACTTAATTACCATTACCTTCTCAAAACTCAACCATCCACCACTTAAAAAACCCATGACTCATAAAATTACATCTCTCAACTTTAGTTGTTAAATTAAAATACAAGAAAAGATAGAGAAGAACAAACCCATTAACACACACATATACATATACATATATGTTTGTGCTCAATCATCAATATTAAAAAATCAAATCATCTCAAATTGGGAAAAGTAAAATAGAATTAAAAAGGGGATACCGATTGACCTTATATCCCGCCATATGCGACCACTGTTATTTTGCTTGTCTAATTATATGTTTGTATTGTCAATTTGAGGTATTGAAATTCATATTTATGTGCTTGATTTGGGGGTATATATGGTTTTGATTTGAGGAAAATAGAATTTTGATTTTGATTTTTTTTAAAAACAATTTAGGTTTTGAACCGTTGATAGTGGCTTTGGGTGGCGATGTATGGAGATAGGGTTCTATTCTCTTTGTTTGTTTGCTAGATCTGAGTTTGGGTTTTATTTTTGTTTAAATTTAATTTAAGTTAATATAAATTGTTATATTACTTTCTTGCCCTTTCAAGTCAATAAAATAATTTAAAGATTAGTCTTCTTTTAATACATAAGTATTGTATTACTACGTGATCATATCATGTCATCAATTTATGACATGATAGATTAAATTAAAATAGATAAATTAATAATTTAATAATCTGATTAAAAAAATTAATAGTTGAATTATCAAAGTGAAAGAAGTTGGATAGATTTAAGCCTAATGGTTTTATTACCAAATACTCATTACGTTTCTAATTATTTAATATTTTAGAGTTTTTTATTTTTTTTAATTATTTAACGTTTGTTTAAATTTAAAAAAATTAATGACAATTTTCCAAATTTACCTCTCATTATTGTGTCATTTTTTTTTTGATAAATACTCTTTATTCTAACAAAAAAATTTAAGAATATTATATTTAATAATTTTTAATTATTATTTTAATTATTGTGTCCATCTCTAAAACTTTAAATAATTAGTGACGGAAGGATTATAAGACAAATGTTCTGTTACCACCATTTTCTCATTAATTAAAGAAAGTAGTACATGATCAAAGTCAGAAGCAGTCCTCATGTTTCCCAATTCCCACCTCGATCAAATCCCGTCGATTCATCCACCGGAATGCAGCTCCTCCGATCTAATAAAACGCTCAGAATGCACCAGCTGCGGTGTCGTCTCAGGAGACCCGTCGTTTGCGGTGGCGGCACTCACGCACAAAATCCGGCACGGAGGCATATACCGCCGTTTCTGCACCGCCTGCGTCCTCAAAAACCACCCTGGCTCCTTTTGTCCCATCTGTTTCGAAGTCTACGACGACAAAAATCCTCTGTCCGTTCACGCGCGGGTCATGTGCGTCACCTGCCCTTCCATTTCTCACTCCTCCTGCGTCGTCTCCTTCACTCTCCCTTCCTTTCGATGTCCTTCCTGTTCTAACCCTAATTTCTCTTTCTTCCGAATTTCCCAATCCGATAAGTTATTCAAAAGCTGTGACAACCGCGACGGAGGAGATTCGAGTTTGGGGAAGCAATTCCTTGCTGCGGCTACGATTGCTTTGTTTTCACTGACTAAAGCGGCGGATTTGGCTCGGGTTAAAGCTGAAAGGAGAGCTAAAGAAGCTATTCTGGCCAGGGAGAGAGCTCAGGACGCGTTGGAGCGATTTTTTGTCCTGACCTCCAGGAATGATGAATTGATTGACATATCCAAAATTGAACCTTTGGCAGAAAAATTAACTCAAACTTGCCAAATTGGGGAAGCAGAAGGAGAGAAGGATGGTGATGATCTGCTGCATAATGGTCTGCACTCTTTGTGAGTTGATATACCCTTTATTTTGTTATGCTATGTGGAATGGCTTGAACTTTAAGAATTTATGTAGATTATATGGTCAGAATTTTCAGTTCTAGTATTGATCAATTGATTTGTATTTGTAATACTGTAGTTCCATTTGTAATTTATGAGTTCAGTTTAAAGTTTTAACCCATGTTTTTGTTTCGTGCTCTGTTTTTTGTTTTTTGTTTCATCTTTAATCATTGTATCTCTTTTACATATGATGTTAGGATTCACTTTTTAACCAAGCAACATAAGTTTAGACTACTTAGTTGGCTAATCATCATATTGTACCATGCTCTTGGGCATGATTTTTGTTTCACTAGTTGCACAATGTACCAATCCTTCCCCCTTACCTTACGATTAAAGAGAGAGTGTAGACTTGATCTCTGTTAACCAAAAAAAAGGAAAAGAAATCATCACACCAATGGTCTGTGAGAATGTTGGTTGGTTCCCCTTCATCTCAGTGGACAACTGTTACATATCACCGCCTAGCAGGGAAGAAACTCCAGTATGGTTTAAATAATCTAAATTTTGGGTTGTGGCATGGTTTAATATGTACCTATTTATATTTATCTTCCTATATATTAATTAAGAAGCATGAAACACCTTCAGAATGATAGACAGTTGTAGTTTCCCCTTATTAATTGGTCGGTTATTCCGTTTAGTTTTCTGCTTTAAATGGAGAAAACTTTGTGATCTGCCTGATCAATAAGTTTGAGCAATTGTGTTGTTTTTGTTAATATTGCAATTACTGTATCTTTATCGGACTATGAATATAAAGTTTGTGTGAGCTATGAGATTTTCTGAGTTTTTTTATTTTTTATTTTTAATGGTGGGTGCCTACGTCAATCTGAAGGATAGCAGGAAGTTCAAGTTGGAATCTGCATACTAAATAACTGTTACCTGCTAAGCATAAACGAAGGATACACAATGTTCATTTATCTGTTTTTCTAAATGTTTGAAATAATGCATAGAAGAAAGAAAGTTATTATTTACAAAGAAATACATCCGGACAAAACAACATCACGAAAAATAGTCTTGTCCTCGGAGTAACCTACAACACATGATTTTCCTTGTAAACTACTTGTTTCTCATTAATATGTAGCTGAGATTTGGTGCTTGTGTGAGTTTTACATAAATGTTGCAAAATTGATATCTTTAGCTTTTCAAGCCGAGGAAGAATGGCGCGCCAGTGAATTTTAGCCACTGGTCTCCTTGAATAAATGGACCAGCTGTGAAAAGAAGAGCCTCATTCCTGTTTGTGATCACTTTATATCCCTTCCACTTGACCCTCTGAGCGGTATTTGCGCCTGGACCACGGTTTGCATACTCCCTATAGAACAATGTATCGAGTGCAAAGGTCCCACTCCATGGCATCCATCCAGCTGGCTGGATAAAGTCTGCCAATGTTGATTCTATAATCACAGTCATGGAGTATTCCTTCCACGGCCTTCCCAAGAAAGTTGGAATTTGGAATCTCTCTGCGAAAAGTTTCTGCTCAGGGACGATGCGGCAATTTTGAATAACCAAACCAGTGGTCTCAAAGCGATTGGATTTCCCATGTGCAGTAATTGTATTTTGCTGATTGGGCATAGGCTTTCTTACAATAATCAAACTGTTCTGGATAACTGCTGCCGCATCACCAAATATGAAATCAACAGTGCCAGAGATAACACAGTTGCGATAGAACTGGCGATGGGTTTGTATATATAAGCTATCTTGGTATCCATCAATTCTACAGTTATAAAAGGCAGACATATCTGACTGGCTTCGAAGAGCTACTGCCTGGTGTCCCTCAGGGCCTGCTGTGTTTGTAAACCCCATTGCCTTAGCTATGAACCCTGTTCCAACAGTAGCTGCAAGCAAAGATCATCCAATTAGCATGCACAAAGGGGTGATTTAAAAAAATAAAATCCTTGATCCTTACCGAAGGAGGCAGTCTGCATGGTTGAAACACCCTGGGTGTTGCATTTACGGCCAGTGATTATTGACTTCCGAGGTCCATCTCCATACATGAAGATATTGACTTGATCCTTGGTTACAGTTATGTATTCATCGTAAATCCCTGCTTTTACATATATAATATATCGTCCTTTATTGTTCTTTGGATATGCAGCAATAGCAGCAGCAACGGTTTTGTACTGTCCACTCCCGTCTTTTGCCACCACTGCGTTAGGCACGATTTGCGGGTTATTGCCCGCTAACAATTTCCGATCAGCAGCTGAAAGCCACGCAGGGTACCCATCCTTACCAACTTCATCAGTTGCATCAAGAAGACGCCGAGAAGCTGCTGTACTTGCGTTTACTGGAATGTTAAACGACTTCAAAATATCAGTCAATGTGGAAACAATAGCTAGGGCATTGCTCGTCAGCTGAGTTGCGTTCAGAAGTCCATTTGACATCGAGTTCTTTAGTTCGGGATGATCATCGCAACCATCGAGGCAAGCTTCATGGTACGAAACAACTGCACTTAACCAGTTCCTGAGCTCGGCTTCTCTGTCAGTGATGGTATGCACAGCGCTATCGCGCTTTCATTATTAGCGAGGGAGCTAAGGCTGTTCACGCAGGCCTCCTTGAAATCGGTGGAGGAGCAAACAGAGGCGACTGACTTGGTGGTAGTGGACAGAGGGTCGTCCTTACTGTCATTTTCGTTTGATGTTTTGTGATGTACTACATCACTGCTAATTAGACCTATAACGGCAGCTACAACAGCTATACCGGCAACGGCAAAGAAAACTAATTTGCCTGACATGTTTTTGTTTTTGTTTATGTTTATTATTATTATTATAAATTTTGACTGTAATTTTTGTTTTTATGATAAATGATCAGTGATTCCCATAGAGATGATGTATTGGGAGAACCAAAAATGGCTTGTGAGTGCACGTCCTTTAAACTAGGTAAAGGTGGGGGGATGATCGTTCACTTGAAATTGACCATTAAATTAAACTGAGGTTATTATGGAGATGGTTAAAAACAAACTGAAAAGGATGTTGTTATATGGAGTGTACAGTTCCTTTTATATCCTTCCCAACTTCTCTCTTGATCGTCCATCTGTTCAGTTGAAGGTTCGGTTCAAATATGGTGGTGAACTGGTGGTCTCCTCTCGTATTGCTTTTTTGCTCAATGATACATATGAACAAAAAAGTACTTCTAAAATAAGAGGTGGACCATGATTTATTTAACCTTGTTTTGTAATAACAAAGTACACTGGGCTGGGCTGGACTGGACTGGGCTGGGTGATTAATATAGTTGGACTTCTATGGTTCGTTTAAAAGTAATGTTTTTTTTAAAAACAAGTTGCTATGGCGTATGGCGTATGCTTCAACTACCGCTTACTTTCTTTAATAGGAGTATATATTCTTGAGTTTTTACTTCTTGAACCACATAAATATTTGAGAAATAATTAAATACCCAGAATAAATCAATAACTTCTCCTTCTCTTTCTTCTTGTTAAGCAATGAATGAACAAACATACGAATTTATGGTACTATTAAATTATAACGATTAATTTTCGAAAGTGATAATTTTTAGACTCTCTAAATGAGCGCATACAATTTTTGTATTTTATTTTTCTACTTTTATTTCCTTTCTGTGAGTTATTTTATTAGTCAAAAAGACACGAAACACAAAAACCAAAAAAGTTAAATCATAAAATAAAAAATAGTACTAGTATGTACTACTAAATAAAAAGGATTGAACAGAAACCCTAAAACACGGTTATCCGCAACCCAGCTCTTTACTCACAGAGTCACGATTCCGATGAACCAACTCGTTCTCCTTCTGTCCGGTAATTGTTTTTTTTTTTATATATATATATATATATATATATATATATATAGTTTTTAATTTCAAAATATGTATTTTCTAAATTATGAATTGTCTCTCAAATTCATCACAAACAGACCCGAATTCAGAATTGATTGATTAAAAGACCACCGATCAAGCCGTAAAGGATTGATTTCCAGAAATTGTTTTTAGCTTCTTACAGGTTCGGAACTTTAACAGTCGTTTTTGTTTTTGCTGCGACTTTCAATTCCAATTTTTCATTAATAAAAATAGAAATTTTCAGCTCTAAAAGATTAATTTTATTATTATTATTGTTCTAGTTTCTTCAAAATCAGCTTCTTTCAATTAGGATATAAGTGGGTCGTTTTGAATGATGAGCATTAGTCCTGAAATTGATTGTGAGGACTCAAGTGTTCTTAAGATTTTAGAACCTAAAGAGGAACCTTTAGTCGCTAAATAGCAGTTGAACAATTACAAGTGATGCTCAATCTGTTAGCAGTAACAAAGCAAAAGCTATGATATGTTTCGAGTTTGTGCACTTATTTGACCCTGAAACATTGCTGATCATACCCCATTATGGGTGCCGTATTGTTTTAAAAAGCCATATGAGAGACCATAAGTAGCTCAGAATTCTTAAAGTAGTTGTTATTCTGTAACGCGTCAAGTTACTTACAAGAAGGGTAGATGTCGTATGGATAAAATGGTTACTATAGAATGATAAATTGTCTTAATCAGCAGAAGCTTAACCATATCTACTTCTAAATCCAATGGCAAGTATAATGCTATATTTCTTAGATCTCATTTCCCTTTCCCTCGCCTGTTCCAAACTCTGGACAAATAGCATAACAGCAGTCTATACCCTTCATAGACCTGATCATGACAGTTAGGCTTATCTTCTTCTTCTTTTTTTTTCCTTTTTACTTATGAATTATGATATCTGAGAATGGCTGTTCCTGGCACTTATTTGTCTTTGAGTTATTCCTTACATATACAATGCTGACAGATCTATTCAGTAAGGCTTGATTTGTTTGTTGCAATTTGGTAAAACAGTCGGCCTGGTTTTAAAGCAATTTAAGGAGGGCATGCAACTGCAGCGTTTTTCTTGTAAGGGACTTCTAGCATCAAACAGTCAAAGTAAGTACTGCAACTGCATTTCTTAACTTTACATAGTAAATAAAAAACCAGAAATGAGGTGGACCCTGAGGTACTAAATGAAATCTTAAGAATTCTTACTGTACGTAGATATGGTAATGGTAGTTCTTATGATTACTAAAATTCTGCTTTACTTATAAGAGATATATTGCATGTTAGTTAGGTTGTGACTCAATATTCAGTACTCTAAATTTCATTTTTATTGCAGAAAAGTGAGCAATGTTGAGCATAAACGGATTTAAGTTTCCAATACATTGAATGTGATGCATCATACTGTAATTTTGCTATGTCTTTTGCCTAATAACCAAACCAGTCTACACAGATACAGGCTGAAACACTACTTCATGAATGATTGAAGAGATGGCGTCACATCGTTCTGCTGGATTTGTTGATCCTGGATGGGAGCATGGTGTTGCTCAAGATGAAAGAAAAAAGAAGGTTAGATGCAATTACTGTGGGAAAGTAGTTAGTGGTGGGATATACAGGCTGAAGCAACATTTAGCTCGACTTTCTGGAGAAGTAACATATTGTGATAAGGCTCCAGAGGAGGTATTCCTGAAAATGAGAGAAAATCTAGAAGGATGTCGCTTCAGCAAAAAACCAAGGCAAATTGAATATGATGAGCAAGCATATTTAAATTTCCACCCAATGATGATGCGGAGGAGGAAGAGCACCCTGGATATAGAAATAAAGGAAAGCAATTGATGGGGACAAGGGTTTAGTCATAAATTTGGCCCCTCTTCGTTCATTAGGATATGTTGACCCTGGATGGGAACATGGTGTTCCACAGGATGAAAGGAAGAAAAAGGTAAAATGCAATTATTGTGAGAAAATAGTTAGTGGTGGTATTAATCGGTTTAAACAGCATCTAGCTAGAATACCAGGAGAAGTTGCACCTTGTAAGAATGCTCCTGAGGAAGTATATATTAAAATAAAAGAAAATATGAAATGGCATCGTACTGGAAGGAGGCATAGAAGACCTGATGCTAAGGAGATATCAGCATTTTATATGCACTCAGATAATGAAGAGGAAGAGGATGAACTAGACGAAGATGCTGTACATCCCATGAGCAATGATAAACCATTAGTCGGAGATAAAAGATCAAGACGAGACTTAAGAAGATCTTTAAAAGGGACATCTACTGGAAGCGGGTCTGAACCATTATCAAAAAGACCAAGATTAGATGCTATTGTTTTAAAGTCACCAAAAAGTCTGATGACAGTCTCTTGCAAACAAGTAAAAACGGATACAAGCAAAAAATCCCGCAAGGAAGTTATTTCTGCAATTTGCAAATTCTTTTATCATGCAGGAGTTCCTTCCCAGGCTGCAAATTCCCCTTATTTCCATAAGATGCTAGAGTTGGTTGGTCAATATGGACAAGATTTGGTGGGTCCTTCAAACCGTGTAATATCAGGGCGGTTTCTCCAGGATGAAATTTCAACCATCAAAAACTACCTGGAGGAGTGTAAGTTTACCTGGGCAGTCACGGGATGTTCTATCTTGGCAGATAGTTGGAGAGATACACAAGGTAGGACATTAATCAATATTTTGGTTTCTTGCCCCCGTGGTATGTACTTTGTCTGTTCAGTTGATGCCACAGATGTGTTTGAAGATGCTACGTACTTATTCAAGTTGCTTGACAAGGTGGTAGAAGAGATGGGTGAGGAAAATGTGGTGCAGGTACATATAATCATTTTTTATTGGTCTAGTTCAACAATTTTTTCTAATCTTTATTATTGATCTAATCTCAGCTTACTTGGTGCTTCTCCTCCCTCCCCTCATCTTCTTTCTCCCGTAGGTAATCACTGACAATACACCCAGTTATCAGGCTGCTGGAAAGATGCTTGAAGAGAAAAGAGCAAATTTATTTTGGACTCCCTGTGCTGGCTATTGCATTGAGCGAATGCTTGAAGATTTTGTGAAAATAAAATGGGTGGGAGAGTGCATGGTTAAAGGCCAAAGTATTACAAAGTTCATATACAACCGTATCTGGCTGTTAAATCTTATGAAGAAAGAGTACACGGGCGGACAGGAACTTCTGATGCCATCAGTTACCCAGTATGCTTCAAGTTTTTCTACTTTGCAAAGTTTGTTGGATCATAGAATTGGTCTCAAAAGATTGTTTCAATCAAACAAATGGCTTTCCTCTCGATGTTCGAAATTGGAAGAGGGTAAGGAAGTAGAGAGAACTGTATTGAACCCTACTTTTTGGAAGAAGATGTTATTTGTTAGGAAATCAGTGGACCCTATTGTGGAATTGCTTCAAAAGATTACTAGTGATGAAAGCCTTTCTATGCCATTTATCTATAATGACATGTACAGAGCTAAGCTTGCTATCAAAAGCAATCATGGTGATAATGTACGTAAATATGCACCCTTTTGGAGTGTGATAGACAATCACTGGAATTTATTGTTACACCATCCTCTGTATCTTGCTGCTTACTTCCTCAATCCATCATACAGATATCGTCCTGATTTTGTTCCGGTAAAACAAACAAATTTGTTGCTTGATTTATTTTCTGATCACCTTCTCCAAAGTTGTAGTTATCCAAACCTCTTACTTTATATGTGCATAATTGTAGCACCCCGACGTTGTTCGTGGACTAAATGCCTGCATTGTTCGACTGGAGCCAGACAATGGGAGAAGAATTTCTGCATCCGTGCAGGTCAGGATTCCTTGTGAAGCATATGACTTTTTTGGGGCTATATTTTCTTACCTTTTTATCTTCCCCCTATTTGTTGTACTAGTACAGATTTCTGATTTTGGTTCTGCAAAAGCTGATTTTGGAACTGACTTGGCTATTAGTACCAGAACAGATCTTAATCCAGGTTAAATATACATGCCTAAAATCATGTACAGTGCACTTTTAGTTTGATGTGTTCATAAGCTATGACATTTTTCCTACTGACAAGATTCTATTTTTCTTAGCTGCTTGGTGGCAACAGCATGGCATTAATTGCATAGAGTTGCAAAGAATTGCAGTACGTATTTTGAGTCAGACATGCTCGTCTTTTGGGTGTGAACATAACTGGAGCATATACGATCAGATCAACAGCCAAAGGCACAACCGTGTGGCACAGAAAAGATTAAATGATTTCATCTACGTTCACTACAACTTACGACTCAGGGAACGCCAAATGAGGAAAAGGACAAATGACTCAATTTCCCTAGACACTGTTTTGCAAGAGAATTTACTATATGACTGGATTGTAGAGGCAGAGAAACAATCATTGCAAGAAGATGAGGTATCTTTCTAGCTCACCTTCTGTTGAGAGTTACATTTAATGACTGGATTGTAGAGGTAGAACCTGAATGCTTTTTACTTGTCAGGAAATCCTTTATAATGAAATGGAACAAGTTGATGCATACGAAAATGAAGTAATGGAGTACGAAGATGGAAATGCAGAGGTTAGGAAGGGATGTATGGAGCTGGTGACTTTGGCTGACGTAGAACCCTTGGATGTTAATCCTGCTAATAATGCTGGTGCTGCCACAGAAGAAGATGATGAGGATGACAATGATCTCAATTTTCTTGATGACAATTTGAGTGATTAGCGGCTGTTGTTTTTCTTAACCAACACGAATTAAACTTGATGTTTGTGCATGATGTATGCATTTACAGTCGCTGATAGAATTCAGTAGTGGGTTGAATGTTGTAGTACCAGTGTAATTTATTGTCTAATTTTATGCCTGCCTGATCAATTAAGCCAACTTTCTTTTAGGCAAACTATTTGGTTAATTTACTACATTTGGAATTATTAGCAGGGTGGAGTCCATGAGAAATAAAATCTTTTCTACTTTTAACGTGTTAGTTTTTAATGTCTACTTTATTTTTCAGGTAGTTAAAAATACATTTTTATTTTTTAAGTTTATTTGTAAAATTCAAAATTAATTGCTAATTTGTAGTGTTTCTTTAATTAGGCTACAATAATAATTTGTAGTAAAAGTATTTTAAATTTCACAATTTCGCATATTGACTTAAATAACCAAAATATATCCTTAATTTTGTTTGAAAGTTGAAGTTGAGAGAAAAAATATATATATATATATATATATATATATATATATATATATTTTAGGAATAAAAAGGGATCAAGATTACGTAATTTTAACTATTTAAGATAATGAGAAAGAAAAGTTTGTTTTTTCCCCAATCCAAAAAAACGGCGCTCACGTTGTGCATATTTTGATCGCTCACCCGTACGTATGTGACATTAGATTTATTAAAAAATAATTGTCATTCTGAAGTCTGCCGTTCATCTTTCATAAATGACTTAAATTATGACATATTTTTTAACTTATAAGTCAAAAATAGTAAGTTACAATTTGTAACTTATAATAAAAATGATCTATAAGTTATTTTTAATAAATTATTTTGATCAAATATAATATTTATTTTATCCCAATCTATCTTGATAAATTACATCTTTGTCCCTCCTAATTAAGACCGTACATATAATCAATTTTTTTCAGTTTTTCGAACCGGATCAGACTGAATAGACCAATTCAATATAAAAAAAATATAAAAAAAACTAGTCCGATTTCGATCGATATTATTCAGTATATACCGTTTTTCTAATTTATTATTATTATTAATAAATAATAAATAATAATTATAATAATAATAAAAATAATGGTAAAAACCGATATCAAACCGGTAGTTATTCGGTTCGGTCCTAACCTAAACAGCCTCCCTTCTCTTCTAACTAAAACATTTTCTTCACAGCGGCCAAGCTCTGATCTCTGATTTCTGATCGGCGCTCGATCCTTCAATTTTTTGGCTTCTCCTTCCTTCAATCCGCGGCTGTTACTCCTGTTACTCATTTTACTCCGTCAATTGCTGTTAGTCCTTCGATTGGTGTTAGGTACCAAACCCTAGACCAAGTATTTGATATATATATATATATATATATATATGTATGTATTATGTTATGTTTGAATCTTTGACATGTGGTTTTTCTTTCTTCTTTACCTTTTTAATTTTGACTGTAGTTTCAGAGCATATGGGTTTCGATTCAATTCCATTTGTTGTTAATTCTATATATACACATCTTAAAGGTAGCAGATGGGTTTCAAGTTTCAACTACAGAGCTGGGGAGATTAGGAAGAGAAAATTAATATTTTTATTTACAATGTTAGATTTGCTTCACAGCCTGCATGGTGCTACACTGCTACTAGAAGTGGCTAAACAAATAATTTACCCAGTTCTTACGATATTGGTTGAAAGATTTAATCTTGGATGACTGGATGACTGGTCATTGTATTTGTTAATTGGGGTTTTAGGATTTTCATATTTGAGATCCTCTTTTATTTAGGAACAATGTTATGCATATGCTATAATAACTTTTCAAGTATAACAAGTTTTGTTGCTGCTGCTTGTTAAACCAATATTATGTTGGCAGACACCACAAATGTGGAGCATGATGAATGGTAATTACCTGATTGTTGGATATTGGAAAATTAAAGTCAATGACAGATGCCTGCGGCCTTATACTGTCCAATAACGACGATATCTCTAAAAGTAAACATTAGACCAAGCCTTGAAGTCCATTGGAGCCTGGAGGAATCAACAAGAATGGGGATTAATAATTCATGGGTAACTTATTAATAATTATTTTCTTAAGCACAACGATAGGTTAGATTGGTCTTGAGCTGATTAGAGTGATGGAAAATCCAGCCAGCTTAGGGATGTGAGAGAAGAACCGAGAACGTATAATGCTTTGAAGGTGAAGTCAGTAAAAGGAATGAGCATGGTAATATTTTCATTCAGAGAATTGTATACATTGATAGCACACTGTAAAATGTAATAAAATCCAATAGTTTTGATGAGATAGTATTGAGCACATGAATTATAATCTATTACAGGACTGACTATGAAGTATGAAGGACATCAGAAAGGCGTAGTCACGAAAAAAAGAGTGTTTCCTCTAATAGGTTATGGCTTGCAGTGGCAAACTTTATGCCTAGACTGAGTTAACTGAAACAATCTTGCCTTCATAAAACAATTAATTGGATGTTTCAAGTTATCTTCTTCAAAACAATGGTCGAGGCATTAAGTATTGACTTTTGTATGATCTGGCCTATCATCGTGAGTTGACCTGTTGGCCTAACGATTCATTCCTTTTGAAAATAATAGAATTGATATTGTCAAGTTGAATACCTCTGTTTGCAAAAGTATACAATTTAGCCTCATCAAGCACTGCAAGGAAATTAGGCAAAGGTTGTCATTGAATTGAAATGTGTAAGCTTTCATGCCCCTCAAGGTTCTCTCTTGTGAGGAGTTAAGGCACCATAATGTAGCGACTCAAAATGTAGGTTTTCTGTATTAGGTTACATTTTTTTATTTATTAAAAGGTCTATATGTGACTGAAAGTTATTGAGGCTATCAAAAAATTTCTTTATTGCATAGATTGGTCTTAGCGGACATGGACATTAACTTTTCTGTCCTATGAATTGATAAATCTTGAACATGTGGTGGTATATAACTCAGTGTGTGTTCCTTCTGATGGTTATTTAGAAATGGTTTAAAAACACGAACTACGTTTAGCAAACGTAGAGAGTTCAAGCTATCAAGAACAAAGAACTAATTTCAAGTCCAATGTGGCACACGAATACTTGAATTCCTTGGGTAATCAGTACAAAGGCAGAACTTAAAATGATACAACATTTGAAACATGATGCTTGTAAGATTTCTGACAACGCAATGTAGTCATTAAAGAACTAGATCTAGTCCATACAGTCATGGGCTTGGCCTCTGCCCTTTGGATTTCAGAATTCTGGTTGAAAAATATTGAATTTCATTTTTATGGGTAGAGTATCTGTCAAGGTAACTCAGTGGGCAGGAAAGGTTAATAGAGATAATTAATGCATCTTCGATATGATATTGAATCAATGTATCTTTTTATAATGTCTTTTTTAGTAATCTTTACATTTTATTTTAACTTATAAATCAATATCAGCCGAACACCTTCATAACTTGTTTTAACTTAATTTCTGACTTATAAGTCATTATCAGCCGAACACTTTTAGTTATAAGTCACAACTTAAAACAACTTATATTTGAACTTATAAGTCATTTTAAAATAAGTCATTCCCGAACAGGCCCTAATTCTCAAAAACTGAAGGGTTTTCCTATTTCTTTTCGATTCACCAGTATAGTATACATATTGTATGTTTCTCTTTGCGTAAGATTGATTATGTAAATATGTGTATATATGATCATACAATTGTATGTGGAATGATATATTGACAATTCATTTGATTATTTATTTCTGTATGTGAAATCAGAATGCCGGAGAGCAAGGCAGTGATCGGCTTATCATGGGAACCAAATCTACCAACAACCTTTTTAGCTGGCGCTAGCAATAATAAGAGTACAAAGACCCAAATTTCGCCAGAAAGAAGTGCAGTCTATAAACCCAATTCCGAGCTCATCGATGGCCTCTTTGTTCCACCTAATAATCCCAGAAAGTTGAACAAATTGCTCAAAAAACAAATCAAAGATACCACCGGAAAGAATTGGTACGTACCATTTTTATTTAACTTGTGCATTTAATTTTCTGGGTCACTGACGGTCTTTTGAATTACATTTGGGTTGATTTGTAAAAAAAAATGTTGTATAGGTTTGATATGCCTGCCCCTACAATGACGCCCGAGTTAAAAAAAGATCTCCAGCTGCTGAAGGTTAAGTCTTTTTTTTTTGGTTACCGAGTATTGTTTTCTGCCCATTTATATAAGATTTTAGTCTTATATTAACAGTATCGTGGCTTGCGTACACAAATTCTCATAGTAATGGATGTGACAAGTTTTATCTTGTATCAACCAATTTCCCTTTTTTTTTTGCAACTTCAGTAACCTTGCATCAATCAGTTGTGACTGATCAGTTGTGATTGATATGGTCTTGTATTATGATAATTGGTGCCAGCAAATATCTAGAAAGTCGATATTAATTTTTTTTAGTTTTGTTGTTCCATGACAATGTTGGAACCTGTAACCACTACCTTAGGCTGTTTGCTGGATAAACCACCACTGGGTGCACACAATCCCCACCAACCATTAACACCGGGTGTGTGGGGGACTCCAAGGACGTCATTGCTTTGTGGAGTATTAAACCCTCACAATGCTCACTACCACTTGAGCTAACTCCTAGAGATCTGTAATTTGTTTCTCTTGAGCTATAAATCTAGTTTTGAGTAGATTGTCATTGTCATCAGTCTACTCATAGCACATTATTTCCATCTTTAACACAAGTTCGAAGCAATATTTATTGAACTGGACACCGACTAGAGAGTAGAAACTGTAAGTTAGAGACTGTAGTATGTTAGTGAATGCATAGAGAGACATTTTAATTCCAATGATAATCCATTTTCGTTACTTGGTTAACATAATAGTTTATGTAAACTGTGCAAATGTATGACTAGATGTGCAATTAAAATTTAAAAAAATGTTTGACGACCTTAGAGTTTTACTTTGATGATTGCATCTTGATGATTTCATTTCTTTTAGGATTATATTGGCTGACGTGCATTTGTAATCTTTCTTATGTGTGTAGTTGAGGACTGTAATGGATCCAAAGAGGCACTACAAAAAGGGTGATTCAAAATCACTTCCCAAGTACTTCCAGGCAAGTCCATAGTAGATTACATAATATGCATATTTATATATACATATATGTATATATATACACACACACACACATATAATAATGATTTGATTACGGAGCATATTAGCTTTCTTTTGTACTTTCAGTATTAAACATATTTTACTATGTGTACGTCTACATTGCTGCATGATTGATTGGTAGTTTTTTTGGGTTTTTGAAAATTGATCAGGTTGGCACGGTTGTAGAGTCAGCATCAGAATTCTTCACAGGAAGACTTACTAAGAAGGAAAGGAAGGCAACCCTTGCTGATGAGCTACTTGTTGATCATTCCTTAGAGGATTACAGGTGATTTATTTATGTGAAAAAGCTACAACTCTCATTTCATTGTTCATATGACTAACTCCAACCCTGTCCAAGATCCCCAACAAGAAAAAATAAAGGAAAATGATGGAAGTGCATATTGTAGTTAGATTATTCCTTTTACGACAAGTAAAATGGTTTCGTGAGACCGAGAGTTAACACTCTTGAGAAAATACTGACCTGTTTTTACCTTAGGAGCGACTCTTGACACCCATAATATCCCCAGCCATCTACATATCAGACCTATTTTTCCTTGTTGGCTCTATTCCTTCTGCTCGTTGTCTTCTGATATGTCTTTGTTTTGTAGGAAACGGAAGGTTCGAGAGATAGAGGAACAAAGGCAACCAGGTGGGGTTGATAAATGGAAGATAAAAGGTCGCCAATCATTGAAACGTGCAAAGCAAAGAAGACACTGATGGTAGGATGTAGCCCTGCACATCATTGTCACATTTTTTATTGGAGTTTTTCAGTTGAGAGGTTCATCAAATCCAGACTTAGTAGTTTCTTTGTACCAAAATGCAAGAAGCCCTTGAACTGTTGTAATCGTGGAGGATAATACAGATATTCATTTTCACTAGTGCAAGTACCAATTTAATGAGTGCAAGAACTGCTGCTGCTTTTTCATTGAAAAATTTATATTATGTTCAAGGTGGAGTGTGTTACTTGCTTTAGGAAAATTGTATTTCTTTAAGAGTGTGTGTGACATTATTGATCGGTTATAGAGCTGGCAAAATGGTTAATTAACTGTGGATCGATCTATATTAATTGGAACTAATTGAGTTGGTTAATTATTTTTTTTATTTAGGAAAAAAAATATAGGCCCAAATTGGTTAACTATTTTCGACCCATATTTCATTGCAAATCGAAATTGAAAGTTTCTTTTCTTATCCGCTTTTTGCAACATCTTCGTCTCTCGCAACAGATTTTGATTTTGTATCAGAGGCTTTTTAAGTTGATCTTCGATCTTCCTTCATGTCTTCTCAATCGATAAGATTCTTCTTCTGGTGATCTTCAATCTTCCTTCGTGACTTTTCTGTTTAATTTCGGTGAAGTCTAATTCTTTTCGGAAACCTAACACTTACTCAGGTACTTTTTGAAACACTTCTACGAATGTTCATAGCCTTTTTCTGTTGTGATCCGATCATTCTCTCTAGGGTTTTAATCGATCTGTGCTAGATACTCATAATTTTTGACAAAATTGTTAATAGTTTCTTGAGGATCATCGTCTCTGTTTGTTAATTGTTCTTCAGCGCATAAAAGCATAAAAGTGTTGTCTTTGTTTTATACTGATGAAGTTTGAGATATATTGAGCTTCATAAAAGTGTATGAAATTAATGTTTATAATGCTTGTTAATTTGAGTCAAATGATGAAATGGGTTCCTATGAAGACTGTTTCATTTGAATTTATTTAAGGGGTACCTATGAAAAGAAGAGTGAAAGTTGAATTGTTTGTAAAAAGTTTCTTTAGACTTTATGGTGATGGATATTGGATGGGGATAGATAGACTATATAGATAGAGAGTTTGATGGAAAAATTAGACTTTGTTTGTTTGTTTGCTACAGTTTGTTTGAAGTTTCTCATAATTGCTTGAGAATTCAAAAGAGAAAATGACTGTTTGCTGTAAGCTGGGTCTTTATTTTGATGCAAGACTCAAAACCCAGTCTCTATTGTTTTTCTTGAGCAATCAGTGGGAGGGGCGTATTGTGCTTATATATAATTTGTGGAGCCATATTTTCTTTGATCTTGTAATATGTTGGATATTTTCAAATCTAAAAAGTATATAATAAATATATTATATATTGTCCATATAACCAACCAACAAATGAAATGGTTCAGTTGGTTAAGAGAAAGGAGTTGTAATGTTAAGGATTTGGGTTTAAGTCATACCTTCACCCTGACTCCGTCAACAACTTTGGATCATATTCCAGTGGCTGATGAACAAGTTCATCCTCCATCAAAAACTAAGTCTGCAGAACAAAGAAGAGCAAACTACAAGATCTATCTCTGCAAAAGAGAGCGTTTTAGAATTGAAGAGAAAGCATACAACTAAAATTGACAGTATTTTGATTATAATCAAGAAATTTGACATTCATTTTTAAGTTGTCATTATTACTCAGTAATGAGCCTAATAGCATACATATACTACTTTGAGAAGATCTTAATTAAAATGTTATATTGAAGTGAGCAAATTACAATTTAAAAAGCAATTAATGAACTCGTGATTTATTGTCCACAACTAGTATTAGATACTGTCCAAAGACAATACAAAACCGATGGAAGCAAAATCAGAATGGAGTGAGTGATGAATCAGACTTATGAATTGGCAGTACAATCCCTGCAAACAAACAACCATCCTGCAAGAAAAAACGACTGAAGCATTTCTTCCCCTCCTCCAGTTTATCTGATTCACCACATGGATTGTAAATCTTTATGGCACCACCTCAAAGTTGAAGGTACTAAACATAGTAAAAAAATGTTATGTTCTTGAAAATATCAAAAGGTAAAAAAAATATATAAAAGGAACAGAAAGTGCACTGCAGCACAGTTAGAGCCGACTACTTTAGAATATTGGCTACAAAAAAGTAGGAAAAATATGATGAAAAGTACCTCTTATCTACCCTTATAGTGGTTTTAAGAAACACTATCTTTCAAGGGGTCCTAATGGATCATTTCCAAGAATTTGCATTTTGGTGTAGGTATGAAGATTTTGGTTTCGTTGAATATAGAGTTCCCGAATAAAATTGATCTTCTTATCTTATTTCAGGACATATTGAATGAATGGGCTAAAGGAGTACTAGGTTTTCTCATTTTGACTCAGGACACTTGTGTTGGATTTTAGAGACGTTCTCTCATTTTGGTTCAACTGAAATGGCAGCATTCGAGGCATGAGCAACTAAAGGAAAAGGTAAACTGTACTGAATACAAGTTTAGAGGCCATAGTAACTTTTGCATTGCTAAAAATTTGATAGAGCAAATGACTCCTAGGAGTTAAATTTTTGGATATATATAAGATCCAAATTCAGTCTATCATTTTGGTTGAAAAGTGTTCATTAATTGCTGGTGAGAAAATGAAGTTGTTTACTTATTCTATGGCATATATTAAAGGGTTGACTGTGTGTAAAAATTATAATCCACAACCGTCAAGGGCATTAATAGGAAATCTCTTGGTGATTTTAAAGAAATGATAGAGCAGTGTCAAGTACAATGCCAAACTTCAGTAAATTGAAGGAGTACATTTGTTTATAAACTGAAATGGTTAAAGCTCAAGTAACCAAAAGGATTTCTTGTATGTTTATCTTTTCAACAAGTCACTTGGATTTTCTCACATCACGCCATTGCTGAAACCGTTTCCTTATACAAATCAGGATTTGAAAAAAGTTGACATCTCCAATAAAGTTTTTAACTTTTGCTGCAGCTTGGAATCTTAGAGCCTAAATGCTAACCTTATTCTAGTAACTGTAGCCCTTTGGTCCTTCAATAAAACAATCAAAAGCTTAAGGTCAAGTCTTCAAGGAACAGATTAAACAACTAAAGGAAAAGGTAAACTTTTCTAAATATGAATTTAAAGGTCATAATAACTATTTACATTGCATTGCTTGAGAATTCGAAAAATCTTTTGATGCAAGACTCAAAAAGTCAATCTTTATCGTTTTTCTTGAGCAAACAATGGGAGATGACAAGAGTGTTCACTAATTTGTGCTGCCATATTTTCTTTAGTCCTATAAAATATCAGGAGAAGGCCTTAGCAGCAGACAATGCAATCCTATGCACGAAGGTGAATCCATATACTTTTCTCCATTGTGGTTGAAATGTAGATTTGTACATGAGAAAGATCAAAAGCCAAGTTTTGCACTTTTCTTTGTTTGGTTCAAAGGAAAGGAAAATGTAAACAAAATAACAGAAAAAGAACTATCAGGAGAGGTTTTGTCTCGGGGGGAAAACTTATATGCACCAAAGATCATGAAGTTGTTTACTTATTCTATGGCTCTAAAGGGTTAACTGTGTATATGTTATTAATCCAGAACCCATGAGGGCATTAATAGGAAATCTCTTCATTCTTTTAAAGAAAGAAGCAGTGTCCAGTACAACACCAAGCTTCAGTTTTTTTTGTTTTTTTGGCATCATCAACGAAATCTAATGTATAATTTCATTAAATTTTCAGTATCAAATTCAACCACGACAAGGATCAACTGAGGAACTAGAAATCTTGATATCCACAGATCACAGTGAGAATTCAAATGAGGAGACTAAACTATTTAACCTTATACAAATCAGGATTTGAAGAGTAATTTTATAGAAATATTTTGGTGGTGCTCTTTTTTTATGATTATTTATACAAAACTATGAATTTAGCCACTATAGTTGGCAAGTTTTACTTAATACACAACTGAACTTTTAATTTTTTGAATTAACCCATTAAACAAATTAAATTTTTTTAATTGGATCAGTCTGTTAAAGTTTTGTTAATATGATACGTGGCTTTTTAAAAGAAAAGAAAAATGACTCAGCCACTATGGATATATAACAACCACTAGTAACAAAAATTACATGTATAGATTAATGATTATCCTACCATTCCCTAACAGAATGTCGTCAAATCATGAAGAAACAAAATCCAACGAATTAATCATGCAATTTCCCTATTTCCAAAAACAGAAATGAATCAAAGAACTAACGTTATCACACTCTGTATATAATTTTTTTATTACTAGTCATACTCTTAACAAAATGTCATCAAATCAAAGAAAACTCGACAGCCAGAAAAAGTCTTTGGCCGAAGCCAAAAAGAAGTTATACATAAACAAAATCCAAAGAATTAATCATTGTCTAAAAACAGAAATGAATCAAAGAACTAACCTTCGTCTTCTTGCTCACCTTATCTTCACTCTCTCCATCTTCACCTTCACTTTCTCCATCCAAATCATACCCGTAGGCCTCATTCAAGTAATCCACAGCTGCCTGAGTAAAAACCAACTTATCCGAATTCAAAATATCAAACAAATTCAAAGTTCTAGGCGTCAGCATCTTCAATGTCCCAATATTCCGGCTCGAAAGTCTCACATTATCCGAAACCTCTGTCATCAAGAACATGGATTTCTCCTTGGGGTCAATACCCCACCTGTTCAGCAACCCAATAAATTCTTTCGTTTTCGGCTTCTCAAACTTATCACCAAATTCCTCCACGACAATCCCATTTTCCACCGCGCTAGCCAACGCCGTAGAAATCGACAATCTCTTCTCCTTCTTGTTGATTTTGATGGACCAGTCTCTGGGTTTGGGTCCAAACACGACGCCACCGCCAGGCCGGAGTGGGGTTCGGTTGGAACCACGGCGGGCGCGGCCGGTTTTCTTTTGTGGGTAGGGTTTCTTTCCGCCACCACGTACCTCGGCGCGGGTGAGAGTGGAGGCGGTGCCGCGACGCTTGTTTTGGAGGTCGGTGGTGATGCCGCGGTGGACGACGGCGCGGGCGGTGTCGGGAGGGGCGGATTTCAGGTTGAGGTTGGTTTCACCTATTTTGGATCCGTCGAAGGAGAGGACTGGGAGAGTGGCGAGTTCGGAGCAGATTGGGGAAAATGTGGATTGGCAAATGGGGTTTGGTTTGAGGGGTTTTGAGAAAGAGAGGAATTTCTTTGTGGGGGTTTGATTGAAGAAGATAGAGGATGAGTTTCGGGTGGATTCTAAGTTTACATGAATCTAATGAAAGAGAAGCTGAGTTGTTATAGCTGGCTCATTTTTTTTTTTCTTTTAAAAAGTCATGTAGAAAAAAAGCTAACATTCATATTAATAGAACTGAATTATAATTAAACAGACTGATCTAATTAAAAAAATTTAATTTATTTAATGAGATAATTTAAAAAATTAAAAGTTCAGTTGTGCATTAAGTAAAACTTGAGGAGTATATAGGTTAAATTCATAGTTTTGCCGATTATTTATATAAAATGACTAATTTTGGCAACTTTTATGATTCCACAGTAGACTCAATTGGAGTTGGATTGCTGAGTAATACTTTTGGCTTTGTTAATGACAATTTTTCCATATGTGCACCAAAGATAATTTAGTTGTTTACTTATTCTATAGCACTAAAGGTTGACTGTCTATGTATATTAATCCAGAATCCTTGAGGGCATTAATAGGAAATCTCTTCATTCTTTCAAAGAAAGGGAAAGGATCAGTTTAAAGTACATCATCAACAAATTCTCATTTATCATTTCGTTAAATTTTCAGTATTAAATTCAACCACGACAATGACCAACTTAGGAATGAAATATTTTGACATCCACGGATAACACTGAATTCACAGATGTGGAGACTGAAGGACCTCCAGAAAAAAAGAATCAAGCGCAATTAAGGGAAGGACTTGCAAGTAACATACAACTAAAATTGACACTATGCAGTTAAATGCTAAGCTTAGTCTAGAAACTGCAACCGGTTTGCGCGGTAAACCACACCACATTGTCAACAAACAGATCATCGCGTATCATTATAAAAGGTGATTTCGTCTTCAGAATGAAATCCCCCATAAGACATTAAAAATCGAAGCAGTTAAGTTTAGGATTTGTTTTTAGCGAAAGAATGTGAATAAAGTAGTTAAGTTTAACATGTTTTTATCAACTGAAATTAATGACTAAAGCTCAAGTCACCAAAAGCTACAAATGAATCAATCATCTACTTCCTCAAGCAATTTCCTTTTCCCCAACACTTAGTTTTCCCACAACAATAGCTCTGGAACTTGGTCCAAGCTAATTCCATCCAGGAAACTGAAGTCAAATATATCATCATCCATGCTATTATTAGCGGTGAAATCAACCAACTGCCCGTAGTCGATCATCGTCGATCCTTGATACTCAATCACTGTTGTAGGTCCTTGAGATTCGGTCCAATTACCAAAGGCTTTGCGCTGATCTTGAACTTCATTCCGGACTTGAAGTGGTGCAGTAGTATCATCATCCTTGAACAACTTCGGATCAAATTCACTCGCAACTTCTAATACTTCCAATGGTTCTTGATGAATTGATCCTCTTGCTGCAGCTTCTTCACTACTATTACTCTGGTGAACCACAACTAATGGTGTTTTTTCTATTCATTTGGAATCATCCCTTGTTATCCCACAAAGAACACACTCACCACCACCATCCGAAACAGAAAATTCATGCATACCCCAATGTCCATGAGTCCTAATATAATAATCTTTCTTATCATTACGTGGCAATTTTTTGGGCTCAAAACTAAAGTACTTCTTGAACCCAACAACCTTGCCATGACCATCCTCGATGATTCTAGGGGCAGTCTGCCCGTCCCAAGTGCCACAGCCGGCAGTTCTCTCCATTTGCTTCTTTCCCTTGCTCCTCTTTTTCAATTTGGTGAAGACATAAATAGTCTTCTTGTTCTTGCACTTTGATTGAATCCAAGGGTCCTTTTCATCATCAAATATCTCCCATGGGGTGGAGTTTTGGCCATAGACAACCTTGTGAGTGACAAACAATTTGTAAATCTTTGCAAAAGTTGGTATTGAAGCAAAAGAGAAAATCAATCATCAAAAACATAAATCTAATTTTGTCTTTCGAATTATGAATTTGTAAATGTCGTCTGGGTGGGTGTGCATAATCAGTATCACAACTTAAAAACAAATGCATGAAAAGCTAACATGCGCTGCTGCACTACCCTGATCTACTAAATACTCAGATGCAACCCAAAAGAAAATAAAAATACTGATCAATACAGACAGACAGGACAGGGAAGAATTGCCACGTCCAGGTAATCTCCAATCTGCAAATTGCGAGATAAAAGTTGAAAACAAATTCATCATATTATTGATTATATTGACAAGAAACGAAGGAAAAAAGGCGCAAAGATTTACCTCAAAGTTAAGGTCATGACCCACTGCTTTAAATGCTACCATCATCTGGTCTTCTTGCATTTGGATAAGAGAAAGTTCTTCCCACCTGTGCTGCGGCGGCGGCACAATGGAAGTTAATATATTGAGCATATATAACAATGTAGCATGTAACTTTCTAGTAGTAATCCAATATTAAAACAGAGCGACCGTCGATGCTTGAACTTAAGTTAATTGGGATTGATAACCATATATTACTCCTGATGTCAATCCCAAACTGACATAATCAAATGCTAGATTTATTTATAGCAAATGTTAATCCCATATAATTGGTGTAAAACACTTTTGCTGCATTTAAGATGATTTTTATCCTTATGGTTCAACTGATTTGATTTTGAGTTGTTTTTTGCATGAGTTGTTTTTTGCATCGGTGAATTGATTCAGTATACGATACAAATATAGTTTACATGATAATAATATAGGATTAAATTTTGATGATCGAGAGTATAAATATTGATTTGGGGAGTTGATTACAATGTGAGGCGGTGAATTGTTATTATAAATCCTGTTTGAAAAATAATGTCAGTTAATATCATTGTATATTTCAGTAAATATGGTTTGTTTTTAGCCAAATTCCAAACTATATTAAAGAAGAAGATGCATGAGATTTTGCTCATGTAAATTATGATCAAAAAGTGGTCTAAGAAAAGTTCGATACTCAAGTTACTTTATCTTACTAAAAAAAGTCTGGATTGTTAAATTTCGCTATGTATGTAGAAGGGTTTAATTGAAAATTTTAGAAATTTTAAGTATATTTCAGAAACTTTAGGGGTTGAATTGAAAGTTTTAAAAATTTTGGGGTTGAGTTGAGAATTACAGAAACTTGAGGGTCCTAAACAGTGACAATTCCTGCTGTAAACCATGCTTTCGTCTCGTTATCCACCAACAAACTTCGACAATTTGATGAAGGCCAAAAGTACCACTAGTGAACTTCGACAATTTGATAAAAATCAAAAATATAAGATAGGAAAAAATTAGGTGAATAAGAGTACCTATCTTGGTAAAAAAACCACAGAACTTTAATCTCAAATCAATATATTTAATATTACAATATTTAAATAGAAAACCCAATACCTTAATTTAGAAAAAAAATAATCTCCTAATTGAAATCTCCTATAACAATTAAAACTCTCCTACTATAATATCCTACTAAATAATTTCATTAATAACTCAGCATTTATCTCTAAATAAAAATACATTAATAATAAACTTCTTGAATTTCTTTTTGGGTACAGCATCAAAACTCTATCCTGCTTTTGTAATTTGAATGAACACCATAAAGATCTCTTAAAGTTGCATGGAATCTGCCTTTTAAGCCTGCTGGGATGGTTGCTTAACCAGCGAATTATTCTTTTTTACAACTCTTTTATTATGCTATCAACTCTCCATCAAGAACAGACCTTGAAATAATATCAGCTACCATATAGGTATCAGCAGAAGTTCCCAGAAATAACCTGCAAATAGGATTTTGAAATCCTTTGTAATCAAATATGACGAACCTTTCCACTAAAAACTTATTAATAAAATATGTGACACATAAGAAGCCTCAAGTATTGATTGAGAGAAGTTGACTTGCCTCAGATATTAAGGGCTTCCCATTTGCTTCCCATGCTGTTGCCCACCTCGCAGATGACCCTGTTTCCAGCACACCTTTTCTCAACAACTTCAAAGTGTCACATTCACCTGGAAAACCCTTGAAAAGCATCTGTGCACAGATTTTCAATTGAAAATTTAATTCCAACTTATGAATGTGATGAAACCGACTAATTCTATAATAAAGCTATATTCTCATTTTTCTCAAGCACCAAAAATGTCTTAAGAGAATAATCATTTGCAGACAATTATTATTGCAAGATATGAGCTTACCATAAGTTCATCAGCTAGCTCAGAAGATGACGAAAAGAGCAACCCATTTTTTTCAACTTTAACAAGCTCCTTGATGCTTCAGAAAAGTAGAAGAGATGTGTAGTTTCTCATCCATGAAATCAGACAAACGTATAAACTAAATACATGGTAAAATTAGAAATACACAAAAATCTTACCAAGAATAGGAAACGGCACAAACAGGCAGTCCACAGCCAAACATATCAACAACCTGACGACATAAATTAATATGGATGAGAACTCGTTCTGCTGGTGAAGAATTTGCCGAGTACAGATATTAAGCTTGAAGAGGTACTGAAAACTTTATAATATGCATACCTTCATAGGAAGATCCAACCCTGATGACGAGGTATGCAGGCAAACACCCAGATCAGCTGATCCTGAACATATTGCAAGGGAAGGCCAGAAAGGGTGAAGAAGTAATTACTGGATATACAAACAAATAATTATATATGGCTTACCAAGAAGCAATGGGTAATCTTCAGCTGACAGCCACATAGTACGAAATGCTACACGTTTGAGGTTCAGCTTCCGTAATTTTTCTTCATATTTATGTTTTTCAGGTCCTTTACCAGTAATGATGAATAACAACCTTGGGTACAAGAATTGCTTTCCCACACAAATTTCCCTCAAAAGAACATCCTCTGGGTTTGAATCATCCTCATTTAATATTGCAGCAACACGTCTATCATACATAAGTGCTGCTTCCAGAAGTATGCTAAAATCTTCATCTGGTGTCCTGACAAAGCGCATCATTGTCAACAATATAATTCAGTTGTCCGTATAATTGGATATTCTCACTGATAATATGCAGAAGTCTACCTGCGACGGAGAAATCTTTCAGAGGAAATCAAATTAATTAAGGAAGATGCCGATGGTGGAACATTTTTACTTTGTGGGCTATGTCACTCTAATCCATGGTCATATACTCATTTACAAAAAAATTAGAACAAACCTTTTAAGCTTGAAATTAAACTCAGTATTGATAGCACATCAGGTTTTACTCAAGGATCCAATATTAACTCATGCCGTCATTCTTGAAGCTAAACAGATCCAGTAAAGCCGGTCCCATGCACGCCACACGACTTTTATTATAGACGCTTCCATTTCAATGGATACTAAGGGAAATAAGGGACATTAAGATTATTGAAGAAGGTGATAGAACATACAAGGGAGATTATTTTTCTTAATTTATTAAAAAGTACAATTAGCTAGACAGTAGACACCCATCAGATGTATCATAATAGCCATAGTTCAGCAATAATTTACTGCAGCTTAGCTCAATATTATTTTACTGGAACGCCCATGTTGGGATTATTTTTTTATTTTTTATCCCTTATCAAAACAATATAGAAACTAAGAAACAATGTTGCATTGCCTCACATTAAAGTCACAATTGTCTAAGTCCCATGTATAGTGACATGCTTGCAGAATTTTTAAATTTTAAAAATTAGAACTATATATAGCCAAAATCGGCTGTTTTTCTTTTTCTATTAAGTACTTTGTTTTGCTAGGCTTCCATAAAATCATTTCAAACATGACCTACCTTGCCAAAATCACCTGACATAATGTTGCCAAGTAGCTTGTTTCAATAATCAAGGGCCACAACTATAAAGTTCTGGATGCAACTAAAGGCACAACAATTCTGCAGTTGTTCAAATTAAAGTTCAGTAAGTTGTACTCAGTTGTGTAAAGAGCGACTCCGGTTGCTAATTTACTTCCACCAACTTTCGAAACACACATTTTTAGTAGTGTCACCTAGACTTCTCGAGTAACAATAAACGCTTATCCAGCAATGCCAAGAGGCCTAGTACCTAGTACATGCAGGGTCCTCTAGTCGAGGTAGACAAGGGAGAAGTTTCCAATTGAAGCAAATTTTCTAAACTTCCAGTATAAAATAATTCTTCGACCACAAGCTCAGCGCTTGACATAGGAAAAATTAAAACCATTGAAGGTTCTACAGAAACTAATCATATTATACTAAAGTAAAGCAATAACACTTTAGCTGTCCAAAGTATGATTAAAATGAGAAAGGTCATATGGTCAAATGTCTCAAATCGAGTTATCTTCACTTGTTCAAAGCAACACAATATCATTATTATATAACGGGTCTTCATTTTTTTGACCCAGACATGGCATGGGTTACTAATGATTAAGATTATCATTGTATGATGCATCACTAGAATAAAATAGAGCAAATAACAAACACCAGAAATATAAAGGTTATAATCACCTCGAAATCAGTACTACAAACACAGAGCTCATACATAACACATATATATAATGAGCAGCTAGTTCAGTAAGAACTCACCAGCTTGTACTGCTAACTATGAGTGCTGGCCTATTCTGATTCAAGACTATATCAGTGCCAACCTGGGTTGTAAATAAAGTAGCATTTAAATCATGTCTATCTGTACCTGTCATTTATACAAATCACAAATGTGTGTAAAAATCCAAGTAAGACTGCTCTTGCTCAACTTCACCAGACATAGAATTGAAGATCGAATTTCTCAAATACAATACCATTGCTGATGCAGTCTTGAAGACCATAAGACTCATCCAGATTTTTACTAATCCTGCAAAACAACTAGAATCCACAGTCCAATTATAAATTGCCAAGTCAATGTACTCTTGAGAGTGAGTTGAGATATAAATATGATTTACCTTGTGCTTCTCTTCGAGTGAAGTAGGATGAAAAAACTCAGGAGGCTGATCGTATAGAACTGTAGCTCTAAAATTTAGAAACGCAATGAGGACCAAATTATTAAATTATAACAGAGGACTAAAAATGTGAATAGGCAAAATGCAGTATAGTTTGTATTATCAAGCAGACCCTCTTACTTAATTCCCCAGTTTTGAGCCAATTCAAGTTGCATTGCTTGTGTCACACATAGGGAACCGTTTGCCATCTTCCCATAATGTTTCTCAAACCTAATCATATAGAAACCTCATGTTTATTGTATAAAGGCCCACATATTTAAAAGAAAATTTTATAAGTGAATGAAATCGTACCATCGATAGACTGCCACAAAAGGACTACTTCTTCCAAGAGATAATGCCAGTAAAGTATATCCAAAATTATGCCAATCAACAATGAATGTAGAACGCCTCAGCCAGCTGGCCCATTTTACGGCCACTAAAGTAGGAACAGAAGGGGGATTCTACAGAAGCAGAAACCATATAATTCAAACTAAAATCAGTCCAGGCATGCAAGTTATACTCCATTTCAAGAAGGGAAAAAAACAAATTTCAATAATCTGACTAAAATTCTGGTAAACTAAACATAGGTACTATGACTATGTCTATTCAGCAGAACATGTTCCAGGAGGTGTACAGAACCAGATGAGAGTTCCACAATAAAACTCTTGGAAGTGTAAAAGAAATCTCAGCCTCACAAAAGCATTCAAGCTCACCTGTACTATAAAAACATCTGGAGCGGGTATCTTAACACAAAGAAACCAAAGAAGCATAAGAAACTGAACTAATGGCTTGATCAAAAGCATCAAGGGCTGAAGTACTTTTGGTAAGCTACGTGGGATTGCTGGCCATGATTTCTGCAAAACGACAAAATGGAAAATAAAATGACAAGCATATAACAATCTACGTAATGAATATAAGGGTATCAAGTACACTTGGTCTAATTACTAGCTACAAACAGTACCATTTTATGGATATGAATTGATTGATGCTCTAGTACAGCAGTATGAGGGTCGGAACCTATTCATCCAGAAAATAGATCTGGTTAAATCTATGATAACGAAAGGAGAATAACTAGTAAAGGCTCCATCAACAAAACAATTGTTTCGGGCAAATCCCAAAAATGATACACAATTTTGAAATTATTGAGGTTTATTTGAGTGAAATACCATAGTTTTAGCTTTTTAATAGATGAGATTCTTTGGTATACAAGGGTCAAGCATAGAAAGTATTATTTATACAAACTAAATGGTCCCACTCCCTTGCACCCCCCCAAGTAAAAAAAAAAAAAAAACCAATAACAAATAACAAATAATATAAGCATTCTTAAGTAATAGAGACAAGGTCAAGTTACACTTTTCTCTAAAGGAATATAAGATGAGAATTTATATGAAACAAAATATAAAACTATTCTTTGTGACCTGGCATATCGTACTTGAAAGTAGATGCATGTTTCGTCTTTGAGCATTGATCACTGGTGTAATCTATTTTGAACTATTAAATCATTTTAAAAATGTTTAAGAGGACAAGATCATGTACAAAAAAGTATACAAAGCAAAAGAAGGCCCTATAATTGCTTCAGGTGGGATTCAAATCATTAAGTATATGACAATTTACAATTGTTCTTCGAAATATTCCTCGAAAAACTTAAGCAAAAGGACTGATCAGTAAGAAATTTCAGATATTCTATATGGATAAAAGAAAACTAGGAAAAAGAAAGAAACATCAGAGGAGAAAATTACTAGAAAAGTGTTTATATTTCTGACTCAATATATAAAGATAAAATTTGTCAACTATTAGAGTAAAAAGAAACAATCCCTCCCAAAATTAAAGAAGGGAAACAAACAAAATAAGAATCATAAAACAGCTTGCATTTGAAGGAGGAGGGGGGGTCAGGAGGTTTAGCAAGGTACATATCTAATCTTGCACCAATATAGAAAAAAAATATCTTATCAATTAACAGAAACACTACATTTCACCTCAATCATAAAAAATAATGCATACCTCCATAAGCAACTATATCCACCTCTAGGCATGTCTGCAAGAGAGTCAAGAGACAGCTGAAGTTATATAGTTATCAACAAAACAATAATTTAGCATTCCCATAATACTTCTTAATAAATTAGATGAATATATCTATGAGCATATTCAATGTCACATTGAAAGACACACAAAGGTAAAATAGTAGTAAAGAGAGGAGAGAGAAAGTATTGTGGAGATAAAAGAGAGAAATACTTTTACTACTATGTTACCTTTGTGTATGTCTTTGGATGTGCACATAGATATCTATGTGCATATTTAGTGTCACATTCAAAGACACACAAAAATAAAATAGTAGTAAAGAGAGGAGAGAGAAAGTGTTATGTCTTTGTATGTGGCACTGGATGTGCACATAGATATATTCTAATTAGATTGATGCATCAGAATATATTCCCATTTAATACATGTTTCTTTTGGAGTCTGCACTCTATATTTTGAATCCTCTTGTCACTCCCAACACACTGCGTTGCCTTTTCAATACATCTAGTGCAAGATTTTATAGAACTCCTGCTACATGGTGAACTTTGAATGATCTATAAACAAGTTGGCATGTATCGCAGGCAAGGCAATCCACCAGATTTTAAGCCTCCTTGATCTATTCATCAGGCATGTGGCCACTGGGGTACCACAAGGAAGTACTATACAAAAATTCTCAACCATTGAATACTCGTTTATTTTATTTTATTTATTTAATTTGTGGGGTGTGGGGGGTGTGGGGGTCCTGGGGGAGGAGGGTAGCAGCATCACTATCATCTCATCAAGTTAGTTGTTATCAGGATTATCATACTTTTAAATTAATCCCTAGGAATTCAAATCCCTGCTGTTGACACTGTAAATACCATCATCCAAGATTACAAAGTTATGGACATGTTAAATAATTTGGTTGATTCAAATACAATATGCATCTAGAGCATTCATATTCAACTGGGTCACTTTGAATATAAAAAATTGTGCGCGTATGTATATGTGAGTCGATAAATGGAGAAGTGTACCTGGCGGGCAAGAGAAAGGGCGTGATATTGCATCCGAGGGCTGCGGCCAATATCGCCAAGAACCACCACTGCTGCCCTACCTCTCCTCCCAATTTTTGCTTCACTTTTCTCTAAAGCCACAAATTTTCAATTTGTATTTACTACTACATGAATTTGTTACCGTAGGTACTTTTAATTCTATATTTTAATTATTTAATAATTAAAAAAAAAGAGTGAATTGCAATGATTTAATAAATACGCATATAACTAAATAAGTAGAAGGAAAACGCAAAACCTGTCATTGATGAAATTCAACTCTTTCTTTCTCAATTATAATCCCCCAAGAACCTAAAACCCTTGGGCTGATCCAAACACTGTCGTTTTTCCCTAACTCTTCAAATTCATTGGAAAAGCTGAACTTCTGAATAAACGGCTACAAATTGTTCGTTTGACGAGCAAAATCAAGCCGCGCTAGACATCCGTCATTGTCAGTTAGTCAAGATAGAAGAGCAAAATAGTAGCTTCTTAAGGGCCCGTTCGGCAACGACTTATTTTAAAAAGACTTAAAGTTAAAATATAAGTATATTTATAAGTTATTTTAAGGTGTGACTTATAAGCAAAAGCATTCGGCATCAATTTGACTTATAAGTCAGAAATTAAGTTAAAAAAAATTATGAAGGCGTTCGACTGATAATGACTTATAAGTTAAAATCAAATTTAAAAATTACTAAAAAGGACAATAAAAAGATACATTGATTCAATATCATATCATAACAATCATCCACAATTTCATTAAATAAAACACATTGATTCAATATATTAGGGATTTTTGGGATGAGAGCAAGAGTAAGAGAAGTGGATCGTTACGAATCAAATGCAAGATCCCTCTAATAAATTTCTTTCTACCTAAAGACATATAAGGTGGTCATCAACATAAACCATACCCAATACAAACACATGTCACATAGATCAGTCATTACACTGTGTTACACAAATAACACAGTACGTAACATAACTGATGATTCTTAAAACAAATTTCCAAATCATATAGTTAATATGTAAAACTAATGTTCACTATGTAGGAGCAGTTCGAGTCAGCACAAGAGCAACACAAAAGAATAATGTCCAGCAATTCTATAACAGATTAAACTATTTTGGTTGTGGGATAGCATAAATCACCAATAATAAGTAGAATAATTGCCTTCATTCTACATTTTATAATCTTGTCAAATATGTTAATTCACATAACCTTTTAGATCACATCAGTTTTTCATTTTATACTAATTGCTGAGTAACACTAAATCACATAAAATTAATGTAGTAAAGAAATGACTGCATATGGATAGTCACTAAAATTCGAATCAATGAAAAATCTGAATTACTAACCTATATAGAAGGAACAAAAGGCTCATTATCTGATTCGTCAATTGAGAAAGACTTGTTGCTGTTGTTAGACTCACAGAAGATTAGGCAACTCCAAACAAATTTTAGGCAGCGTTAATAATTTTACACTATTTGAAGCTTTCTTAAACCAAAACTCTTGCCAAGAATGAGAGAAAGACAGATGCAAAAGATAAAAATTATCTTCTTAACCCACCTGCTAACAGAGAATATGAAAGGCCAATAACCTGTGCAAACAGTGCAATGCTGCGATTTCTAGCTAAGAGTTTAGACTCGCGACTTGAAACTGCTGTAATGCCTCGATAGACACAATCGAAATGGACCTGTGAAGATGCAAGGCATAATTAAGGCCAGTTGCATTGTAAACAGAAACCAAAAGATTGTAGGCTTCCATCATAAACAATCCAGAATTCAGAGTTTTAAAAAAACTATACAAATTCAATAATTCCTCTTGGGATATCCTCATTTAATCAAAACATGGAATAACAACTAAACCAGATAATATAATAAGAGAAGTTAAACCAGATAATATAATAAGAGAAGTTAAACACGATTAATAATTTCATACCTTTGGATGATTTTGCAGAATTATGACATGCAATACCATCCATAAACTCAGATAAAGAACTAACATTTACTTTTTAGATTGACCTCTTATAATCCTTGATCTGATTTTTAGAAATAGTTTTAAAAAAATTCACATAGCTCATACATAATGTGTCAGTTAAATCGAATTCGAACAAGAAAAATCTTAATCAACCATGCAAACAAATTATAGTCGAAACATAAAATTTTGTCACATACTTAACATTTTAAACACATAAATCTTGTTTCAAACAGAGTTTGGTTCAAATACTAAAATGATATTTTTATATTTAGATTACACAACAAAAGTATTACACAAAAACATCATTATCTATATAAACATAACTTACTAAAATTAAGCTGCTCACATATTCTTAATTAAGCACAACCCAGTATACAACAATTCATTCAATCAATCAATCAAACATTTGAACCACATAATTAACAAAAATGGAATTGAATCGAAACTCACAGGCTCTGAAACTACAGTCAAAATTAGGTAGGTAAAGAAGACAAAAAACGACAAGCCAAAGATTCAAACATAACATAATACACATATATACATATCAGGAAAGGAGGGAGAAGCCAAGAAATTGACGGATCGATCGAGGAGAAAGAGCAGAGCAGTTCTTCGATTTGCCGTTGTTTACTTTGTCTACGTTTGAAGAGAATAACATATCAGGCTTTTTATGTTGGAGGGGCAAAGATCTGATATAACAAAATAGGGATAAAATAGAAATTATATGGGGAAAATGGTATGCACAGCGGCACAGTCGTGCACTTTTTTTACACAGTCAACCAAAAACGACGTCGTTCTAGTTGTCTTGTTTATCGCAGAGAAGGGCTTCATCCTCCCAAATCAGAGGTTTCTCTCCTCCTTAATCGCCCGAAACGAAGAACCCTAGGTTTAGCCATGTCGGTGCGAAGAAGAGTTTAATGGTCCAGGTTGGAGCTGGATTGTGTGTCGGATCCTCAAAACCTGTATTGCCTATTCGAGTGGAGTCACCACTGCAATTCTTCTTTCTGATCTCTCTCAGGTCCGTACAATTGATTGATTTCTGTGTTTTATTTTTGTTTAATTTTGTTGCTTTTGTTATTTTCGTTACCATATTTTATGTACAGGCTTGGAGTGAACAGTACAAGAGAAAAAATAGGAACAAACTTGCAATGATAGGTCGTTGGTGATTTGAGTTTGTGTTGGCTAGATATTTTGGGTGGTGGGGGTCTATTTATAAGTGACTAGAGAAAGATCTAGAAGCTCAAGCTAGGTGGAAATTTGGAAGGTTCAAAAATTTGAAGATTCTAGATTATGTGAAAGTTTGGAAGGTTCAAAAATGATAAGCATTGGTAGAAAAGTGAATGTTCTAGATGTTGGTAGAGAATCAAGAAGAATATCAAATGTTCTACAATGTTCTAGATATTGAAATTCTCAAATATATTAATTCTCAATACATCCCTTAAAAATAAAATATTTAAATCAATAATTAATTAGCACAAGTTTACTTTAAAATTTTTAACAAAAAGTTTAACTATTTTATTAATTATGTACGATATTTAGACAAAATTAAGAATTGTCGCAAATATACGATCTATCCATTATTCAACGTTAAACAAAACATTTAAATGTTTACTAACAAGAATAAGCAAAGTACTAGGACAGATTTAATATCAATATTCAATGAGTATGTTTTTTGTACATGAATAAAAACTGATTGCTCAAACATGTTAATCATATGTGCGAACAAAGGGAAGATTTACTTTTGGCTGAATAACATTTTTGTCCCTTCAAATTGTTACTCACTTTTAAAGTTGTCCTTAAAATTTATTTTTCATCATTTAGGTTCTTAAAGTGACATTTTTTGTCGATTACATTCTTTTTACCCAATTTGACAGTAATCCGACCCATTTTTACCAAATTTTGACCCAACCCGACCCAATTTGACTTGACCCCAATTTCAGCCATTCAATTTCTTTAAAAAATTAAAAGTTTTACAATTATTTTTAAAATAATATTTTGCTTTAAAATATTAAAAATAACTTCTTTCCGCATGGGTTTTAAGATATCTTTGTATTATCTGAACTTTTCATAAGTTTTTACCTCTTAAATTTAGAGGGTTTTTCACATAAATATTTTGGTGTCTTGTGCTTGGTTATTTTTATCTCATTATTTCTTCTAGTGGTTATTATTTTGGTGAAACTATAAATTTAAATTTGTTTGACATGTACGGATATTTTTGCTATTTAATTTATCAAATACAACAGTATTTGGGGAGGTGATTTTTCTCAACAAGCTTCTTTAGCAATATTTTGAAACTCAATATGCAGGGCAAACCAGAGCAAACTAGACGATCTATGGCAACAAAATAGAGTGTTTTAGAATTGATGGCAAGCATACAGCTACAACTGACAGCATGCATATTAAAATCAAGAACTTTTGACATTCATTTAAGTTGTTATAGCAAAACAGATTAATACTTTGAGAAAGTCTAAAATTGAAACATGGTATTGAAGTGAACAAATTACAATTTAAAAGCAATGCTCATCAATTAGTATTATATAATGCAATTAATACGAAAACAAATCAAGAAAATTATGCAAAATATGTCAAATCCAACAATTGCATTCCAATATAAACAAACATACAAACAAAATAGTCTTTCATAAAAGCTATAAATCCTCTTCCATTAACTCTGAAGTTCATAAGCCCACAAAATACAAAATATCACATCTAAAGTTGTAACTCAAGCAATCATCTACTTCCACATGATAACTTCTTTCCGCATGGGTTTTCATCTTCCTCAAGCAATTTCCTTTTCCCCAGCACTTGGTTTTCCCAAAACAATGGCTCTAAAACTTATCCATGCTAATTGGCATCGCATCCAGGAAACTCAAGCCAAATATATAATCATCCATGCTAATAGGCATAACATCCAGGAAACTTAAGGAAACTTGATAAAGAAACACTAAGGAGTAAAATATATTAGCCTTAGGTTTTATCTTACAGTTGTTTTGATTGTATAGCATTGACACAAAAAATTTTATGCTTATTATTATTACTCTTTCAAACTAGTTGATGGTTTAACTGGATTGTCTCTACTCCCACCTTAATTTTTCCAATAATATCTTAATTTGGTTAGCAATAGTATAGGAATGAGTAGTTGTTTTGGAGGTGTTTTTATCCCATATTTCTTTTATTTGTTTATGTTTTTACATTTTTTTTTGAGAATGTATAATGTATAATACTTATTAGTTGAATGTTCATCTCCTCTCCATCAGCCCAAGAGTCAGTAGTTTGTTTGCCACAGATTGTTTTATTTGCGTAGGCATGGTTGAGAAGAAGGAGAATTAAGTACTTCCCAATGAGAAAGTATATATGCTATTAAGGTGTAGGACAAATGAGATTTTGGTGCTTTGTGTCTAGAATTCTCATTCTAGTTTATAATTCCGACATATAACTAACTTGGTGTTTGTGGATCCTAGCTAGTTCAGTTATATGAAGTAAATTCTGAGTTTCTCTTAATTCAATTCAGAATGTTAGTGGAATGCAATGGTGGTGTTACTCTTTGTTTCAACTCTCCTAATTGTTAGTTTTCTTTTATACTCTTATCAATAAAGATATATATATACGACTCTTTTGTTACATAAACAATTGGCAAATGGGAGCAGAGAACAAACCCAAATTTTAACGATCAGCTACCATCCTCCTCTTCTAAAACTTCTATTTCTTAAAAAAAATTGTCAGTCCTCTTTTTATTAATGATTCGTGTCACCAATATTTAATCAACAACTAATTATTTTCGAGGAAAACATGACAAATGATATATGTTAATTTTGTAAATGAGACTCTTTTCTTCTTCTTTTTTGTTAAATGGTGGGGTATTATATTTTGTTTGAAAAACTCAAACAAGATTTGGGATTGCTGAGACACTCTTGCTTTGAGCAGGCTTTCTGCACTTGAAGCAGATCTAGCCTAAAATCTAGTAGTTCTGACACTATTGCTTTTGTCTGTGAAAACAGGTTGTGGCTTTGGATTTTGATATAGTATTCTCTCATGTAAGAACAAAGTACATCTACAAGTACAGGTACAAAACGTTCTAAGAGATGCACCTCTTTAGTTTGGGATCAATTTAAAAAAGTTATCATTGATGAAAAATTAAAAGCCAAGTGTAAATATTGTGGTCAAATTTATACATGTGAACATGGTACTACTATTATGCTTCGTCATGTTAGCTTAAAACATGGAAAAGAATTTCTTGACGATGAGTTAGAAAGGGTGCCTTTAGATCAATCATTATCGTGAGCTAATGGCAAAGGCTTTAATCAAACACAATTATTCCTTCTCTTTTGTGGAACATGAAGGAATTCGTGAGGTGCATCGTTACTTGAATACAGAGGTATAATTTATCACAAGGAATACCGCAAAAGTTGATGTCTTAAGCATAAATAACAAAGAAAAGGACAAACTTAAGTATGCCTTAGAATATGTTTAACATCCGACTTATGGTCTTCTATTACTTTAGATGGGTATTTGTTTCTTACTGCAAATTATGTGGATGAGAATTGAATACTGCACGCGAGAGTTTTAAATTTAAGGTTCATGGCTCCTCCGTATAGTGGACCTTTACTAGCAGAGAAGGTAATTGGTTTGTTAAGAGAGTGGGGGATTGAGAGAAAAGTGCTCACCATTACTCTAGATAATGCATCGGCAAATAATGGCTTGGTAGATGTTGTGAAGAGCCATTTGAATTTGACCGGTACATTACTCTACGAAGAGGAATTTTTTCATGTGCGTTGTGGTGCACATATTTTGAACTTAATTGTTCAAAGTGGTCTTAAGGTGATTGAAAAATGTGTTAACAAAATTAGAGAAAATGTGAAATATGTGAAAGGGACAAAAGAAAGATTGATAAAATTTGTTGAATGTGTTGCTCTACTCATTGAAGTGTAATAAGAAACTTTTCCAAGATGTTCCAACAAGATGGAATTCAATTGCTTGATAGTGCTTTGACATACAAACTTGCATTTTATCAGTTACGGTTAGTTGACTCAAATTTCAAGGATTGTGCAACGGAGAAAGAATGTAAAACGGTTGAAAAGATAGCTAAATTTTTGAAACCATTCCATGATGGATACAATCCCTTATTAGATACCCTACATCTAATCTTTATTTTCATGGGGTATGAAAGATACAATCCCTTATTAGAGATGGATAATCCAAGTAGCATTTTATATTATATGGCAATTGAAATGAATACGAAGTTTCAAAAATATTGGGAGTGCTATAGTTTGGTGTTGTCATTTGCGGTCATCTTGGATCCTCGTTTCAAGTTGGAGTTTGTCGAATTTGTTTTTAAGAAACTATATCCAAGGACATACAATGAAAGGGTGAAATATGTTCGTGATAAGTTGAGTGACCTTTATAAGGATTATTTTCGTTTTTCAACTTATTCTTCTACATCCGGTTCAGCTCGTCCAACTTTTGTGGAGATAATGAAGATGATATGGATGTACGTATTGTTTATTTTGTTATGAAGATGATACATACATATGCTTACTTGTTTATTTTTACCTATTGTGAAAATTATGTAGGAGTTTGACTATTTTCTAAGTCAAAAAAATGGTTCCGATCGAAGTAAGTCACAATTGGAATCTTATTTAAAAGAGAGTAGTCTTAACCGAAAGATGCATCTGGGAAAGCAAATAGAACTAGATACTCAGTGCTATCAATTATGGCACGAGACATTCTGAGTATTCCGATTACTACTGTTGCTTCGGAGTCATCTTTTAGCATTGGAGGGCATATTATAACCAAGTATCGTAGCTCAATCACCCCTGAGAATGCAGAAGCTTTATTGTGTACACGGAATTGGTTGTATGGCTCAGATGGTTTCTTAAAACTTAACTAAGTTAAATGTTAAAATTTTATTATTTAGGCTTTCTTTTTTAGTTGTTGATGTCGTATTTGTTTTTATAATAAGTAGCTACTGGACATGAGGATGAGGAAGAAGAACTGATCATTGACATCGAGTCTATAGTTATTGGACTTGATACCATGGAAAGTACAGTGGAGGTGAGCAATTAATCAATATTTGCTAAGGGGAAAAACCTATATAGACTTTGATGGATTAATAATAAAACTTTGCGGGTCTCTCTTATTAAATATCTAATGAGTTTTTGGTTTACTTTAATAATAACACTTTGTGGTTATCTCTGATTAAATATCTAATAATAATGATTTGTTATGTGTTTCAGGCTTTTGACAACGAAGTATCGTCCGTATGGTAGTAATGGGATGAACTTAATTACTTAATTATGTTAATGCATGCAAGTGTTCTATAATTCACTCAATCATAAACCCTGCAATATAAGTTCAATAGAATCTTAAATTAATATTAGTAATGGTAGTAATGAGATTTTTATGTTTTATGCAGTATTGAGAATCGAAGTATATTAGACAAATGGGAAGTTTCCCCATTATGGTGCCGTGAAAGATGATTATCTTCTGATTAATGGTGGTTTCTTGAGACATTGTTATTGAGATTTGTAGACTATATTTTGCATTAGAATTAGTTTGAAATTTAGTTTGTATGCTTTTGAATGATTTAATAGTATAAAATACTTTGGTACATTAACTAAGAGATTGTCAGCTGGTATTAAATATTTTATTTTATTTTTTAATCAACTAAAATGGCTACTTTCATTTTTAATTAATTTTATTAAATAAAAATATAAAATTATTAGTTATAGGTTTAGGTTATTTTTATTTAGTTAAAATAACTTAATAATAATTTTAATTAAATAAAATGGCTACTTTCATTTTTAAGACATTTTTTTATTAAATAGAATGATTAGTTATAGGTTTAGGTTTTAATTTAGTTAAAATAAGTTAATTCATGAATCGCAACCCAGCTTGAAAAAAAAGCAAAAATGGGTTGGACCCATAATTCAACTCTCAACTCATATTAAAAATAAGAAATATAATTTATAAACTAAAACCAACTCATAATCATATTTTATTTTATCAGCTCTAGTTATATATAGTGGCCGGCCATTGATCAAAAAGGAATACTGATTGGCTAAACCATAGGGATAATGATATCCAAACCGAGGCAGCTCACCTCATTTAATAAAATTCTAAAACAAAAACAGGTTCTGGTATCTCTGAAATTCAGGTATGCAAACTAACAAGTAGTTGGATTTAAATTCTTAATGTATCTCAAGATGACGGTTTTTAAGTTTTTCAGGGAATCTGAGTTTCTATTTAAGATTTTGAGGGTCTGGGTTTCCATAAATACTTCTATACCTTTTCAGACTCCTAGTACCATCCATTATTGTTAGCTAAGAAAAGTGTTTCAACCTCTAGCACCACTGGAAACTACATTTGTTGCAATTGTGCCATCTGAAGCCTGCTGGAAAATCATTGGCAACAAATAAATATATAAGTCCCTTAAGCTAGCTAGATAGGGCAAATTTATTAATTTCAGTTATCCACCGGGTAAAATAGAAACACCAAGAATATAACATGAACTGCAAAACTCAGTGGACTGGCTTGGCAAAAGGTAAGAACTTCATTTCATCAGTAAATAGTACATAAAAACAATACATATAAATAACAGGTAGGGCATTAACCAGCCAACACTACCACACTTCTCAACGAGTGAGGCGAAACACTTGCTTCCGGCAATCCTAACCACTAATACTGAAAGACATTAACCACAACTTCTAAACTAAGCAACATAAGTACCCAACCTCACAATCATAACAACCAATATTTATATATTCAAGTATTTACACAGGTCTACTACGATTAGCTTGTTGCATTGCGAGTTCATAGCCACAGTATTACGGAAGGGGCTCTTGAGAATCTCCCAGACAAGACAAATGAAGATAAGCATCTGTCCCTGTATAATTGTAACCCAAATACACAAACATGTTAGGAAATATATGGGGAGAAGAACTACACAGAAATTGAATGCCTGAATATGTAATTCAAGAAGGAACAACATGCAACAAATAGGAATATCAGTACAATGAACCAATAAAAGAGTAGATTATCAAGTGGAGTAAAAATGCATAAAGTCAAATTCCCGTCAGTTAAGAATATTCAATATGTTTGTATCTCCATCTACCCCATTCATAGTATTACGGGATCAAGAAATGCAACAAAATACTGCCGGATGGACCAGAAGCACAATTTCTTAAATTCATCACATTTTAAAAAATACACCTACAGAACAGAATCTGCGTTGATATATGCTATGCATGCCTGGATAATCAATTTTTCCTGTCCACAATATCTGTGTCTCTTCCATTGAATTAACAGTTAGGAAGAAATTGGACTCTCATGAAAGCTCATCCATCCAATGGATCCAATGAAACATTGGCAGGATAATGTTGAGACAAACATAATGTGCTACTGCTATATTTCCTTTTTGAAAAGTAATTTCATTTGCTACTATATTTCTTATGAAATATTTGCAATGATTTGTCTAAGTTTTGGAAAATACTTGAGGATATAAAGTCACAAGTACAGAACATATTCGAACAGGGGGTCTAATGTTGTATTTTGGGTTGTTAGTCCAACACTAGCTAGTTCATTTGACTTTACTTCAGATAGTGAAAGCTGTATGCTTGGCACCACTTAAGTTTTCAACCTAACAATATATCTAAAGTAGCTTCACTTTAAACATCATTGTTCATATCTTGTGTAAAACCTTGGTTTGGTAGTTATATCAAAGATCCTTTTGGCAAATTAAATTATGGTACCCTACTGCATGCAAATAAGGTAGTAAGATCCCTAGCAATCTGTAGAAGACACTAAACAAATTTTGTTATCAGTTCGAGTAGGAACTATACCCTCCAGCTTGGTTCTGGTTTAAAGTAGATGTAGAAACAAAAAACACTTTCATTCTTAAGCAAATCACTCCCACCTTAACTTCTAGTCATGGATTGCTCTTAGCTGACAACTGACAACTGTAACTTCAGTCATGGAACTCCCACACCAAGCATAGTTGCAGTAAAATTGTGATGGAATAAAGGAGTGTACCAGACAATTATTTGTAATATAAGATATATGTGCAATACTAGGTTCACATTCCATGTAGATCTAGATTCATTTATAGTGCTGTAAAAAAAGAGGTTTTCAACTTACCATATCCTTCCATGGGGATAATTTGCAGATCTCCTCCGAAATACTGAGCATACAAGCGGCAAATTGGAAGCCCATATCCATAACCAGCCATTGTTGCCACATTAGCTGTTTCAAGATCCGGCTGCTCAACCAGCGGGTCTATCGCAGTGCTGTAAAGATATGTAAAGATCTTAGGGAGACCACTTCTTGCTATTCCACCCCCTTCATCAGAAACCTATATACCAGAAGGATACTCTAGTTACTTGGCAATAGCAAATCTTTTTCATCGAACTCGTGAAACAGATATATAAAAGATTCAGGATACAATTTTCTAATGATCAAACCTTAATAGTAACATCCTCTAATCCATCTGCAACTATTATTCGAATAGGAGGTGCAACTTTGTCTGAGTCCATAAACCGCTCTTGTACTGCTCGCAAAGAGTTCTTAACCAACTCAAAAACCATCATATGCAAGTGTGTTGGTACATAACTGTCACAAGAGTAAACAAAGTAAATACCAAGCATAAAAAGAAAACACAATTTATCTTTCACAAAAAACTACTTGGGTTCACAACTTTCGATTCCTTATTCACTATTCTTTGATTGAAATGACTTGATAAACTAATATCAAGATTCCAAGACAACCAATCATAATCTAAAAGTGTGGAAGTAGAAGTAAAGTAGTCCAAATCAAGGCACTAGTGTCAGGAGAACTAGAAAATAAAGGAGTTGAACAAAACATTTATAAGAAAAGTACATATATAATAATATCAGGAAAAAAGTAAAAGAAAGAGGCTTTCAAAAGAAGAGGAGACATGGTCATTAATTAGGAGAAATGAATACTAACGGGAAAGTAAAATTAGGATCCCCATGGATATTAACTTCTGGTGCACTGCCATACTCTCGTAGACAAATGCTGCGGGCATCTTCACTAGCACTTCTTACTACATTTAAAGGAGACATTTTTGTATGTATGTAACCTACAATATAAGGAGGGTTGGGATTGTGCAATTCCACGTGTTGCCCTGAGTTTCACCCAAATGTGAAATTTTAAACAATATTAGTATTTATTTTTCAAAATACTACAAAACATTCATAAAAAGATCATACAGCTACAAATCATGGATGATAAGCTTCTAAAGAAATAGTGGACTAACCAATAAGCATAAGAATCCCAATCCTGGACATATAAAACCGATCTAGAAACTGATGAATTTCATCCAGACACTGATAATCAATCTTGGGTTGGAGAGCTTTCTTCAACTGTTGGACTCCTAAGGCTATCGTGGGGACAACATCATTGTGTCTCACCTTGATCATCTTAATCATTTTTGTGAATTCCAACTCATCATTCTTATCCTTGATGTCAGGGAAGGATCTAAGGTCTCGGAAAGAATCCAAATACCAATCCCGCACCTTACAAGTAAAAGGAAAAAGGACGAAATCATTACCTACCTCAGTCATTGAAATTACCAGTTTACTCATTTAGAAACCACGGACTAATCAAGTAATCAACACACCCATAGTACTAACTGAAGCACTGGAAAGAAACAAACCAAGTTCTAACAAATTCAAAGCTTCAAACTTAATAAGTAAATTCCATTCTAAGCACCTTTTGGAGTGTATTGAGGTTTTTTTTTAGGATGAGCACGCATTTTAGGCAGTTTTGCTTGGGTTCCTTATGTGTCTACAGCTTGTGTATGGATTCGCCCCCTGGGGCAGTTCTTTTAATGCAAGAGTACTTCTTGAAAATAAACAGAGTTCATTCACAAGGGAATAACAAGCCATGTATTCTGAGTGTCCATGGAGCTAAGCTAAAAACCCCACCACCCAAAAAAATTATTTATATGTATGGAAAAAAATTGAATACTTCACCTATAAAAGAGCAAAAATGTTGCTCAATATAAGATTAACCCCTTCATACAAGATAAAATATCCACATAGCAATTATCTTCCGGTTCAGAATAACAAATTGACAAGTGAAACCCCCAACTGCAGCAGATTCACAGAATCAGTTTCCAAAAGAAAATCAAATAAAATATTACCTTTAGCTTATTTTTGTACCCATTCATGCTCCCTCTTATACCAACAAGCTTTGGCACAACACCCACTAAACTCCCAAGAATCAAAAAAAAAAAAATCCCATTTCCATAATTGCACAATAAAAAAGAATAATTGGGTGAGGGAATCAAAACCCCAAAGTCAGAAACGAACCATAAAACAGTTTTTGCTCAATTCCCAACATCCCATCTTCGGATGAAAAATTTAAAATGAAAAACCCAAATCAGAATCAAATCAAAAAACAAAACCCATTATCACCTTTCGAACGGCAGGTTTGTCAGATAAGCCATGCGGAAGGGACTCGAGCTCAGTAGCTCTGCGAGCAATCCTAATTGGAAGCTCTCTGTGAAGAAACTGAGCAGAAATGAGCAAATTGCGGTCTGTGGGAGTGGACCCAAATTCCATCATGTAGCGGAGGCTGACGCCGGTCTGCTTCATGCAACCCCATCGATGCGCCTCACCAATCAGGCTCTTTGAGAAGGATTCGTTCAGCTTCTTGGCCGCCATGGCGATGATGAGGTGGACATGAAAGTAGAGTCGTTTGATAGACTAGTACTAGTACTAGGATTATACTCGTACTAATATAGAACCACATGCAAGAAACTGACATCTCACTAATTCCCTCCCCCAGGCCCCACACTCGCATCACATAAGTACTAGATTACTTCTTTTTCATGTTTAGAAAGAGAAATTTTGTAATGGATCATCTTAATTATATTTAAAAAATAATATACATCCACAAATATATATATACATATATATGACGAAACTTTAACATAATTATTATTAATTCTTACGCATATTATATAATAAAATGATATATTTTATCAATGTTTATGTAAATTTTTAATTATAAATTTTATTGATTATTTTTTAAATAAATATATAATAAGCGGAGTCCTCTATTATTTTTATAATTTCTACTAATATCATGGATAAATTTTATAATTATAATTTAACGTAAACATATTATAAATAATTTAAATAAAAACTTTCACAATATATATATACATCTCAAAACTTACAAAATTAATGAAAAAATTATTTTTTGATAGATAAATTATTAAATAAGACAGTTATATAAGATACAATATAATAATATAACGTCCATCAAATAATTTAAGTTTAACATTTTAAATTTTTATATTGTGACACATGTATTGTATATAGATTTAAAAGTAATTCGAGAAGTAATAATATTATTTTATCGTGTTTAATAGAATTATTTTGATTAATTTATAATATTTAGACATCTAATTATTAGAATTAGAATCTAAAAAAATTTGAGAGAGACAGATGGTAAAAGCCCATAAAAGTGTTGGAGGTGTTGAATTGGCATTTGAGCCCTCGGGACCATAATCGAACCCGGTCTTGTGATGTTAGGGTCGGGTCTTTGAGTTCTTTGGTAGAAGCCCAGATTAGATTATAGGACCGTTTGGGGCTGACAAAGGCTCTCCTGCGTGCGAGTCAAGAGTACTGATATTCAGATGCATATAAGGTAACTCCAAATGTGGTAATGAGATTGGACTCTCTTGCACCTTTTAAGGAGATTGTGTTGGACCCAAGTTATGGTAACTACCATACACTAGAGTCCTAATCCAAGCCGGGAGAAGGATCTAAGGTGGTGAGTACTATAAATATGAGGCCTAGGTTATCATTATGAGGTAATACCTATTTTTGAGCACTAAATACTTATCCTCCATTGTTAAACCCAGATATTGGCAGACTCATTCTCACACCGGATCTATCCCCGGTGGCATAAGCCGTCAAGCTTCGTGTGTGATCATTCTTCATGTGAGTTCTAGTAGCGTGGATTACGTGATTGGACGCTACCACCTAAACTTAGGCGTTAACATTGGCGCTAGAAGGAGGAATACTTAAATAACAATCACAATCGAACCTTTTCGTGAAAGAAACTATGGCGAAAGTGTGGAGTATGCAGATTCAAACCGTGAAAAGGTTAAAACACACCAGACCACTCGGTGAGAGGGTCGGTGAAAGACAATGGGCTCCAGAACCAGAGACGATCGGATGGCCGGTTGGCTCCCAAGCGAAGACTCTTCCATGAAAGCCAAAGATACCCATAACCAGGCCGGTCGGATGGGCGAAGCCAATGAAGGCACTGGAGGCGCGGGAAAAGAGTCGTAGCCAGGGTAGTCGAGATCAGAGAGAATTCATCCTGCAAAAAAAGATGCAGCAAAACAAAGATGCCATAATGACCCTACGTCTTCAGCAGGAAGAGCTCGAAGCTCGCAGATGGCTAACGTGTTTTCGGTGAGGAAGAGGCGTCTCTAAGAGGCGCAGCACCATAAATGGTCTCTGGTCACCCCAAGAAGAAGGGGTGAAAGGGAGAGAAGAGGTATCGAAGTCGTTCGAGGATGGCCAAAGGAGAAAAAGCCGGTCCGCCAGGACGACGTTCCGAGCACCCGGGCGGTCTGCAGGGGGAGGAGGAAAGACGAGATTCTTAAGCGTGAGAAGGACAGACCCCATTCGTCCCCTCACGAAGGAGAATCCACCCCTCGCTCGAAGGGTTCTTTGAATTGGAGAAAACTGCTTTGTTGTCAAGAGCCGATCGAAGCGCCCTCTCGACTATATAGGTCGCCCTTCTCTCGAAAATTAATCGGAGATAAGCGGACCCCAAAAGGAAGATGCCCCGATGGAGACTTATGACGGTTTGGGGACCACTACGACCATTCGATGGGTATGACAGTTGATGACGATTATGGCCACTCTGATGCGACCCAAGTGCTACATGTTCTACTACTACCACGAAGAAAAGCTACCGGGAATGGATGGGAACCTTGGCGTCGGGATCGATAACTTCATGGAAAGACCGGGAAAATTTCATGCACAGTTGAGGAGTAATAAGAGCAGGGAAGATCACGGCATCCCCTCATGCAGTCGTGCAGAGATCGGATGAGAGCACTGGGCAAGATGTTAAGAGATTTCGGGAGGTCGTGGGGTTGGTGGTGGAGGTGAATTCCCACAAGCTTTGGGATTCTTTCACAAGGGCTTGACATCGGAAAATCAAAGAAGTTCGATGAAGGACACGGTGATCAACCCCCACCGACTGACAGAGGCCTTCCATAGGGGTAGAAGATCACATAGCGATCGAGGAAGCGATGGGGAATTTCAAACCACAATCCCACGAGAAATACCGAGATCGAGACAAACAGAGCTTTAAGTCGACAATCGGGGAGGTCGGATAGCTACAAGAAAAACTACAACGGAAGTCGAGGCGGTGGAAGGCCACCCTTCCCAAATAAAGGGGTCAACAAAGGTGTACACGCGACTCAATCTGATCGGGCCAAGATATCTTTGGAAGAGATCGAAGCAAGCCCTTTTCGAACCATGTCAAACGATCCGAAGCCGGGGAAGAGGGTCGAAACAAGTATTGTGCGTATCACCGTAGTCGAGGGGGTCACGGACGAAGATTGCACCAACTTGAAAGATTTAATAGAAAAGAATGTCCAGAACGGGAAGTTGGTACAGTACGTAGTTGGCAGAAAAGGGTCGGAAGCCCCAAGAGAGGACAACAGCGAGCTCACCCGACAAGCACAGCCGCAACCGAACCCACAAGCCCGAGGAGTTATTGATGTGATATCAAAGGTCACGTAGGCGTGTGTTGGCGCAGAAAAGGAATGGGCATCTCGGCCAGATTATCATTGGATGGGTCTCGCCAGAAAAAGGACGAAGCCATATTCAGCACGACCATCTCCTTCTCGACATTTACTACTACCCTACGAGCAGATCGAACCGCATGACGGGCAATCGGTAATAATGGGCCAGTCGGCCAATGGACATGAAGAGGATGATGATCGATAATGGGTCTTGGTTGATATACTCTATACACATGCATACCAACGGATGAATCTGGGAGGAAAGAAGATGGAATTAGGAGGAGAGGGCCCGTTATACGGCTTCAGTGGCGACCCGGTTCATGTGACGAACAATAACGCGTTATAAGTCAAGTTGTTGCACCACGCGTGATGCGAAATCATGGTAAAAATTTTTGTCGTACAAGTGGATTTGGCTTACAACGCCATTTTGGGAAGGCCTACCTTAGCGACACTGCAAGCGGTAACGTCTATACCCCACTTCAAAATCAAGTTTCCGACACCGAACGGGATAGGGGAGGTAAACGGAGATCTCGATATCGCCCGAAGATGTTATCGGAATACCTTGATTTCTTCAGGAGTCGGGGTCAGTAAGCAGAAACAGACGATGACCATCGAGATAGAGCCGTTCATGGAAGGCAAGATCGAACCCATGGCTCTACCAAAGAGAAGAAAGCGAGAGGATGTTGAGTTGGTACCGGAAATCCGGACAAAGCTGGTCAAGATCGGGCGGGATTATCCGAACAAATGCGACAGATGTCCGGTGGAATTACTTTGGTGTATGCCGACATCTTCGCCTGGGAACCAGCGATATGCGAGTAAGTGAATCAATCGCATTACATAGAGACTTCATCGACCAAGAGGAAGGGTGATCTGAAAAGAAGGATCTTTGCCCGGAAAAGACGGAAGATTATAGACGAAGAGGTTACTTAAATTGTTAGGCGGGGTTCATCTTTGAAATTGACTATCCCGAATGGTGGCGAATGTGGTATTGGTACGGAAGCAAAATGGGAAGTGGAGGATGTGTATTGACTACAGACACTGAACAAGGCCTCGCTTTAAAAGACTTCTACCCTTACCCAACATAGACCCACCTAATTGATGCCACTTGGGGTATGGAATGTTGAGTTTCATGGGACGCTTTCTGGGATATCACCAAATATCGATGCACAAAGAGGATACCCAAGACTAGCTTCATCACTCATCTGGCTATATATGCATATCGGAAGATGACTTCTGACTACTAAACGCAGGAGCAACCTACCAACGAATGATGAACTTCGATTCAAAAAAGCGGTGGGCGAAGTATGGAAGTGTATGTGGGACGACATGATCGTCAAGAGTATGTCAGTCCGGGATCATCTGGAGGACTTAGAAGACTGCTTTGAAACGGTGAGACAACACAAGCTGAGACTAAACCCGACCAAATGCACCTTCAGATTGGGTTCAGGAAAATTCCCAGGATATCTGGTCAGTAAACGGGGAATCGAGGCCAATCCAGAAAAAATCTCGGCGATCTTAGACATGAAATCTCCAAAGACATATAAAGATGTCCAGAGGATGACGGGCCGAATTGCTGCCCTTCAGAGATTCATGTCAAGGTCAGCTGAAAGATGTCTACCCTTTTTTGACACTCTCAAAGGCCCGAAAAATGACAAGAGTTTCCAGTGGACTTCAGAATGCGAAGACGCGTTCCAGGAGATCAAGAGATATTTGGGTTCGGCACCATTGTTAATGAAACCGATCTCCTCAGAACCTTTATACTTATACTTGGGCTGAGAGCAGATGGCGAGGGGCGGTACCTTTGGTAAGGGATGAGGGAGATAAGCAATTTCGTGTACTATGTCACCATGTTCTCAAGACGCAGTGAAACGAGATACCCGAACCTGGAAAAATTGTGATGTGCATATCGTAATTGTGCATATCGTAATTGTGCATGTACAGAACCTTTTTATGTTACCTGCTGAGATGTGCATATCGTAATTGTGATTTCTTGTGTGTAAATCATTGTGAGGTTTGTTTCTACACTTGATCTTGCGTTGATTTGAAAACCATTCTTCTCTTTGTATTTGAAAACCATTGTTCTCTTTGTAAACCTTCACGAAAAATGGTATAGTGCTAGAAATAGGGTATTACTCTTTTCTTTCTTTCTTTCTTTTTTTAAATTTAAAATACTCTTATTTACTGAATTTCGTATTTATATCCCTCTCATATTCAAAATGAAATGTGATCGTTATTCACAATTCATTGTTCTACTGAGCTGCTCCATAACGTTGGATGTTCAAATTGAATAAATTCCTCTCCCACTTTATGGTGGACTCACTTGATAAAACAGAGCTCTAAATTTTTGAAATATATATTTTCCAGTTAAATTCATGGCCTATCTTCTAAGTGACTAAGTCTCTGACGAGGAACTCATTTAGTATTTATTTGAGGGTACCTCGTCAAAATCACTTTTATTCTGTAAAATATCAGTTTCCTATATATACTACAGAATGGTATACATAAAAGTTCAGATATCAGAAAGCTTCACTGGAAAAATAACACAAAAATGCACAAATAGAATACGTTTATTGCATACATAGTAAAAACAATGACCGGACTGAGGAAAATTGACTAGAATGAACTACTTTGCAATGAAATTTCGGAAATGAATAAGAGTACATTCACTAACATTTTGAAGTATGAATATTTTCTTTTAATGAGTGGTAGTGTCTGTAGCCTGTAAGCTACGGCCTCAATTAAGTCACCTAATTACATCCGGCTAAGACGCACATAATGAAGATACTGATGAAATCAAAGGCGCAAGCATGGTCTATATGCTTCACTTGAGTATTTAAACCCCAAAAAAAAAACTGAAATAAATTGTGTGCATGGATTTTGGACGAAAACGTATAAAAGATATCCGTAGCTTCCTGTGTAATTATATATTCCCTACAAAAAATTGGATATTTACTTGATACGAGAGAGGAATCCATTTGCATCCTCCTCTTCTTTCACTTTAGAAAGTAGAGGGTTCTCTGATGTTTATCAACATATGCGCTGTTCATAATTATGCATCTCTGCTACTGAGCTGTGAACGTCCAATATGAGAAATCCTTGACGAAGGAATTAGAGGTGCCTCTTCATCAACATTCAAATCAGAGACCGAACTGATCCCTCTGCTACTTCTTCCATCATAATCATCACTATTATCGGGTGTGTATACATCAGATGACTTTTTCTCCAACTTCCACTCCTGATGATCAAAATCCCAAATTTTAATTTAATAGCAAGTTTTTACCACATACTTGAACAGCAAACATGTTGGTAAATTTGAAAAAGATCTAATGGAAAAGAAAGGGACTTTTGTCTTTGACCTGTGTAGAGTAATTTCCAAAAAAACATATGCAACCTTTTACCTTTCAAAATCAAAGGCTGATTTTACTACACTATCTCAGACGATATGCTTATAAAACACCATAATGTTTTGTAATTCAAACATCTCCACGGGGCTTATAAGTTTGTGCATATATATATATATATATATATATATATATATATATATATATATATATAAGTGCAATCAAGAGTCTTATGTAGAAAACACTTCAAATAAATGAATCTTTGACATAACTAAGGAAGATTAGTAATATACTAATTAGCCCAAAGACAACAATAATTATTACAAAAACTGACCTTTGTCATTCTTTCTGGAATACTTTCAGGAGGAAGTTGAGATGAGCGAACATCCTTAACTTTTATGTAGTTGTAGATGACTACACCACATAGAGCTGCAGAAAAGTAATAAAAAAAATAAATGTTACTATATGCTTGACAACTTTTTAGCATTTTCAACGAATAGATGAGATAGTTATATATAGTGCTGTATAAAAGTTCTAAATAAAAAAATGTTACTAAACTGAGAACTTTCAGCATTTCCAATGAATAGATGAGATACCTATTGCGTAGCCAGTAATGTTCAGTCCAGTAATAATAGACTCAGGAAATATTACAGTTGAAAGGGCAATTAGTATCCAATCTTTCAGAACACCAGCAACTCGAATGGTCACTGCTCCAGTTCTACCAATCACTAAGAAAATTGAAAATTTAATGCTAAAGCACATATAGCATTGGAGAAAAGATCCAAAATTGAACTGAATCTGTGAAACTTCCATCCCAGGCTGCTCCAAGAAGTACCAAGGTACAAACAAAATGCGAAACTGCACAGGAAAAATATATGAAATGTGATGCGTCAATTTTTAACCACCAAAAAGAATTGCAGTAGCACAAGAGTTCAGCCAGTTTGCATATAAAGATTAAGAAAATGCAATATATACAAGCCACCTAAAAGCAAGAACATAGTAAAACGAGAGCATGTTAGGGTCATGGAATTAGAAAAATCATGAAAAAAGCTGTATAGTAGCAATGTTTGCTTCATTTAGTAATATCGCTAAGTGTGTATCACAGGATAAAGAACACCAAACCTAAAGTAATTAATGAAGTGGTTAGTGAAAACAAAACATGTCAATAATGCTGTCTACTTTTCTTTTTGGTAATTAATAATGCTGAGACCAGAAATACCCTAGAAATTAAATTTCATGATTTCATCCCATAAATTCAGGGTAAGGGCACAAACTTGTCCATCTATAGCAACCAAAGAAAATTGTCAAAAAGCATCAAATCTGATACCTGCATGGAGCTATGTAATATAAGCTTGTAATAGGATTCAGAGTCAAGCCTTTCTTCTGCAGAAGAACTTGAGTTAAAACTAGCCTCAGAGCTTCTGCAAATATGCCTGTGACCTGGTAAGCTGTACCAATTACATTAAAATGGATTTCCCCATATGAAGAAACGACAACTCCAACACTGACCAGCACCATATTCAAGAACACATCCCATCTTAATTTGTCAGTGGCACACAAAACAGCCATAAGAAATGTCGCCACAGGCACTGTAACATCCAGAAATAGGAAGTAAGCAGCTCTTCATCAAATTTAGAGAGTACGCAAGAAGAATATATAACTTTATTGTGACATACTTAGGGCTTTAAGCATCTGAATGAAGGCCACCGATATATGCAAATAAGCAGTGTTGCCAAACCTGTGGCAAGAAAACAAGTAGAAGTGGATGTTATCGTTTGAAATATAGATGGTGTGTGTAAAGTTGAAATTAAAAAGGCTTTTCAAATACAAAGCAAGACTTTGTAATCATCTTTCCAGTTGCTACCAATTAGGGGTCTCCTCTCTCGGGAGACGTATCTTAATAATTAAGTATAGAATGTATAGTAGTGGTGAAGAAATTTTGATCGAAGCAAACTACTTGGCCACAAAGTTCTCTTCATTAAGCACGTAATAAAAAGCAACTTAAATAATAAAAGGTTAAAGTTCTTAATTATGTATGAACTTAATAGAAGAAGTATTATCTACTTTAATAAACACGAAGTTCTTTCCCCCCTTTAGATAGTTTGTATTCATCCCACGGAAACTCGATGTTTCTTGTGTTTTTGAAAAAAGTGGAACATTGTATCAGGTCTATTGTGAGTTCTGAAACCGCCTGTGGATCAAAATATTGAGTTCAAGCAGGAAGTTGAAAATCAAAACACCTAGCATTAAACAGTATTGCCTTTTATTACACAAGCACACAGTGCTCTCATACCCATCTGCTGGCATGTGCATTTGAACAGGAACAAAGAAGTAAATTTCTCAGCAAACAATAGACTATAGACTATTGTGCGTTTTGCTGGGCATGTGTATTTGCTGGCATGTGCAAAGAAGTAAGATGCAGTCCACGAGAGGATCATGAAAGAGAAAATAAAGGAATTCAAGTTATGGGAAAATGCTTCAATTTCTCAGCAGGAATCTTTCTCAGCGTTGCAAAATTTATTTCTAAAATTTAATAGTCACATTCCAGTAGTTTAATTTATAAGAGTTTGTTATAAATTAGATATAATACATAATATGGTAATTTTTTTAGGTTCAAGGTAGGTTGCTGTGATAAAGGTTTTAGCCAAGGGCCTTGTATATGTATTCGAAGGTTACATTTAGAACAACAAAAGTATTTATCCCGATATCACAGGTATTTTTCCAAAATTTATTAAAATGGGAAATCAAGTGATTGAAACTATAGCATATGTAAACCTTGAGAGTTGAGCCTATACTTGTATTTGTCCTAAGTTAAGCATAAACAAAATGTTAGATATATATTCTCTAGAGTTCTAATGACAATGGTAGTCATTGTCCATTTACACCTATACACCAAAGATCAGTTGCCACTATTAGCATAGAATGTTGAGCACTATCAACAAACATTAATTTATCCAAGTCTGAATAAATAACGAAACACGTAAATCGATTTTATGGGATCTATGTAACTGCTTGAGTAAGGAATGGAACTAAAGGAATGATTGTTGACAAGACTTACCAAAGACTTGATGCAAAGAAGGCACTTATTGGAATTACACACGTTGCATATCTGCCATAAATAATTAAAATAACATAAATAATTATTTGTTACCTAAAAGAACAGTGACTTTCAAAGAATAATAAATAAAGAAATAGGTAGATATCTTACATTTCAAATGTCATTTTGACAGGAGAAACCACCTGTCAAATAAATTAGAGGAAATATTACAATCAAATAAAATAACTACAAATTCCATAGTGATTTTAAGATAACAAGGAACAACACACAAAAAGAGATTGCATAATGCATTTTCGTCATATCACTTTAATAGTTTAGATCCATCTGATATACATTGCATTTTAGGGAATGCTGACAAACTATTCAAGGCATTAATTCTAACTCTGTTACATATCAATTGTTTAGGGAGGGAAGGGAAACTGCAAATAATTGTGAGGGAAGGATGGAAGAGTTATTGCATGTCTGCTTGTCCGGTTCAATGAGGTTTAACCCAAAAAAGAAAGAAAAAAAAATCTATTGGCAAATTAGCAAAGAGAAAACACATGCAAAAGTGAGATTGTTGATATTCTGTACATAGACATACCTTAAAAACACGAACAAGAAAGAATGCTACCGCTCCAGAAAACCCCATATGAATCATGGTAAGTGTTATAGGAAACGGAAAATTGAAGTACTTTGGAGAGAGAACCCACTGCAATTAAAATTCATTCGATCATAAAATACTGGACACTAGACTTCAAATCACAAAGAAAAGATCTGCTTTAAAATGCAGATTAGTCATGAAAGAGCATATGGCAATTGTAAAGAAAATATCTTAATGAATACTCATTCTGCAAGATTTAACAGTGCATGCAAATATGGTATGCTAATGGCATAGGAGAAATGAGACATTTAACAACCAAGATTCCAGGACCATATGCAATCATGTCAGGTATAGCAGGATTTACTGGTCCCAATGTGTATCGCTGTGAGATCCTGACAAGAATCAATGGGGAGCATAACAACCATGGATGCAAAATAACAATAGTTTAAGAAGTCAGGAGTTAATCGACTCCATAGTCGAACCAAAAAAATTATGTTCAGCATTCCGCTCTTCCTATTATGTCTTTGCAAAAGGCGAAAAAAAAATTCTTGCTGAAAGTAGGAAACCCATAATACAAAAGTTTCAGATTACAGATTATTGCTGATTCGCTAAAAATAGAAAACACTGCTGTTTTGACTGGTCTTTCATTTCGTTCTTTCCAGTCCTAGAGCACTGTATTCTTGTAAAGATAGGTCATGTGTTCATGCAAATATTAAAGCAAGCAAAAGAGAGGTCAAATCTACAAATGATTTCTCTAGATTTAGATTAATGAGAGAATAATCAATCCCAATATTTCCTTCTTATCAAAAGAAGATTAATAGATATGAAATAATTATTGTATATCCACGTCTTAACATATTTTTTCACATTAACAAGCTTGTGTATTATGTGGCGTTCAAAGTCCAAAACACCTATTCGTGGAGAACAGCATCTTCCTTAGAAGCGTACATACATTTCATAGTCCAAACAAAAAATGACAAACAACTATAGGAGCTAAGATTTAACATTGAAAACAGAAGTGAATTACCTTGTTGTACAATATAACTCCAGATGAGAGCAGAATGTAGATTAGTAGGTACAGATAGGTCAAAAAAAGGGACTTGTTGATCATTTCTCCTGTTGATGTCTTTCACAAGAAAGGCTTTCAGTATCAATTTCTGAATTCTTCTACACCATTTGAATGAGCTTCCCGCCAAAAGGCCAGACACTAGTGATACCTGGTTTGTGTCACCAGGAATTTCATGCAGTTACCTAAATCCAAAGTGGAACCTTGTTTCCAAGTCACTTAACAATTATATTCATCAAAATTTGCCAAAATCTGGAAAATAACAGATTGATAAGAGTCATAAGACCATCAGGACGATAAATAAAATGGAAAACACAAACTCCTTTTCTCATTTTTGCTCATAATAATCATGGTGATGGCCGATGGGAGAGGAATTTGTCTTTGGGAGGACATGCGGGTTATGTCCCCTTATTAGGGGATTTTCCTGATCTTTTCTTTTAATTAATAGGATTTGTTCTTGTTTCATAACCTTCATAATCTTTGTATCCTTCCCTCCTTTTTTTATTGGGTTTTACCTTCTTTTTTTCTTTTTTCCTTTTTTCCTTTCTTTAATAATGAGACCATAAACACTTTACTAGTTGAAGAGGAAAAAAAAATTTATGAATACTTTCTCTTTTGGATTTAGAGCATGTTTAGTATTATAGTTCAATTAAAAAAAATCAACTGGATCCTGTTTATTTTTAGGAAGTATAACATTTTCAAGCTCTCCTCCTTCAACAAAACGTTGGTAAAAGTTCAACCTCAGTTATTAATAATCAAACAAAAGCATGCAAAATAGGAAACAAAATACGCAAAGTCCAAAATTTTACTGTTTATGCCAGAGGTTCCTCATAAGTTAGAATAAATCAAGGACATAAGAGTCGTATAAAGTAAAAGTTTATTAGTCAGGCATTGTATTCAAAGAACAATTCCCAGGCATAAACAGTAAGCAATCATCACTATTTGACTATTACATATATTACACTCGATCTATTACATATAAACTAATAGCAGTAAATAAATCAAGTTATAGCCAAATTGATAATGGATTTGCTGATCTCAAATCACACTGAACAGTAAATACTGATACAACAAGTGCATTGCAAACGTATAACAGGATCTATTAACTTCAGCGGAAAATGGAATTAAGTACTAGTAAAAATACACAAAAAACTTTACCTCTAGATTGTTTGGAAAGGGTAAAACCAATCGAAAAACTCCGAATCTAGACTAACAATTATATAGCCAACGGCTTACTTCAGCCGGATCTCTACTCTCAGTGATTCAATGAGAAGAGCACATTGGAGAGAGAAAGAGGAGGGAGAATGACTGATTCAGTATATGTTTTAGAGAGAGAAAGAAAATAATTAGCAGTAATTGTAGAGAGAGAAAGTGTACATTAATATAAGTAAATGTCTGGCGGTGAGATTGAAGGAAGAAGAAGAAGAAGAAAGATCAGAACATCAGACTGTCTCAATAGCTTTCCACAGCAAGAAAAATCGATCCTATTTTTCGTTCGTGTGGATCCCCGCGTATCTTATTAAGGCTCTCTCTGTGTATTTGGGAATGTATTTAAATTTCAGTTAATTATATTTTGAATTTTAATAAGGGATAAAAATATAAATATATAAATTTCAAATATATTTGGGTCTAATTTTTTTGTCTAATTTTCATGATCATTTAGAGTTTTTGATTTGTTTTTTATATTTTCACATGAACTATTTATTCTATGCGGACATGATAATTAGATATAAATGCTTTATAATTTGTATTTTTATTTTTTATTGGGGTCTAAATATAAATAGGAGCACTCGTATCTAATTAAAATCCACATATAATTTTTTATTTTCACATATTTCTTCTGTGGTGGTGAAACCCATTTTATGTTAATGTCAAAAAGAATCATATGAAAATATCAAAACGAAACTTAGATTTCTATATGTTAAAATTATATTTCCACGTGACTCTCTTACATAAAAAATAGGACTTACTCACTATTCGTATGAGAAGAAATATGTAGAAATATTTAAAAAAAATTATTCAAAATACATATGAAAATATTCATTTCTATTTTTTAAAATTTATTTTTCATTTTAATAGTAGAAGATTAACAATAACGCCTACTGACTACCTCCGTTCAAAAATAATTTTTTTGGTCTTTTAGCATGAATTTTTAGAAAAAAATTAAAGTATATAATTAAACGCAGAATAACATTTTGTTTTAATTATTTCATCTGAAAAAAAAATCAAAGAAAGATTCACTTCTTTTCATCATTTACTCGACTTTCAAATTATTTCTAGATGTATTCTTCGACGATAATAATTATGTTACCTTAATTTTGTTTTTATATAATTTTTATTTCGTTAGAACTTTATATAAAATTCATATTATTATCAATAATATCTAATATTTTTATTACCATTATAATATATACGTATATAATAGTATTATAGTTTAATTAAATAAAATTTTAGTATTATATAAATAGATAAATTTATGATTTACTAGATAAATATTTAGGGACTGAGCCATCATACCAAGTGCGAAAAAAAAAACAAATTTGAGTTTATACGAAGAAATTTAAGTGATGATATATATTTTTTTATCAGGTGGTGAAGATTTGTTATATTTTATGCATTTGCATTAGTGCTTGACACTCTTCTCATTTATTTTTATATTTTGTTAATATGTAAAAAATATGAATTTAAAATGTTCATTAAAAAATAATTGTATATGATAGCTTCATGGGCCAATGGTTAAATGGGATTATATTTGAAGAATGGGCTTTGATCACCTTGTTCATTATTTAATGTGGCTGAGCCCAAGGTGACACAGAAAAGTACTACTCCATTCCAATACTACTACTAATTAAAGCTTTGACGAATAATGGTTACCTACCGTATTTCTCTTCACTCGTTTGTTAGTTATAGCGAGTTATCAATCAAATTTATTTATGGAAAATGACTCATAGTCATCGTTAATTATTATCATATTTTTCAATTAATTTGCCTATAAATTATCCAAAATTATTACACACACAAATTTGTTAGCTTAATTTGGAAGCCCATTTTTCTGGATAATGCAATATAATCTCATAATCAAATACATCAACAAAGACTCGTATGAAAAGAAAACAAATAAACTCATCTAAATAAGAATTGAGCATGACACCTAAAAGTCACAGTATCTTAATCTTAACTATTAAGCTAAAATTTGATCAGTTAATAATTGTAATTGTTATGATATACGGATACAGCCACATATGAATTGATCAAAAATAAAACACGTCATTCTCATTTATATACATAGAGAGAGCGAGGATAAGTCAAGATATCTTTTATTCATTATTCACAATCTTCACCCACTTTTTAGCGATGGACCCGATGACGATTTTGGCCATACAACCGTCGCCGGATCCGTCGCTAAAGGAGGTGAGACGCAATGAAGAAGATAAGTAGATGACTGATCCGATCAGATATATATATATATATATATATATATATATGCTTTATATCAATTACTTTCAAATATTTTATTCTTTGTTTAAGATTCATCACGTTGTTAAATTTACTTATGTAAATTGATAAAAATCGTCATTATAAATCTTATATAGATTATTTTTTATCGTCGTTATACATCTATAACGACACTTTTTCATGTGAAAATATCAAAAAATGTTATGAAAATATATTTTAACCACTCAATAATTCCATAATACTAATTCATGGTTATCTTATGATAGATATCCACTGCCCTACATATCATTAATCAGACAAGAACTAAGATTAGGTGCAAGAATGTAAGGCTAATATAATTCCATTATCAGATGCTAAACCACAATAAAAAGAAAATAAATGAGGAGTTGAAATTTTGTATCACCATCGAACATCATTCTGATGCAACCCATCAACTGCACCAATTACAATAACTAATGCAGTTTAACCACTAATTCGGTTAAGATTATGGAGTACGTACTAAACACACAAATGATGTCACGTGGACGGTTCTGATAACTAGTATTAATTAACCAAATAATTCACTTACATTTTCCTAACTTCCAAAAATGTCGAAAATTCCAGCTCATTTGACTCAAAAGAATGATTGATTGGTTGATTAATAGAAGCCAAATATTTGCCAGTAGTAAATAATAATCCAATTATAAGTGTGTCTAGTAATTACATACTACTACTAGTGTCTAGTAGAGTAGAACCAACCAATTAAATAATTTGAGCTAATTGTCTCTTTTTTCGAGTCACTTTTTTATTATCCTGGTGTTAAATTTTGGTCCCATTTGCCATGGGAACAGAAGGCACTTGAGGTCCCTTGGCAGAAGATGGAATCTAACACATGATATTAATATATATATATAACTCTCTACTTTCTGCTGCCATTTTTTGTTTCTTAAGAGCATAAGAGATAAATATTTTTAATTAAACAAATTAATGGTGTTACTTTGGTTAAAGTGATTGATAAATAATAATCTTTTTTTAAAACTTTGAAATAACTTAATTTCATTTGGTGGTTGGAAATTTTATTATATACTCCAACCGACACCAAATGTGCCATAGGGTTGTCGGTTAACTAATAAAATTCTCTACATATCTTGTGACCAAACTGTTTTGATTAATTAATTTGGCTCTCTTTTTTTCTTTTTCTTTTTGGAGGGGGAAGGGGGGAGGGGGGTGGAATTTAGACCACTTTCCATGCTTTGACTCATTGGTTTTAGTATAATATTTTCATCTTATGCTCCTACATTTCATGATGACTTCCCATAATATGCTAGAAGACAATTTCCTACTAGTTCACTACACAAATTTAAGCTCGCTTGTTGAGTTACTACAATGATCCAGGACCTAATGGCATTGATTTTCCCCATTTACATTTTGCACCTCTTTCCGATAATTAAAAGCCAATTTCCGTATTCCTTAAATGGATAGGTAGGTATTAATCTTTGAAAATATTTTCAGATATTTTTACATAAAAATTGTCGCTATAAATTCTATGATAGCGGTTTTGATCATTATACATTTATAATGTATACTTTTTTTTTAAAAAAATATCAAAAAGTTATGTGAAAATATCAATTTTCTTAATCTTTTCTTTTAAAAATGAGGGTTGCCTATGATTTTTTTTTCTTTTTATATCTTAAAATTTATTGAAAAAATAAGATATAAAGTTAGACACAACCAAAAAATCTTTTAATGATATAATATTGAAGATAACTAATCAAAATACGTTGTCTAATTATATATGTCAGAGAAACTTTAATATGCATTACGTGTAAGCAATATTAAAAAACAGACTTGAGAGTAAGAAATTTGTATAGGAGAAAGAAAGAAGGGTATTATTAGGAGACAATTTGTTTTATTTAGCAAAAGTAAATAACCAACTAGTCTAATATCCTTTGGATTCGATGTGCTTTGCCATAATTCCTTAATTAGACAACTAATCTCCACTTTGAACTTGCTTTTTTAGCTTTAAGCATGTATTAAAAACAGGGTTCCCCCCACCCCTACTCTTTCTAATCCTTCTTAACTTGTGGTGTTTCCTTTATGGTGGGCTTGATGAAATGCTTTTTGATCACTAAACAGATTAGAAAAGCCAAGAACTTAATCCTTTCAAATCCTTTAAAAAATGGCATGTTGTCCAAATACATAATTAGATCAGCTTACTTATTACATTGCTTTTGGTGTCTCATTTTTCTTACCTTTGGGCTGCCATGCACAAAATACAGTGAGGGTCAGATCTCAGACAAATTTGGTGGGGCTAATGCCTAATGGACATGTATCTATATTAGATAAAACCATCCATATCCCACTTCCATACTTTTTTTCCTTACTTTTTATTTATTTTTGAATAGTTTCAATTACAAAAGCATGAGTTTCAGAAAATGAGAGAGCAATTTCAATATAATGTAAAAATCATCAACAATTATTATAAGAAATATATTGATCTTGTGCAATTACATTGAGATAAAAAGAAAATTACTAACCAATCTTAAAATAAATGAATATTTTAATCAAACGCAGGAAATTTTGAAACTCTGAAGAATGCTTTGAATATATATATATATAAATTATTCACCTCAATAATAATGAAAATGACTAACGAGGACAAACATTCTATATTTTTAAACTAAACAAAAACACCATCATCATCTACAATAACTCAAAGCATTTCTTTTCAGTGGAAGTAAGATGGAAACATATCCATCGATTTCATCATTTTGTGCATGTTTTTCTGTTTCAAGAGCTCATATGGAGTATTTGTTGCTTCCTAAAACCAATAACCCCCCCCCCAACCTTATACTAGTCATCATTCTTCAAGTCAATACAATTATTGCAAGAAAATCATGCCATGGTTGGCCACTGTTGAAAATTTAAAAGGATCTCAGAAGATTTCAGCACTTTTTGTGGTATGGTGTCTTTGGTCGGCACTATTGTTGAGAGTCATGACTCATCCCCGTGAACTACATACAATATATACATTTCCCTCTCAAACATGACATGAAGGGCGTAGCCGCAATTTTCAGAGAAAGTAAAAGGGTATATAAGTCCAACACAGAAGTGGTGTGGCGTCCAGTCAGTTTCTGTGACTATAAATTACATATCCCTATCAGTAAATTATTTTAGAAAATGAAGTTCACAAAACTCAAGATTACAATTTTCCATGTAATTTCAAAATCCCCATAAATGAGGAGATCCTAAAACATTGGTTTAGGCTAAAATGGTGTCCAGTCTATTCATTTCACCTTCCCACCACACACTGATTTGCAATTAAAATTAAAAATCTTCTTTAAATCACACTGCTTTTTCCCTATAATCATAATTACTTCTAACTTTTCTGTAATCCCTTCAATTATGATGTTTAAAGTTTGACTAATAACAATCAAGAATTGGATTTACAAGATTAGTGCTAAACAAAATAAAATCTTTCTAGGATATTACCCGCTCATAAAACGCCTGCTTATTTATAAAGCTAGTGTATAAAGGTCTATTTTAAATTGAGATTCTGGTAATCAATCATAGTCCCCTTCAAGAGTCCATTTTTGAAATTGCAAAAGTTTGATTCTTTTTCATTATTATTATTTTTTTTGGAAAATTCCCCATGCTTCTGTTTTACTATATGTAAGGCATTACCTACCGCTGATAAGTCCGTGCCTTCATATTATCCCCACCACTATCGCTCATCCCAGAATTTCATGTGCTTTGTTTTGTGTTCCCTGAAATTCCCTTCAACTTCAAATAGAGGATTTCTTTTGTCAAATCCTTAAATTAAGCCCATTTTCAAAGTTTCTTGATTGATTTAGATACCCATTTGGGCAATTCATAAGAACCACAAAGGAAATATTACAAAGCCGCCTGTATATCTGGGTTTGATATATATATATTTTTAAATTGACAATGAAATTGATTTGTGCAAGCTGGAACAGCTTCATTTCCAATTGGATTGCACAGCTTCTTCTATAAGAGATCTAGGGTTTAAGTGTGGTTCATTGTTTGAGTGTGAAGACTGATTCTTCTAAATCTCATTACATACAGGTATATGAATGTATGCGTGTGTACTTGTAACGTATACATTCAAGATTATTACTTTATGATACATTGCATGCGATATATTGTGCTTATTTTTTGTGTGATTAAGATTAGAAAAAGTGGTGATTTAGTTTTTTAAAGTCTGGGAGTGGACAAGCGTATAGAATTTATTTTTCTTCTTCCTGCTTTTCTTTCTTTCCAGCTACCCCTGCTGCTTTTACTTTCACTTTCACTTTTGAATGTTAATCTTCGGCAATATCCCCATTTCTTAATAATGTTTGTGGTCTAAAACTTGATAACATTTCTTTATTTGCCCTGTTCCTTTGAATTTCAAAAGAAATTATAAATTTTGGGATATGTATGACTGATTTACGAAGTTTAGCAATATATGCATAAAATTCATTGATGATATTTCAATTATTTTATTTTCTAATTTGTACACTTCTTGGCATCAACAGAAATGGGTCTTACCGATGACCTGACAAAGAAAACTCCAATCTTCCATCTTCCGGTGTGGGTGTTAGTTGTAATTTTTGGGGCAGTGCCTCTAATCCTATTGGTGCTTCCATTTTGTATTTCAAGAAAAAAATCCAAAACGGCTACTGACAAACTTCCTATTAGCCAGAACAAAACTGTATCAAGTGAAATAAAAGAGATCAGAGTTGATCAAAATTCAGCAAACACCTTTGGTGGCTATGATCGGGATTCCGCCCTCTCAGGGGGAAAGTACAGTGACAAAGATTCTGATAAGCTTTTGGTGCATTTGAAAAATGAGCAGACAAAGAATGCTGATAATAGCAGTCAATCTGGATCATTTAATAATTTAGAGAAAGGTGGTTCTTGTTCTGGATCGGGAGAAAAAGGGAGTAACGGTAAAAATAATGTCTATCGACCTTCTTCACATCCTTTAACTGCTCTTTCCCCTCTATCTGGTTTGCCTGAGTTCTCTCAACTTGGTTGGGGTCATTGGTTTACATTAAGGGATCTGGAAGTTGCAACGAATCGGTTTTCAAAGGACAATGTTATTGGTGAGGGGGGATATGGAGTTGTTTATCAGGGTCATCTGGCTAATGGATCTTCAATAGCTGTTAAGAAGCTTTTCAACAATCTGTAAGTTGCTCGGACAGACTTCTTTCCGTTGACACACAATTTTCCCCTTATAATTCCCATTAGATATTCTATAGCTTAAGCTGATGTAATATTCTAAAATATTTTGTGTAGAGGACAAGCAGAGAAGGATTTCAAGGTTGAAGTTGAGGCTATTGGCCATGTGCGGCATAAAAACTTAGTTAGACTTTTGGGTTACTGCATTGAAGGTACCCAAAGGTAAAATGTTTCTTTAAGTTCACTCTTTGTGCATCCGTTCAAATAAATTAGATAACCCCTTTATATCAAATGAGGAATAAAACCAATGAGTGGAGTATTATTGAGTTATTATTAATTACTTCTCATTATTTCCAAGTAAAGCATGATGCATGTGTAAATTATAGTATTATTGAAATTTTGGAAATTAGTTTATTGTTACGAATTTAACTGCAAATTCTATAATGTTTCCTTTACTACACCTTAGGTTGAATCGAGTTGTCTCATACTTTTGGTTAATGAGCTCTTGAATCTAGGTGTCTCGTGCTTTTGTGTACTTTGATTATGAGAATTCATTGTACTTGTATTGCATCCCCAAATCGGGGCTTAAACGAAATTAATTGTCGTAGTAAGAGTTGGATTTCTAGTCCTATTTATAAATAGAATTGTAAGATTTACTTTTTGGAGGGATGAGTAATATTTTTTTTTAAAAAGCTTGTGCTTTTATGTGTTTCTACAAATTCCTAGCGAGGTTAGGTTCTTGTTCTTCTCTTTTTATCCTACTTCTCATTAATTATGCATTAGATTTCTCTCTCATCTCTTATCTATGTTAAAAGCAAACAGTATTATTACTCCCTTTAGATGCTTCTTGAAGTTGAGATACCTATATAAATTTCTTATTTAAATAAATTCTCTTCCTAATGAAAGTTCTTTGAGAATGAATCGAGCCTTGGAAATGTATCTCCCCTACTAGACAAAGATTATCTTATTTGTTTCTTAAATATTTCTATTAAATCTAGGATGTTGGTCTATGAGTACGTCAACAATGGCAATTTAGACCAGTGGCTTCATGGAGCTATGCGTCAACATGGATATCTTACCTGGGAAGCTCGCATGAAAATTATTCTTGGCACTGCTAAGGCGTAAGTTCATCTATAGTTTGTTCTAGTTTATATCTATAATTGGTATCGTTTCCAATTTTGACTTGATACACTCGTTGCAGGCTTGCATACTTGCATGAGGCCATTGAACCAAAAGTGGTGCATCGAGACATTAAGTCAAGCAATATACTACTAGATGATGAGTTTAATGCTAAAATATCTGATTTTGGTCTGGCCAAGTTGTTGGGTGCCAGTGAGAGTCACATTACCACCAGAGTTATGGGTACCTTTGGGTGAGCATCTTTTCTAATAGTTACCTAATGATTCAGTCTCCTGGTTGATTCTCTTTCTCTTCTAACAAGTATTTATATACATGTATGTGTGTGTATAAAAATTCTTATTTCTGCTTGTCTTCTTTCCCAAAATCCACAGATATGTTGCGCCAGAATATGCAAATAGTGGCCTTCTGAATGAGAAGAGTGATGTTTATAGTTTTGGGGTTGTGTTATTGGAAGCAATAACCGGAAGAGATCCAGTGGATTATGGACGTCCGCAAGATGAGGTAAATTTTTAGATGCCTGATTCTTGAATATGGATTGTATGTTGCGGAATTACATAGATGTTACCATGTTCTGTAGTCTGTAGTCCTTCATTTATCACTAAAAAACTTTTCCCAAGTTCATATGGATGGGTAAAACTTTCAAACACGTGCAAATTAAGATTATGGTTTGAAAATAGAGATTAACAAACATTGTTGGAAAATTTAAGCACTGCTGTTGTGATAAGCAAAGACTGGGATGACATATTTTTAGTAAAGTACAAGTCAATTTAACTTACTACGAAAAAATAAATTTAATTGGGCCAACAAAAGTGTATCTCGTTTATTTGTCATAATATCATGGTCCCTTCAGGTAAATATGGTTGACTGGCTCAAAATGATGGTTGGGAGTAGGCGGTCAGAAGAAGTCGTCGATCCAACAATGGAGACGAAGCCATCTAGAACTGCTCTTAAACGAGCCCTATTGACTGCTTTGAGGTGTGTTGACCCAGATTCTGAAAAGAGACTAACAATGGGTGAAGTTGTGCGCATGCTTGAATCAGAGGAATATCCATTATTACGAGAGGTATGATTTGAATTCTAGAACAAAATCAGCATGATTATGAGTTTGATATTGTTTGAAAAACATACCTTAACAAAAACAATGCATGTAACTTGCAGAAAATAGTCATGCCCTGGATTAATAACACTTTCCAGATGCTAAGACCTTCTGTTCTGACCCACAACTATATATATTTTCATTTTGTAACTTTAGGTTGGACTGGTTTGGAAACAACAATAGCTTGCCACTTATTTTCCTTTTCTAATGTATTTGTATCAGAGAACACTGAATAACTTGAACTTTTTAGAAAATATGCCGCTTCAACTGTGAAAGGGAAATTTAGTATATTTTTTTCCCTAAATTACTGGTGATGTTTGTTGGCATCAGTCTTGTGTTTGAGATTCTTTAATTGAACATGCATTGTTGAAATTAGTAACTCTTAAACTGTAACCTTGTGGACAACCAAAAATAAAAGCTATAACATGGTTTGACATTCAGGGTCGAAGACATCAAAGAAATCAAGCTGGTGGTGTGGAAGCCGAGTCCAGGAGGGATAGCACTGACACAGATAAAAATCATAGAGTTAAAGGTCCAGACTTGAGGTCAGAGAGCAGGGATGACCAGCGCGGATGAAGTTATAAAATTCAGCTACATATGCAAAAATGTTAGTCATACATTCTTTCAACCTTCCTAATGATTCGGCTCTGCCTCAGTTGTCATAAGTGCATAAGATCATAAGTATATTGTAGTATGCCCTGCAATTGGTGGTGTGCAGATGCTTTTAGGTATTTTTAGTACTCCCATTTTAGGTTTTAATTAGTTCATTTGGGAATTAAGAATGTACTTTCTTCTTTGTGAAGATTATAGGAGTCCTGTTTTGTTTTTGTTTTTTGCGCAATGAGAAGATAAAGAGTTTTGGGTGTTTGCAATTTGCTTTTAAAGAATCACACATACTTGCTTCGTCTTTGATCCCTATTTCTGTATAGGGCGAGTGAAACATAATATTTGATGCAAGCGACAGGCAAAATGTACTCGGATAGCTTTGTATGATCCGTAAATGAGATTCGTTTTGTGGAATGTATTGGCCTCTGATTTGCATAAGCAGCATGTACTCCCTCCAACTAAAATGAAAGCCCAATCCTTTGTTTATTCAGTGGACTATCTTCATAATTAACAATTACTTGAGGTAAATAATTATTATTAATTAATACTAGAATATTCAATTACTTGGATTCTCAGTTATATAGGAAAATCAGTTAATGTATTACGAAAACGAAGTGCGACTGACTATGAGTGTCAACCATCAACTAACCAAGAAGAACCATTCTCTTTCTTCTTCTTCAAATATATATATATATATGTGTGTGTGTGTGTGTGTGTGTGTGTGTGTGTGTGTGTGTGTGGTGAAGATACCTTTGGCTCTGACTTTCTATGTCGGAACTCGAACAAGGCAACCCCTATAAACAATTCATGAAAATTGCAACATTTGGCAAGTCAGAAAGCAAGCATTGACAGCTAAAATACTCCCGCATCTGCTGAATAAAATTGTGTGGACAGAGGGAGTAGTTCCAAAATCATATCTGCTGAATAATCTACAATTCTTTCTTATCTGACCTTTTCTTCCGCATGTTAACAGCCAATCCAAATGAAAGAATATTAAACACAACCTGGTAGGTGTAAAAATTCAACCCTTTAATACAACCAAAAAGAAAAAGGGAATAGAAAGTTAACAGCAATACCACTTCCTTCCTCAGTTCATATGTATAATGCTTCCGTGCATTACAAGAAAAAAAGAAGAAACAAATCAAGTAATATTTAATGGCTGAAGAATATACCAAACGAGGTACATGATTACAACCACCTACAACAAAACAAATCCAAATCACAGTTTTAGCAGGGCAGATCAAGAGGAGGGGTGGAATTCACTAGTGATGTGATTCGCTGGTAGGTCCAGATCGAGCATTTAATAAAGGTTGGAGAGCCTTCACTACAATACTCATGTTTGGCCGAAAATCAGCTTCATATTGCACACACAAAGCAGCAACGGCAGCCATCTGTTCCCAGCAAGATACGATAATAGCAGAAAAGAGAATTCAAAATTAACTAAACTATAAAGTTATCTATCATTTCCAATAGATATTCTAATTTGAATGTGGATTTTTAGTTTTAAATGGAAAGGCAACATAATGTTGCAAATTCTGAGCAATAAGTGTGGGACTTAATCCACTCTAAAATGTACTCCAGATTACCTTAGCAACGGCCTTTGGAGGGTATTCTCCACTAAGTCTAGTGTCAACACACTGCTTCACCTTGTCTTCGCTGAGTTTTGGAGTTGCCTAATACAAGCCACAACTGAAGAATCAGCTTAGATGGAAATATTTGGAAATAAATAATAGTCCAAAATAAAGTACACAAACACTCTCTTAAAGAGTCAAGACCAAGATAAAATAGTACCCATGTCACCAGACTCTGCTGTCCTCGCGGCAATGTATGATCAACAGGTTTACGCCCAGTTAAGAGTTCCAATAGAACCACTCCAAAACTGTAAACATCACTCTTTGAACTCAGTTGTCCAGTCATTGCATATCTGCCATCCAAAATCAGAAAATTCAGATCAGTTTACAGTTCAAGGAGGTAACATATTGACGTATGCATATCAGGTTTTACACTCCGGCACCTTGTTAGGTAGTTACTCCAGGTTTCAATGAGATCATGTGTGTGATTTTTACTCTTAATTTACACATGAAAAAACAAAGGGGATAAAAGGTTTAGAAACCAACCCCCAAGTTAGACATGAGAGAAATTATATGACCTAGATGCTGTGACGGGTGATCTTAGAAGATCACATTTTTAACTCAGAATCTGACATTCTTCGACTATATTTTGCCCTAAACCTTACACTGTTGAAATATCAAAAATATTGTGTTCTTGCTCCAAGTCCAGCTCCACCCTTCCCGGTGCAGCCTGGTTACCTTGATCTTTATTAGCACATAAATGGATCACAAAGACCAAGAAATAAATTACATAAAAGGTATGCTAAGTGCTGGGCCAAACAACTGATATTTGTAGTCAACAAGTAGATATCACCAACTGGTTGCCTTACTTCCATTGAACCAGCCAATGCTCTTATATGTGTGTGTGTGTGTGTGTGTATGTATATATATATATATATTATATATATATATATGTGGGGGCGGATCAATGGCACTAGTTTTTTACACAAATCTTGGACTCTTGGATTTGAACACTCTTAATGGCTAAAAGATTAAAGCTGATTTTTAATTTATAACTAAATAAAAATAAAAACAAAACCTGGAGCTTTTCATCCTCATCTTTTTCACATCTAAAACTTCAACCTGAAGCTGTCAAACTGTCACCATGATGGAGGAAGCCCAAGATGTATCATCTAACTCTCGCGTAACTCTAGTATGTTACCATTATCTTTGTTTTTATTTTTATTTAGTTATAAATTAAAAATCAGCTTTAATCTTTTAGCCATTAAGAGTGTTCAAATTCAAGAGTCAAAGAATTGTGTAAAAAACTTAGTGCCATTGATCCGCCCCCCTATATATATATATATATAGTTTCTGCAGGGTAATTTCAGCTCCTTTAGTTCTTTCTATTTTGATTAAATATCGATTAGCTATATCATGTATGAAAGATTTCTTAAAAGCCAAAATTGCTTCCTGTTAAGAATCCACTTTATGGTTGACAAACACTGGATGGACAATCTGACTAGAATATGGGGTTTCTTTAACAAAAACTAGACAGAAGTGACATCCAAAAAAGAGCTTACTCAGGAGCATGATAACCAAAAGTTCCAAGAACACGAGTTGAATGAAGGCGTGCTGCATTGTCAGGTGCTTGATTCGACAGATCAAAATCAGCAATTTTAGCCACATCGTCATCGAATAGTAAAACATTGCTGGACTTAATATCCCGATGGATAATATGAGGTTGTGCCTTTTCATGTAGATACTCGAGTCCCTTTGCCGCCCCAACGGCAATCTTAACTCTTTGGGACCAAGATAAAACTGGACCTGGTTGTGCACCTTTGACACCTTTTCTTCCTACAAGAACATAGTGACAAATATTGTGTGAATTACCAAGAATATGAACAATATTTGCTACTGATAAACTCGTGGTCAGCCAAGAAGATGGAAAAGTACAGTAAAAAGAGACTTATGACAGCACATTACATGTCGATTGAGATATTGACCACTCTGGCTATATATAATGAGGTATATATGAGAGAGGATACTCAATCAATTAAGACAGTAAATTGAGCTCCAATCATGTGGAAGCAATGATACCTGCAAGTTGACAAGTTCCCTCCAATACTTTTAGGTTCTGTCTAAAAGTTATGAGGTAATATATGTAGCGGAGAATATGTGCATCAGCTATAAAGACGTTTCTCCCAAATAAGCTTAAATGTTAAAATCATCGGGGTGAAATCAAACTCTTAATTTCTTCACATAGAAGTCGTTACAAATTGTCCAATGGTTTGAAGCTCAACTACTTACGAGGTACCAAAATATGTTCAGTGGTCATTTTAAGGTTTAAAGAAATTCATGCATTTTTTATCAGTAGCAGTGGTTAGGAATAAGACTCAACTTCACAAAGGTCTAAGAAGGAAAACTTAACACTACTTACCATGAAGAATATCATGAAGAGATCCATTTGAAGCATACTCATAGGCAAGGAGACGAAGGCCACCATCCACGCAATAACCAAGTAGCTCAACAACATTATCGTGTTTAAGTCTCGATACCATAGAAATCTGTAATGAAATGAGCCAAAAAAACAGAAAATTAGATCAGAATAAATCAGTTGCATTTGATGTAGGATTGTTAACATAACGGATTGTGATTGGGCCAACCTGTGCTAAAAACTCTTGATCTGGTTGCTTACTGGAGTCTAATTTTTTAATTGCTGAAGCCTTCCCACTTTTCAAGACACCATGATATACTCTCCCATATGATCCCTCACCAATCAAAGCTTTTGTACCAAAGTTATCTGTAATATCTTTCAACTCATCCACTTGGAGTGCAGGGACATTAATAGGTTGAACATTTATAGTCTGCATATCCCTTCTTGGTGCTGTCTCTGTGGCATGATAACCACCATTATTACCTACACATTATTTAAATAAGTCACAATTTGATAAAGCAAAAAAGCCTTAATGAGATAGCGAATTGGTTATACCAAAGAGTCTCAACAATTTCAAGTAGGGTTCATTGCAAGTGATCTAAAAAAAACTACAGCCCAACATAAAGAATCACCTGCTGAGTGATTCACCGTAAATGGTCCATTATCAGAAGCCTTTTGCATATCATCTTCTGAGCAACAGCTGAAGCAGCTCATTGTTTTTTTACCATGAAATGAAGACTGGAGAATGAAATAAGAAATGCAATTAGCTAGCAATTTTAGAGCGAGGTTTTATCCCTAAATAGTTACAGTTGCAACACAAAACCGTACACAGAAGATGCTATATACAAATAAGATGAGTAAATAAGCCTCATCACCCAGCAATACCAGAATGCATCACAATTTTATGATGAACGTTGACTTTCCTATTTCCTCTAATTCTAATTTTTCTAGAAACATAACAAATGTATGCTTCTAAGAAAGTAGGCATTATATGCATCACCACCAAAAGATATAAAAAGTAAATAGTTTAATATATGTAGATGCATGTAAAGCAATACTTCTAGGCTAAATCTAAGTTGCTATCCTGATCCTACATATAGCGAGTGATTGCAGAGAACAATGCATGTTTGACATTAAGAAAGTTGAAGTGCTAAGTATCGTCTGACTAAATCCAAATTGACAATCAAAAACCATATTTATAATCTCTTCATCCTCAACAGCACTCTTTACCATTTTACCTATGGAGTAAGCTTCAGGTTTCTTGGTTGCTTTTGTCGATCAGGGATAAATAAGGAAAGAAATTAAACCTAACACACTCTGCCGTTCATTTAAGAAAGGAATAAAACAGACAAAACAAGAGGCAAATGAGTGCATTCAATTCAGATTTAAACCATAATATCACAAATTCAAGGTTCGGGCTATCTTTTCCTTTTTGATCCACTAGCTTTTGAAACAACAGCGGCAATAGTAAGAAGTTTGCTCTTTACTAAGAAAATATTGTATATTGAAACTGAATTACACTTGGCATTTAAGAGAAACTCAAAAGTCACGAAAGAAGAAACGATTTTTTTATTATCACAAATAGCAAAACAGCCCAGCTCATCAACAGCATTTCATAGAATCAATGATCAATCAAGCACAGAATCCAATTGATATACTTTTCAACAATTCCAGATCAACCCATAATTCTACAGAACCAATTACAAATTAATACTACAATCTGTTAAAAGTTAAACTCATCAACATCAAACTTTCCCCCAAAACCAAGAAAAATTCCCGGTTCAAAAAAAAATCCCATTTTTCATAAAATATGACTTTTACAGACACAAAACATAGAAAATAAACAAGTACATGCTCCTTTAGGCCAAATTCTGAAAGACCCATAATTTCTAAGGGTGAATTGGTAGTAAAAATTCTAGGGTTTGAACTTAGAACACAGAAATCAAAAAGTTGGGCAGAAAAACTCACCTTTCTTTGCGTATGTAACAGTCAATCAGATTCTCTTGAAAATTTGTGTAGGTTAAGAACAACAACATGCAAATGAAGAAAGAAAGAAAGAAAGAGCCTTTTACTACTATAAACGGTAGTTTTGTCTGGGATCTTTTGACTTCATACTATTCAAGAAGAAATACACCATACCATTAGATAGAAGATGTATGGAACTATGGGTAGTTTTAGAAAAATGTAAACCAGTCAAAGTGGTCCCGTTGATTTAAGTCAAGCATGTAATCCAGCCGGTTAACCTCGCTTGATATAATCACCTGACCAAGTCATGGACCGCAGTAAAAGCGAATTTTGATAAAATCCATCAAGCTTCATGAATGTTTAGTGAACCTCTTTAATCACCTTCATAGCAAGTAGTAACTCTTAAAACCCCCAATGACTGCAATTGAAAGCCGAATGTTTAGAATAAAAATTATGCCAAATGCGGGTTTTTTTAAAAACATAATGCTACCGGTCTCAAATTTTTTATATAAATAATATGGTATTTTCATAATTAATTATATAAAATTTACTCAATCATCTAATATTATGGTGATACATTATTTAAGATAATTTTTATCTTTGAGAATAAAAATTAAAGACTCTTAGCATCACCTTTTTTTAATGAGTAATGTTAATAAAAAAATTATGTGGACATAAAAATAGAACATAAGTGTGTTTAAATTTTAGTTATTTGTATTTTGACTCTCAATAATGATTAAATATACAAATAGATAAAATTCAAATATACTCGCGTCCAATTTTCTTGTCTAATTTTCATGTCTGCCTATAAGAACTGGTAATGTTAATGATTTTAAATGACACGTCATTAAATATTTTAATGATAATTTATAAGATAGCCAATCAAATGAGATTTACCAAATAAATATTATGATAACACATCATTTGGATACTTTTTTAAATTATAAATTTGAGACACTTAACGTCGCCATTTTTTAATATACTTGTATAATAGTAGGAAAATTTTGGGAAAGTGATATTATATTCTCAAAATTGACAATGTTGATTTTTCAGTCAATTATATACACTAAAGATTTAAGAAATACATACACCTTTGAACTTACAAAAAATATATATAAAAAAATGACTTCTGGGTCAAACAATATTTCTCCTGAGTGGGCCAAGACTAGCCATTTTAAGTGTTCGTGAAAAAAAAGCTGCCCAACACCATTATTTGCACTGTTCGTTAAAGGGACTAGTCCAATCGGAAAAGAACCCCGTTGGGTTCAACGAGAAGATCTTGGGCTGAGAATACAAGCAAAGTCCATACGAAGTAGATCCCTTTGATATAATATCTCCGCTCCAAAGTTAGAAATATAAATACATTTACAACACTATTATTTATTTATTTTTATATATAAAAATAATTATCTAAATTTATCCTTAATATTAATTTATTAACTAAAATTGTAATAGAGATGGTACGATAGTATTTAATCAACTAAACATAAAAATTAATAATATATTAAAAACTTTATATCGTTATGTTAATATATTTTTATCAACAAAATTAGAGTGATAAAAAAATAGAATCACGACCTAATGGTTATGGACCTAAGGTCATGACTTTGTTGCCATCATGTAAGGGTGTAAATGAGTCGAGTCGAGTATTGAATTGCTCATATTTAATTCATAAAATTTATCGAGTATAAAATAAAGTTTGATTGATGTTTGTTTAACTACTGAGTTAAGCACGATCTCGAATTGAGTTCGATCAGTTTGAACTTTTCGAACGAATATAATCCGAGTATCAATAGAAAATTGTAATTTGAAGAGGTTCGACTAATTTATTTTTAAATTTGTTTATATTTGAATCATTTATATTTCAAGTCGAACTCGAATCGAACTTTTAATCGAACGAATACGAATCGAGTTCGAGCTGTTTACTCATTTTACAACCTTACCATCAAGTTATCACGTGGGGGCAATAGGAGCATTTTATACAAATTTTTAATTGTAACATTTTTTGTTTTATTTCTTTAAAATAGTTATTTGAAATTGGTTGATGACTTGCATCTTTTATTGGTGTGACTGGCGTCCTTCAATAGAGTTTTAGAGGCCAAACTTATATAAACTTCTTTTCGCGACAATATCTAAAACAAATTTCTAGACACTTGAAATTTCATTTTCCTGTTACTAACTATGTAGGAGGGCAAAAACGTCTTTTTCACACTCCAGAAATAACCTTAGAATACCACAACATCAAATCCAACCCCAGAGACAACACCGTTGGACATCAAATCAATCTCAGAAATAACCCTGAGAAAAGACATAGTCAACAGCAGTCAAACCCCGGAAATAACCCTGAGCAAAGATAGATGCATCACATCAACCTCGAAGACAATCCCCGTAAGGGCAAAACGGTCATTTTAACAATTTAACTTCAACAAACCTAATACAACTGCAAATAGGGTCACAAAGAGTCATCACGAAGACTTTCGCATAACTACGCAAACCAAATTTCAACAGACCGCTTCTGAATGCAGAAGATGCCATTTTGATTCATAGACCCATCTTTTCGGATTCGAAAAAGGGCAAGCCCTATGTCATTACGTAGCTCTCGAAAAGAACTTTCTGAAATAGTATGACACGCCTCCATCAGACTCCCGGATTGAAAGTTATGAAGATTCGAGCGACAACACGTTGATTTGAGTGCACGTACTTCGAGATGACGGGACCTACAGGGCCCGAGCCCACCCGGGCAGCCGCAGATAGACTCACGATTAGAAGTGAGCATTCGATTATTATCCGAACCGAATAAGAATTTCGGTTATAACCGAAACCCAAAAATACACTGTTTTAAATATCCAAACAAGTAACCGAAATTTGTACTAACCGAATAACCGAATAGGTTATTCGTGTGACGCCCCCAAAATAGGTATACATCACCCATCTTGAGTCGCCAAATACATGGTACAAAATTCAAATACAACTTAATAATACAACTGTCGTGTAAACAATACGACAAAACATAAACTGAGAGTTTTAATAAGAATATTGTCATCTAGACAATATCCACTCTCAGAATAAGTCCTCATTACATTTATTGTCACACTAATTAACAGAATAGTGAGGACTACTAATGCTATCATCTGGACTGTCAAATCGTTCCCCGACTCGTCCCAGCTATACTCATTTCCTGAAGAGAACAGTGAAGGAAAGGGTGAGCTCAACTAGCCCAGTAAAAAATATTATAATTAAGATAATGCAGAATAAATTATCATTAGTCTTCAACAATTTTAAACTGATAAAATATAATAGACATCAAGTTTAACTGCAACGGAACAAGCAATCCATTAAAAGAGTCAAGTAGAGAATAAAATCTACTATCTTTTATGATTTAAAAAGTTTTTCATCACTTTTATCGCTGAGACTCAACTTAATAAATAATTCACATCATCAAATCATCCCTGCACTACAGGCCAAAGATATTATTTAGTATTACGACCACAAATTATCCAAACACTACGGGCCAAAGATAATCGTGTTTTCATCATCATTGATCGATCATGCCATAAAACAATTCATCTTTGCTCCTTGGCAAGAAGAGAATCCATAGCCATAATCATACCAAAAGCGCCCATCGATACGCACTACGGCCAATGAGGACTTTTTTCACATCATTTATAACATTATGGTCATGATTATACCGAATAATCACAATCGGTCATAATCATACCAAGTCCATCTATGCACTACAGGCCACAAGATGACTTTCAACAAAATATAAACATGAGGATGATGACAATGATATAAGAATTCAATAAAACAAGTTCAAGAATTAAATTATTCAGGAACTAATAACGTCCAAATTGTCAACATGATACTTCTTTGTAGAGTAAAATTCAAGAATGCTCAGAAGAATATTTCCATGAAAAGATACTGGATGAAGCTCAAATATCAAGGATATTCCACTAATTATATGGAGTATAGAAGTCAACTTTAACCAACTAAGTATAATAAAGAATGGAATAACAAAAGAAATCACCATGCATGCGGTACTTCGCATAGATAGGTTATACCAACAGAAATAATAAATAACGAAACTAGGTCAAGCGAAATTCGCATTGACGGGATGTTCCAACAGAATAATAAAAAATGGAATAACAACAAAAATCACCATGCATGCGGTACTTCGCATAGACAGGTTATTCCAACAAAATAATAAATAACGGAACCGAGTTGGCGTAGAAAGCGCATTGACAGGATATTCCAAGCGGAATAATAATGAATGTAATAACACGAAATCACCGTGCATGCGGTGCTTGCATAGGCGGTTATTCGGCGAGAATAATAAATAACGGAATCGGTCCGGCCGTAAAACGCATGCAGCGAGGATATTCAGCGAGAATAATAAAGAATGTAATAACAACAGAAATCACCATGCATGCGGTACTTGGCAGATAGACATGTTATTCAATGAGAATAATAAATAACGGAACGGTCCGGCGTAAAACGCACAGACAGGATATTCCAACATAATAATAAAGGCGGAACCGGTCCCGCCAGAAAAGCATGTATGAGGATTTTCCAGCGGAATAATAATAAAGAATGGAATAACAATGAATTTCACCATGTATGCGACGACTTGGATGAAGGCAGGTTGTGGCGCCCCCAAAATAGGTTCATTCCACCCAACCCATTTCGAGTCGCCAAATACATGGTGCGAAATAACTACAACTTCAATAATACAAATGTCGTGTGAAATACGACAATACATCTTAATGAGTTTAAATCTGAGATATTTAAAATACAGACAATATCCACACGCAAATACATTATTTTACAAAATGGTGAGGACTACTAAACAACTCTCTCTACAGAACCTTCATTCCATACCCCAGGCTCGATCTCTTTATGTTCTCACCTCACGAGAAGAAAATGGAACAACAAGGAAAAGGGTGAGCTCAACTAGCCCGAGTAAAGAATATTATGACTAAGATAATATACAACAATTTATCGTTAGTCTTCAACGGGAAAAAATCTAATAGAATACAATAGACAACAAGTTTTAGATCAACAAATGCAAATGAAAACATCAATCCATTAGAAGAGTCACGTAGAGAAAGAATTCTCCTGTCTTCTAAGGTTTAAAAGTCCATCATCGATATTTTATCCTGTAATAACAATCAATATTCATCTTTGCACTCTGAGGCCAAAGATATTCATTTAAATCACCAGGTTGGTCATGTTCATCTCAACACTGTTCATCTTTGACTACTGAGCCAAAGATATTCATCGATTAATCGTTTATCTTTTGACTACTGGGCCAAAGATATTCATCAAATATCACCATTAAGGAATGAGGATGATGAAAATATTTTTAAGAAGCGAATCGGTGAGATAGAAGGACAAATATTAGGGATTCGCATACAGCGGTTTATCCAAGATCAATAATACTTCATAATAAAGCGATTTTGAAGCGAGAACTCAAAAATAACGATCAAAACATGGATACAATCAAAGATAGTAGCCAAAATAGACATCTTGGACAAAAAGAAAAATTTTCATTTTTGATTGAATAGTGTCGATATCGTGAATAGTAACTCCAGACACAAAAAGATAGAAATTTCACAAAAAAACATCTTCAGCTTCGTGAATAGTACTTTCGTGAATAGTAACTCATGAATAGTAACTTCGTGAATAGTAACCCCGAGCATGAAAAAAGTTCCAAATTTGATAAAAGTTCAACAAAGATTTTGGCATAATGATATTGAAGAAAATAATATCATTTGCAAAAGAAATAACATCTCTTACCTCAAAATAACCAAGTATTTACATTTGAATTCGGATATAGTCTTGACAGTAAACTCATGATTTGTATAGCAACACTCAAAGTATACTCACAAGAATAAATTTCGATAATATAGAGAGAAAGAGAAAATTTAGTTTACGGTGTGATTTTCAATTCTAACTTAGCCCTCTATTTATAGGAAAATGTTAGAACGCTTAAAGGAGACTAAATAATAAATTAATATTATTTATTAAACACATTTCCTACGCATGCTTACCTACCAATTCAGCCACCAAACCATCCTTGACTCAAATTAGCACCCACGTGTGTTAGAATAAAAGTGGGTCCCACCCATAATTTAATAAAAATCATTTTATTTTGAAACTTCAACAATTCATAGAAAATAGCTCGGTTATCGAAAAATTCAAAACTCGCAATTTTCCATGGGAAATTCCATTCTCTACAACTTTGCGAGAAGAAAGTTTTCCAAATTCCAAAGAAATTGACCAAAATCCATAAGCAGACGATTTTACGATACTATAATCAATTTTCGGTCAAGAATTGTGTCCACCCACACACACAAACACATCGTTAAACATTTAATGCCACAAAATACTCTACCTCTCTCATATACTGTGATATCCCACATTCATTATAAAAATATCACCAATTAATATATTATTAAAATAATATATTTAAATGAATTATTTTATCGAGAAAAAAGATAAAATATTAATTTTCAACAATTGTCACATTAAAATTTTTCCATCTATATCCACATAAAATCAATATCATATAAATCAATAATTAATTATTCACAAATAATATTATAGAATCACATTCTAATGACCGAGGCGGTTCCCAAGAAAAGGGGGCTTTCCAATAAGGATTTCTCCTTACTTGGCGCGCAATTAGGTGACAAACCTCTCCTTGAGCGTAACTTTCTAGACATTGCCAATAATGTTATGTCGATAATATTATTCAAATAATATGAATTATTGATTTGATAATGGAATATCTTGTGTAATGACAATTATTGAAACAACGGTGATACCAAATATCAACGCAAAGAATTATTGAATCAATATAATATTGAAGTAACTATCGTAACAATTATTGAGTAGTGCCTTCTTACATAAGGATCAATAATTCAACAATCTTGTGCAATCTGCAAGTGTCTCTTTATGCAAACCGCGCGCCATTCATCGTATTTTAACCACCGTGTAATCCAACGGTGTTAATAATTCAGAATAACTACGTGAATTATTTATAAAACTCAATCTTTGTCGTTTTCTTTCATCCAACCGTTTTTCCGTTATGGGGCCCACCAATGATGGCTACTTGTCGTCGTGACGGAGATTCCCAAACAAAAAAGAATATTCCACGACCAAACGAATATTCCCTGAGCAATAATGAATATTTTATAACCACTTGTTTATTTTGTAAACTTTGCACATTTCACCCATAACTAAAGCATTATATCAAATTACCACCTTATTAATCAAGAATAATAATTAGAGAAATTGATTTTTATTTATAAAAATTTGGGGTCTTACATGAGTTATTCCAACAGAATAATAAATAACGGAACGGTCCGGCGTAAAAAGCGCATGACAGGATATTCCAACAAAATAATAAAGAATGGAATAACAACGTAAATCACCGTGCATGCGATGTAGATTTCACACGACGAGTTATTCCAACAAAATAATAAATAAAGAAACTAGGGTCCCGTAAAAACGCACAAATAGGATATTCAACAAAATAATAAAAATGGAATAACAACAGAAATTACCATGCATGCAGTGCTTAAGCGTAGACAAGTTATTCCAATGAGAATAATAAATAACGGAACTAGGTCCAGAAAGCGCATACGAGATAGGATATTCCAACATAATAATAAAGAATGGAATAATGAAGAATTTCACCATGTATGCGCGGTGCTTGGCATAACAAAAGTTATTCAACATAATAATAAAGAATGGAATAATGAGAAGAATTTCACCATGTATGCAGATTGCAGATAACAAAAGTTATTCAACGAGAATAATAATGAATGGAATAACAGAAATTCTCTTCATGAATAAGGAAGAAATAATATCCCTTACCTTATAAAGAAGAGTACTCAGACGGTAGGGCGGGGATATACTTGAAGAAACTTGCACTACGCTCAAAGCTTTATTAAACGCTAAAGAAATACGCTCAAGATTATAGAAGAATAATTCTCTCTACAATTTCTCTCTCTAAAGTTTCAATGAATTCATAAGAAATAATGAAGGAATGAGTTTCTATTTATAGAAGAATGGACTGCATAGTAACTAATTCATGAACGATCCAGATTGATTTACTTTTAAACGGACGGTCCAGATTTAAAGCAAAATCTTTTAAATAAAATATAATATATTCTATTTATAATCTAATAAAATGAATAACTTTATAAAAGTATTATGTTTTATATAAAAAGATTTTACTATACAAAATACTATGCATAATAGAATATAATATATTTTATTTATAGATTAACTTTATAAGAGTATTACATTTTATATAAGAAGCTTTTTACATTTTATTACATTAATAATATCAATAAAATAAAGCCGAGTGACTTATCACGTAAACATCAATAATCAATACTGAGTGCGCTTCTTACAACGACGCCAGACATTCTTTACTTTTACTACCTAAAGTAGTTCAACAAAGATTAACGGTAAACTTCCAGTAGTTATTTTTATAAAACTATTTTTGTCGTTTTAAATCAAAACAATAATTCCATTATTAGGGTCCACCAATGATTGTGCCATTTGCGAATATTCTCTGCTAAAATGAATATTCTCCGACCAATCGAATATAATACAACAACTTGCATACTTTGTAAAATTTATAAATACTATCCACAACTATAACACTATCTCAAATCCATACCATATTATTAAAAAAAATATTTTGAGAAAATTAAATCTTTATTCATAAAATTTGAGATTTTACAATCTCCCCTCCTTATGAAATTTCGCCCTCAAAATTTACGTACGTACCTGGTATGCCAAACAGATGAGGACACTTCGTCATATTCTAACTCTTGAGGTATAACCTTTAAGCGTAGAATATATTACAGGATTTTAATAGGTACATCTTCATATGTTAAATTATCCATTTATCTCTCGTCCGATTCTAAATCAATAATGTGGTTCGTCGTCCACATATTTACGTAACATCGTCGTAAAAAATGTTATGAACACGCCGACATACTTAGCGGTAAAACGAGTCTATAAGCCACAGTTCCTACTTGATCGAGGATTTCAAATGGGCCAATTAAATCGAGGGTTAAGATAACGCCTTCTTGAACCTTCTTCTTCACATTCATCGGGTCTTAGTATGTAGCTTGAGCGGCTTTAACTTTATCGATTAAAGTCGATTCTAATCGTATATTCGTTATCTTCACGTGGGTTCGTATATTTGCACTCGTAAACGCATACAATCTTCTACTCAACGCGTCAGCTACCACGTTCGCTTTTTCACGATGGTATTGAATAGTACGATCGTAATCTTTAACAGCTCGAGACAACATCTTTGGCGCATGCTACGTTCATTTTGGGTGAAGAAAATATTTGAGGGTTTTAGAAATGGGTTTTGTACTGAGGTCAATACAAAATTCGATTTCACGCTCTAGGGGTAAGCTAAGAAGTCTTCAAGAATACGTCTCAAATTTATTAACAATAAAAATATCATTCATGTTCGTGACTCTCATCCAAGACTTGGATAACACGTCACCTTGATACCTATCAACTTGTCATCGTTATTCACTGGCGTCCCCTACGGAAAGCCGGGGCGGTTGCATTCCACACAAGGAAATCAACAACGAAAGGACCGGGGCTCTTTACTTATGTCTTGATATGACAATGATTGACTTTAATGGTTTGATTGCTTGAATTCGCATAACAGGTTGGTTAGGAATATGAAAGCTAACAACCTTACTAAAAGTATGATGAGTAGTTAACCAATCGATTCCTAAAATCACATGAAAGGCAAGTATTTTCAAAGGGATAAGATCGACAGGTAACGTGAAAGTGTTGATTTAAATCAAACAAGATTTATAAATAGTGGAGGTAACGAAGGTTTCTCCCAACTGAGTTTCAACTGATAAATCAAAGTTTAACTTCTCCGAAGTCAAATTCAAACGTTGAACACAACTAGGTGAAATGAAAGAGTGAGTAGAACCGGTATCTGTAAGACCCCGAATTTTTTTTTAAATAAAACGGAATTTCCTTTATTTATTATTTTGAAATAGTAAGGGTGGATTTGATTAATGTGGTTAGTTATGGGTAAAATGCCCAAATATTTTAAATAAGCAAGTGGTGATAAAATATTCATTGTTGTCGAGGGAATATTCGTTTTGGTCGTGGAATATTCGTCATTGTCGGGGAATATTAAATGCGACGCCTTGCCAACCATGTGTGGGCCCCCATGCGGAAAAGCGATTGGAGGAAGAAAAGCAGCAAGAATAAGTTGTTTATAAATAATAGCAAGCAGTTATTTACAATTAATCTTGTTGGAATACCCGATGGTTAAAACACAAGAACGCGCGTTGTTGCAGCGAAGAAGACATCGCAGTATTGCACCAATTATTGACTCTTACGTAAGAAGGCACTACTCAATAATTATTAAATAATTCTTATTCGATATTTTATTTTATTGATTCAATAATTCTTTGCATTGATTTTTATATTCTTTGTTGTTTTGATAATTGTCATTTTACAAGTATTTTCCATTATCGAAGCAATAATTCATATTATCCGAATAATATTATTAGATAACATTATTGGCAATGTCTAGAAAGTTCTGTCTAAGAAGAGGTTTGGTCACCTAATTGCACGCCATTAAGGAGAAATCTTTATTGGAAAGCCCCATCTTTCCTGGGAACTGCCTGGTTGTCAATATTGTGATTCTGTAATATTATTTGTGAATAATTAATTATTGATTCATATGATGAGGAAAATATTGATTTTATGTGAATATAGATGGAGAAAATTTTTAATGTGACAATTGTTAAAAATTGAAATTTTATCTTTTTTACGATGAAATAATTCATTTAAATATATATATATATATTATTATATTTTAATAATATAATAATGGTGATATTTTTATAATGAATGGAGGATATATGAGTTTATGAGGAGAAAGAGTATTTTTGTTGCAATAAATATTAAAAGCAGTTTTTGTGTGTCGGTAGACCCATTTCTTGGTTGAAATTTGATTATAGCTTTGTTAAATCGCTTGGTTTGTGGATTTCGATCAATTTACATTTTTGGAATTTGGAAAAACTTTCTTACGCAAAGTTGTAGAGAATTGAATTTCCTATAAAAACTCTCGAGATTAAATTTTACGATAAAAGGGCTATTTATTATGAATTATTGAAGTTCAAGCTCAAAATAATTGATTTTGGAAGTTTAAAATATTTTGAATTACAAAAAACGTTTTTTTCATTTTTGAAAGTCATTTAACATGTGTGGTGAAGTTTGGACCAGATTTGTGTGCGTAGAGAATTTTGATTATATATATTATTATTATATTAAATTTTCTACTTTTGGTGTTTGTTCTAGCGATTTTCCTATAAATAGGGTGCTTAGGTTAGAATTAAAAATCACACCGTAAATGAAGTTTTTCTCTCTATATTGTCGGCGTATTCTTGTGAGTATTTTGAGTATACTTTGAGTATTGTTATACGGTGAAAGTTCAAGTTATAGCTTTATATCCGATTATTAGGTTAAATCTTGTCTTTCCGAGGGTAAGGGATATTATTTTTTTCGTAATGATATTATTTCTTCAATATCATTATCTTTGAAATATTGATCTAAAGTTTTTATCAAATTTGGAACTTTTGGTGTTGGGGTTCTTATTCACGATATCTGGTCTTATTCACGAATACGAATCAAGACTTTATTCATCGAAAAATGAAATTTTTTTTTAGTCAAAATATCTATTGTGGATACTAGCTTTGATTGTATCCATGTTTTGATCATTCTTGAATTTTACACCACTATGATTATTTTTGAGGGATTTTTGGACGTGGATTAAACAAAGTACGAATCCTTAATCCTCAATCCTTGTCATTTTGTTTCACTGGATTCGTCTTTAAAAAAAAAAGATATTTTTCATCATCCTCAGTCTTAAATGATGATATTATGGAATATCTTTGGCCTATAGTGCAAAGATGAATGATTTCGATGAATATCTTTGGCTGTGTAGTGCAAGATGAATGATTTCGATGAATATCTTTGGCCGTAGTCTGCAAAAGATGAACATGTGTTTAGATGAACATGACCAATTGGTGAATGTCCTCGCTTGGCACATAGTGCAAGGATGAATATATGATTCAGATATATATTGATTGATGTTACGAGGATAAAAATATTGATGATGGATTATTAAATTCATAGATATTAGTAGATTTCATCCTCTACGTAACTCTTACATGAATTAATATTTTTCATTGCAGTATTGATTTAAAACTTGTTGTCTATTGTATTCTATTAGATTTTTCCTGTTGAAGACTAACGATAATTTATTACGTATTATCTTAGTCATAATATTCTTTCTTGGGCTAGTTGAGCTCACCCTTTTCCTTTTGTTCCATTTTTCTTCTCGAGAGGCGAGAATGTAGCGATTCTTAGTCGGGGGTATGGAATGAAGGTTCTAGAGAGAGTTGTTTAGTAGTCCTCACTATTTTTATAAAATAATGTATCAATAATTATGATGGGGATTTATTTGCGTGTAGATATTGTCAGATGGCAATATCGTATTTAAACTCATGATTTATATGTTGTAATAATAAAGTTGTAGTTATTTCTGTACCATGTATTTGGCGACTCAGAATGGGTTGGATGGAATGGACCTATTTTGGGGGCGTCACAGTATCTAACACGGTATAGACTTCGCAAGAGTTTATGATTAACTTACCCGTGATAATTTTTATTCAGGTTCCTCGTCACGAAAAAAAAACGCTCTCTCTTAAACTACCAACTTTAGCGTGTCTGGGACATCCTTTGGCATCACCATCCCAGCTGGACTTGACTTCACCATACGACAAAATCGAGCTAAGTGACCTTCTCTTCCACAGTTAAAACACGCTTTGGATTGCTGCGTACAGTTTGGACGGATATGTCCCTCCTGTCCGCATTTGAAATATACGACCGGTGGTCGTTCTTCTTCGTTTGAAACGGGTGCTGGTGTTGCTGTTTTCCATCATTATTGAACCTCCTCTTCTTGAAATTTTCACTCCTATTATCTTGGCCATGATTACCACCGAAGTGGTTACCATTCTTGGCATGATAATTTTCCCCACGATGGTTATCATTGTCCCGATGACCGTTGCCACCGGTACGATTATTATCGTGTTGTTGGTCGTTACCTTTTGGTTGTCTTTAACTCATTATCGCATTCCAATAACTGAGCCCTATTCACAACATCTGAATATAAACAAAGTTTGTGAGAAATGAGGTATTGACGTATATCGGGTTTCAAACCTCTTAGAAACATTTGCGTCATTCGGTCTTCATTATCGACCAAATGGGATGCAATAAGGATAACTCATGAAACTTAGCCTCGTCTTTGCGATCTGATCATATTATTTTGCTCCATTGCTTATCTAAACATTTTCGGATGCCATTTTCAAACACTATCACAAAACAAGGGTTAATTAACATATCATATATTATCCCTATCTTGTGAATGAACCAATTAAATACCAAATAAACTTAGGTAGGTTATCTAGCGAAGGAATTTCCGTCTCTCCCTTCCTAGTTCTTGTCTCACATCTTAGCAGGGATTATATCCTAAGCTTTGATAACAATTTGTGGCCCCAAAGCGGTATACATCACCCATCTTGAGTCGCCAAATACATGGTACAAAATTCAAATACAACTTAATAATACAGCTGTCGTGTAAACAATACGACAAAACATAAACTGAGAGTTTTAATAAGAATATTGTCATCTAGACAATATCCACTCTCAGAATAAGTTCTCATTACATTTATTGTCACACTATTTAACATAATAGTGAGGACTACTAATGTTATCATCTGGACTGTCAAATCGTTCCCCGACTCATCCCAGCTATATTTTCATTTCCTGAAGAGAACAGTGAAGGAAAGGGTGAGCTCAACTAGCCCAGTAAGAAATATTATGACTAAGATTGTGACACCCCCAAAATAGGTATACATCACCTATTCTGAGTCGCCAAATACATGGTACAGAATACAAATACAATCTTTAATATACAACAAGAGAGCTGTGAGTTTTAATACAATTATTGTCTTTTAGATAATATCCACTCTCAGAATATGTCCTCATTATATTTATGGTCACACTATTTAACAGAATAGTGAGGACTAGTAATACTATCATCTCGGATAATCACTCCATTTTAAATTAGTCCGCCACGTTCTCATTTCTGAAGAAACGGTGAAAGAAAGGTGAGCTCAACTAGCCCAAAGAAGAAATATTATGACTAAGATAATGTAGAATAAATTATCATTAGTCTTCAACAATGTTAAACCGATAAAATACAATAGACATCAAGTTTAAGCTATGAAACGAACATGTCTGATCCATTAAAAGAGTCAAGTAGAGAATAAAATCTACTATCTTTTTTGATTTAAAAGGTTTTACATCATTTTTATCATTTGGGACTCGACAATAAATAATCCACATCATTTCCGCACTACGACCGATGATATTCATTAGTATCACAACCACAAATTATCCATTACCTACGGGCCGAGGATATTCGTGTATTCATCGATGGTCATGATCATGCCAACAACTTGTCCATCAATGTACTACGGGCCAATGAGGACTTTTACCACATCATTTATAACATTACGGTCATGATTACAAGAATAATCCACAGTCATAATCATACCAAGTCCATCTATGCACTACTGAGGGCCATAGATGACTTTCAACAAAATATAAATATGAGGATGATGACAATGATATAAGAATTCAATAAAACAAGTTCAAGAATTAACTTATTCAGGAACTAATAACGTCCAAATTGTCAACATAATACTTCTTTGTAAAGTAAAATTCATGAATGCTCAGAAGAATATTTCCATGAAAAGATACTGTATGAAGCACAAATATCAAGGATATTCCACTAATTTCATGGAGTATAGAAGTCAAAACATTAACCAACTGAGTATAATAAAGAATAGAATAACAAAGAAATCACCATGCATGCGGTACTTCGCATAGACATGTTATTTCAACAGAATAATAAATAACGGAACCAGGTCAGGTGAAATTCGCACCGACAGGATGTTCCAACAGAATAATAAAGAATGGAATAACAACAGAAATCACCATGCATGCGGTGCTTAGCGCGCAGGCGAGTTATTCAGCGAGAATACTAAATAACCAAGCGGTCACGTAAAACGCATGCAGAAAGATATTCCAACAGAATAATAAATAATGGAATAACAAAAGAATTTGACCAAGTATAGGGTAGCCCGCGTATACAGGTTATTCCAACAGAATAATAAATAATGGAATAACAGAATTTCTCTTCATAAATACAAAAAAAATAATACCCACTACAAGTAAAAAGAAGAGTACTTATTTGGTAGTCTTAGAATTTTCTTGAAGAAAACTTATACTGTTTTCTACGCTCAAAGCTTCTTCAAAACTCGAAGAAATACGCCAAGATTGTAGAATAAGAATTCTACGAATTTACGGTGTGGTTTCTATTCTAACCAAGCATCTATTTATAGAAGAATTGAAGGGACCTTTATTTTAATCAGGTATGTCTTAGAATGATTTCACGGATGAATTATTTTTTGTAACCTACCGAGTGCAATTTGTCAATCATCCAACCAATAAGAATAAAGAAAAATATAATACATATATATATATATATACGTAACATACATCATCATATTAATATTATATATATATCTTTACTCCACCATTCCCACATTCCACCCAATTTACGGGTGGAATTCCTCCCACCAAAGAATCCTTTCATTCCCACACTAAAAGAATCCTTTCATTCCCCACCACTTATATATATATATATATATATATATATATATATATATATATATATATATATATCGAATGATTATTTTGAAAAATGGGTAAATGAGGGTCCATAAAATACGTCAAAAATTACAATAATTACTTCATAAAAATACCTCAATATTTTTAACAATATTTATCATCATTATTATAATTCACAATATTAATCGACCAGGTCGTTCACAAGAAAGAGGGGATTGCCAATAAAGATTTCTCCCTATTGGCGCGCAATTAGGTGACCAAACCTTTCCTCGGCAGAACTTCTAGACATCGTTAATATTGCAAATAATAATATTAATAACTTTGTCATCTCAATTATTGGTTTAATAATATATAAAATATGGACAATAATTGAATCAAATAACATGAGATACTATTCAACAATTACTGTGGTAATAATTAAACAAAACTGAGTGACTTCTCACGTAAGCATCAATAATTAATATCGTGTACTACTATGCAACCACGCGTATTCTTGTACTTTTAACACAGGGTGTTTCAACAGTTAACAGTAAAACTTCCGTAGTTATTTTCATAAAAAAATTTTTTTGTCGTTTTCTCAATCAAACAATAATTCCGTTAATGGGGTCCACGATGATTGTCTTGGTCGTCGAATATTCCCTGTTAAAACAAATATTCCCCAACCAATCGAATATTATATAACAACTTGCGTACTTTGCAAAATTTATAAATATTACCCACAACTATAACATTATATTAAATTTATTCCATAATTTTTTAAAAATGATAATTATAGAAAATTCATCTTTATTCATAAAAGTTAGGGTCTTACAAAGATAATGCGAGAATAAATTATCATTAGTCTTCAACAATGTTAAAGCGATAAAATATAATAGACATCAAGTTTAAGCTGCGGTAAGAACAAGCAATCCATTAAAAAAGAGTCGAGTAGAGAATAAAATCTACTATCTTTTATGATTTAAAAAATTTGTCATCACTTATATCATTTGAGACTCGACAATAAATAATCCACATCATCAAATCATCCCCACACTACGGGCCGAGGATATTATTTAGTATCACGACCATGAGTTATCCATGCACTACGGGCCAAAGATAATCGTGTTTTCATCAACAGTCCTGATCATTCCATAAACCAATTCATCTTTACTCCCTTGGCCGAAGAGAATTCATAGCCATAATTATACCAAAAATTGTCCATCAATGCACTACGGGCCAATGAGGACTTTTTCCACATCATTTGTAACATTACGGTCATGATTATACCGAATAATCCCTGGTCATAATCATACCAAATCCATCTATGCACTACATGTCACATATGACTTTCAACAAAATATAAACATTAGGATGATGACAATGATATAAGAATTCAATAAAATAAGTTCAAGAATTAAATTATTCAGGAACTAATAACGTCCAAATTATCAACATGATACTTCTTTCAGAGAGTAAAATTCAAGAATGCTCGGAAGAATATTTCCATGAAAAGATCTTTGGATGAAGCCTTGAAATATCGAGGATATTCCACTAATTTCATGGAGTATAGAAGTCAAAATTTTAACCATTTGAGTATAATAAAGAATGAAATAACAAAAGAAATCACCATGCATGCGGTGCTTGATATTAAAAGTTATTCCAACAGAATAATAAATAATAAACTGTGTCGGTGAAATTCAAGACGCAAGCGGGATGTTCCAACAGAATAATAAAGAATGGAATAACAACAGAAATCACCATGCATGCGGTACTTCGCATAGACAGGTTATTCCAACAGAATAATAAATAACGGAACCAGGTCCGGCGTAAAACGCACAGACAGGATATTCCAACAGAATAATAAAGAATGTAATAACAACAAAAAATCACCGTAAATGCGGTCTTGGCGTGAGCAGGTTATTCCAACAGAATAAAATAAAAGGCGGAGTCCGGTCGGCGTAAAGTAAAAGCATATCTGAGGATATTAAGCCGAGAATAATAAAGAATGGAATAACAACGAGAATTTCACCATGTATGCGGATGCTTAGATGTAGGCGAGTTATTCTAATGAATAATAAATAACGGAACCAGGTCCGGCGTAAAACGCACAGACAGGATTTCCAACAAAAGAATAAAGAATGGAATAACAACAAAAATCACCATGCATGCGGTACTTTGTATAGACAGGTTATTCCAACAGAATAATAAATAAAGGAACCACGTATGGGTAAAAAGCATGCATGACGAGGATATTCCAACAAAATAATAAAGAATGGAATAACAACAGAAATCACCGTGCATGCAGATCTTGGCGTAGATAGGTTATTCTAACATAATAATAAATAACGGAACCCGGTAAATTTTAAAACGCATATGCATGAGGATATTCCAACGAGAATAATAAATTATGGAATAATGAAGAATTTCACCGTGTATGCAGATTGCGACTTGGCAAATGAGTTATTCAAATGAGAATAATAAAGAATGGAATAATGAAATTCTCTTCGTGAATAAGAAAGAAATAATACCCCTTACCTTATAAAAAAGCGATCTTTCAACGGTAGGGCGGGGATATCTTGAAGAAACTCAGACTTACGCTCAAAGCTTTCTTAAACGCTAAAGAAATACGCCAAGATTATAGAAGAATAATTCTCTCTGGTTTTTTCTCTACAGAGTTTAATTGAATTCGTAAGAAATAATGAAGGAATGAGTTTCTATTTATAGAAGAATGGAATTTGATAGTAAGTAATTAATGAGCGGTCAGATTGATTTACTTTTAAGCAGACGATTCAGATTTAAAGTAAAATCTTTTAAATAAAATATAATATATTCAATTTATAATCTAATAAAATGAATAACTTTATAAAAGTATTATGTTTTTATATAAAATGATTTTTCTTACGCAAAAACACTATGCAACACTATGCATAATAAAATATAATATATCCTATTTATAGAATAACTTTATAAAAGTATTACATTTTATATAAAAAGATTTTACTATGCAAAACACTATGCATAATAGAATATAATTATATTCATTTATAGAATAACTTTATAAAAGTATTACATTTTATATAAAAAGCTTTTACTGTTTTATTACATTAATAATATCAATAAAACAAAAGCGAAAGTGACTTATCACGTAAGCATCAATAATCAATCTTTGTGTCTTCTTATGCGACCAGCGTATTCTTTGTACTTTTTACTACCAAAGAGTAGTTCAACAGTGATAACGGTAAACTTCCGTAGTTATTTTTCATAAAAATATTTTTATCGTTTTCTCAATCCCAAATAATAATTCCGTTGTGGGGTCCACCAATGATTGTCTTGGTTTGCGAATAATATTCTCTACTAAAATGAATATTCCCCGATCAATTGAATATAATACAACAATTTGCATACTTTGCAAAATTTATAAATACTACCCACAACTATCATTATCTCAAATCTATACCATAATATTAAAAAAAATATTTTGAGAAAATTAAATCTTTATTCGTAAAATTTGGGATTTTACAATTCGGTTATTCGGTTAATAACCGAATTTAAAGATTTAGCATTTTGCATTACAATGAACTGCATTATGTACTATGTAGCCTACATATTACAGCAGCAACACCAACACAGAAATAAGTTGTGAAGACAACAGTCAGTTTTGCTATATCATGTCCATAATATTAACTCAAAAAACCAAAATACCATAGCAAACAGGCTGTGAAGACAAATCAATAGATTTAATACACAAGACCAATCAAGTCATATTTTAACAGTATATATAGATATAAAGTATGATGTCATAGATTCGCCAATATTCTGATTCAGACCCAATAGAAATCTCGCAGCAAAAATAACAGAACACTATAATAAAGAGAGTGTGCGATCAGATAAAAAGAATAAACAAGAAGAAATCGAGATGAGAGAGTTCGAGATGAAGGAATACTTGCATGTACAAAGGCGATGAGGCGATAATTCGTCGGCGTCGGCCATTGAGAGAATTCAAGATCTGGATCGTAATGCAGGTTTGAGAGTTCAAGATCTGAGAGAAATCGAGATGATAGAGTAAAGTAGATCTAAGATCTGTAGTGTCTAGCGTGCTTTGTTGATTGTTCAGAGAGTGGGCTATCGCCTATCGGGTATTAATTAATTTAGTAAAATAGATTTGTAGTGTCCTTTGTTCGGTTATGTAAATATTTCATCTGTGCAAAGTTTTGTTCTATTATTCGGTTAACCCGAATAACCCAAAAGTAAAACCCGTACAAACTTATCAAAAATCGTAAAAAAATTCAGATATAACCGAAATGTTAAAAATAACCGAATTATCATAAAATTTTGGTTAAATTATTTCGGTTCGGTTTTTCGGTTATACCCATTTTTTGCTCAGTCCTATTCGCGGTTGTCGCAGATAGACCAACGACTATTTTGGTCTATAAATAAGACCCCCATCAGCCATAAAATGTAAGAAAAAAAAAGAAAAAAGACAGAAAACTCTGTCCATTTCAGCTCTTAACCCATCCTATAGTGTTTCAAATTTTGATATTTTTTTTTCTAAATACTTGTATACATATATACTACGACATCAAATTTTAACCAGTGAAGTTTTCAAGCTCCAAAAATGGTCTGAAGCCTTCTTTGTAGCACATTGTAATTTTTTTTTTAAATTTGAAGCTTTCTACCGCTTTAATATATATATATATATATATATATATTTATTTATCTGTCTGACCTGAATTCTAAATTCGTGGCCTTTTTACTGTTTATATATATATATATATATATATATATATATATTTATCAGTCTGGTTTGGATTCTAAATTTATGACTTTTTATTGCTTTATATATACATATAACTATTTATTGTGTTTAAATATCAGTTTTAACTGCTCATTCAATGTAAATTCATAATATTTAAATTTATGGACTAGATTTATCTAAATCCAGCCATATCTAAATTTAACCAGTTCAAAAGTTGTAAAACTAGAACCGTTAAGCTATAATCACTAAGATTTTTTTAAATCTAGTTTTCTTTCTAGTTTTTTTTGTGTGTAAATATTAAGCAACCACGTGATCCTAGATTTGTATTTAGAGAGAACGGGAAGCTTGGCTACGCGCAGACAGGAATTTAACTGATGAATCATTTATTTTGCGTTGCTTAGATTAAACATCTGTTTTATTTCAGTATCCTCGTTAGGCATGATATTTATATGATATTATGTGTGCCTAGGAGTCACAGGATCTAAGATCTAACTGACGGATCTAGACCAGGCTCCCTTGATGGACCTTTTTCAGCTGTACAACTAGCTTGTAAATTGTTCATGGTGTTTGGACATCATTCAATGGCTTTCATGCCCATAAGGAGCCCGACACTTATATGTATATTATTTTGTCGAAGATGTTTTGCATCTCAAGAATAAAATCAAATCAAGTCGAATATGGAATAAAATAGAAGTATCAAATACCTTAATTACTATGTGAGTATAAGAGTTTGAAAACCTATTTTCAAAACATCATTTATGCATATATTTCTTAAAATTTAACTTTTATACAAGTCAAACCATTTATATATAGATGTAAACAAATCATAGCACTACTTCCAAATTATTATTATTATTATTATTATTATTATTATTCAATTTTTAGTGACAATTGGTACATTGTATATTTAATAATAAATGTCTATTAAAATTTTGTGAGAAAACTTAATCTTTGAGATATTGAGTGAATTTTAAAAATACCAAAATTATGACTAAGAAGGTATGAAAATAAAATAAATAAAAAATATTCAACCACCAAGTCACCAAACATAAATTGTTAGGTTGACTCGGAATTAATTAAAATAATTCGGTATTGTGGAGGTCCTAATTATTTAAAAGAAAATATAAATGAGCCTTTTAGTTTTAAAATATGGGGCAACAAAATATTAAAAATAGAGATTCTCAAGTATAAAGTGAGAGGAGGAGAGAGAAAGAAGGGGTGCACACACATGAATTGGTCCTTGTTGATGGACAAGCCTCCATCTATCAATACCATTCACATGACCTGCCAACCGTTTGTTCTTTGGGGGACCGCCTCATATCATATGCACACTATTCTTCTTATTTTTTGTGATATTAAATTAAATATATATATATTTTTTATCATTGTGTCAAAATGATAAAACAAAATCTTCTTGAGTTATGATTATTATAAAATTAATTTATTTGTTTTAATTATTTCCTCCAAAGTGATAGTTAAACTTGCATAGAAATCTGACACCAAAAATTTTGACGATCGGAGTCGTCCAGATAAATCATAAACGTCAACATTTTAGTGAATAATAATAATAATGTGTGTAAGCCTATATATATGAATATAGAGAGAGGACGTGCAATTAAAATATAAGCAATGCCCCGTAGCTGATTCGGATTCGATTGAAATTTCCGACTCAAAAAAAATAATCTGGCCGAGACTCAGATTAGTTAATAATATGATTCAAATTTAAGCATTAAAATAGTTGAATAAAATATGAGTAGAATCCAGAAAGCGAGGTTATACTCGACTTCGTTTAAGATTCAAACTATTTGAATTTTTTTATTGTGATTCGATACATACTCGGTTAATACATATTCGATTAGATATTCGATACATTCTCTTAGAATATATACAAATTTAAATCAAATTAGGATAATTAGTTATTATTTTATTTTGTTTTTAATTTTAATTGTGATTTTATATTTGTAAAGTGTAATAATAAATATAATTTCTCATTTTTAAGTAAAATAACAAATTTAATTTATAATAATATTTATTATAAAACTAGTTATTATGTGGTGACTCGAATTCGAGCTTAAATTTGAAGCTCCGAGCTCGCGAGTAGTTTAAATATTCGAGTCGAATCGACTCGAATTCGAGTAATAAATATTCGAGTTGAGTCAAATCTGAGTAGGATTTTTCAAATATAATTCGAATTCAAGCCGAATTCGAGTAGCTCTTTGTTCGCTCATGTAAGACCCCGAATTTTTTTTTATAAATAAAATGAAATTTCCTTTATTTATTATTTTGAAATAGTAAGGGTTGATTTGATTAATGTGGTTAGTTATGGGTAAAATCATAAATTTTACAAAATAAGCAAGTGGTTATAAAATATTCATTGTTGTGGGGAATATTCGTTTGGTCGTGGAATATTAAATGCTGTCAGGGAATATTAAATGCGGCTGGCGTAGCCATGTGTGGGCCCATAATGAAAGCGATTGGAGAAGAAAAGCGACAAATATAAGTTGTTTAAAAATAGCAGGCGTAGTTATTACAGATTTACCTTTGTTGGAATGCGGTGGTTAAAATACGATAATATCATTGGTTGCCGCGATAGCACTGCGGTATTGCCGCGATATTGTTGAATTATTGATCCTTACGTAGGAAGGCCTTTACTCAATAATTATTACGAGTTAATTCTTTATTGATATTTTATTGATTCAATAATTGTTGCGTTCTTTAGTTTATGTTATTCTTTGTTTTAATAATTGTCTTTGCACGAGTATTTTCCATTATCGGATCAATAATTCATATTATTTAAATAATATTATCGAGAAAACATTATTGGCAATGTCTAGAAAGTTACATCTAAGGAGAGGTTTGGTCACCTAATTGTGCGTAGAGTAAGGAGAAATTCTTATTGGAAAGCCCCATGCTTCCAGGAAGCTATACGGTTGTCGATATTGCAATCTTGTAATTTTATTTGTGAATAATTAATTATTGATTTATATGATGAGGAAGATATTGATTTTATGTGGATATAGATGGAGAAAATTTTTAATGTGACAATTGTTGAAAATTAATATTTTATCTTTTACGATAAAATAATTCATTTAAATATATTATTTTAATAATATATTAACGATGATATTTTACAATGAATGTGGGATATATGAGTATATGAGGAGGAAGAGTATTTTGTGGCATTAAATGTTTAACATATGTTTTTGTGTGTCGGTGGACACAATTCTTGATAGAAAATTGATTATAGGCGTAAAATCGCTCTTTTATGGATTTGGATAATTTCATTTGGAATTTGAAAAAACTTCCTTACGCAAAGTTGTAGAGAATTGAATTTCCTATAAAAATCGCGAGATTCAATTTTTCTGACAAAAGGGCTATTTATCATGAATTATTGAAGTTAGGAGTTAGAAATAATTGATTTTTGGAAGTTTTAATTATTTTATATAAGAAAAACGTTTTTGTGGTTGTTGGCACATGAGTGGCTGATGTTTTTGATCAAAGAAGGCATGCTAGAGTTTTCAAAACACGTGGGTAGGAATTTGGAATAAATAATAATATATTTTATTAATTTAGTCTATTTTAGGCGTTCTAACATTTTCCTATAAATAGAGGCTAAGTTAGAATTGAAAATCACACGAAACTAAGTTTTCTCTTTCTCTCTCTATATTATCGAAAGCGTATTCTTGTGAGTATACTTTGAGTGTTCTTTATACGGTCTTGAGTTTACATCGACTATTATCTCAGAAATTGATCGAAATGCTGATTATTTTGAGGTAAGGATGTTATTTCTTTCATAAATGATATTATTTTTTCAATATCATTATGCTAAAATATTAGTTGAACTTTTTATCAAATTTAGAACTTTTTCATGTCGGGGTTCTTATTCATGAGTTCTTATTCACGATTCTTATTCAGAGAGTTTTTACATGCAGATTCTTATTCACGAAAGTCTTATTCACGAAGCGTGAAGATGTTTTTTATGAAATTTCTATCTTTTGTGTGTGGGGTTACTATTCACGTATCGGCCTTTATTCACGATATCTGACCTTTATTCACGAATATAGCCTATTATTCAGAAAAATGAAAATTTTTCTTTTTGTCCAAAATGTCTATTTTGGCTACTATCTTTGATTGTATCCATGTTTTGATCGTTATTTTTGAGTTACGCTTCAAAATCGTTTATTATGAAGTATTATTGATCTTGGATAAACTGTTATACGAATCCACAATATTTGTCCTCTATCTCACCTGGATTCGATTCTTAAAAATATTTTCATCATCCTCGGTCTTAATGGTGATACTTGATGAATATCTTTTCGCCTATAGTGCAAAGATGAGCGATTAAGCGATGAATATCTTTGGCACATAGTGCAAAGATGAGCAGTGTTGAGATGAACATGACCAATTGGTGATTTAAATGAATATCTTTGGCTGTAGTGCAAAGATGAATATTGATTGTTATTACTGAGGGATAAAATATTGATGATGGACTTTTAAACCTTAGAAGGCGGTAGAATTCTTTTCTACGTGACTCTTCTAATGGATTCTTTATTTCCATTGCATTTGTTGATCTAAAACTTGTTTGTCTCATTGTATTCTATTAGATTTTTTTCTGTTGAAGACTAACGATAAATTGTTGTATATTATCTTAGTCATAATATTCTTTACTTGGGCTAGTTGAGCTCACCCTTTTCCTTGTTGTTCCATTTTTTTCTCGAGGAGGTGAGAACATAGCGAGGATCGAGTCGGGGTATGGAATGAAGGTTCTAGAGAGAGTTGTTTAGTAGTCCTCACCATTTTTATAAAATAATGTATCAATAATTATGATGGGGATTTATTTGCGTGTGGATATTATGCAGGCGGCAATATACGTATTTAAACTCACGGTATGTATTGTGCGTATTTCACACGACATTTGTATTATTGAAGTTGTATTTATTTCTGTACCATGTATTTGGCGACTCAGAATGGGTTGGGTGGAATGGACCTATTTTGGGGTCGTTACAGCTCAGGTTCGACTCGTTTTACACCCTTACGTGCAATTATAAATGGTAATTTCTATGACTACAACTGAAGGGATAGATAAGTAATGAACATTCATCATCTTCATCCATGACATTGAATTATTTCTACTAGAAAACGTTACATCATTCAACGCATAAAATATTGTTACTAGGAAAAGGCGTAATTATAAATTTGTCAAAACCAGATCTGTAAATGGCTTGAGGGCAATTCTGTCCAAAAAGTTCTTTTTTTGTGTCCGCTAGTTAAACTAGCGGATGGTGTAATTTCATTTTGAATCTCAGCCATTAATTTTTGTAATGTATGGTGGAGATGCTATTTGCCCATTTTTTATCCATAACAAATACATGTTATGGATCATTTCCCTATATATATATATATGTGTGTGTGTGTGTCTGTGTGGATATGTGTATATTAATTAATTCATTCCCTCTAAGCAACCAGGTTACATGTGAAGTGATGAACAAAGTATATCCATTATGGATAGTAAAAATTTTCACTTTTGAATTTTATTTTTATCTCATAATTAATTTTTTAGAAAATAACGAGAAATGTTCATATCTTCCTCTTACAACATTGATACTAGTATTTTTTTTTTAAGAGAAAATTAATTACCGTATTTCAAGTCACTTTTTATTTTGTTTCAAGACAAAAATAAAATTTAAAAGTGACTCTTTACTAGACATCGTGAGTCCGTGAGTATATCCTTTTGTGAAACAAATTGTGAAATTATAATCTTTTGATTTGCTTACGAATCATACCTTGCAAAATGGGAACATAAGAAACTCTGTTTTTTATTTGCACGTGAAAATTATATTGTAAATTTTGTTCTCGTGTTGAATAATGTGAGTTTTGTGGCAGAAATTAAACATGAGCCTTTTGCAACATAATAAAGAGGATACGATCAGTTGTGGGTATGAAAGACATTAGTGTTACTACTAGTTTATTTATCTTTAAGACGTTGGTATCAATATCGTTGTTATTGTCGTTGTTGGTTGCCACCATTATAACTCGTATTATCGTCGTCCTAATTTTTTAAGTATATATTGACCTTCCTCTCAAAATTTTTGGTTATGCCACTGCTTTCAAGTCTCATAATTCAGTAAGACTTGACTTTCTAAGAAATAAAAAGCCAAATCAGTCTAAAAAATTATATGTCAACTTAGACCGTGACTCTTTTTAAATATCAAACTCCTTATTTTTAATGTAATTATTCAACCACGTGACGTAAATCACTGGAATCTATTGAATAAGTTAAATCAGACTCCAACAATTATATATTAATGTAATAGTATTTGTTTGTCATGATTAAATGGAGAGATAAGATATAGATGGGGTTGAATAGCTGTAGTCCCGTCCCGTCCCGTCCCGTCCCGTCCCGTCCGTAGGACATGAATGAGAGGAGAGAAGGCACAGAGGGCAGAGTAGTTGTAGTAGTATTACAAACCACCACCACCATAATAATACTCGTAAGTTGTAACAAACGGCCTAACTGGGGACCTTCACCCTCACTTTAGAATAATAATACCAAAACAAATTAAAGGAAATGAAATGAAAGGAGAAACAATGACTGCAATTACTACTTCATTTTTTATTTATTTTTTCAAAATCTGATGGGTTCTCTTTATTTTTAACCATTGATATTATTAAAATAAAAATAATATATTTATTAATTTATTATTAAGAATAATATATTTATTATTAAGAAGGAAAAATTTATATACACGGTTTGTGTATTATACGATGGAAGTTATAAATATTTATTTTTTTGAAATTTATAACGATAGTTTCATTTAATAAATGCATAGCTAATACGGATTTATAGCGATCATCCGTCAGTCATAGTCTACAAAAAATCATTGTAATAGTCCTCATCAGTATAATATGATTATATATATATATATATATATATATATATATAGCCCTATTAAGAATATGGCCAAAAATATATTTATTCTGATGTAATAATTTTACTCGTCTTACCTTTTATCTGACTCTAAATAATTACTATTCGATGATTTGTGACTAAAAATTTATTCTGTTACGTGGGTCCTTCTTTTTTTATTCTATACTGTTGACTCACACACTCAATATGTTCTTGCAGGGGTGCTGAATCCTATATGTAAAAAGGAAAAGTCTTGGTAGACATGAATTTGGAATCGGAAAATTAGATTGGTTTAATTTTTTTATTTTTATTTTTTATTATGATTCTTAAAAAATATATAGTATTTATTTTAATAAATTTTTTTATAAAATATAGTATTTTATTGTGACTCTCAAAATACAGGGTTATACAGACTGTATAATCCTGTATTTGTATATATATCCAAATTACACCTAAAATACTATATTTTGTAAAAATTCATGTTAAAATAAATATTATACATTTTTTTAGAAATATATTTATATATGCTTAATTATTAATTCTAAAAATAGTCAATTTGATTTTAAAAAATCAAAACTAAATAATTAATTTAGGAGGGAGAGAGTACTATTTACTACTAATATCTACTCGATGGATGGAGAAAGTATATAGTATATATAATTGGTTTAATTGGGAATCTTTGTGCGAGCGAGGAATGAAGTGCATGCTTCAATTAATGTTATCAAAGCAAGTAATACATGAAAAGGCAACAAACTAATTATCGATCCTAATGCTTGATAGTACTAAAAATAGAACTACATTAAGTTAATTTAAGTTTGTAAAAATCATAAAGCTAGCTAGCTATCTATATAAAAAATTAAGGTACTAAACGTAAAGCTAAAAAGGTGCATGATAAGTCATAAACAACAAATGTGGGGTTAATGGGATCATAATTAACCCCATAAGCAAGCAAGGTAAGAAGGTGCTGACCTGATCATGAATCATGCTGCATCAATCACTTTACTTAGTAGTCATGGCAGATCTCAAGTCTGCATTGATCCGTTTTTTCATGTTAAAATAAATATTATACATTTCTCATTCTTGCCCACCTCTTCCCCTCTTATACTTTTTTTTTTCCATCTCATATGTTAAATTATTGTTGTTTTTTGTGTTGTAGAATGAAACCAACCCTTCACAAAATACTAGGAAAAAATAATAATCTATAAAGGTACATTAGATAAAAAGCCTTTAAAATTTGGAAATGACAATATTATTTTCTACAATTATTGTCCAATGTACATGGCATCTGCCAAATTCATGTTCCCATCAACTGTTACTACACATTGGATTCACTTATTCTCGACTGTACTGGACATGAATATGAATGTACCAAAGTCATTTTCCTTAGAAAAAGTCATGTAGTATGAATTAAGGAGAGTGGATGATCCATTTAATGAATGGTTGGAAACATGTTTTTAAGGCCGCTTTCAATTTTATTGATATTTTTAATTAAGGTTGTAAACGAGTCGAGTTGAAACAAATATAGAATTACTTGAATTCGACTCGAAACATTAAATTCATACTCGATTTCGATTGGAATTTAAAAATTCTACTCAAATTCGACTCGACTCGAATATTTATTAATTACTCGAATTCGATCGGACTCGAATCGAATTATATTCAAACTACTCATGAGCGCTTCAAATTCAAGCTCGAGTCTCCACTTAATAACTAGCTTTATAATAAATATAATTATAGATTGAAATTGTTATTTTACTTAGAAATGAGAAAATATACTTACTATTACACTTTACAAATATAAAATTAAAATTAAAAATAAAATAAAATAATAATAATTAATTATCCTAATTTGATTTAATTTTGTATATATTATAAGAGAATGTATCGAGTATCTAATTGAATTTGTATCAATCGAGTATGTATCGAATCACAATCGAGAATTCGAATAGTTTCATATTTTTATTTGAACTATTTTTTTTTACTTAGATTTGAATCATATTATTAACGAATCTATGACGGTCCAACTGCTTTAAGTCTGAAAACGCATAAAGGAAAATGACCAAATTATGAAAAAAAAATGTTATTAATGTTAAGAAACCAAGTGAGTTTTAGTTACAAATCTTGTTAATCAATCAATTTATCTTTATCTGGTTATAAATCACTGAAAAATTCTATGCGGACATGATAATTGGATACGAGAATTTTATAATTTTACTTATATTTTGAATCAAATAAAAATAAAAATACAAATAAATTAAATTATAAAATATCCAATTATCATGTACATAGAAAACCACATGATTATACCAGCTAAGTTGAGAAAACGTGTCACTATCCTTTTTCAACCCATTTGGCATAGACCAAACAACGAAACAACTATGAGTTAAATTTACCAAAATTGCATAAAATATTTTTTGATCAATAAAAGTTAAAAGAAATATGTTGTTCTAAAAAACACAACGGAAAACCCAACAAAATGTTTCCTTAACCAACTTATAAAAATATATCACTATTATAAATTAGTATACTCCTATTTAATTTAATTTAATTTAATTTATTCCGTTTATATCAAAGGTCCTATAAACTATTTTTTCCCAGACTATTTATGCAAACTAGTACGTATTTATTTTTCAAATTATATAATTTTTAATTTTTTATATTTAATGTATAATGATTATAAAAATACTTTTTATAAAAAATTTAAATTAATTTATTATTACTATTAAAATATCCACAAATTTTACTCGAAAAGATGAATGAATATATAGCACATGCAAATGCAATTGATTTGATATAATTTTTTAATTTAATATTCAGCTTTTTTTATATAGTTTTTTTTTCGAATTAATATTCAATCCTTCTAATCTTTATATAGTTTTTTAGAAGTTGAACTCTATGCATGCATGGTATAAAATTGGTAACTAAAGTTTAATTATTAATATATTATATATTAAGCTTTTTAATATTAATTACTGTTTTCTCCAAAAAATAAGTTTTGTCTTTTTAAATATTTATATAATATAGATATTGAATATTATAGAAGATTGAGAAAACAAAAATAGAGAAAAATATTATGAAAAGAGCCAAAAGGCGTACCTTGAGCTGGGAGCAGTTTTGATTATTTAAATTTAGTACGATAACTCCACCGTTTGGTTGAATAACTCTTTGTCCTCTATATGGCTATGGCCTATGGGGGACAAGATAATGCTGTCATTTCTCGTCGGTATTATATGGTGGACTGATAACTTGGCCCTAGTTTAGGATCGGCTCATGTAAGAATGTAACTATATATATAAGATCCGGTTAACATGAAGTGAATTTTATGATAAATTATTTTACGTTAATACAAATCTGATCTTCAATACGAGATGAGAGGTTGATATCTCCACTGCACAACACATTTTGTATTAATTATAAAATGAAACTTCTGTGAAGTTCACTTCATGTTAACCACTCCATATATATATATATATATATATATAAATAGTTTATTTCTTCTCAAAATAGAAATTAAAAATAAATTTATTAAAATAATATAGTTTTGACAGACTGAACACAAATAAAATATACACAACTGTGTATGATTATTATATATATATATACTTTTAAAATGAATAAAATATAAAAGTAACATTTCAATTTGTTACGTTGAATGATATATCGGCCTTTTGATTTCATGTTGGTCAAACTACTTTCTGCATGTATATAAATTTGAAAATGATATTGTCGACAGTTAAATGGTCAATGTCGTATTTTAAAAGATGTATTTTTTAATTGAATACTGCTATTTTTTGACAAATTCCGATTGCAACGTATAATAATACACGAGATTTGATTGAATTACATAATTAAGTTATTATATTAAATATATGATTAAAATATTAATAATTATAATTATTCATATAACTCCTAACAAAAATATCAACATATAAAATTACTAAATATATCATATTCCTTTACCACTCTACCCCAAAACTCCCCATGAGTTTTGTCTTGTTAAGTATTCTATTTAAATTTTCATTTATCCCGAAATGTTGTTTCTAGTCTTCTAGAATGTCTAAAATGAAAATAAATGCACATGCAAGTTTTAAACCTAAATCACCTATTTGGGACATGTTGATATAAAATGGAATCATTTAAGCTGGAATCCACATATTCGGTTATTATGAGATTAATACAATACTGACGCATAAAGAAAGATTATTTTTAATTTACATATTAACACTGTATGAATTAAAATTAATTTCATGCTAACCAATCCTAAAATTCAAGAATATAAAGAAAAAGAAAAATGCAAAATAATTTTTCAAAAATTCTATGGCGACATTTTCTAGCGATATTATTTTTTTTTTTGGTTTTTTTTGTAGTACCTCTTAAAAAATGTATAATATTTATTTCAACTGAAATTTTTATAAAAAATAGTATTTTATGTGTAATTTAGATACATACAAGAAACAAGGTCTGTACAATCCTGATTCTTATATGTATCCAAATTTATACCTAAAACACTATTTTTTATAAAAATTTCAATTAAAATAAATACTATATATTTTTTAAAAGGTACTATAAAAAAAAATAAAAAAAATCGTTAAAAATGTCCCCAAAAAAATATCCCCCTAAACTCATAATTTTTTCCTAGTCAAGCATGTGATACCCAATGCGATAAAAATTTATAGTCCGACTCTGACAGCCACAGAATAATAATATAATAATAGTCTATATTTGAGTTAGTAAAACTCAAAAATTGACTATTACTCAAGGAGCATCAGCAGTAAATCTCTTTCCATATTTATTATTACTGACTGGATTTACTGTGACTGTGACCACATGACAAAAGGATTAGATTCCTAGTGGATGACGTCATAATTAATAAAGTGTACCACTACTGTCTACTCTTATTTATTTATAGCATTTATTTATATACTTATTTATTAAATAAATCAGTAGTTCCAATCTCTTTCGAGCCTTTTCCATTTCCGCCCCCTCCGATGCTGTTTTTCACTTTTTCGGCACTCACCCAAATAATCTCTCTATAACTCCGGCGATTTTCTCACTCTTAACACCCCACGCGTTTTCGGATCCATACTCGCAAAGGATTCTTTCGGCAAGTTTTTAGTCTATTCTTATCTTTTTCTCTTGATTTTTTTTTGTTTTCTAGTGTTTGTTGTTAATTGTGTATGTGATGATGAAGCTGTGAAAGTTGGAAACTTTTTGGTGATGAAATTGTAGGTTTGTGGTTGGGGCGAATGTTGTTGAGCTAATTTTTTTTCGGGGCTATGTGGGTTGCTCTTGTTTGGATCCATGGATTTGTCGGTGTACTGTTTTTGGATTTCTGGGGGTTCTTAGGAGGTTAATTAGGAGGGATTTGGTTTGGATTAATTTGGGATAAGTTAGAATTCAGTCTTGATCTTTTTCTCTTGTTTTTGATATCTTTATGTGGTGTAACTGAATTATAGCGCCATTTTTTATTTCTTTTAGTTTTTATAGTTTTTTTTTTAGTATTGGGTTTCTGGGTGTCTGAATTTTGATTGACGGAGGCTAAATTTGGTGGCAAGGCTCCTTAACTTTTTGGTTCAGTGATTTCGGATATGAAGGCTGTTGGCAAGAAGAGTATGGAGTGGGATTTGAATGATTGGAAATGGGATGGTGATCTGTTTACAGCTGCTCCACTGAATTCAATACCATCAGATTGCAGGAGTAGGCAATTGTTTCCTATCGGATCGGAAATTTGTGTCACTACGGGTCTGTCTAATAGTTCTTCATCTTGTTCAGACGAAATTAATTTGGGGAAGGAGAGAGGAAAGCGGGAATTGGAGAAAAGGAGGAGGGTTGTGGTCATTGAAGACAATGAGTTAACTGATGAAGCTGGTTCGCTTAGTTTGAAGCTTGGCGGGGTAGTGTATCCCATAACTGAAGGAGAGGTGGAAAATTGGATGGAAAAGAGTGTAAAGAAAACCAAGCTTGCTGGGGCTGCATCAAACCGTGCAGTTTGTCAGGTGGAGGATTGTCGAGCTGATTTGAGCAATGCAAAAGATTATCACCGACGTCATAAGGTGTGTGATGTTCATTCCAAGGCTACTAGAGCATTGGTCTCAAATGAGCTGCAGAGGTTCTGTCAGCAGTGCAGCAGGTCAGTTTTTGTACAAACATAACTTTTAAGTCTTCATATAATAATATTTGCTTGTAGGCAACATATCATGATTCCAATGAGATACATTATGCTTTATGCATCAGCTGCAAAAATTTGTTCTGGTCACACTAAGAAAGTTTAAAGCTTTATGTTCTATCTTTGTCTTTTAATATAATTCAGTTGGTTCCAAGTAGTATAATGTTATTTTAGGCTTAGTAGTAGCTATAATTTTTTTAATTTCTTCAGATATGATTTGGTTTTATGGCAGGTTTCATGTTCTTGAAGAGTTTGATGAAGGGAAAAGAAGTTGTCGCAGGCGTTTGGCAGGCCATAATAGACGGAGAAGGAAGACACATCCAGAAAATGCAAGTAATGGAGTGTCCCTGAATGATGAACGAAGTAGTAGTTACTTGTTGATTAGTCTACTGAGGATACTCTCCAATATACAGTGTAAGTACATGTCTTCTCAACATTTGTTACTTTCTTATTTGCAGTTATATGACTGGACTTGGTTGCATGAAAATAGTCTGTTGCCTTTAAAGCTTAATTTTATTGTTATTATGGATTTACTATTATACCAGTCAATTAACTCTTGTCATATTCAGTCTATTTTTGTAAAAATAAATAATGATTATTTCGGTTTGATGTTATCAATGGACTCTTGTGGGATTTGTACCTTGTTAACTCTTCGTCTGAGAATGGTAGATGAATTGGTAATTCAATATTTTGTCTTCCTTTATAAGCTAAATTCTCGTCTTTCAGTAGTGGCTAAAGGATCTAAAGGTGAAAGAAGGAGTTTGATTATTGATTTTTAAAAAGAACTATAGATTTCTAGACATATCTCTCTGTTTCATTAATTAACCATAACAGACTGAAGCAAAAGCATCATCGGGTAATCGGGCAAAATTATTGACAAAGAACTATTGTTTGAATTATTATTTGGTGAAGTTATGAATCTATGATGTGGGTGATAATTTGTATCATTCTGGAAGCTCCATTAACCTGATTACAGAGGCCATTAACAACTTAACTTTTAGTTTTCTGCTTTGTTTTCCCTTATATGGTGCTATTATTATGCACCATTTTGGCTCTGTCCATAAACATATTTGAAAGAGATTAAATCCATCAGACAAGGTGAGTGCTTAATTTTCAGAATACACGTTTGGAGTGGTGATGCCTATTTCATACATTAATTGGCTATGATTGTAAGATTTTTGCTCTATATCCATCATTCTGTCATTTTTCGCATACTTATGTAACTCCACAGCTTCTCCCTCTATGAATTGCAGCTAATAGCTCCGATAAAACAAAGGATCAGGATCTGCTTTCTCATCTATTAACAAACCTTGCGAGTCTTGCTGGTACGGTCAATGAAAGGAACTTATGTGGATTACTGAATGGATCTCAAGAGTTGCAGAATTTTGGGGCGCCTGTTATGAATCGAGGACAGGTGCCAAATTAATTTTAAATTTATTTCAGGTTATTTAGTTCAACTCATAATACAACCTTTATGTTAATACTCAGGATCCTTCTAGACCTAGTGGACAATGTGTGACTATACCTGCATCTGGAATGACACAAAAGAGAGTATTTACAGATACCGCTCATGGTGGAATTTTACGGACTCCACCTGCTCAACAATCTAATATTCTTTTTCCTACAAAAGACAGCAATCCAGTTAAAGCAAATGATTTTGACACTACAATGGGAGGGATAAAATTAAATAACATTGACTTGAATAGTGTTTATGATGATTCTGAAGACTGCATGGAAAATTTGGAGAGCTCTGATGCTCCTATAAATCTAGGGACCGGATCTCCTGGTTTCCCTTTATGGGTAACCCAAGACTCTCAAAAGTCAAGCCCACCTCAGACAAGTGGAAATTCAGGATCTGCATCTACCCGATCACCATCTAGTTCCAGTGGAGAGGCTCAGGTATTTTTCTTAATTGTTTGCATGTATTGACGAACATACACACATTTGTTAAATTGATATTTCATAAAGTAAAAAAGAGGCTACTGAAGTGTTTTGCACGTAATCTTAACAAATGTGTGTATGTGTGGCACACACATACACGTAATCTTAATTGTTTGCACGTAATCTTAACAAATGTGTGTATGTGTGTGTCACACACACATAGAGAGAGATCTTACAAAATAAATATTTATAATTTCCTTTATTTATAATAGAAACCCTTGATCAAATATAAAACAGCATCATCACTGTAAATTCAGAACTCCTAGGTATGTTCGTCAATACGTATTGCTATTTCATAAAGTAAAAAAGAGGCTAGTGAAGTGTTTTGCATGATCAAGTTATGTTGATCAATATTCTTCTTTATTTTGTCTCTTATAGTGAAAATTCTTCTTAAGGCTACGTTATTGAAATTAATATTATAGGGTTTTGCTATGGTAAATTTCATTCTCTATGTCCACCAATAATTGCGTCTTTTTTTTTTCTTTTCTTTTTTGAAATACAAAAAGAACTTTGGTGTAGTGCTACATTGGATAGCCAAGAATAACAAGATATACATCTTTCTATGATAAAGTTATTACTTTGTCGGTTGATTTTGTTCTCAAAAGGATTTCCCCTCTTACCTAAATATGTTTTGACTGGTTTTCAGAGTCGTACAGATCGAATTGTTTTCAAGCTTTTCGGAAAAGATCCTAGTGAATTCCCTCTTGTCTTGCGAAGTCAGGTATGCTAATGTTTATGGACAGCTAATCTGTTTGACTGAAGTGTTAATAATCACTTTCAGTGAAAATATGATTATATCAAATTTACGAATTTTTCAGATTCTGGACTGGTTAGCGCACAGTCCTACGGACATTGAAAGCTACATCAGACCTGGCTGTATCATATTAACAGTATATCTTCGATTGGAAAAATCCACATGGGAGAAGGTAAGTTTTTGCTTCACTTACTAGAATGTAGATGGCTATTTCTGAACAAACAGAGGCAAGCATTAGCTTTGTTGAGCTTGGGTTGGTTCAGATGATGGGAAGGTCAGCTCAAGTTTTATTTGAGATCAGAAAATAGCTCAAGTACGGCTGGTGCCAGCTCACGACCTGTTTGAAATTCAGGCCCAAGCTCTGTTCACTATTATTTAAATTCTAATATGAATCAAATATTGAGCTGTGCCTGACCTTTTCGTGAACATCTAGGTTCAGTTTCAAATGTTTTGTCTAATGTTTTACTAATATTCCTACTTACTGTGTCTTTGAAGCTCTGCTGTGATCTGAGCTTCAGTTTGAGGAGGCTTCTGGAGTCATCGTCCGACTCTTTCTGGAAAACAGGATGGGTTTATACTAGGGTGCGGCATCGTGTAGCATTTATATATGATGGTTTGTTCCCGTTGTTTAAATCCTGTTGACTGTTTTGCTTTTCGTCCCTGTAAATAAGGTTAGAAAGATAAATTCTTTATCTATTTTTCAGGTCAGGTTGTTCTAGACACAACCTTACCACTTAAAAAAGATAAAAATTGCAAAATCTTGAGCATCAAGCCAATTGCAGTTTCCGTGTCTGAGAGAGCTCAATTTTTGGTTAAAGGTTTCAACATAACCCGGTCTACCACAAGGTATGGTTAAAGGACAAGGTGTGGAGTTAAAGTTGCTTCTTTGACATATGAAAACTATTTGCTCAAGACGCGGATATTTAGCAAATTACTTATATTATTTGTTTCAGGCTACTCTGTGCACTTGAAGGGAAGTATCTGGTCCAGCAAAGTTGTTCTGAGCTGATGGATGTAGCTGGCTCATTAACTGATCATGAGGAGGTCCAGTCCCTTAGCTTTCCCTGCTCTATACCAAATGTTATTGGGAGAGGATTCATTGAGGTGATGTTGCCTCTTTCTCTCTTTCTACTAGATGTTAAATCCCCCCCCCCCACCCCACCCCACCCCACCCCACCCCAAACCAACAATAAGTTAATTATTTATTCTTCCATGTCAAATTCTTTATTTAATTGTTACATCTCAATGCACTCTAGGTCTCGTTCTCAATTCTTCCTCTTCTTAAAAGGGAAGTGGCTAGGTTTTGAATGTTAAATCAAAGAGTCTTATTCAGAAAATCTATCTATTGAAGTTTTTCTATTCCTAAATTGTGCATGTTTTTTTATTATATTAGGTTGAGGACCACAGTCTCAGCAGCAGCTTTTTTCCATTTATAGTTGCGGAGCAGGATGTCTGTTATGAAATTCGTACACTAGAGAGTGCGATAGAGGTTGCTGAAGCCGCTATTGGCATAAACGGTGAAACTGAAAATCTAGAAGCCAGTAACCAAGCTTTGGACTTTGTACATGAGATGGGTTGGCTTCTTCATAGAAGTCACTTGAAGTTTAGATTGGGACCAAAGGATCCATACCTGGATTTATTTCCCTTCAAACGTTTCAGGTGTCTCATGGAGTTCTCCCTAGAGCATGACTGGTGTGCGGTTGTTAAGAAACTTTTGGGCATTCTGTTCAGTGGTACTGTAGATGCTGGAGAACACCCTTCCATTGAACATGCACTTTTGGAGATTGGCCTCCTTCACAGAGCTGTGCGGAGAAACTCCAAGCCCATGGTAGAAACTCTCTTAAATTATTTCTCGGTCAACGTTGTAGATAAACATGGATCTGAACGGAAGCAAACTTTTGAGGGTCATAACTTATTCAGGCCTGACTCGGTTGGTCCTGGTGGCTTGACTCCTCTTCACACAGCAGCCAGTAGAGATGGTTCTGAGAGTGTCTTGGATGCTTTGACTGATGATCCTCAATCGGTATTTTCTTTTCCTTAGTAATTACACTTTTTCTATATATTTTTAAATGCATATGAATTGAGACCCTAGAATTCACAGTCAAAGACGGAAACAAAAAGAAATGTGCCTTGATGTAGTTTAATTTTAGAATGGCCAGAAAATGGACAAGGAAAGTGATGATTGATGAAGAGGTGGTTTGTGGTACCCTCAATTTTTGTGAATTAACTTTTATCTTATTAGATTGATTGGTTTATATCTATTAAATATACTTTAATTATTCTGATTATATCTATTGTAAAATAAAAACTGAAGTAAACTTTAAAGAAAACTAGAGGTATTCTCGTTCCTGTTTTAGGTGTCTTGCACAATTTAATCTCATCTTTTCTTCGCATTTTTCTTTCAGAAAATAATAATAATACCAATAACTTAGAACTATATCAGAGGTGCTGATCTAGGCTGTCAATATTCAGGTGGGAATAGAAGCATGGAGAAATGCCCGTGATAGTACAGGATTGACACCCTATGACTACGCATGCCAGCGAGGCCATTACTCGTACATCAATATGGTGCAGACGAAAATAAAAAAGAAATTGGGAAGTGGACATGTAGTTGTTGACATCCCTGTTACCCATTTAGACAGCAACTTGAAGCAGAAACTCGCAGATGGACTAAAATCCACGAAAGTTGTTAGCTTTCAAACTGAGAAGACTGTAAGGAAACTCGTCCAGAGACCTTGCAATTTATGTGAGCAGAAGTTGGCTTACGGCAATTACAGTACATCTCTAGCATTTTACCGGCCAGCAATGCTCTCAATGGTTGCTATTGCTGCAGTCTGTGTATGTGTGGCTCTGCTCTTCAAAAGCTCACCTGAGGTTCTTTATGTGTTCCGGCCCTTTAGGTGGGAACTTCTGAAGTATGGATCAAGCTAAAAATAAAGTAGGTATATTTTTCAATGTTCCTGTTAGTGGGCTGGAAAAATTATCTCTGATTTTTTTTAATTTTTTTTTCGTCCCCTCCCCTTTAGAAATAAGTTATAAAACGCATGAATTTGACTTGTATGGATTTAGATTTCAGTGGGAAAGAACATTGTATGTGTATTTTGAATTTATGGTGAGTTCATACCACTATATGATAAAAGTTGGGTTATATAGGAATACGAAGCATCGATCAAGTGATCTCTCTCTCTCTCTTATCGGCATCAGCATGATTGAAGTTTGACAGAGATGGTTGTTGTTTGGTAAAATACTAATCAAAATTTAAAAGGGAACTAGAAATTTTGATATTTTTATTTTTTTACAACAGTTTTATTTACGAGTGTGGATCCCATTGAGGAACTATTAAATTTTCTAATGAAAATATTAATTTCTTTTTAAAATATTATTTTGAGAGTTTTAATTAACTTTTCAGTATTTTGTGAATAAAGTAACTATGTGTTAACTGTTAGTCAAATGTTGGTTTAAGGGTAAGTTGTACAAAAAGAAGAAAAAAGTATGGGTTAGCTGTGAACTACTTGATTATTCAAATAAATAAATGGGCGAAATAGTTTGAAGCAATCATCAGTATATGCTATTTTCCATCTTTTGAGAGTGAGAGAGAGTTGATTCGTACTCACTGTTATCCAATTTGGGGTCCGCCCTTCTTAATCCATCATCCACTACATCACTTCTACTTCTTCAAGATTTGGACTTTGGCCTCAGCTGGAGGGGATGATGACATCTTCTTCCTCCTTGTCTCTGTCATTCTCTTCTTCTATCTTTCCCTCTCCTATTTCCCAATCACAGTTCAATTACAGATACTCTTCCAGCAGCCGCATCAATAATACTACTACTATCATTTGCGCATACGCGAGGAAGAAGAGGCACTGGAAGGAAGGAGAATACCCGGGTCTTTCCCAAACTTCAATTCCATCATCAAGGTCTAACAAAACCCCAATTAAGAATATTAAGAAAAAATTGGATCGCAAGAATCAAGCTAAATCCTGGGCCAACTCTGTCACCGAAGCCTTATCCGATTCCATCAACAACAAACAATGGCTTCAAGCCCTTGAGGTATTTTTGTTTTGGTTTTTACTATGTCAATATTTTGGCTTTTCAATAATTATTTGCAATTCTGTTGCTACTACCCTTTTATGCGTCGCTCAAGAGGCTCTTTATTATTATTATTTAGTATGTGTTTCACATAAAAATGGTATTTTCTCACTGCAATTTTTTTCTGTAGTTCTGCACGACTGCACCTTATATTAATGGAAATGTAAATGGAAAATTCATTTTACAGCTGACATTGCCATACCATGTATGCATTGCACTATGGTTACTCCCATTTCGCTTTCATGTCTTTAAGTTGAATGGTATATCGACCCATTTGAAATTTTTTTAGGTATTTGAGATGCTCAAGGAGCAACCCTTTTATCAACCAAAAGAAGGGACTTATATGAAACTGATTGTTCTTCTTGGAAGATCTAGGCAACCCCAATTGGCCCATCAACTATTTGACACAATTCTTGCCCCAATCTCATTGACGAGGCATTCTCAATTCTTGCCCAAATGAAGACTTTACCACTTTTGCCAGCCTGATGTCTTTACGTTCAGTATTTTGATTTAAGGCTTGTGTTGATTCTTCTCATTTTGAACTTGTTGAGTCCCTCTATGAACAAATGGCAGAACGATTAATAACTCCAAATACTGTCACCCAAAATATAGTGTTAAGCGGATATGGAAAGGCTGAAAAATTTGACCAGATGGAGAAAGTGCTTTTGGGGATGCTTGAGAGCACCACTTACAAACCTGACATCTGGACAATGAACGCCATTATTAGCTTGTTTGGTAACACAGGTGATATTGAAATGATGGAGAGATGGTATGAAAAATTCCGTAATTTTGGGATTGAGCCAGAAACGCGTACATTTAATATTCTGATTAGTGCTTATGGAAAGAAACGCTTGTATGAGAAAATGTCAACAGTGATGGAGTACATGCGTAAACTTTCATTTCCATGGACAACATCAACTTACAACAATGTGATGGAGGCATTCTCATATGCAGGTGATGCAAAGAACATGGAGTATACATTTGATCAGATGCACACTGAGGGTATGAAGGCAGACACCAAAACCTTTTGCTGTCTCATTAAAGGGTTTGCCAATGCAGGTCTTTTTCGCAAGGTTATCAGTAGTGTTCAGTTGGCTGGGAAGTTGGAGATACCTGAGAATGCCTCATTTTTTAATGCTGTTATTTTTGCTTGTGCAAAGGCAGATGATTTAGTGGAGATGGAGAGAGTTTTTAAGCGAATGAAGGCTAAACAATGCAAGACAGACTCCATAACTTACTCTTTAATGGTGGACGCATATAGAAAGGAAGGTATGAATGACAAGGCCTACGATTTGGAGCTAGAGAAGCAGATGATGGATGCTAATGGTTTCAATGCAGATGAGGAGATTGAAACTGAGACTCTAGTTAATGTCTGAGAGAGCAACGGGGTGTAATCAATCTTTACGATTGCCAAGTTTTGTATAGATGCGGTTATGTTGCCGTTTTTTCCCTAGGTTATTATAATGGAATTAAATGTTTAGGTAATTGAATTGTCACTTCTAGGATGGATTACTGCATTCCTGCTGTTGTGTTCCATGTCTTATGTTATTTCAAATAGTGAGACAAGCAACGTATCTCCAGAAGAAAACTAGTCGAACGATTTTAGTTTAAGATAATTATGACTTTCAAACATATCAGGCATGGCCTCATTGTAAGCTCAACTTGTGTTAGTTCATGATGAACTGAGCTTCAACTCGGTCAAGTTCAACTTAACTCAACTCAACGTCATCCGTTTGAATTGAAAGCATGCCCGCCCTGTTCTTGAGAACTGAAATGTAATTTATATGCTACCAATGGTTGCACGTTGTAAAGTACTTAACTCGTTACGTCGGTGTTGTTGTTCCGTCTTGTTGATACATCACAAGAAATTAATTAATATTTCTACATAAAAAGTGTCGGCGACAATTTTTATGTGGAAATATCATTTCCGTAGTTTGGGTGGAATAGTTCTTTGTCTTTCAGCTTCTGCTTCTCCCTTCTTTTTCTTTCTACTTTCTACCTCCTTTTATCCTGTTCAAATTGGCCCCTTAAATCTTTTGTTTGATTTAATACCTTATAACTATTATTATCTCGACAACTTCTCTCTTTGGCCATTTCCTTTTTAAGTTGTAACCATGTTAAGAACAATGTGCTAACCAATAAGTTATTCTCTAATTAAATAGTATCAGTACACCTACAAAATGGACATGTAGAGACGATTAACAGCTTTCACTCTGTATTTTCAACTCACTACTTGCTTTACTTTATCGAGGAACATAAAAGGTAAATCCTTTCAAATTAAATAGAAAACAAATAAAATTAAAAAGAACACATTAGCCAACAGGCAACCACAAGAAAGAACAGGTAGGTAGCAGCAAAGAAACAATGCAACTTCTGTTTCTTGAATCAAAGTTGAGCTTAAGCCTTCTCCCACTTGAGAGGCTTTACCACTTCCCATGTGAAGTCAGGGTCATCTCTTCCAAAATGGCCATAGGCAGCAGTCTTCAAGAACCTAGCATTGCCACCCCTCTTAAGGTCAAGGTTGATAGAGATCATGCCGGGTCTGAAGTCAAAGGTCTCTTTAACAATCTTGAGAATCTCTTTGTCAGGAATCTTTCCAGTTCCATATGTGTCTACAAAAACAGACAAGGGTTCAGGAACACCAATGGCATATGAAACTTGGACGATGCACCTGCGAGCAAGCCCATTAGCCACAATGCTCTTTGCAGCTTGCCTAACAATGTAGGCACCACTCCTATCCACCTTAGTTGGGTCTTTCCCGGAGAAGGCACCACCACCATGAGCACCCCATCCTCCATAAGTGTCGATAATGATCTTGCGGCCAGTTAGACCAGCATCACCATGAGGTCCACCAATGACAAAGCGGCCAGATGGGTTCAAGTGGAAAATGGTCTTTTCATCCAGATAATTCTCAGGAACAACAGGCTTGATGACATGCTCCTTAAGATCAGCAGCAATCTCATCATTTGTAACAGTCTCATCATGCTGGGTGGAGATCAGAATAGTGTGCACACGAATGGGGACCATGGCACCATTGTCGTTCTGGTACTCAACAGTCACCTGGGTTTTACCATCAGGCCTTAGCCAGGCACAAGTACCATTCTTGCGGACTTCAGTTAGGCGAGCTCCAAGCTTAGTAGCAAGAACATGGCTGAGGGGCATCAGCTCCGGGGTCTCATCAGTTGCATAACCAAACATATGACCTTGGTCACCAGCACCAATCTCCTCAGGTCTCTTGGTCAGATTACCGTGGACACCTTGGGCAATATCAGGGCTCTGTTGCTCAATGTTGACAAGGACCTTGCAGTTGACGGCATCCAAACCCACATCATCAGATACAAATCCAATTGCACGGCAAGTGTCACGCACAATTTTCTCATAATCTATATCAGCCTTGGTGGTGATTTCTCCAAAGACCATGACCATGTTGGTCTTGGTGCAGGTCTCACAGGCAACCTTGCTCTCAGGGTCCTGTGCTAGGCAAGCATCAAGGACTGCATCTGAGATCTGGTCACAAAGTTTGTCGGGATGTCCCTCATTGACGGACTCAGATGTGAACAAGAATGTATCCATTCCTGAGGATCAGAAATGCATAATAACATGTAAGATACCTCAATCCATCAAACACATAAAATTTTTGAATAAACATAGACAGCACCAAGAACCTCAAATTTCAACTATACTAAGATCTGACTAAATAAAGATCATTATTCAACTACTTAAAAATAATTATTTTTATATTATATGTTCAGGAGTACTAAAATAAGTACTGAATCTTCACCCTTGAGAAATACAGGGTAAGGCAAAAATAATGAATGTTCCGATGGCAGTTAACAGGTGAAATCAACCACTTGGTACTTATTACTTGTACAAAGTTAAGGGGCAATCGAATATGTGAAGTCTGAAGTCTTAAAACATAATAACATATGATTAACAATTAGAAACAGTTATAACATTATAATCTTCATTAATGAAGTAGATCTGCAAATGAACTCTTAAGTTCAAAATGTCTAATATCAAAACACCGTGAATAAACACCAGATCTGCAAGTTTTAACATCATACTCGGACACAACATACCTAATACCTGGTTTAATGATGACAATTACATTAAAAAAAGTATCAGCGCACAACTAGAACACACAAAAAATGCACTTCTGTATAAGATGTGGACTCAAAAGTTAAAACTTAGTTCAATTACAGCAGCAGCTGGGGAAAAGGTACAATCTTTTAACCTAAAAACAACGGTTCAGAATGATTTAATTTGATTCCCGAAGAACAAATCCTTATAATTGCTCTACAACCAAATTAAAAACCAAAAATAGTGGCAATAAACCCCAAAATCAGACTAATACCACTAAAAAGACAATATTACGTATAATAACAAAATCCCAGATCTGTTTAACATTTATACTAGAGCCTGAAGCTATTTCAAATGCATCAAAATGAATTACACAAACAAAAGCAGAGCATAACAGAGAGAATAAAAGCAGTACCTTAAAGAGAGAAAAAGTAGAAAGAGAAAGTGCCTATAAATATGGTTAGAACTTGGTACTCTCCTCCTCCTTGAAGCAAGGTATGGGAATGGCAAAGTTTCAGGGGCGAGGAGGAGCTGTTTTTATAGGGGAGACGTAGATGTGATTTTCGTCGTATTTTGGGCTAGATTCATTCCGCTTTGTTGGGTGGGATCTAGATCGACGGCCCGTGTGTTTTCACTGCTTTTAATCTCAGCCGTTTAGCAGTCGGTGGCTGAGACCGACGCGTTTTCACCAGGTATAGCCAGTTTTCGGTAATTCACCAACTCCCCAATCTCTCTGTGGTCTCGGTCTGAGTCTGACTTATATTATTTTAATTTTCTGAATACTGCATGGCTCACTCAACTCATCCGTTTAAATAACGGAGTATTTGGAAAAAAATCTCCTATTTGGCAATAATATATATATTTTTTAGCTTTTTATTATATAAATTTACAACTTTTACCCCCCTCTCTATTCAATATTTTTGTAAAAATAATAATTCATAATTTACTTTCCAAATCATTAGAGAGAAATTCCGCCTCAAATATTGCTCCTTTTCTTTTGTACATTCGTAATTCTTTTATATGATGTCAATTTATTTATAATTAATGTACGACAATAATTTAAAATATGTATAAAAATATAATTTTTAAATCTTTGTGACTCAAGTAAATCTTTGCAAACGAAACTCGAATTTAAAAAGAAACGTTTGAAAAATTTTGCCATAATTAGTTGAATGTGAAAATTATTCAAAACAACTCAAATTTAAAATTTTATTTAATGTCATTTTACTACTTTCATTAATCTTAATCTTGTCATTTACTTATTGAAATTATGTGGTGTTGGCATACTCTTGATATGCTTATTGATATCATTTTACAATCTACTACATACTCTTGATGCAAGGGTAATCCCTTAATAGAAGATATTTTTTTATTCCTTAATATAAGTCATTTGAGAATTTTAAGTAAACATTAATTACTTAGTTTTTAATATTATTCCAATTATTAAATATAATTTTGATTTTCTCACTATTTTTTGTCCAATAATAAATAACAATCTCTTCTTCCGATACAAGGGCAATATAAACACTTGATATTATATTTAATGCTATACAATTATTTTTTTAATACTTGTGCATAACTCTAAAAAGTAGTACTATTATAGTAAGGGACGGAGGGAGTAATTATTATGGAACCGAGAGAGTAATTAAGAGAAAGTAATTGGCATGTAGTTAATTTTGAAAATGTGATTTTTCTCTGTTTGTCAGTATTGTATTGGTCAATTAGTCAATTTATTATGAAGTTAACTTTATGAAAATCAGATCCTAATTAAGAGACCATTTAATTAAAAGAAGAAGAAGAAGAATCAAGACATCACCAATTTAAACCCTCTTTTTTTTCTTTTAATTAATATAACCGATCAAATTTATGCTCAAATATCTGTATATAAAGCGGGAGCACCGCTGGGTCTTTTTGGACATATTAATTTTTTCTCAAAATTTAATCCTTAAGTTTAAAACCCTCAAATTTAAATTTAAAAAATGTTTATATTAAATTTAAATTTAAATTTAATTTGAGGATTAAGTTTAAATTTAACCCTCAAATTTTTATTTTAAAAATGTTTATATTATATTCTCCAAATTATTAAATTCTAAAAGTAACTACACACGAATATGAATTGCACATGCAATTTGTGTGTCCAGACCCCAAATATAGATAAAAGATGACGACTAGTAATAATAATATATTAATAATTATATTGTTAAGATAAAAAATGTTTTAAAATATTATTATAATAAGTGTAAAAAAATCGTTAAACACATATATATTCTAACAACATAAATATTGCCGAGCATTATGAACAATATTAAATGACAATTTTTTACCCCTTAAATAAATGTGTCAAACATTTTGTGATTAATGTGCCTTAACATGCATGCATGCATGCATAACATAGAATACATATATTATTTATTTTTGTTTTTCATTGCACCTTTATATTTTACAAATAAACTTGTCAAAAAGAGAGAATTAAACTAATTTATTTGCCCAAGTTTCTTCACATTTAATCATTGTATTTAAATCTGCCAAATTAAAAAAATTCAAACATTGTCCGATAACTACCACCAAGTGGTTGGAGAAGACATGGAGATTGAAGTTGAATTTTCATGATTTTGTTCACCTTTTTTTCCCGCACAAGCCAAAAACAAAGGTGGGTTGGTGAAAACCAACAACTTCTATTTAAGGACAAGGGTTTAAATGAATTGAATTGAGTTGAGTTGAGTCGAGTCGAGTATTGAGTTATTTAAATTTGATTCACAAAATTTATCGAGTATAAAATAAGTTTTGATTAAAGCTCGTTTAACTAACGAATCAGCCCTATCTCGAATCGAGCTCGAGCATTTTGAACATTTCTAACGAATATGATCCGAGTATCAATAGAAAATAACAATTTGAAGATGTTCGAGTAATTTATTGAATTTTAAAATTTGTTCATATTTTAATTATTTATATTTCGAATCTAGTTTGAATCAAACTTTTAATGGAACGATACTTATTTTATAGTCTTATTTACGGAGTCTTTTTCTTTCTCAAATTGAGAGAAAAATAATATAATAAATACATATATACAATATTTTATATATGTTCAGAAAAAATAATAAGTAAAAATCATATGCATAATCCATACGTTTGGGTTGGGCCAACTATTATAATCATCTATCTCTAAATTAGTTGGTGCCTGGTGGGGGGTTGGTGGGTCATTTGGGGGTATAATACATCTTCTATCTCGCATGATATGACCAACTACCAAAAATTATCCAAAGTCTTAATAGTTTAGCCCAAAAACGTGTGTGGATTTTAATTGAGAAAATAAATAAATAAATAAATAAATGTAATGTTGATTACACAAATAACAAAAATAAATGTTAAGATTTGATTAAGAAAATAATGAATGTAATGTTAATTGGGTCTTGATTATTTTTTCCCCTTTAGAATGTTAAGCTTTAATAGCAGTCGGATGAGTAGTGCTAGGTTAATGCACCAGCATGGCAATACAATGATAGAGTTTACTTCTATCTTATTATCTTAATTTATTTTATTCCACTAAAATTTTAGTCCTTAATTACAATTTAATTTTATTATACATTTGTCTAGGTATAAAATATTTTTTTCATTTTATTTAACATACAACAAAATAGTATTTTATGTATTCTTATTTCAAAAATGCTACTAAATAGAAAGTATAAAACTTTAAATTGTCATAATTTATACTCTATGACTATGTTTATTTGTAAGGATTATAATTTTGAGATTATAATTTTAAGATTATAAAGATTGTAAAGTTATTTTTATAATTATTAGACTAATAATTTGAAAACAAATAAAATTAATAATCATAGTGTCTTTGTATTTGGAGTAATTGTTTTGATTAGCCACAACCCACACAAGTGAGCAGATAAGCTTCCGTTAACGCTAAATTTTGCCGGCGCATTCAATTACAGAATTCACGTATTGTAGAACTCGCATAATAACAGATCACAGAAGCTTCGACCAGGCCAAGGGATAGCTCCGATGTGAGAATAAATACAGTAGTTCACAAGGTTTAACAATGGAGGCTAAATATTTAGTGCTCAAAAGTAGGTATTACACGTTAATTGTAACCTTGACCTTGTATTTATAAGTCTTTCACCACCTTTTAATCCTTCTCCGAAGTCGGATTTGGACTCCGGTCGTGGTAGTTACCATAACTTGGGTCCAAACACAATCTCCTTAAAAGGTGCAAGTAGAATCCAATCCAATCGCTACCTTTGGAATTACCTTATTCAATTATGGTTAAGATCCCGGACTCAGACGCAGAGAGAGCCAATCTGACAGCCCAAACGATCCCACCATCCAGATCGAGCCTCTACCAAAGGACTCAAGTCCCGACCCCAACACCACACCCACGGCGGGTAAGGTGTTCTACCAAAGGGTTGGATGTTGAGCCGAAGAACATCCACGAAGGTAGGGCTCCGGCCCAGAAGGACTCAGATGCCGACCCGAACACCTCCAACCTTTCCATGGGCTTTAGCCCAGTGGTCTCCTAAAGCCCTTTTAATGTCAGGCCTTCGGCCCACATAAAGGTCAGCAAAACGCTCCCGAACATTGCCCCCCAGTTTCTGATTGTAAGGTACTTATAATTGGAGACTTGAAAGGTCAGGTATTCGAAAGGTCGACAATGAATAATGATGGGTTATTCTGGGGAAGCCTAAACATCCTCGTCTTCTTGAAACGTTGCACGCCTTTCCATGCCTGGTCCCACCTTGGACATTTAATAGCCGCCCTTGGGTAGCGTGTGGACACACATATAAAAACCCCCTTTCCCCCAACACTGTCACTTTTCTAGATTCCTCGATTTCAAACTCTCTGTCTAACTCTTCCGGCAAGGCGATTTTCGGCGAACAGTTGTTCCCTTCCAACCTCCTCCCATTCATACTTTTCTGGTCAATTTTGTTGCATTTCCAGCTTCTTTTGATACCGTTTAACCTCTGAAGTTCCACATTCCTACTTCATTTACCACAAATGGCCGATTCTAGCATTCCTCCTCCTGCCACTGAATCAATTCCCCCCTCTGTCACCACCGGCGACCTGGTTCCAGTTGAATTACCGGTGGTCCCTTCCGACGTCACTCCCTCCTTGATCCTGCCTACTCCAATAAGTGCCGAGGCTAGGATCTGAAACGCTTATCACTCCAAAGAGGAGTTTTCTCATCTTCACACCCCCTCCACCATCACATCCTCTCAACTCTCCGACATCCGAATCCTTTACAATATCCCCCCTGAATACAAGCTTCGGGCACCGAAGCCCGACGAGAAGATGTTCTGGAGGCCTGAGGGCGAGTGGGTGGTCGTCCCCCTTTATATTCTGAAATACGGGGTTCGGTTCCCCCTTCATGAGTTCATTTCATCCTTTTCGTGTTTCTTTGGAATCGGGTTCGCATAACTCGTCATCTTAGAACTCGTACATCCATCTAATTTCTTTCGTCACAGACTATGTCAAGAGATCGGGATCACTCCCCGGTCTCGACTTCTTTTCGCTCTATTCACTATTATTAGGATCGAATGAACCCTACCTGCGACGATTAAACAAAACGCCAACCGACTGTCATCATCATCAAACCCCTCGAGTAACGAAGGGTGGCACGACAAGTGGATCTTTATCCGAGGAACCGACCTTCAACTTCTTCCTCATTGGGCTCATCCCGAGGTCCCCATAGCCAAGGTGTCGAAGTTCCCGAAGGATCGAGCCGATGCATTCAAGGCTTTCTACAAAAAATGGAGCAAAACTGAGTGGAGTCTGACAGTTTTATCCAGTGAAGCCTGGCTATACAAATATGGATGTAAGTATCTTCCTTCTAACTGATTCATCTCCCTTTTAACTTCCGTTCTTTCTCCTCTGATGGTTATCGTCTTAACTCATTATCTTTTGTTTAGTGACAATCTTCAAACCCGAGGGGGCAAATGTCACCCTGATACCATTGCCGAATACTACCGGACCGATCCGCCTTCCCATCTTCGATGATAACGGTGAAGAAGAAGCTATGCCGATCGCTGAACTTTCCACCGGATTGACATCGGGCCCACCTCCTTCTGCTGTCTGCGTCGAACTGTCCACCAAGAATGTTCTGAAGATGAGTCGGACGGAGAAGGCGGCTCTGTTAAAGAAAACCAAGAAGCCTTCCGCTAAGGCTCCCGCCAAGTCCATCACTATGGTTCTTCCAAAATCGACTCCTCCCCCCACTCAAGTCGCGGTGATCGAGGATTCAAAGGAAACCGAGGAGGTTCCCCTCGATCCCCGACCCAAGAAGCCACGACTCATCAGTGAACCTGAGTAACAACCTCCCGAGCAGCAAGTTGTTGAGGCCGACCCCATACCCGCAGCCACTCCCACTTCAAAGGCGAGTTCTTCCCAAGGAACGCCGACCATGTGAGTTTTAATATACAACAAGAAAGCTGTGAGTTTTAATACAAATATTATCTTCTAGACAATATCCACTCTCAGAATAAGTCCTCATTACATTTATTGTCACACTATTTAATTTAATAGTAAGAGGACTACTAATACTATCATCTGCAGTCACTCTGTTCCCCGACTAGTCCCATTTACGTTCTCATTTCCTAAAGAGAATAAGTGAAAGAAAAGGTGAGCTCAATTAGCCCAAGAAGAAATATTATGACTAAGATAATGCGAGAATAAATTATCATTAGTCTTCAATGATGTTAAACCGATTAAATACAATAGACATCAAGTTTAATCAAGCAATGAACACTTAATCCATTAAAAGAGTCAAGTAGAGAATAAAATCTACTATCTTTTATGATTTAAAAGGTTTTCATCACTTTTATCATTTGGGACTCAAATTTTAATAAATAATCCACATCATCCCCGCACTACGCCAAGGATATTCATAAGTATCACAACCACAAATTATCCATGACTACGGGCCAAGGATATTCGTGTATTCATCAATGGTCAGTGATCATGCCAACATTTGCATCCATCAATGCACTACGGGCCAATGAGGCTTTTACCACATCATTTGTAACATTACGGTCATGATTATACCGAATAATCCCTGGTCATAATCATACCAAGTCCATCTATACACTACATGCCACGAATGACTTTCAATAAAATATAAACATGAGGATGATGACAATGATATAAGAATTCAATAAAACAAGTTCAAGAATTAATTTATCCAGGAACTAATAACGTCCAAATTGTCAACATGATACTTCTTTGTAGTGTAAAATTCAAGAATGCTCAGAAGAATATTTTCATGAAAAGATACTGGATGAAGCACAAATATCAAGGATATTCCACTAATTTCATGGAGTATAGAAGTCAAAACTTTAACCAACCGAGTATAATAAAGAATGGAATAACAAAAAATCACCATACATGCGCAGATTAAGATAGGCGAGTTATTCCAATGAATAATAAATAACGGAATCAGTTCAAAGCGTAATACGACCGACAAGATATTCCAATGAATAATAAAGAATGGAATAACAACAGAAATCGCCATGCATGCGTTGCAGATTGTATGCAGGTTATTCCAGCGGAATAATAATAAATAACGGAATCAGTCCTACAGAAAACGCGCATGCATGAGGATATTCCAATGTAATAATAAAGGCGGAATTCAGTCCCGGCGTAAAAACGCATGCATGGATATTCCAAATGAATAATAAAGAATGAAATAACAAATGTAAATCACCAAGTATAGGATGATCATGGCGTATACGAAGTTATTCCAATGAGAATAATAAAGAATGGAATAATGAAGTTCTCTTCATGAATATAAAAAAAATAATACCCTTACCTTATAAAGAAGAAACTGGATATAGAAGTAGTGAAGTAGCAGACTATTTTTCTTCTTTCTCTCTATAGTTTCAGTGAATTCGTAAGAAATAATGAAGGAATGAGCTTCTATTTATAGAAGAATGGACTGAATAGTAACCAATCCATGAACGGTCCAGATCGATTTACTTTAAACGGATGGTCCAGATTGGTTTACAATAAAATATAATATATTATATTTATAATCTAATAAAACGAATAACTTTTAAAAAGATTTTACTATGCAAACACTTCGCAGGCACTATGCAAACACTATGCATAATAAAATATAATATATTCTAATTATTGTCTAATAAAACAGATAACTTTATAAAAGTATTATGTTTTATATAAAAAGATTTTACTATTAGCCTAATAAAACGAATAACTTTATAAAAGTATTCTATTTTATATAAAAGCTTTTTCATTTTATTACATTAATAATCTTGATAAAACAAAACTTCATCATCATTATTATTATTCACACTATTAATCGACTGTGTCGCTCGTTGGGGAAGAGGAACTTTCCAATAAGGATTTCTCCCTATTGGCGCAAGCAATTAGGTGACCTAACCTCTCCTTGGCGAGTAACTTCTAGACATCGTTAATAATACGAGATAATAATATTAATAACTCGCTATCTCAATTATTGATTTAATAATATATAAAATATCGACAATAATTGAATAAAACCGAATGACTTCTCACGTAAAGCATCAATAATCAATACCGTGTGCTTCTTATGCAACACGCGTGTATTCTGCACTTTTAACTTTGGGTGTTTCACCGATTAACGAGTAAAACTTCCGCCGTTATTTTCATAAAATATTTATTGTCATTTTCTTAATCCGGCAATAATTCCGTTGTAGGGGTCCACTAATGATTGTGCCGTCGCATCGAATATTCCTGTTAAAAGCGAATATTCTCCAAACAAATCGAATATTATATAACAACTTGCGTACTTTACAAAATTTATAAATATTACCCATAACTATTATATCAAATTCATTCAAAAATGATAATTATAAAAAATTCATCTTTATTCATAAAAGTTGGGGTCTTACAATCTCCCCTTCTTATGAAATTTCACCCTCGAAATTAGAGTACGTACCTGGTATGTCGAAGAGGTAAGGATACCTTGATTTCATTTCAGATTCTAACTCCCAGGTCATTTCCTCAACATCGTGGTTCCTCCGTAAAACTTTGACTTGAGGTATAACCTTTGAGCGTAGAATATGTTCTTTCTTATCCAAGATTTGAACAGGAACCTCTTCATACGTTAAATCTTCCATTATTTTAAATGGGTTCTAACTCAATAATGTGGTTCGAGTCTTTCACATATTTACGTAACATGGATATATGAAAAATATTATAAACACGAGACATACTTGGTGGTAAAGCGAGTATATAGGCTACAGTTCCTACTCGATCGAGGATTAAAAATGGGCCAATGAATCGAGGATTGAGATTTCTCTCTTTCCAAATCTCAGTAACTCCTTTCTATGGAAGAACACGTAACAACACATGATCTCCAATATCGAATTCCACGCCCTTTCGATGAAGATCAAGATAACTCTTTTCATCGGTCTTGTGAGGTTTTTATACGTTGTCGGATCGTTTGAATCTTTTCCGTAGTCATACATACCAATACCAACTGGTCCCATCAACGTTGCTTCACTCACCTCATCCCAAAGATATCGAGAAGCGACACTTTCTTCCATACAATGCTTGAATGGAGCCGTGCCAATGCTTTGCTTGATAAGCTGTTGTTGTAGGAAAACTCAACCAATGGTAAGAACTTGTCCCAACTTCCCTTGAAGTCAAGGACACAGAGTCTTAATAAATCTTCAAGAGTTTGAATAGTCCTCTCTGATTGTCCATCCGTTTGAGGATGATATGTCGAACTAAATCGTAAATCCGTGCCAATAGCTTTTTGCAAACTAACCCAAAATCGTGAAGTGAATCTTAGGTCTCGATCAGAAACTATGGATACTGGCATACCATGAAATCTTACAACCTCGTTTATGTACATACGAGCAAGATGTTCAAGTGTATAAGTTTCTCGTATAGGTAAAAAATGAGCAGACTTGGTCAATCTATCAGCAATGACCCAAATTGCATCTATACCCTGAGAAACCTTGGGAAGACCAGTAATGAAATCCATGGTAATGTGCTCCCACTTCCATTCTAGAATTTCAAGTGGTTGCAATGGACCTTTTGGTACTTGATGCTCCGCCTTGACTCGTTGACACGTTAGACACCTTGAGATAAACAGCGTTATCTCTCTCTTCATATTGCCCCACCAAAATGTATGTTAAAGATCATGATACATTTTAGTACTCCCAAGATGGATTGCAACGGCTGTGTGTGTCATGACGCCTCCATCATGATTTTATACTTTAACTTAGGGTCGTTAGAACACAAAGTCCGGAGTTGACTCAAGTATTCTTTCTTCATCGATTCTTGCTTCCCAAGATAGCACCTTCTTGTACTTTCTTCCTCATATGCATCAATTTCCAGTGCGTAAAAAGAGCAACTTTAACTTTATCGATTAAAGTCGGCCCACTCGTATATTAAATCATCATCACTTGGGTCCCCTGAGTCTTTATCTCTATCTACATCCTTTTGTAAGTCATACAAAATGGGGCCTCAGATTGACAATATCACACTCGTGATCGCGATATGATCTTTCTACTCAACGCGCCAATACCACGCGTTCGCTTTTTCGAGGATGGTATTGGATGGTATGATTGTAAGACCACCGAATTTTATGAAATAAAAGTATTCAATTTTTCTTATAATTATTATTCAGTAGATGGTTAAATTGATAAGAAGTAAAGTTAAGGGTGATATATATAAAATTTTCAACATACGCAAGTGGTTATAAAATACTCATTTCTATTGGGGAATATTCATTTGGTCATGGAATATTCTTGTTGTTTGGGAATATTAAATGCGACGACGCTTGACCCATTCATGGGCCCCATAATAGAATAAGCGTCGGATGAAGAAACGACAAGTTTGAGTTTTTATAAATAATCTACGTAGTTGTTTCAAGTCTTTCTTGTTGGAATACTGAGTGGTTAAAATACTGATGCACGCATCGTGGTTCTTGTAGAATACCACGGTATTACGAGTATTTTGAATTATTGATTCTTACGTAAGAAGGCACTTACTCAATAATTGTTATAGTAATTAATTGTCAATATTTTATTTTATTGGTTCAATAATTCTTTGCGTTGATATTTTATATTATTGTTGTTTCAATAATTGTCATTGCACGATATTTCCCATTATCGGATCAATAATTCATATTATTTGAATAATATTATTAGATAGCATTATTGGCAATGTCTAGAAAATTTCGTCGAGGAGAGGTTTGGTCACCTAATTGCGCCGCCAAGAAGAAGGAGAAATCCTTATCTGAAAGCCCTCTTTCCGGAGGCGCCACTGGTTGTCATTATTGTGATTCTGTAATATTTATGAATAATTATTGATTTACATGATAAGGAAATATTTATTTGATGTGGATATAAATGATGGATTTATTTATGTGGTTATAAATGAAGGATTTAATGTTGAGGTGTTTTGTCGAAATGAAGAACAAAATATGGGATTTTCAGATAAATTAGTTTATTACTTGATTTTGTATAATCCATAACTCTTGGTATATAATGAGTTAGGAGATGAGCCATATATCAAAAGAAAGACCTGGAAGTAAGCTAACCGTAGAAATTGGAATCACCCAAAAATTCTTTATGGATTTTTCGTGGTGACATTGAGTGAAACTGGTTCGAAGGACTTATAATCCGATAATCAGTGTTCTTGAGATATATTAAGTGAGTTATAATTTTTAATCCGATCGTTGGATCGTTGTGATTTTTGGATATGTTATACATATATAAGTTGAGTATATATCCACAAATTTTGAACCGTTAAAAATTAACGTATGATTTGTTATTAATTTTAAAAGGTGTTAAAATCGTCCGTTTGTGGATTTCGGATATTTTCTATTTGGAATTTGGAAAAACTCAGAGCTACAAAGTTGTAGAGAATTCAATTTCATACGGAAAGGACATAAAATTCGTATTTTTCTGATATACGGGCTATTTTCTATGAATTATTAAAGTTTCGAAAATTAAAATATTTTTATTAAATTTATGGGTGGGACCCACTTTTGTTTTAAACATGTGGGCTGCCAAAAATTTTAAGATTTGGCATGCTTGATGGCTGGCTTGGTTGGTGGAGGATGCTTAGAGAAAAAGAAAAGATAATAATATTATTTTATTAATTTAGTCTCCTTTGGTGTTCTAGCATTTTTCTATAAATAGGTGCTTATGTTAGAATTGAAAATCATACCAGAAAGAAGTTTTCTTTCTCTCTATAATGTCGAGCGTATTTTTGTGAGTATTTAGATACTTGGAGAGTTGTTATTCAGTGGAAGTTTCCTTCGGCTTTACATCCGATATTCCGGTCAGTGAAGATCTCTTTTGAGGTAATAAAAGTGTAAATTTGGAATCAATGGGATATGGGAGAATAATGTGGTGGTCCGAGACTATCAAAGTTTCTCAACACATTATAAAAGCAGCATGACATACAATATATAATTGTATTGAGGACCTAAGAGATGTGTGTGTCGATATTATACGTCACTTAATAATTGATTTTGGTGAAAAACAATAGGGTGAAAGTGAACCCAACTTTGGAAGGGTGCTTTGCCACTATCATACAAGATGTCTAATGACATACAATCTCGTGTTATCATAAGAAAGGGTTGTGCACATCCACTTGCTGAGTATATCTACGAGAACTACCTATATGATCTTGGAGTTTGGTTGAAACATAATGTTCAATCGCAGACGGTGGAGATAACTATATGTCAAAAGAGGACTCATCATTGGAAGGAACATGATAGTAATCTTCTCGTTTTTCTTTGGGGTCTATTGGATCAACCAAGGATAATTCTCTGGACATATGATATCTATAATAACTTAGATTCATGGCCTCCTATGTACGAAGGTTTCCTTGAGCACTTCCTAAAGATTTTAATTTCTAAAATAGTTCTAGATTGTACCTTTATGTAAGGTATCACTGTGAGGTGTTGTCCATAGTTGGGACATGAGTCACAGTTGGTATTAAAACTCACAGTATATGTGTTGTTGTATTTTGCACGACAATTGTAGTAATAAAGTTGTAGTTATTTTCTGTACCATGTATTTGGCGACTCAAAATAGGTCGGATGGATTGGACCTATTTGGGGGGCATCACAAGACCTATGATGGACTGGAGGATCCATATGACCACTCAGACGGGTATGATAGGTTGATGACATACTACGGCCATTCTGATGCTGCCAAGTGTCACATGTTCGCAACGACTTTGAAAAAGAGCGCCCGAGAATGGATGGGAACTTTGGCAGCAGGATCGATCAATTCATGGAGTGATCTTCGGGAAAAATTCCATGCCCGATTCGAAGAATGTAGCGAGGAAAGATCACGAACTTCCTCATGCAAAGTTAGATGAAGTCGGATGAAAGCACTGGTCGATCAAGACAAAAAAGGTTTCGAGAGAGTCGTGGGAATTCGGTAGCAGATTTAAACTCCCCACAAGCCTTGGGATTCTTCACTACTGGTCTCGACATAGGGAAGTCGAAGAAGTTGATGAAGGATCTAGTGATCAACCCTCCGACAAATTTGACAGAGGCCTTCCACCGCGCCGAGGGTCACATAGCAATAGAAGAGGCGATGGGAAATTTTAAACCCCACTCCCAATCTTACGAGAAGTCTAAAGATCGAGACAAACATAGTTACCAAAGGTCCGATAATCAAGGGAAATCAAGGTCCGACTCAGAATAGGTTGGATGGATTGGACCTATTTTGGGGGTGTCACAATTGGTATCAGAGCTTAGGGATATGATCTCTAGCGGAGATCCGGGATTAGAACTTGGAAGGGAGAGACGAGTAATATCCTTCGCTAGTGTGTGTCCTACCTAAGCTGAATATTCTTACTTAAGTTAAAAAATTTTGATATGTCAATTAACCTTTGTTTTGAAGCTGTATTATAGAATGATATGAAATACAGGAGATGAGCAATGGAGAAATCATGATGACAAGAAAGATGGAATCTGAAATGAAAGTAAGGTATTCTCAACTCTTTGAAACACCAGGTACGTAAATTTTGAGGGCGAAATTTCATAAGGAGGGGAGATTGTAAGACCCCGAATTTTATAAAATAAAAGTATTCAATTTTTCTTATAATTATTATTCAGTAGATGGTTAAACTGATAAGAAGTAAAGTTAAGGGTGATATATATAAAATTTTCAAAATACGCAAGTGGTTATAAAATACTCATTTCTATTGGGGAATATTCATTTGGTTGTGGAATATTCTTGTTGTCGGGGAATATTCGTATGATGATGTGATGACCATTTGTGGGACCCATAATGAGAATAAGCTATCGGATGAAGAAAATGACAAGTTTGAGTTTTTATAAATAACGACGTAGTTGTTATGAATTAACACTATTGAATATACGGTGGTTAAAATACGAGAATCTGGCGTGGTTACTTGCGGTAGAGAACACGGTATTGCATAAAGATTTTGAATTATTGATTCTTACGTGAAGGCCTTTACTCAATAATTGTTACAGTAATTACTGTCAATATTTTATTTTATTGGTTCAATAATTGTTGCGTTGATATTTTATATTATTGTTGTTTCAATAATTGTCATTTCACAGTATTTCCATTATCAGATCAATAATTTATATTATTTGGATAATATTATTAGATAGCATTATTGGCAATGTCTAGAAAGTTCTGTCAAGGAGAGGTTTGGTCACCTAATTGTGCGCCAGTAAGGAGAAATCCTTATCGAAAAGCCCCCTCTTTCCTGGGAACCATCTGGTTGTCATAATTGTGATTCTGTAATATTATTTGTGAATAATTAATTATTGATTTATATGATAAGAAAATATTTATTTATGTGGTTATAAATGAAGGAAGTAATATTGAGGTGTTTTATCAGTATTTTATCGGGTTGGAGGTATTAAAAGATCATATCGGTGTTCTTAAAGCTGTATTGCGTGAGTTATAATTTTAATCCGACCGTTGGATCGTTGTGATTTTTGGATATGTTATACATATATAAGTTGAATATATGTCCACAAATTTTGAACCGTTAAAAATTAACGTATGATTTGTTATGAATTTTAAAAGGTGTTGAAAATCGTCCGTTTATGGATTTCGGATATTTTCTGTTTGGAATTTGAAAAAACTTAAAGCTACGAAGTTGTAGAAAATTCGATTTCATGCGGAATGGACATAAAATTCATATTTTTCTGATATATGGGCTATTTTCTATGAATTATTGAAGTTTCGAAAATTAAAATATTTTTATTAAATTTATGGGTAGGACCCACTTTTGTTTTAAACATGTGGGCTGCCAAAAAATTTTAGATTTGGCATGCTTGATGGCTGGCTTGGTTGGTGGAGGATGCGTAGAGAAAATGAAAAGATAATAATATTATTTTATTATTTAGTCTCCTTTGGCGTTCTAGCATTTTTCTATAAATAGGCGTTTAAGTTAGAATTGAAAATCACACCAGAAACATATTTTCTTTCTCTCTATATTGTTGAGCGTATTTTTGTGAGTATTTAGATACTTGGAGAGTTCTTTATTCGATTGGAAGTTTCCTTGAACTTACATCCGATATTCAATCAGAGATCTACTACTCTTTTGAGGTAAGGGATTTTAAGGATTATTATGTTTATCATGTTTCGCAATTTTTTTTACCTTCAAAAATTTTGGAAAAACTAGAAATGATAATTTGATGAGTTTCCTTGATTGTGTCCAAAATGGCGATTTTTGGATGTATAAATTAGGAGTTATGGATTTTATGAGAAAAAACTATTTTAAAAGTAAACTCTTATAACTCCTTGTGGTTAACTCCAAAATTGATAAAATTTTTATTGGGAGTATATCTATATAACATCAGTATATTCTGTAAATTTCGGAATTTTTGGACAAAATTACAATTTATGATAAATGTCTAAATATTTGGCAGTTTTGACCATGTGAAAAATAGTAAATGAATTTTAAAAATTTCGAGAAAAAATATATGTTCAATTGGGACTATATTAATGCTAAATCCCGAAAAAAAATATTTTTGAAACTGATTTGGTATTTTTCATGAAAATGGACTAGTTATGAATAAATAAATTAAATATGTTATGTGAAGTAACAAAATTGAAAAATAGGATTTTATGGCTTGGGAATCCTATATATATGGTATATCTGATTTTTGATGAGGTTGTTGGTTATTGGTGATAAAATCTTATGAGTTTGGCATTTTAGTATGATTAAATGCATTAGTTAGTAAAGTGTAAACAATTAAAATAAATTGTTTATAAGTTTAAGAAATGATTAAAATATTGTGGTAGTATTAATAATATTAGATTATGATATTATTAAGTGATTTATAACATTTGGATTAAGATGTTATGAAATCATTGATTTATGAATCTTACTCTTGAAATTAAATGCAGTTGTTGATCGTATTGTTTTTATTATCATATATAACATTTTTATAATCCCGGGGATGAAATTTCTCTTTGACTTAAGTGTCAAGATGGGTAGATTATTGGTATGATCGTGACTATGGGTTCTCTTTTGCCGATGAAGTCTGAAGATGAATTATTGACTTGTATGATCGCTGACCATTGAATTTCAATTGAATATTTTTAGCTTAAGTGCAAAGGTGAATTAATCAACATGGTTATAATTATTGTTTATATAAATTCTAAAATGATTATATATTTCTTTGAGATATGAATATCTTTGTCCTGTAGTGCAAAGATGAATTGTTGTTGAATATCTTTGCGCGTGTAGTACAAAGATGACTGTTGTTGAATATCTTTGCCCAGAAGTGCAAAGATGACTGTTGTTGAATATCTTTGGCATGCGATTGCAAAGATGAAGCTGTTAATGAATATCTTTGGCCCGTAGTGCAAAGTGAACTTATTAGTATGATTATGAGCAGAGGCTGTGATTTGGTATAACCATGATCTTTGATGTTTCGTAAAGACATTTGATGAAAAAATATATTCGTCTTGGATGAGTAAGAGAAAATTAGAATTACAATTATGATTATGAAGTTATTTCATGGATCGTGAGCAGGATCATTGATTAATGTTACAAGGTTAAAACATTGTTGGTGGATCGTTAACATGGAGAAGATAATAGACTTTATGGTCTATTTGACTCTTTTAATGGATCGCTTTCGTTCACCGCAACTATGGTTGAAAAGTTTTATCATCTACCATATGTTCTAAATCTCTGATTTATTATTTATGAAGGCTATTGATAATTTAATTATCTTTAGTTATGATATTCTTTACTGGGCTAGTTGTGCTCACCCCTTTTGCTTCACAATTCTTTTCAGGTAATAAAAGTGTAGTTGGGTCAAGCGGGGATAACAGGGGAATAATGTGGTGGTCCGAGACTATCAAAGGTTCTCAACACAATATAAAACGGCATGACATACAATATATAATTGTATTGAGGACCTAAGATGTGTGTGTCGTATATTATACGTCACTTAATAATTGATTTTAGTGAACAACAATAGGGTGAGGTGAACCCAACTTTGGAAGGGTGTTTTGCCACTATCATACAAGATGTCTAATGACATACAATCTCGTGTTATCATAAGAAAGGGTTGTGCACATCCACTTGCTGAGTATATCTACGAGCACTACCTATATGATCTTGGAGTTGGGTTGAAACATAATGTTCAATTGCAGACGGTGGAGATAGTTATATGTCAAGAGAAGACTCACCATTGGAAGGAACATAATAGTAATCTTCTCGTTTTTCTTTGGGGTCTATTGGATCAACCAAGGATAATTCTCTAGACATATGATATCTATCATAACTTAGATTCATGGCCTCCTATGTACGAAGGTTTCCTTGAGCACTTCCCAAAGATTTTAATTTCTAAAAGCTTCTAGATTGTACCTTTATGTAAGGTATCACTGTGAGGTGTTGTCCATAGTTGGGACATGAGTCACAGTTGGTATTAAAACTCACAGTATATGTGTTGTTGTATTTTGCACGACAATTGTAGTAATAAAGTTGTAGTTATGTTCTGTACCATGTATTTGGCGACTCAGAATAGGTTGGATGGATTAGACTTATTTTGTGGGTGTCATAACGAGCCAAAGGAATGCTACTTCCTCAAGCCAGAACTCGCATTTCTTCAACTTGGCATAAAGTTTATATTCACGAAGCTTTTGAAGTATCAGCCTCAAGTGTTGCTCATGATCTTCACAGTTTTTGGAATAAATAAGGATGTCATCAATGAAGACGACCACAAAGTGATCCAAATATTCCTTGAATACTTGGTTCATCATATCCATGAAGGCATCAGGAGCATTAGTCAATCCAAAAGACATGACTAGAATTCATAATGTCCGTCTCGAAGTTCGAAAAGTCGTCTTTTAGAATGTCATCTGGTTCTAATCTTCAATTGGTGATATCCTAACGAAGATTAATCTTTGAAAAGAATTTAAAGACCTTGCAATTTGGTCAAACAGGTCATCAATACGTGGCAATGGGTACTTATTTTGATGGTGACATGATTCAACTCAGATAATCAATACAAAGTCGCATACTCCCATCTTTCTTCTTCACGAATAGAGCAGAGAGGACCCCAAGGAGGAGATGTACTAGAACGAATAAAGCCAATGTCTAACAATTCCTGCAGTTGGGTCTTTAACTCCTGAAGTTCAATATGAGCCATTCGATATGGGGCTTTGGAAATGGGTTTTGTCTGGGTTCAAGGTCGATACAAAATTCAATTTCACACTTCACGGGGTAGCCAGGGAAGTTCTTCGGGAATACGTCAAGTAATTCATTAACAATAGAAATATCATTCAAAACTGACGTATTTTTGTTTAGATCCGTGACATGAGCTAAGAAAACTTGACATCCGTTTTTCAATAAACGAATAGCTTTATGGCTTGAGATTACAGTGATTGATAATAATGGTTTGGTTGCTTGAATTCGCATAATAGGTTGATTAGGAATATGAAAGCTAACAACCTTACGAAAACAATCAATTTTTGCATGATGAGTAGTTAACCAATCAATCCCTAGAATTACATCAAATGAAAGTATTTTCAATGAAATAAGGTCGATAGGTAATGTGAGGGTACCGATTTGAACCAAACAAGACTTATAAATAGTGGATGTAATGAAGGTTTCTCCCAACAGAGTTTCAACAGATAAGTCAAAGTCCAATTTCTCCGTAGTCAAATTTAAACGTTGAGCGCAAGTAGGAGAATAAAGGAATGGGTAGAACTGGTATCAAATAAGGTATATACTTCGCTAGAGTTTATGATAAGCTTACCCATGATGACTTCATTCGGTTTCCTTGCTTTTTGGGAGGTCACAACAAATGCTCTCCTCTGCGCCATCGGCTTTTGACTTTTCTAGGCATCCTTTGGTGCCTCCATCCTAAATTGAACTTGTCTTCGGTGAGCGACAAAATTGGGCTAGGTGACCTCTCTTCCATAATTATAACATGCTTTGGACAAAGATCGCACGCTTGATCGATGTGTCCCTCCCTCCACATTTGAAGCATATGATAGGTGGTCGTTCTCCTTCCTTAACAACAGGTGCTGATGCTGACGTCTTTCCATCATTGTTGAATCTCCTCTTCTTGAAATGTCCATTCTTATTGCTTTGGCCATGATTTCCACCAAAGTGGTTACCATTTCTGACATATTGATTCCCTCCACGCTTATTGTCACCGCTTCGATGACTGTTATCACTGGTATTATCATTTTGTCGGCTGTTCTCTTTTGGTTGGGTTGACTAATTATCGCGCTCCAATAACTGAGCCCTATTAACAACATCTAAATACAAACACAATTTATGACAGATAAGATATTGACGTATCTCGGGTTTCAAACCTCTTAGAAATATTCGCGTCATTCTCTCCTCATTATCAACCAAATGGGACGCAAACTGGGACATCTCGGCAAACTTGGCTTCGTACTGCGACACGGTCATGTTGTTTTGCTCCAGTTTAATGAACTCTACGTCTTTCATGTGACGAATACTTTCGGGAAAGTACTTGTCGTTGAACAATTCTTGGAACTTCTCCCAAGTCATCTTTAGTGCGGCAGGTTGAGTACGTTTTACAGATTCCCACCTGTAATCTGCCTCTGCACGCAACATGAAGGTGGCAAATGGAACCTTTTGCTCCTCGGAGCATCCTAAGACATCAAATATCTTGCAGATCTACTTTATCCACGTCTCTACCTTAAGTGGTTTTGGCTCTCCAAAAAACTCCGGTGGTCCCAGCTCCTTGAACTGTTTGGCGGTCACCGTCCGAGAGTTGTCAGTGTTTCTACCTGCATTTTGGACAGGAGACGCTCTTGTCTGATGTTGCATGAATTGCATGAAGCCTCAAAACATTCCATTTGGTCAGTGTTGTTGTTTGCATGAGGATTGTCGCCTTCCTGATGCACATTGTCCTGGTTATTGATCTGTGAAGACTCAACGGTCTCCTGTGCTCCATTGATGTTCTCAACATTCTCGGATGCCATTTTCAAATATTGCCACAAATAAAGGGTTAATTAACATATCACATATTATCCCTATACTCTGACCGACCAATTAAATACAAAATAAACTTAGGTAGGTCATACTAGGGAAGGAATTCCCCGTTTCTCCCCTCCTAGTTCTTGTCTCACATCTTAGTCAGGGATCATATCCCTAAGCTTTGATACCAACTGTGACTCCCCCAAAATAGGTATACATCACCTATTCTTAGTCGCCAAATACATGGTACAGAATACAAATACAATTTTTAATATACAACAAGAAAGCTGTGAGTTTTAATACAAATATTGTCTTCTAGAAAATATTCACTCGAGAATAAGTCCTCATTACATTTATTGTCACACTATTTAATGTAATAGTGAGGACTACTAATACTATCATCGGACCGTCACTCCGCTCCCCGACTTTAGTCCGCTTATGTTCTCATTTTCACGAAAGAAACGGTTGAAAAAAAAGGTGAGCTCAACTAGCCTAGTAAGAAATATTATGACTAAGATAATGCAGAATAAATTATCATTAGTTTTCAACAGTGTTAAACTGATAAAATACAATAGACATCAAGATTAACTGCAACGGAACATGCAATCCATTAAAAGAGTCAAGTAGAGAATAAAATCAACTATCTTTTATGATTTAAAAGGTTTTTCATCACTTTTATCGCTGGGACTCAGCTTAATAAATAATCCACATCATCCCTGCACTACGACCAAGGATATTCATAAGTATCACAACCACAAATTATCCATGCACCACGGGCCAAAGATATTCGTGTATTCATCAATGGTCATGATCATGCCAACAACTGTCCATCAATGCACTATGAGCCAATGAGGACTTTTACCATATCATTTGTAACATTACGGTCATGATTATACCGAATAATCCCTGGTCATAATCATACCAAGTCCATCTATGCACTACAGGCCACAGATGACTTTCAATAAAATATAAACATGAGGATGATGACAATGATATAAGAATTCAATAAAACAAGTTCAAGAATTAATTTATCCAGGAACTAATAACGTCCAAATTGTCAACATGATACTTCTTTGTAGTGTAAAATTCAAGAATGCTCAGAAGAATATTTTCATGAAAAGATACTTTAGATGAAGCCTTAAATATCAAGGATATTCCACTAATTTCATGGAGTATAGAAAGTCAAAACTTTAAGCAATCGAGTATAATAAAGAATGGAATAACAAAAGAAATCACCAGCATGCGGTACTTAGCATGAGCAGTATCCCAATAGAATAATAAATAATGGAACCGTGTCAGCGTAATACTGACAAACAAGATATTCCAATGTAATAATAAAGAATGAAATAACAACGAAATCTCCATGCATGCGGTACTTGGCGATATATATTTTATTCAAACAGAATAATAAATAATGAGAACCGGTCCGGCGTAAAATGCATGCAGACGAGGATATTCCAATGTAATAATAAAGAATGAAATAACAACAGAATTTCACCATGTATGCGAGATTAAGATAAACAAAGTTATTCAATGAGAATAATAAATAATGGAATAATAGAAGAATTTCACCAAGTATAGGGTAGCAGCGATATCTGAGTTATTCCAATGAGAATAATAAAGAATGGAATAACAGAAGTTCCCTTCATGAATTTAAAAAAAAATAATACCCCTTACCTTAAAAGAAGACTGGATACTGGAATAGTGAGGTAGCAGACTTCTCTTCTTCTTTTTCTCTATAGATTTCTCTCTATAATAATGGCTCTAAAGCTTTAGTGAATTGGTGAGAAATGAAGGAAGAATGAGCTTCTATTTATAGGAAAACATAGTTTCGATAATTGCACGTTTTGGGGCTCAAAAAATTACAGTACAATACTTCCAACTTTTTCTTCATTTTTAATTTAGTCCTGCAAGTATTATCAAACTTTCACCACATCCCCTAATAGTAAATCATGTGAATCAATAGTAAAATCATGTGACTCAATAGTAAATCATGTGACTCAATAGTTCTAAACATATGAAAATACGAATTACAGTATAGTACCTCCATCTATACCTCCATCTTTAATTTAATCATGCAAGTATTATCAATCTTGCACCAACTCCCCTAATAGTATAATAATGTGATTCAATAGTACACACATGTGAACAAATAATTATATAAGCATGTGAATAAGTAGCAATTAATTGCTCATTTATCCGATAAATTCCCCGATTTATCAATATAACCCCCAGACATCAATTATCATCGGAATAGATGTAGATTTCAACTAACACCAATAATCCCAACACAATGGAACTATCAAATTCATCTTTAATCAACACGAACTTATTCATCATTAATATCATAACTCACAATATTTAACAACCAGGTCGTTCCCAGGAAAGAGGGGGCTTTCCAATAAGGATTTCTCCCTATTGGCGTGCAATTAGGTGACCAAACCTCTCCTTGGTAGAACTTCTAGACATTGTAAATATTGTAATTTAATAATATAAATAACTTTGCCGTCTCAATTATTGATTTAATAATATATCATATAATGCAGATGATACTGTGACAATAATCGAATCAATAATATGAGATATATAATGCAACAATTACTATAGCAATAAATGAGTATAACTGAGTGACTTATCACGTAAACATCAATAACCAATCTGGTGTGCTTATATGCAACCACGCCAGACATCTTATTTCTTTACTACCGAGAGTAGTTCAAGCGGTTTTAACGGTAGAACTTCCGCCAGTTATTTTCATAAATATATTTTTGTCGTTTTCTCATCCCGACAATAATTCCGTTGTGGGGTCCACCAATGATTGCACCGTTGTACGAATATTCACTGCTAAAACAAATATTCCCCGACCAATCGAATATTATATAACAACTTGCATACTTTGCAAAATTTATAAATACTACCCACAACTATAATATTATCTCAAATCCATACCATAATTTTCAAAAAAAATATTTCGAGAAAATTAAATCTTTATTCGTAAAATTTGGGGTTTTACACATTTCGTCATATAATCGATAGCTACGATCACAAAACTAACTTGTCCCTTGGCCTTCGGTAGAGGCCCTAGGATGTCGATTCCCCACACAGCAAAGGGAATCGGGGATAAGATCGAATACAGCTCTTCGGGAGGTTGATGTGGGATAGTGCTGTTCAGCTGACACTTGGGACACCTTCTGACGAATTCCTTAGCCTCTATGTAGATAGTCGGCCAATAATACCCCTGCCAGTGACTTTGCTCCCATGTGATCCCCACAGATCCCTTAATGCCCAAAGAGTGTAATCCGCCTCTGATGGGGTTAAGCATTTGAGCAGTGGGGAGCTGAAGGCCCTTCGGAATAGGTCTCCATCTTTGAGGACGAAGTTCGAACTCCTGTGTTTAACTTTTCAAGCAAGGATTCGGTCTGAAGGTAGAACCCCATCTGCCAGATACGTAATGTAAGGTGTGAGCCAACAGTCGAGTCGGTCTAAAGCCAGCACCTCTGTCTTCGGAACACTTGGTCGTTCTAAAACCTCCAGGTATACCGATCCGTCGAAGGAACTTGCTTCGGTGGTTGCCAACCTGGCTAGGGCATCTACTACTGTATTATCTGATCGGTCCACCTCCTGACAACTGTATGATGTGAAGTACCCAAGCTTATCTTTCACCTCAGCCAGATATTTTATCATTCTTGCCCCCCGAGCCTCATACTCTCCCGACAGCTGCTTGACCACCAGCTGCGAATCATTGTAGATGACCAACTTCTGTACTTCCAAGCTTTGGGTCAATCGTATCCCTGCTAGGATGGCCTCGTACTCTACTTCGTTGTTCGTGGCCTTGAACTGAAATCGAATTATCTGCTGGACTTTGAACCCTTCAGGACTTGTTAGGATGACCCCTGCCCCACTGATGTCCGATGTTGACGATCCATCCACGTATAAAGTCCACGCGGTCGGCCCTTGTTGGGTTTCGGTCACTATATTCACGTCTGGTTCCGTGAAAGAGCATTCCACGATGAAGTCTACCAACGCCTGACCCTTGATTACCATTCGGGGATGATACTCTATAGCAAATTGTGTTAGCTCCATCGCCCATACTGCAAGTCGACCCGACACATCCGGCTTATGCAATATTTTCTTTAACGGCTGATCCTTATATACCACCACCATCCGTCCTTGGAAATAATGTCGAAACTTCCTACTTGCAATGATTAGGGCATACGCGAATTTCTCCAGGTTCGGGTATCTTATTTCTGCATCTCGAAGAACATGGCTGACGTAGTATACCGGGAACTATTTTCCTCCTTTGTCTCTCACCAATGCCGCTCCCACTGCCATCGGGCTCGCATCCAAGTATAAGTATAAAAGTTCCGAAGGGATCAGTTTCATCAGTAATGGTGCCGAAGACAGATACTTTTTGATCTTCTGGAACGCGTCTTCGCATTCCGATGTCCACTAAAAACTCTTCTCATTCTTCGGCCCCTTGAGAGTGTCAAAGAAGGACAAACATCTTTCGGCTGATCTTGACACGAATCTCCAGAAGGCAATTTTATCCTACCGTCGACCTTTCAGACGTCTTTGAATGTCTTCGGAGATTTCATGTCTAAGATCACCGTAATTTTCTCTGGGTTTGCTTCGATACCCCTTTTGCTGACTAAATATCCCAGAAACTTTCCTGAACCCAAACCGAAGGTACATTTGGTTGGGTTCAGTCTCAGTTTGTGTTTCCTTACTGTTTCGAAGCAGTCTTCTAGGTCCTCCAGATGATCCTAGACTGACATGTTTTTTATGATCATGTCATCCATGTACACTTCCATACTTCGGCCCAGCTGCTTTCTGAATACAAAGTTTATCATTTATTGATAAGTTTCCCCCGCGTTTAGCAATCCGAAGGTCATCTTCCGATACGCATATATGGACCGATGAGTGATGAAGCTTGTCTTCGGGATGTCATCCTTGTTCATCAAAATTTGGTGGTATCCCGAGAAAGCGTCCATGAAACTTAACATGTCATACCCTGAAGTTGCATCAATCAGTTGGTCTATGTTGGGTAGAGGATAGAAATCTTTTGGGCATGCCTTATTAAGATCTGTGTAGTTGATGCATAAACTCCACTTCCCGTTTTGCTTCTGAACCAATACCACATTCGTCAGCCATTCGGGGTAGTCGATCTCGAAAATGAATCCTGCCTCCATCAGTTTAGCAAGCTCTTCATCTATGATCCTCTGCCTTTCCGGGGTGAAAATCCTTCTTTCCTGTATCACTGGTTTTCTCTTCGGGTCTGTCTGCAGTCTATGTAGCGCTATTGATTCACTTACCCCTGGTATGTCGCTAAGCTCCCAAACGAAGATATCGGCATACACCCGAAACAAGTCCACCAGGCTTGTCCGTAGTGGTTCTGTCAATCCTGCCCCAATCTTGATCTGTTTTTCTGTGTTCCCCGGTATCAACTCAACATCTTTTGTCTCTTTCCGCCATAGTGGCATCGATTCGATCTTACTTTCGGTGAAACGGCTCCATCTCGGTGGCCATCGTCTCATTTTGTTTGTCGACCTTAAGCGCTCGAGGAGATCGAGTGTTCGATAACACCTTCGGGCAATATCAAGGTCGCTTTTACCTCCCCAATCCCGTTTGGTGTTGGAAATCTGATCTTGAAGTGTGGAATGTATGTTACTGCTTGTAGGTTTGCTAGAATTGACCTTCCAGAATAGCATTATAGTAGAATCCAATTGCACCACTAAAAAATCTAACCATGATTTTTGTCTCATTGGGAGTCAGATCTTTGAACTGACGGGAAGCTCTATCATTCCTGACACATGCACCGGGTCCCCGTTGAACCCATATAATGGTAGGCGTGCGTGTACAGTATGTCGACCGAGGATCCATTATCGATCATCATCCTTTTCATATCCACCGGCCCGACCTGTGCCGTTATCACCAACGCCCCGTCATGTGGTTCGATGTGATCGGTAGGATAGTCTTCATCCGAGAATGAGATGGATACTCATAAGTATGCCCTATCCTTTCTGGGCGATGAATTTGCTACCGACAACACGACCTCGAGATGTCCACTCCTCTTCCTTTCGGTTACACGCCCTACCGACCTGCCCAAAATTACATCAATCACCCCTCGGGCTTGTAGGTACGATTGCGGCTGTGCTTCCCGAGTTGGTTCCCTGTTCTCCCCCCGGGGTGCCTCTGAACCTTCCCGACCGGCCACATACTGCACCAGTTGCCCATTCTGAACATTCTTCTCTATCAGATCTTTCAAATCGTTACACATCTCTGTCGTATGCCCCCAACATTAATGGTATGCACAATATTTGTCCCGGCCTCTCTTTCCAGGCTTCGGGATAGGGCGGCTTGGCTCGAAGAAAGGTTTGTTCCGCATTTCTTCCAATATTTTAGCCCGATCAGTGTTGAGTGCGGTATAGACTTTGTTGACATTCTTATTCGGAAAAGGTGGTCGTCCGCTGCCCGAACCTCCCCCATTGTAGCTTTTCTTACCATAATTATCAGATTTCCCTTGATTATCTTTGGTAACTATGTTTGTCTCGATCTTTAGACTTCTCGTAAGATTGGGAGTGGGGTTTAAAATTTCCCATCGCCTCTTCTATTGCTATGTGACCCTCGGCGCGGTGGAAGGCCTCTATCAAATTTGTCGGAGGGTTGATCACTAGATCCTTCATCAACTTCTTTGACTTCCCTATGTCGAGACCAGTAGTGAAGAATCCCAAGGCTTGTGGGGAGTTTAAATCTGCTTCTGAACCCCTGACCTCTCGAAACCTTTTTATGTCTTGACCTGAGCTTTCATCCGACTTCCATCTAACTTTGCGTGAGGAAGTCGTGATCTTTCCTCGCCATCACATGCTTCCGAACAGGGCATGGAATTTTTCCCAAGATCACTCCATGAATTGATCGATCCTGCTGCCAAAGTTCCCATCCATTCTCGGGCGTTCTTTTTCAAAGTCGTTGCGAACATGTGACACTTGGTAGCATCAGAATGGTCGTAGTATGTCATCAACCTATCATACCCGTCTGAGTGGTCATATGGATCCTCCAGTCCATCATAGGTCTTGTGACGCCCCCAAAATAGGTCCAATCCATCCAACCTATTCGAGTCGCCAAATACATTGGTACAGAAAATAACTACAACTTTATTACTACAATTGTCGTGCAAAATACAACAACACATATACTGTGAGTTTTAATACCAACTGTGACTCATGTCCCAACTATGGACAACACCTCACGGTGATACCTTATATAAAGGTACAATCTAGAAGCTGCATTTTAGAAATTAAAATCTTTGGGAAGTGCTCAAGAAACCTTCGTATATAGGAGGCCATGAATCTAAGTTATGATAGATATCATATGTCCAGAGAATTATCCTTGGTTGATCCAATAGACCCCAAAGAGAAAACGAGAAGATTACTATCGTGTTCCTTCCAATGGTGAGTCTTCTTCGACATATAACTATTTCCACCGATCTGCGCAATTGAACATTATGTTTCAACCCAACTCCAAGATCATATAGGTAGTGCTTTCGTAGATATACTCGATGAAGTGGATGTGCACAACCCTTTCTTATGATAACACGAGATTGTATGTCATTAGACATCTTGTATGATAGTGGCAAAACACCCTTCCAAAGTTGGGTTCACCTCACCCTATTGTTGTTCACCAAAATTAATTATTAAGTGACGTATAATATATGACACACACACATCTTAGGTTCTCAATACAATTATATATTGTATGTCATGCCGCTTTTTATAATGTGTTGAGAAACTTTGATAGTCTCGGACCACTACACTATTCCCCCGTTATCCCCATTTCGACCCAAATTTACACTTTTATTACCCGAAAGGAATTGTGAAAAAAAAAGAGTGAAACCACAACTAGCCCGAGAAAGAATATCATAACTAAAGATAATTAAATTATCAATAGCCTTCATCGATAATAAATCGTAGATTTAGAACATATGGTAGATGATAAAACTTTTCAACCATAGTTGCGGTTGAAACGAAGCAATCCATTAGAAGAGTCAAATAGACGTATAAAGTCTATTATCTTCTCCATGTTAAAAGTCCACCAACAATGCTTTAACCTCGTAACATTAATCATGCGAGATCTTGTTCACGATCATGTGAATAACTCATAATCATAATTGTAGTTTTAATTTTCTCTCATCTAAAGGCGAAGATATTTTTCATCAAATGTCTTTACACCGAAACATCAAAGATCATGGTTATACCAAATCACGTTTCATTCATAATCATACTAATAAGTTCATCTTTGCACTACGGTCCAAAGATATTCATTAACAGTTCATCTTTGCACTACATGCCAAAGATATTCAACAACAGTTCATCTTTGTACTACGGGCCAAAGATATTCAACAACATGTCATCTTTGTACTATACGCCAAAGATTTTCATCAACAATTCATCTTTGCACTACAGGCCAAAGATATTCATATATCAAAGAAATATATAATCATTTCAGAATTTATATAAACAATAATTATAACCATGTTGATCAATTCACCTTTGCACTTAAGCTAAAAATATTCAATTATAAATTCAATGGTCATGATCATACCAGTCAACAATTCATCTTTACACTACTGGCCAAAGAGAACTCATAGTCACGATCATACCAATAATCTACCCATCTTTACACTTAAGTCAAAGAGAAATTTCATCACCGGGATTATAAAAATGTTATATATGATAATAAAAATAATACGATCAACAACTGCATTTAATTTCAAGAGTAAGATTCATAAATCAATGATTTCATAACACTTTAATCTAAATGTTATAAACCACTTAATAATCTCATAATCTAATATTATTAATACTACCACAATATTTTAATCATTTCTTAAACTTATAAACAATTTATTTTAATTATTTACACTTTACTAATTAATGCATTTAATCATACTAAAATGCCAAACTCATAAGCTTTTATCACCAATAACCAACAATCTCATCCTAAATCTGCGTATACCATATATAGAATTCCCAAGCCATAAAATCCTATTTTTCAATTTTGTTACTTCACATAACATATTTAATTTATTTATTCATAACTAGTCTATTTTCATGAAAAATACCAAATCAGTTCCAAAAATATTTTTTTTCTGGGATTTAGCATAATACAGTCCCATATTGAACATATATTTTTCTCGAAATTTTTAAAATTCATTTACTATTTTTCACATGGTAAAAACTGTTGAATATTTAGACATTTATCATAAATTGTACTTTTGTCCAAAAATTCCAAAATTTACAAAATATACTGATGTTATATAGATGTACTCCAAATAAAAATTGCACCAACTTTGGAGTTAACCACAAGTAGTTATAAGGGTTTACTTTTAAAATAGTCTTTTCTCATAAAATCCATAACTCCTAATCTATACATCCAAAAATCGCCATTTTTGGACACAATCAAGGAAACTCATCAAATTATCATTTCAAATTTTTTCAGAATTTTTGAAGGTCCGAAAAATTACAAAACATGATAAACATAATAATCCTTAAAATCCACTTTACCTCAAAAAAAAAGACTTTAACAGGAATGTCGGATGAAAAGCCGAAGGAAACTTACACTGAATAGCAACTCTCCAAGTATCTAAATACTCATAAAAATATGCTCGAGAATATAGAGAGAAAGAAAACTTGTTTCTGGTGTGATTTTTAATTCAAACCTAAGCGTTTATTTATAGGAAAATGCTAGAACGCCATATGAGACTAAAATAATAAAATATTATTTTTATTATTTAAAATCCTATGCATGCTAGCCATCAAAGACTAGCATGCCACTCTTGAAAAATCCCAGCAGCCCTCATGCTTTAAATCACAAAAGTGGGTCCCACCCATAAATTAATAAAAATTATTTTATCTTCCAAAACTTCAGTAATTCATAGAAAATAGCCCGTTTATCAGAAAAATATAAATTTTATGTCCATTCCACACGAAATTGAATTCTCTACAACTTTGTAGCTTTGAGTTTTTCCAAATTTCAAACAGAAAATATCTGAAATCCACAAACTCAACATTAATTTTCAACACCGTTTCAACACCTTTTAAAATTTATAACAAATCATGCGTTAATTTTCAACGGTTCAAAATTTGTGGACATATACTCAACTCATATATGTATAACATATTCAAAAATCACAACGATCCAACGGTCGGATTAAAATTACAACTCACACAATAAAGCTTTAAGAGCACCGATCTGAGTTTTTAATACCTCCAATCCGACAAAATACTGATAAAATACCTCAACATTAATTCTTTCATTTATAACCACATAAATAAATCCATCACTTATATTCACATCAAATAAATATTTCCTTATCATATAAATTAATAATTAATTATTCACAAATAATATTATAGAATCACAATTATGACAACCAGACAGTTCTTAGGAAAGAGGGGGCTTTCCAATAAGGATTTCTCCTTACTGGCGCACAATTAGGTGACCAAACTTCTCCTTGACAGAACTTTCTAGATATTGCCAATAATGCTATCTAATAATATTATCCAAATAATATAAATTATTGATCTGATAATGGGAATACTGTGAAATAATAATTATTGAAACAACAATAATATAAAATATCAACGCAGCAGTTATTGAACTAATAAAATAAAATATTGAGCAGATAATTTATCGTAACAATTATTGAGTAGTGCGCTTTTACGTAGAATAAATAATTTAAAAAATGCATAATCACCGGTTCTTTCTGCAAGAACCACGCAGACATCGTATTTTAACCACCGTGTATTCCAACATTGTTAACTGGTAGTAATAACTACGCCATTATTTATAAAAATTCAAACTTGTCGTTTTCTTCATCCAAGCGGTTATTACATTATGGGGCCCTGAATGGTTGCTGGCAGGTAAATGCGAATATTCCCCGACAAAAAGAATATTCCACGACCAAACAAATATTCCCCAATAGAAATGAATATTTTATAACCACTTGCGTATTTTGAAAATTTTATATATATCATCCTAAACTTTAATTTTTTTTTTATCAATTTAACCATTTACTAAATAATAATTATAAAAAAAATTGAATAATTTATTTCATAAAATTCGGGGTCTTACAGGTCTCCATCGGGGGCATCTTCTTTTTGGGGTTACCGTCACATGATTGATTTCGGGGAGAAAAGCGCGACCTACGCAGTTCGGCGTCCCCCATCAAATTCTTCGCCAACAAAGAACTTCTCCGATTCAAGAACCCTTCGAAATGTAGGTGGTCGGTCTCTCTTTACTGAGGGACGATTGGTGTCTGTCCCTCCCGTATTCGGGAGACGCGTCCGCCTCCTCTGTCCCGATTGGCCTTGATAACTCGATCTCCGATTACGAAATGCGGCTCATTCTTCCGCTTGGTAGTCTCCGAGAGGCGACTTCTATGCCCGCCTTTTCTTTTTCCGCTTTCTCCCTTCGAGGTGACCGGGATCTACTCCGATGCCTCCGCAGTCTTGAGGATGCCTCCTTCTCTCCAGCCATATGCTCCATCTGTTGTTCGAGCTCATCTTGTTGAAGACGCAAGGCCATCATGGCGTCTCTGTTCTGCTGCATCTTCTTCTGCAGAATAAACTCCCTCTTATCCCGGCTGCCTTCGCCTCGGCTTTTCACATGTACCTCAAGTGCCGAAACGATTCTCATCCATACGACTAAACTTGGTTGGGGTATGATGGTTTGTCGTGGAAGAGTCGTCATGGGAGGAAGATCCGGTTCTATTTGGTCACCTTGGATTATGGAACCCAATCTATCTCTCGACCGACCTCTCTTGGGTGGTGCGGTGTGTTCGCCTTTTCGTTAAGTCTTTATTCTCCCGCATCGTCATGGCCTCACCAAAAAAAGTCGGTTGTGATTGATTAATCACTAAAAGCCCTCTTTCTAGCGCCAAATGTTAACGCCAAGTTTCGCCGGCGCGTCTAATCTTAGAATCCACGCGCTAGAACCTGCACAATAACAAATCACACAGAAGCTTAACGGCTTGTGCGGGTAGAGGGATAACTCCGGTGTAAGAAAGAGAAATCTGGTAGTTCACAAGGTTTAACAATGGAGGCTAAGTGTTTAGTCTTCAAAAGTAGGTATTACACATTAATTGTAACCTTGACCTTGTATTTATAAGTCTTCACCACCTTTAGAATCCTTCTCCGAAGTCGGATTAGGACTCCCGGTCATGGTAGTTACCATAACTTGGGTCCAACACAATCTCCTTAAAAGGTGCAAGTAGAATCCAATCCAATCGCTACCTTTGGAGTTACCTTATTGTTAGGATCCCAGACTCTGCACGCAGGAGAGCCCACTATACAGGCCTAAACGATCCCACCATCCAGATCGAGCCTCGGCCCAAAGGACTCGAAGTCCCGACCCCGAATACCACACGACAAGGTAAAGTTCCGGCCCAAAGGGTTCGGATGCCGACCCCGAAGAACATTCACGAAGGTGGGGCTCCGGCCCAGAAGAACTCGGATGTCGACCCGAACACCTCCAACCTCTCCATAAGCTTTAGCTCAGTGGTCTCCTAAAGCCCTTCTAATGTTACGCCTTTGGCCCGCATAAAGGACGGCAAAACGCTCCCGAACAGTTCCAAAATCAAATGGTAGCTCAAAAATACAAAGGGAAGAAAAAGAATCATCAACAAGTGATGGTTTTGCTATTGGGATGTGATCATTTGAGAATCGAAACCCAAACATCTCCCGAAGGTTTTCCCAAAATGAACAGCAGCAGCAGTAGCATACAAGTTAAAGATGAAGATGATGGTGGTGTGCAAATCACGTGTTTCTCTGAGGTCTCCGTCTCCCTCCACTTTCAGATCATTCGTCTTCCTAATCAGCTTCCTTATTTACACCCTACCTTGTAAGTGTAGTTACATGGATTCTTAGCATGGAAAGTTTTAGTTATATTTCTACGCTGTTCAGTTTCAATTAAGAAAGTCAAAAAACAAAAAATTAGGGAAGGGGGGGTCACATAAATTTATAATAAATCTTGCTCCTTTACAATGAGAATGAACCATGTATTTAAAAGCTTCAAGCTTAGAGCGTTTTTGTAAGGAGATTCTCTAGGGCCTGGAGGCTAATAATTGACAAAAATACTGCCATATTTTTGATAACTATTGTTCTTTTTCAGTGCTCTTTTTTTCAAATAATAATTTGGTGTGTGACTCTTCTTCCCGTATAAATTTTCCCGTCATTCGCGTGTGGCAGATAAATGCATGGATAGGTTGCAATTCCGCCAAATTTGGACATTTATATGCAGCTGCACCTACACGACCTGTAAGTTTACAAATCTGCTTGCCTTTTGTAGTTTTTTTCCCCTCTTTCTATATGATTGTTTTACTGGAAAGAACTGTTAGCCAGGTCTTGTAATTCTATGTATGTGCACACCTAGAGGGGGGTGAATAGGTGTTTAAGCTAAAAAGTGATAAACGATGAAAACTTTTTAAATTTTTTTGCAACAGGTTTAATTCAGACAGCTACGTCTGTCTGCTTTAGTGTCTATTTTAGCTTATGTTCTTCGTTTCTTATTATCAGATAGCTAGACCTGTCTGCTTTAGTGTCTGGATAGTGGTGTGAATAACAAAAATTATGCAGAACGTGAATGACAGTTAAGGAGAAAAACAGAAGTAAAAATCACACCAAGATTTTTACGTGGTTCAACCCCTATCCTCTATCTAGTGGCCTAATCCACATCCAATCCCAACTAGGATTGGAGACTCTTTTTATTACTATTTAAAAACCCAATACAAAAATTACTCCTTGTTACAAAGAAGCCTCAAATCTGATGTTGGACACCAATGCCCCCTTTTTGCACTTCTGCAACTTGTACACCTCTGCACCTCTTTTCACCTCTGAGACCCTTGAGCCTTTTATGAACAGACTCACTAAACCTGGAAACCTCAAGCCAAAGCTCTTGAATACTTTGATTTACAATGAATAATATTTCCAGCACACAAGGATAAAAACGATAAGAATAAATGACTAGATATAATCTCTCAACTTGATTGTTCGTTCTCTGTTCTTCTAAATCAGCCGAAGAGAAGGAGTATATATATAACTAATCAAGCAACGACTATAACATATGATAGCTAAGATTTCTCAGTCCCGTTAGCAACCACCCATGACTTCAGCAGCTTTGAATCACAAGAAGGATATTACGCAGATATGCGCCAGCTATTTGATTTTGAAAAACTGAAATCGAGGAGAGAAACTCTTTCCACAAACAACTGTGTTAAACAGGAATAAAGGAGATAAATAAGGATATGTCCTAATTGCTTCAGTAAGACTTTTTTTCAATATAGACTACTAACTAATGTGGGCTCCACTAAGTAAGATAAAATCCTTAACTAAATTGACATCCACGAAATACTCTCATGACATAGAATAGCTAATTTGGGCTAGCTATCTGTAATTATTATAAATCCCAACATACCTTAATAAACTCGAAATCAAATCTTCCTTAATAGACTCCAAATCAAATTTTCTTTAATAGACTCCAAATCAAATCTTCCTTAATACACTTCAATTCAAATGTGAACTGATTTTAAATCATTCCATCATACCAGCGTAAGGAAGTCAGCAACAAATGTTCATGAATTAACCATAACCCATGCATATCAATTATAATATTATAATCCATAATCCATGCATATTTAATTATAATATAATAACACACCATGAACCATGCACACTTAAATTAGTCATCAATCAAAACATTATATAATCAAAAACTAACAGGTCTTAGATACATCACTCTCATTCAGGGAGAAAGATATATGTATATATATATGACAAAAAGAGGTTTTACGCCATGTGGTCATCGCCTTTTCAGTATTACACCTCCGAACTTTAAAAATATGTAATTAACCAACTAAACTGTTTAAAAACCAGTAATTAACCCATTCTGTCAAATTAGTTGGACGGCTGTCAAATTAGAACCGCTGTTTAAGTCACAAAAATACTGATGTGACCTTTTAGATGCCTCCTTTATGGATCTGGCAGGATAAACGAAGCCACCCTCCATTACACGTGAGCCAACCTCTGCATATAAACCAGTTTCAGCGGCTAAAATACAAACCAGAGATTTGGGTTTTGCAAACTTACCGAGATTAGTTGCTGTATATATACGCATATATATGTTTATATAGATAAGTAGTCAGGAGGTTATATAATAACCATGACCACATCATCTAACATCTTGATGATTTTGTCCAGAACAACACAGTCAGTGTTACTTCCCTACTTGCAGGTGCTTCTGATAATACGGGTTCTGGTATTGCTTGTCGAATAGATATATGGTTATACACTTGGAATCATTTTTTGTATATTTTCTGCAGGTCCATGCCTGACTTGGAACCTTTCTCTCAGTCTTAAATACTGGTCTTAATGTTGTATGGGCTTGTAATATCCTGAAGGATAGCCCCATGATTGAGGTATGATCGTTTCTGTCTCTCTCCTCTACCATGCATCTTTACAATACTCAGTTTCATATTAATTATATGGAAACCATTACTCTCCTCATTCCATTGTAAAATTCTTCCATTTTGGGTGTCCCAAAACGCTGCAACTTGAAGTTTACTCAAAAAAATTGTAACACATTTATACATCTTAAAACTAGAAAGAGGAAGAGATTTTGTGGACCCCACCATTAAGGGTGAATCAGGATATTTGTATAATTTCTTCACCATTCTCATCATTTTAATAAAATTCGTGAAATTTCAATGCAGGCATCTAAAGTGGGATTTATGGAGTATTTTTGTTTGGTGGGTTGGCTACTAATGTATGACTTGAAATGTTAGACTTGGATCTTCTCAAGCCTCTTTGTTTGGATTTGCGCAGGTTTTAGCATCAATTTTCTCTATGTTTTTTACTAACTTTTTCACCTTTCACCTATCATTTTTTTTATTCATTTTCTTGGGGTGGTGGGGGGATTTTTCTAGGTAAATGCTGAGAAGAAGCCTGTGCAAAAGGTAATTGCTCTTGCGTACACAAGGCCAAAATCTAAGGGATTGTCGCTAAGTATGAGGCTGGCAGGCTATAATACATGTAAGATACTCAACTTAATATTGTGATTCCGTTGGAACTATAAAACAACTGGGAATCCTGGCAACAGTTTGTTGATGCTTTTTAAAAAAAGAAAATAAAAAAGATTCTGAGCCAAGTTCTTTTTCCCTTTTTAACCCTACTTGGATGATCTTCTGCTTAAAGGTCTTGCTGCTGATTAAAAAGTCAGACAAATGATCATTGCTTGATTCTACAAACAAGGGCTTAAAGATTGGATGTTGGTGGCCATCTACATTCATTGTTAAAGTGCCTATTGCCTTTGCAACTAGTTACTTTTCTAGATCTTGTTGGACTAGATGGTGGAATTCACCTTGTACGGTTTCCATCTGAAATGGTTGCATGAGTTAGTCCTTGTTAAAGTTTGGATCTATTGTAGTGTTTATCAAATGTGGGACTTGTACTGATGAACAGTCAGATAGTAAAGTCCCTCATCATGTGATTAAGACATATATACAGAAGCCCGGAGTGAATATTAATGTTGAAAATACCATCTGTTCTTACATAGAGCTTCTTGCTGTATATTTATTTTATAGCTTTATTACATGCTCATTAATACCCCAAATATATATGTTGAGACTCTTATAGGAAAGCATTAGACTCCCAATCCTTTCCTGCCAAACATAACAACATAATTCATCTGTATATTTCTAATTATCCTTTTGAAACATTTCCTTTTGAGGTAACTATGTGTGGAAAGATGGTGTCCATAACTTGTATTAGAATTTTTTATTAAAAAAAAATCATCCGCATTGTTAAAAAAGAAAAGTCTTTATGATGTCTTGATAATTGCTGAAACTATATTTACCAATTAATTTTTATTTAATAATACTCGATTTTCTATTTTGTCCAGTATTATTTGATGCTATTGGAGAACTGAAAGAATACTATTTTTTTTAATTATGAAAACTACAGTTTGTGGGGTCTAGCACTTGAGTCATTTCATTAGTTTGTATAAGAAACTTAATTTATGCAGAATGGACTTGTATTGATGAGGAATTAGCTAGCAAAGACATTATTTAAAGTTTATACTTTACACTAGAATTAATGGATGGTAGTTATTAGTTAATGTGGAAAATGAAATACTGTCTTTTATTTAATAGCCATGTGAACTTTTTTCTAATTTTATTTTACTTTGTTACATACATACACACACATTACATCCCAAGTTTAAGTCAATCTGATAAGAAGACTCTTCTTATCATTGAGCATTAGCCACTCCAAGGATGGTAACCTCTGCCTCCACCCAGCAACTGTCCTTCGTTATAAATCCCCTGCTCGACTGATGCAAGGACTCTAATGCTATGTATCTTGACCATCCAGATTCCTGACTTGAAGCACTGAACCAGTAAGTAGCTGCAACGCAACACAGTGAAACTTTAAGCTTAACAACTTGTTATGCAGTGAAAATGGCAAATGATTTACAAGTTTAGTCGTTTTACAATGTAGTTGGAGTAAGCCTATTACCTTTACCAGAGACATGTCTGGCATTTACTTGGTCCAGTAAACGCAGTGTGAATTCTACCAGTACCTTATAACCTGGGGAAAGGGGTGCAAGATCAGCCAAAGCCACGAACAAAGATAGATAGCTGCCCGTACCATAGCCTTTTCCATCAGGATATAACTGTATCTTCCTGCAAAAAATCAACAGCAGAGTCAGAAGGTAAGTCCTCATTCTTTTGTTTAGATATACTCTCTGAGTCTCACCAAAAAAGTTCTATTTACGGATTTTATAAACTTTGAGAACATATATTTTTGTTCCATTTGGCCTGAATTTTATTTAGTGTTTAAGTTTATTAGTGATGACATGATAATGAAATTATGATGGTAAACTTGTAAACATTGTGTCATTTTATACTATCATAAAATGAAAGAGCACAACAACACTTGTCTAGAGACAAAAAATATGAAATATAAAACATATGATTGTGTTTGCATTTACCATTTGTGATCTCCACCATAGAATGTCTTGGAGTCGTGACAACAAACTTTATCTAATTTCGAGAAGTTCTCAATTTTCCAAGTGTGCTTGTAAGTTATGGTTTCCTTAATCATGTTCAAACACTCTGATTTGCCTTTACTTGTTTCTTTGCAGATAAAAACCTCGGCTCCAAAGACACACGAGTCGTCTACTAGGTATCCGTTAGAGGGATCGTTAAACGCTTTATGATGGATGAATTGTTCAAAACCCCATTCTAGTTTCAATCTGTGAAAGCGTCTTTCCTTTCCTGCAGAATCTGGCCAATATGCTTACAATCAGATTTGCAAACGAGTCATCTTAGTCTGGTGAGTTTCTTACAGTTTATTCATCATGTAATACTAATGTACGAGAAAAATAACAACATAGATTATATAATTTGAATTGGAGAAGATATTACCTTCAAGTGTCAAGTAGTTATCCTTGGTCTGATCGAGCAGAAACAATCGAAAATTGGCATAGACTTCCCAACCAGGACGGAGTGAACTTACTTCTGTCATGGCCAAGTGCATGGATAAATGCTCTTTAACATTCTTGCCATTGGGGAAAATCACCAACTTCCTGCAGGCACAAAAGATGAGATAGCCCAGTACTTTGACTTTGCTCAAACTAATTAATTTCGAAAGTCAGGAATGTAAAAAGAAATAAGTGTAGGGGTAGAATGAAAATTAGACACATTTTATACCATTTGTAGCCTCCGGCTTCAAATTCACCAGATTCATATTTCTCTATATTATTCTTGGTTAGTAATGAAAATAATTGAATTTTGACCGTGTAGTGAGTGGGTGGTAAATCTGAGATTGATCGCAAAATCCCTGAAATATGGAAAATAGAGTTGAGATAAAGAAGAATCAGAGTTTAGCGGATAAAAATTCTGGGTTAACAAAAAAGAAAAAGAAATGGACGTAAGGTACCTTTAGATAAAATCATAGTGTTGTTCAACAAAAAATAAAAAAAAAAATCAGAATTTATTTGGCTATGAAATTATAAAATGCTTGAATTATTTTAATATATGATTTATAGAGAGTATGTGATATATGAACATAACTGAGAATATGGTTTTTGAGCTGATCCCATTTAGAATTAGTTTGAGATCAAGGCTTAATGGAGTTGAGAGAGAGCATACCATCCTGGTGGTATGCAATTGCCATAACTTATGATTCACCAAGTGGCAGCAATTGCTATCGGAGTGAAATGCTTTTCTATATATTGAGAAACTAAATGAAACTCTCTACTTATAGCATGTTTCAATCATAAGAATAACGGTTGGCTTGGACAAACCTGTTGTGTTGTTTGTCCGAGGAACAAACAAGCATTCATTCCCTGCTTGTTGGACAAGCAGCAAACTTTTAATGTAGTAAAAAATTAAATATAGAAGAGTTTCAAAGGTTATATAAGAATCATTTTATGGTTTAATTATATATATACACAACTGTGTAGTATACAGTCTTGGCGACCATTTTTTTGGACTATAACGACGGTTCAACCGTCGCCATAAACCTTGGGATATTTTTACTTCTAACCATCATCAGCCTTTAGGACACCTTCAAGCCACATGCTTTAAAAACTTTTGAAGTAGCAGTGAAGGTCAAGTTTTTTTATGGTTTCAGTCTTGATTCTATTCTTTTATCTTCAGGATTGCATGAAACATATTATAAGTTTGTAATATACCAAATCCAAATCTTTTGGATTTTGGTATTTATTTTCCGAAATAAAAGTATCTTTACCTTTTGCTTTAAAAAAAACAAATGTTGCATTTTCTCCAAAATAAAAAAATACATTTTTTTTTAATTCGAGTTGGTTGCACTTTAAATAAGTAGGGTATAATTTCGTTATATTCTACTTGTATATTATATCAAACTTCTTTATTTTCGATTCAAATTTGGATCATTTTATAACAAATTTTATTTTTATTTTTTTCGAAATTGATATTTTCATAAGTGAAAGTGTTAGTTCTACAAAGTACTCTCTCTCACATGTGGGTGAATTTTACTTGGCGGTGCTTGTTTAGAGTTCGGTCAGTTATTCAATGCGTTTGTTTTGACTAAAAATCGTCTGAATCGGTCAGATTTTTGAGCTGAATGGTCAAATGTAATTTTTTTAACTGAATGAAGTATTATATATATATATATATATATATATATTTATATTTATATTTATAATATTACCTATTATATTAAGTAATATTAAATAAATTTATAATAATTTTGAATTTCTCAGAGGGGCAAAATAATAAAAATATGTTATTTAGATGTTTTAGACATGTCAATTATCAAATAATTTTTTTCATTCAGTATTTAGAATTCTGCCTCATTCAGATTACTTAAATATTGAGAATTATATCATTCAGTTTTATTAAACACTCTTACCATTTATGTGAAAAGAAATTTGTGAAATTATTCAATTTACTTATAAAAATATCAAAAAAAAATTTGAGCCAGAAGAGTGGTTTATTTTCAGCCGTTAAGGCAGGCACTTCACTTGTAATTGATGGGCCCCTCGCTCCGTTTGTTTATCTATTGGATGTCCAAGTTATAAACTATGACTAACTATGACCTGTTATTGTCTACGCCAATGCTTCTTCATTTTTATTTATTTATTCTTGATTGAGGTTAATTAAGCTTATCCCAAAATTAATTTACTAACTTCTATTCATCCTTCCCCTCTTAAGATCATTCAACTCGTTTTCCACAAAAAAAGAAATTAAAACAATTTAATTTTGTTCTTGTCTTGAAATGATAGTCACTTTCAATATTTAGTGCCGAAAGTCTATATATTTATTAATGTATTATTAAACCTAAATTGAGGTTAAAACTAGGGTAGTAGGAGTGCACTTTAAATACTGGTACATTGGCCTATGCTTTATGTATACTAAAAGATAATTATAAGAAGAAAGGAAAGAAAAATAATAATAACGTCTGTTAATAAATTGGGTCAGTTAGAAATTAATTTTGAACTTCGAGGTCTATTTTGTTAAAATTTCAACTTAATGGATGAAATTGGAATTTGTGAAAACTTGAAGCTAAAAAGAGCGAATTTCACACACAAAAAACAAATAAATAATAAAGTGAATGAAAAAAAAAATTGGTATATTGGACTAAGGTGGTGTTTGTTTATCTCTAATCGATCGGTAAGGGTAAGGGTAAGATATAAATCCAAATAATTAAGAGTTGGAAAAATCTAAATTTATGGAGTATTTATAAATATTGTACTCCATATGAACTTTATGAATATCAGATATTAAGAAAAGAAAGTAACAGAGGAAGTATATATTTCTTCATGATTGAAATTTGTACATACCAACATATCTGGTTTGTTAGCCTCTAAGTTAGCTAACCAACCAGTATTTATCTGAAAAAAAACTTAATACAACAAGCTAACTAACTATTCTATAATCGATTACACGTGTATGTGTGCCACTAATCCCAATCTGAGAATCCATGCTTGCAATCATTGCGATCCTTGTGCTAGTTGTCTTTGAATCTGTCCATGTGTGTTTCGTTCTTTTGTGCTTTGTTCTTCATTGTTCATGTGTGCTTGCTTTCGCAGCCACAAGTGTACTTGTATTACTATTACCTGCAATACTCCCCCCACAAGTTGGAGGAGCACAAATGTTGTGCACACCCAACTTGGTAAGTAAAAATCAGTGTGGTACTTTACCATGAGATTTAGTAAAAATGTCAGCTAGTTGTAGCCGGGAAGGAATATATGTAGGATTTATAAAATGGGCTTAGACCTTTTCTCGAATGAAATGACAATCAAACTCAATATGTTTGGTTTTAGAATGATGAACAGGATTGGAAGCTATGTCAATAGCAGCAAGATTATCACAAAAAACTGTGATCGGTTGAGGAACTGAAAAATGGAAATCCTTGAGTAATGCAACCAACCAAATGAGTTCACAGTGATCATGGCCAAAGCCCTCAGACTCAAACTTCAAATTGTGCTTCGGAAATAATCGATTGTTTCTTGGAATGCCATGCAATTAAGGAAGAACCAAGCATAACTGAATAGCCTGTCACAAATCGTTTAGTAATAGAACAAGAACCCCAATCACTATCACAATAAGCTTGAAGCAGCATAGGCGTTTTTCTGAGAAAATAAAGCCCTTATCCAGCAATCCCTTTAAGATATCTAAGTACTCGTGTAGCAGCTTGAAGATGGGGAACTCTAGGTGTTTGCATAAATTGAGTTAACAACTGAACAACATAACTAATATCAGGTCTAGTAATAGTGAGATAAAGAAGCTTGCCTACATTGCTTCTGTATTGAGAAGGGTCAGAAAGCAAAGAACCATCCTTATCATTTAATTTCACATGTTGATCAAGAGGAATAACCAATGGTTTAGAATTAAAGAGATTGTTGTCAGTAAGAAGATCCAGAACATATTTTCTTTGACTCAAGAAAATACCTGCAGAAGATTGACATATCTCCAATCCAAGATAATATTTAATGAGTCCCAGATTTTTAATGCTAAAAACCTCATCAAGAAATTGTTTAAGCTGCAGAATTGTGGATTCATGATTGCCAATCACCAATATATCATCTACACAGATCAAGACTGCAGTAAAAATTGATCCTTGAGACTGAGTAAAAAGAGAGTAATCAGCATGAGTGTGACGCCCCCAAAATAGGTCCATTCCATCCAACCCATTCTGAGTCGCCAAATACATGGTACAGAAATAACTACAACTTTATTATTACAACATATAAACTGTGAGTTTAACTACAGATATTGCCATCTAGACAATATCCACACGCAAATAAATTTTTATCATAATTATTGATACATTATTTTACAAAAATGGTGAGGACTACTAAACAACTCTCTCTAGAACCTTCATTCCATACCCCGACTAGTACTCGTTACATTCTCGCCTCCTGAGAAGAAAAATGGAACAAAAAGAAAAAGGGTGAGCTCAACTAGCTCAGTAAAGAATATTATGACTAAGATAATATACAACAAATTATCGTTAGTCTTCAACGAGGAAAAATCTAATAGAATACAATGAATGACCAATTTTAAATCAACAATGCAGTGAAACAATAATTCATTAGAAGAGTTAAGTAGAGAATGCAAACTACTATCTTCTATATATGAATTTAAAAGTTCATCATCGATATTTTATCCCTGTAACATCAATCAATATATATTTGGAATCAAATATTCAACTTTGCACTACAGGCCAAAGATATTCATCGGTTGGTCATGTTCATCTAAACACTGTTCATCTTTGCCTACTGAGCCAAAGATATTAATCGGTCAGCCATGTTCATCTCAACACTGTTCATCTTTTGCACTACGGGCCAAAGATATTCATCAAGAAATCATTCATCTTTGCACTACTGAGCCAAAGATATTCATCGAAATCATTCATCTTTGCACTACAGCCAAAGATATTCAATAATATCATCATTTAAGGCGAGGATGATGAAAAATATATATTTTTTTTAAAAAAGCGAATCCGAGTGAAACAAAATGACAAGGATTAAGGATTAAGGATTAAGTACTTTGTTTTATCCACGTCAAAAATACCTCAAAAATAATCATAGTGGTGTAAAATTGAGAATGATCAAAACATGGATACAATCAAAGCTAGTATCCCTGATAGATATTTTGGACAAAAAGAAAAATTTTCATTTTTAGATGAATAGTGCCGTATTCTTGAATAGTATCAAGTATCGTGAATAGTCTTGAAGTAAGCGATGAATCTCAGACACCAAAAGATAGAAATTTCACAAAAAAACATCTTCACGCTTCGTGAATAGTACTCATGAATAGTAACTCATGAATAGTAACTCGTGAATAGTAACTCATGAATAGTAACTCGTGAATAGTAACTCATGAATAGTAACCCCGACATGAAAAAGTTCTAAATTTGATAAAAAGTTCCAACCAATATTTCGGCATAATGATATTGAAGAAATAATATCATTTTCGAATAAAATAACATCCCTTAATATATTTAATAAATTCTCTACGCCCATCTAGACAATCTGATCTCAGCCATCAACACATGTTAAAGATGCCCACAAACATTTAAAAAACGTTTTTCTTATTTAAATTATTTTAAACTTTCAAAAATTAATTATTTCGGAGCTTCGGAACTTCAATAATTCATAATAAATAGCCCTTTTATCAGAAAATTCAAATCTCACGAGTTTTTATAGGAAATTCAATTCTCTACAACTTTGCAGAAGAAAGTTTTTCTAAATTCCAAAGCGAAATTGGCGAAATCCACAAGCAGGCGATTTTTCACATTTATAATCAAATTTTGATCAATAATTGTGTCCACCAACACACAAAATATGTGTTAAACATTTAATGCCACAAAAATACTCTTCCTCCTCATAAACTCATATATTCATTATAAAAATATCACCGTTAATATATTATTAAAATAATATATTTAAATGAATTATTTTATCGAAAAAGGTAAAATATTATTTTTCAACAATTGTCACATTAAAATTTTCTCCATCTATATCCACATAAAATCAATATTTTCTCATCATATAAATCAATAATTAATTATTCACAAATAATATTACCTAATCAAGATCTTGCAACCAGTAGATTTAAAGGAAGAGGGCTTTCAATAAGGATCTCTCCTTCTTGGCGTATGATTAAGTGACCAAACCTCTCCTTAGGCGTAATTTTCTAGACATTGCCAATAATGTTATCCAATAATATTATTAGGATAATATGAATTATTGTCTAGATAATGAAAAAAAACGCGTGTAATGACAATTATTGAAACAACAACAATATAAAATATTAATCGCAATTATTAAATCAATAAAATAAAATATCGAAGCAGTAATTATCTGTAACAATTATTGAGTAGTGCCCTTTACGTAAGAATCAATAATTGGTGTGCAATACCGTAATATTCTTGTTCAACAACGCGATTAGTGTGTTTTAACCCCGGGTATTCCAACAATATTAATTCAGTAACAACTACGTAGATTATTTATAAACAATTTATATTTGTCGTTTTCTTCATCCAATCGCTTTTCAGTTATGGGGCCCATAAAAAGCTACAATACCGTCATCACGAATATTCCCCAACAGTACGAATATTCCACGACCAAACGAATATTCACAAACGATAATGAATATTTTATAACCACTTGCTTATTCGAAATATTTGCGTATTTTACCCATAACTATCCACATTAATCAAATCACTCTTACTATTTTAAAATAATAAATAGAGAAAAATAAATTTCATTTATAAAAATTTGGGGTCTTACAATGAGATTGAACATAACCAACTTGTTTGAGAGAGTTAGTTAGTTTTGCAAACCATTGTCTGCTTGCTTGTTTCAGACCATATAAAGATTTATTCAATTTACATACAGTATGAGGCTGAGAACAAGTGTGTCCAGGTGGAAGAACCATGTAAACTTCATCATCAAGATCACCATGTAAAAAACCATTGTTAACATCTAGTTGATGAATATGCTAGTTGTTTACAGTTGTTGGCAACAAGTTCTCTTGTCATTGCCTCAACCCATTTGGGATTATTCACAGCTTGTGAATAAGTAGAAGGTTCATGAGAAGCATCAAGATGTGTAACAAAAGCTTTATGTGTAGGAGAAAAATGTTTATATAAAAGATAATTAGAGATGGGATATTTAGAAGAAGGTACCTGAAAAGAGTGAGCATCTGCAGTGGAAAATAAAGAAGTAGGCTTAGTGTGAACTTCATAATCTTTCCACCAATTAGGCTTTAGCTTGAGTCTTGTGGATTGTCTGATAATAGGTTGAACTGGAGGAATAGAATCAGGATTGGACACTGAAGAAAAAGATTGAATATGGGATGTAAAATCAAGATTAGAATCAAAATTAGAAACAGGATGTGAAAGAGGAGAATGAATATTAGAATCAACAGTTGAATCAAGAGGTGGATCAATGGATAGAGTTTGATTAGAAGATTTGAGTAGATCAAAAGTGAAATTTGTGACTGAAGTATCATCTACTGAAACAGATGTAGAAGGGAGAATGTACTGAGAGTTGGGAGAATGTTTGTTTAAGTATGGAAAAGTATGTTCATGAAAAATGACATGTCTACTGACCAAGGTAGTTTTGGTATGAAGGTTATACAATTTGTACCCCTTTTTTCCAAAAGGATAACCAATGAAAATACAAGGAAAAGCTCTTGAAGAAAACTTGTCTGAAGAATGAATAGAAACATAACACAAACAACCAAAAATCTTCATATGATTATAAGTTGGAGAAGTGTTGAACAACAAGTCATGTGGAGTCTTATGATTTAATATAACAGAAGGTAACCTGTTAATGATGTATGTAGCAGTAAGCAAGCAATCCCCCCAAAAAGAAAGAGGAACACCAGACTGAAATCTAAGAGCTCTTGACACTTCTAACAAATGTTTGTGTTTTCGTTCTACTCTACCATTTTGTTGAGGGGTTTCAGTACCAAAACTTTGATGAATCATGCCAAGAGAATTTAACGGAGTATTCATTCTAGTATTGAAGAATTCAGTGCCATTGCCAGTTCGAACTATTTTCACTGATGTATTAAACTGAAGTTTAACATAAGCAAGAAAAGAATTGAAAAGTTGGAAAGTATGAAACTTAGTGGGCATCAAATAAGTCTAAGTAGCCCTGCTAAAATCATCAATAATAGTAAGAAAATATCTACATCCTGCATGTGTTTGTATTCTATAAGGACCCTATAAGTCACAATGAATAAGCTCAAAAAGAAATGTAGCTTTATTATTACTGATGGGAAAATGAAGCTTGTGTTGTTTTGCAAGAGGACAGACAACACAAGACTTATTACAATCATGGGAAAACACTGAAGAAATGTTATCTATATGTTTGAGAACATTATCAGATGCATGACCTAATCTATAATGTCATATACTTCCGAAGTAGTAGTATTGACAATTGATTTAGAAAATTTACAATTTTATTGGATGGAACAATATTGTATTGGATGGTAGAATTTCATATAGGCTGCCTTTTCTCTTTACTAACTGCTAGAATTTTCATCATGTTCGGGTCCTGAAACAAAAAATGATGTGGAAAGAACAAAACTCGCAATTAGTATCGTTGGTCAACTTCTTAATAGAAATGAGGTTATAATGAAAGAGGGCACAAAGAAAACATTGTGAATTATCAAGTGCGGAGTTAGAACCATGATCCCATTTTAGTGATCATGATCTTTGCTTGAGAGTAGAGAAACATAAAGCGAGGATGAGACAAATTTATAATTGAATGCATGATATCAATGTGAGAACACATGTGATCAGTTGCACCTGTGTTTATGATCCATGAATGTGGATGAATAGAGGCTAAAAAAGTAAAAGAAGTGGTTAAACCTGCAATATGATCTTCAGGAGTTAAATGAGGCATACTTGCAGTGTTCATCAATTGCATCATGTGATTCATTTGGTTTTGAAGTTGTTGAAACTGCTCATATGTGGGCATATTTTGTGATTGTGACCTTGAACTGTCCATCTGACCCTCATTGGATGTGATGTTTAAATTTGCTCTGGGATGTTCTCTTTTGAAAGTAAAATTTCCTGGTGTTTGATAAATGCCCTTAGCAGGTTCTTTTGCCAAATTGTTGTATTGATTGGGAGAATAACCTGAATGATTGGTATGTGGAGAATCAGAAAATCTTCTTTGATAACTTGATTGACCATAATTTCCTCATTTTCTAATGAATTGATTCTTTCCCTTGTTAGCAGGATGTGCAGGATGATTGGGGGGAAATCCTACAATTTGGAAACATTTATCTATGATGTGATTTTCCCTTCCATAATTAGCACATCCTGTTTTAGTACCAGATATTCTTCCTGCATAATTGACTGCCATTTCAGCACTGTGGACAGTAGAATTAGCTACAAATGTGTTACTAGCTTCAGGTATGTAACCTTGTTTCATCCTTTCATCTTGTTTCAACAAAGAATAAGCATGATTAACATCTGGTAATGGTTGCGTCATGAGTATTTGTCCCCTTGCTGCTGAGAAGTTTTCATGTAAACCCATTAGGAATTGAAGTAATTTTCTCCTCCCTTCTCTTTCTTCAAGCACTTGATGTGCACCACACGTACATTCAACTGCGCAGTTACAGAGTCGTAAATTCGTCCCAATTTCCTTTCATCTTATGGAAATATAGTTCAACTGATTTGTGTTCTTGCTCCAGAGAATGTAAATCTCTTTGTAATTGGTAAATTCTATGTCCATCAATACTAGAAAACCTATCTTGTAATTCTTTCCACATTAAAGAAGCACTAGTTATGAAGTTCAAACTATCTCCAATTTCATTTGAAACCGTATTCAATATCCAAGAAATTATCATGTCATTCACTCTAGCCCAATGCGGAAACAGAGGACTATCAGAGTTTGGTTTATCATAACCTCCATTTATGATTATTAGCTTGTTTTTCGCTGATAAAGCTATCTGAATAGATCTTTTCCACGAAGTATAGTTCTCTGTCCTAGTAAGCTTCTTAGCAATTAAGACTAAGCCAGGATGGTCACTTGTATGAAGATACAGAGGATGGTATACGGAATTCAGTGGTGAGTTCAAATCATTTACCTGATTCAAGAATGCTTGATCTGCTTGATTGTGAGTTGAATGAGACGAATTCCTTTGTTGATTCTGAGTTTGATTATGGTTATTTCCACTGGAAGATGCTACCATAGCTGCGTAAGAAGTCATTTTTCTAGGTTTTGATATTTATAACCAATGAAGAACATTTGTTAGGGATATGTAATCGTTTTGAGATATGTAATGAGATTTGTGAGATTCGTAAGATTTGTTAGAATCTGAGCTTTGATACCATATGAACTTTATGAATATCAGATATTAAGAAAAGAAAGTAACAGAGGAAGTATATATTTCTTTATGATTGAAACTTGTACATACCAACATATCTGGTTTGTTAGCCTCTAATTTAGCTAACCAACCAGTATTTATACAGGAAAAGAAAACTTAATACAACAAGCTAACTAACTATTCCTATAATCTGATTACACGTGTATGTGTGCACTAATCCCAAAGTCTGAGAATCTATCTTTGGCAATCTGTTGCGATCCTTGTGCTAGTTTGTCTTTGAATCATCCATGTGTGTTTAAATTCTTTGTGTGCTTTGTTCTTTGTTGTTCATGTGTGTGTTACCTTTGGCCTCAAGTGTACTTGTATTACTATTACCTGCAATACTCCATCTATTTCAAATTTTATAATTATGATTGACTTTTGAAAAATAAATTTGAGATATTTTTAAATTTAAAATTTATTAAGATATTTTATATTTTTTAATTATCAAATAACCTTTTAAGTTCAGATGCTAATCTAGTTTATTAATATATTTAAATTTTAATTACTTAATTTAATCAAATATGACGTAATTTTTAGGGTAAAGCATGTGTTTAGATATACAAAGCTCTCAAGTTGTGATGCAAATGGTGGGGTAAGGGTTAATTACTTAATTGATCTTTCTAACTGTTTGTCAAACAGTTGTTCGCACTTTTCTCAATTAAACAATTGTACCAGATATATTGGAAAGTAGCACGTTTCCATTTATATATATATATATATATATATATATATATATATATATATATAGGATCCGGATCCTATAAGGGCTTTCTCAAGCTACTAAACTGTACTTTTTTTTTTTTTTTTGCTTTTCTTTAAAAAACAATTAAAAAAAAGTTTAATATTTTATGGAACTAAAATTTTTATATAATGCAATGTTTTGGATGTGATTTGGATACGTATAACAAAATAGGTATGTATAGTCTGTGCAGACTGTATATATAGTTTTTGGTATAGGTATCTAAATTACGCACAAAACATTGTATTATGAAAAAATTTCAATTCCATAAAATACTAAACTTTTTTTTAGTTGTTTTAAAAGAAAAAAAAAAAAAAAAAAAAAATCCGCATTTTAAGAAAGTAAGAGAGCCTTTGCTTTCGATCCTTTTATATATATATCGGGCGGATCGAAAAGATTTTCTTTCTTAAAAAGATTCTGCTTAAATAGCACTCTTTTATCAAAACAGCGTAGTTTTGGAGGGACAGTGGCATTTTTGTAAATACGCGGTGACATTGTATTTACAAAAATGCCACCGCTGCCATTCTCCAAAACTACGTGCTTTTGATAAATGAGTCTTATTTAATGCGATGTTATTTAAGAAATTCTTATCTCTCCTCGATATATATATATATATATATATATATATATATATATATATATATATATATATATAGCTAGTGGAAGAGATAATTTACTGTGAAGTGTCCACCAAAACCTAAAACAGTGAGATCTCATCTCATCTATCTATCCCATTTTAAGTGTCGTGTTTCAAAATAGTTTTCATCTAAATTTAGTACTACTACTACTTTTGTGTACAAAACAAGACGTGTTGTTACCAACAAAATTAAATGGGATAATTATATTTTTAATATATTTTTAAAAATAATTATAATAATGATGCATAGATAAAATAATTTATGTGAATACGAGGGAACATAATTTTAATATATGAAGGAGTCAATAATCAAGTATTACTTGATTTGTTAGTTGAATATTTAGACACTTATTTAAATCTTAAAATATATATATATATATATATCGTACATTTAATTTTCATTTTTTTTACCAAATCACGCTAGCTGGTATATGCAGGTCGCAAAACCTTATCCATTGATTGATGTAGTAGTAGTACGATCGATCTATTCAAAGGCATATTAATTATACCCACATTAAACTTTATGTCACATTTTTAGATAGACATCCAAAACCGGACAGCTGGAGAACTACATTAAACCGCACTTCTATTTTTAGGAATATATATATGCATGAAATTTGTTTTGTATTGTAAAAGTTTTTAAGTGAATTATAATTATAACGTATATATAAATAGATGAGATAAATCAAAATTAATAATAATTTTACTGATTAACTCTAATTTATTATATCTTATCTGTATAGATTTTTAATCTAATTTTTATCTCATATATATATATCATTTATATGTCTATATCCCCATAAGAAAGTTATGAGCCTACTATACTATACAATACAGACATACATATATTACCTTTTATAAAAGATAAGAACACTTGCATGAAAGTGGACGTGGGGTCGAGTAATATTTAGTCTTGGTTTATAATAAGTGATTTAGTTTTAATTAATTGAAGTGAACATGAATAGTGTTAATTTCCTTAATTGCCTACCATTGAAGACAGGAAATCAGCTTCCAGATTTCCTTAGAAACTTTTGCAAACAAATTAATAATTAAACTTAGGTTATTCAGATAAATAAAATAAAAACTCAATGCTCAGCACTTTTACTTGTGCCAAACCTTGTGTATATATTTTGATCATTAATCATCATAAAGTTGGACATATGTATATAGGTTAAAATATATTCTCAAAAATTTGGGAGAGACCAACCAAGTTTATTGTATCCATTAAAAAATGTTTAAAATTAAAAGTTTAATGTTGTGATCTTAATATATTAGATACCATCCATAAATTAAATTTCCATGAAGGATGGAATTGATACCTAAAATGTAGAAATGTGTCAATTAGCTGAAGTTGAGTTAAACCCACCCTGGCTTACCTTATTGTTGAATGGGAATCAAAATTAAAGTTGTTAAGCTATTGATCACCCACCAAGCATAGCTAATTAAAACTAAGCTCACATGTATTCCCATTTTATTTACTATCATTATCATGACCTAACTATAGTCTATAGTTGGAATAAGGCAATCACATTTTTACACGACTTTCTCACTTTCTACAAATTTTTTTTTTTTTTTTTGCTAAGTTCACTTTCTACATTTTTGAGTTCAATATATATGTTTGTTTTTCCTTATATATATATATATATATATATATATATATATATATATATATATATATATATATATATACACTGGTTAAATCTCTTTATCTAATTAAAAATAAATTGACTATAATAACAGACAAAATCATCGTTTTAATCGATTCGTTTTTAATTCACTTTTTATGATTCAACGTAAAAAGTCAGATTATATATATATATATATATATATATATATATTTTGTGTGTGTATGTGTGTGGGATCTGGATGGATGGATGGACAACAATAGTTCTTGGATATTGGGGCCCATATATCAGTGGGCTAGTCCCATCCTCCAAAAGTGAGATTTCACAATATTTTCTTGAATTCTTAATTTTAGGCTTCTACTGAAAGTACTTGATTCTTTATAAACAATTTCCACATTCTTTATTAGTGCTTTTTGTCAATCTCAAAAATATCTTTAAAACTCTATTCTCTCTTTTCTCTCTCTCTCTCTCTCTCTCTCTCTCTCTCAAGCTAAGCTTAAATATTAAGTACTCAGTACTGCCGTACTGGTCAGTATATATATAACTAACAAGACCAGCTTTATATATATTTCTCTCATCTGATCTCTTCAAAACCCTTAATTTGTAACATTAATAGATAGGATAGGTATTTAGACTTGATATTTGGGGATTAATACATAAAAAAGATTGATGGGTTTTTCTGATCAATCTCCAAGCCCGCCTCACTTGTACTCCCAAGCACTTCAACTTAAACTTTACCAGGCTTTTATATTCTCAATTCCAATCCTCTTCTCAATAATATTGTTTCTGTTGTTCTACTTGTTCTACCTAAAGAAAAGAGCTGCAGCTTCTACCCTCTCATCACATCCTCCTCCAATACTACCAACATCTTCTAATCAACCAACTCAAATATACATGGCCTCAGTTAGTCTCTCTCTCCCTCCCTCCTAGATCTCTTTACATGTATATATATACATATAACCCTATATATCTATATATATAGGATTATATGTATATGCACAGCTTGTAGAACGCGTTTTTTTGGATTATAACGATGGTTCCTCCATCGCCATATATCAGAATGCGACAGATGAACTGTCGCTATAGCCCAAAAAAACCGTCACCTTAAGCGATATATTTTCCCCACATATATATATAAAATAGCTCCTTCCCTTTAAAAACGAGAGTTGTAGTTTTAACTCTTTTTTCTGCAGGCTTAGATTTTTTAAACGTTTTTTTATTGATAATTGGTTTTGCTCTTTAATTTTAATATATTTATTTTAGTGTATCTTAGCAACACATAAGAATTAATTAGTCGGATAGAAATTTTAATTTTGGATGGAGCTCTTGGGGCCTGGGAGTATATATATATATATATATATATATAAAGGATTTTCCCAGCTTTTTAATTTCCAGAATGTGTTGTTTTTTAACCTTCCATGCTTTTCTTGATTCATTTACAGGTATGTGAAGTGCGGTTGAAAGGAGATCTGAAAGACAAGCTTCTTACAATAGTGTTTGATGAAGATAGTAGGACAATGGATTCAGCGTAAGTTTTCTTACATTTCTCAAATTCACTAAACTTAAAAAAATAAAAAATAAAATATGGCAATTTTACTAAAACGTCCATATAGTCATATAATATAAATATATAAAAGTGCTAAAAGTACAATATTGTTTCACCTATTTTGTCCAAAAATAAGAAATTACGAAATTATATATATATATATATATATATATATATATATATATATATATATATATATATATAATGTATTGTTGCACTATGTATGTCTATCTATAAGATTGGCATGTGGCTCCAGTGGAAGATGGATGATTGAGATTGACTGCTCACAAGAATTATATATATATAATTCATGATCACTTGATCTTTACTTCTTGAATGATGACTATAAATATAGAGAGAAATAATACGTGAAATATACGTTAGTTATTAGCTACTTTTTAACTAACGCTCATTCATTAGATTTAAAATTGGAGTTAATGCATTTGAGATAAGCGCCACACTGACCGCTAGAGAATGTGACCAACAAATTTCTTTTATCTTTGTATTCTTCTCTCTAGCGGCCAATCAAAATAACATGTTTTTTGACCGGCCGCTAGAGAGAGTAATGCATCAACATAAAAGAATTTGGTTTAATTAAATTATTCTCGTAAAATAAAATAAAATAATAAATAATTATAAGGATAATCAGTAATTATCTTTATACTTATCTTTATACTTGTTAACAAAATAAGTATGTATAAGAATAATTCTTGATTATTGTTTTATGATTTTAATTATAAATAGGAAATAGTGATTGAGTTTATATATTTGAGTAGGAATATAATATAAATTCAATCACTATTTTTATTTATAATTAAAAATCATAAGATAATAATCGATAATTATTCTTATACATAAGATTGAATTTATATTATATTCATACTCAAATATATAAATTCAATCTTATGTATAAGGATAATTATTGATGATTTTGAATTATAAATAAAAAATAATGATTGAATTATGATTTTTAATTATAAATAGAAAATAATGATTGAATTTATATTATATTCCTACTCAAATATATAAACTCAATCACTATTTCCTATTTATAATTAAAAATCATAAAACAATAATCAGTAATTATTTTTCTTATACATACTTATTTTGTTAATAAGTATAAGGATAAGTATAAAGATAATTAGTGATTATTCTTATAATTATTTTTTATTTTATTTTATTTTACGAGAATAATTAGGATAATCAATAATTAAGCCAAATTCTTTTATGTTGGCCGCTATTCTCTCTAATGACGATCAAAACATGTCGTTTTATTTGGCCATTAGAGAGGAATAGTGAAGATAAAAGAAATTTGATGGTATAGCTTATTTGGTATTCATCTCAGTCATTAACTCCAATTTTGGACGACTGTATAAAAGAAATTTGATGGCTAGCGGCTGGGCGCTCATCTCAGTCATTAACTCCAATTTTGGACGACTGGATGAGCCATCTCAGTCATTAACTCCAATTTTAGACGACTGAATGAGCGTTAGTTGAAACAGAGTTAATAACGTATTTCACAAATTATTTCTTATATATATATATATATATATATATATATATATATATATATATATAAAATTAGGAATCTCTAATAACATCCACTATTTCCTGAAAGGTGCTTTTGAATTATGACCATAAAGAAAGTAGAATAAATAATCGATGGAGTGGTATTAATCGGTATATATCTATTAAAGGGTATATATGCTCAGTCAACAACATCATTAAATAATTAGTAGTATATATAAAGATAAAGTTGGAGACAAGTACTTTTGGTTCAACCTGGAAACAGATTTCTGCTCTCTCCATATATGAGGCGTACGAACTATATATATATATATATATATATATATATATATATATATATATATATATATATATATATATACAGAGTCGGTCTTTAGTTTTCTAAATTTCGGGACAAATTTTCTAAGTGTGCTCTTTTATATAAATTAAATAAAAAAATAAATAAATTATCAATTAATTAATTTTATTAAAATTATAAAAATTTACAAAAGATAAGAAAGAATACTTTAAAATGTCATCGAAACAAAAATCATCACATGTACCTATAAAATAAAAATATCAATGAAATCGGTAAAACTAATGAAATACACACTGTAGTTGGCAAGTTTTACTGATTACACAATTGAAGTTTTAATTTTTTAAATTACCCCACTAAACATGGGTAATTTGAAAAATTAAAAGCTCATTAGTTTTGTAGATAAAAAATTAACGTCCGTTTATTTTTTTTAACTGACTGACCCAATTTCAAAATAATAATTAATTTAGTAGTGTAATTTGAAAAATTAAAAGTTTAATGGTGTAATCAGTCAAATCTACCAACTACAGTTGGTATTTCTTTAGTTTTGCCCAATGAAATCTAAACCACAAACATCATTTAAAATGTCTTCTTGTTACACTTTTAAATGCAAAATCATCAATTATATTATCATATTTAATGTTTTCTAACATATCATTTTCAATGCATAATATCGCTAATCATTTTATTATTTTATTTTTTTTATACACATAAATACATAAATTTATAAAGAAAATTGGGCCCCCTCAACTGTGGGCCCTGGACAATTGCCCTATTGGCTCATGCCTAGGGCCGTCTCTATATATATATATATATATATATATATATATATAACTAGTCTTATTTGTAAAATAATTAATTTAGTTATATAAAAAGAGTCATCTTTTTATTAGTAGTAATAAGAAATAATAAGATGAAATTTTATATAATTGGATTGGATTGGATTTGAATTAAGATGCATGCATGCATGCATGCAGATGTTGCGTTTGCTTGGGAGAATTCGAGATGAAAGAAGAGTTGGTTCAAGTTCCGTCATGCAAGCACGTGTTCCATGTGGAGTGCATTCGCCATTGGCTTCGCTCAAACACCACTTGTCCACTCTGTAGATGCTCCGTCGTCGTCGTAGCTGACACTGCTACTACTACTAAACTTGTCCTTCCACCGCTACTCCTCAATATTACTCCTACTCCTCAATCCAACCACCACCAACATCAATTAGTATCAAATACGACCAATGAACCAACCGGAGGAGGTTCATCAAGTAATAGTATTAGTAATGCATGTTTAATGGTCTCCCATATATGAAATATGGAGCATTTGGAAAATCAATCGTCGTTTTATATATATATATATATATATATATATATATATATATATATATATATCCAACATTAATTAGCAACAACTTTTGGATCTTTTAATTATTAATTTCAAATACAAATTACCGCTTCTTCTTACAATTTTTATTTATAATTATTATTACAAATTTTCATCGTGCACTACTACATGAAATTAATTGGACTATGTCCGATGGATCTAATTAATTTCATCCAAAATAGACTAATTCCAATGCAATCATGCTCCGTCCAAAATAATTTCCTTTCCTCAAAAATATATAATAGTAGTACAACTGTTGGGGTGTGATTGTTTGGACCCGAATTATATATATGGTTGGTCAAATTCTATGTGGAGTTATTTTAACCCACGCAAGAACTCTTTTTGGTATTTGAATATTTTAAGAAATTAATTAAAAATTTTTAATTATATTTGATTTCTAATACTTAAGGAAAATGTCAACCGACTTCCTTTCCTTAAGGGATCGAGTTATGTTTGATCTAATTAAAGAATTATATCTAATGAGGAGCTCTAATTCTATACGAGAGAAGAACCCTATAGAGGTAGTGAGATCACTATAAATACAAGATTTTACTTTGATTTTAAGATACACATTCATTATTATTATTTTACAACATTAGAACATTAAGCCTCGATCTATTGTTGTACTTGATGCGCAACGAGATTATACGAATGGTGGGTACTCTATCGTTGTAAGCTTTTTAGTCGCTGCTTAGTCAGCCCTTGACCACTTTTCTGGTATTTTTTTCATTTTAAGTTTTATATTCTGTCTATTACTTGCTTATTAATTAGTTAACTATTTCGTCTTTTATTCTCAATTTATCATTTATATATGTTTACTAATATGTTATATTTTTTATTATATCAACAGGGTGGCGGTCGATGCTGAGCGGGGGGATGATGTCGAGCATATGACGGGGATGATGAGGATGATTTTCAGACTCCGGAGAAGCAACGCCATCCACCGCCCGCTACGTGATGATCCTCCTCATAACAATGATTTTCATCTCACCCTATTGTTGTTCACCAAAATCAATTATTAAGTGACGTATAATATACGACACACACATCTTAGGTCCTCAATACAATTATATATTGTATGTCATGCCGTTTTATAATGTGTTGAGAAACTTTGATAGTCTCGGACCACTTACACTATTCCCCCGTTATCCCCATTTCGACCCATTTACACTTTTATTACACGAAAGAAATTGTGAAGCAAAAAGGGGTGAGCAGAAATAACTTCAATAAAGAATATCATGACTAAAGATAATTAAATTATCAATAGCCTTCATTAGTAATAAATCAGAGATTTAGAACATATGGTAGATGATAAAAATTTCAACCATAGTTGCAAATGAACGAAGCAATCCATTAAAAGTGTCGAATAGACCATAATGTCTATTATCTTCTACATGTTAAAAGTCCACCAACAATGTTTTATCCTCGTAACATCAATCAATCAGTTCTCGCCCACAATCATATGAATAACTCAAAATCATATTTGTGGTTTCAAATTCCTTTTCTCATCTAGAACGAAGATAATTTACATCACCTGTCTTTACCTGAAACATCAAAGATCATGGTTATACCAAATTACAGTTCTTGTTCATAATCATACTAATAAGTTCATCTTTGCACTACGGGCCAAAGATATTCATTAATGATTCATCTTTTGCACTACATGCCAAAGATATATTAAGAATATGTCATCTTTACACTACGGGCCAAATATATTCAACAACAGATCATCTTTGCACTACGAGCCAAAGATATTCATCAATACTTCATCTTTGCACTACAGGCCAAAGATATTCATATCTCAAAGAAATATATAATCATTTCAGAATTTATATAAACAATAATTATAACCATGTTGATCAATTCACCTTTGCATTTAAGCTAAAAATATTCAATTATAAATTCAATGGTCATGATCATACCAGTCAACAATTCATCTTTGCACTACTGGCCAAAGAGAACCCATAGTCACGATCATACCAATAATCTACTATCTTTACACTTAAGTCAAAGAGAAATTTCATCACCGGGATTATAAAAATGTTATATATGATAATAAAAACAATACGATCAACAACTGCATTTAATTTCAAGAGTAAGATTCATAAATCAACAATAACTTGGTCAGAAAAAGAAATCAATTTTGTCGTGAATAGTACCCTGTGAATAGTAACTCGTGAATAGTAACTCATGAATAGTAATTCATGAATAGTAATTCCGACATGAAAAAAAGATAAAAATTTCACAATAAAATCCATACCAATATTTTGGTATAATAATATTAAAAGAAAAACATTTCTTAAACATATAAATAATTTATTTTAATTGTTTACACTTTACTAATTAATGCATTTAATCATCCTAAAATGTCAAACTCATAAGATTTCATCACCAATAACCAACAACCTCATCAAAAATCTGCATATACCATATATAGGATTCCCAAGCCATAAAATCTTATTTTTCAATTTTGTTACTTCACATAACATATTTAATTCATTTATTCATAACTAGTCTATTTTCATGAAAAATACCAAATCAGTTCTAAAAATATTTCTTTTCTGGGATTTAGCAGAATATAGTCCCATATTGAACATATATTTTTCTCAGAATTTTTAAAATTCATTTACTATTTTTTATATGGCCAAAACTGCCGAATATTTAGATATTTATCATAAATTGTATTTTTATTCAAAAATTCCAAAATTTACAGAGTATACTTCTGTTATATACATGTACTCCCAATAAAAATTTCATCAATTTTGGAGTTAACCACAAGAAGTTATTAGCGTTTACTTTTAAAATAGTATTTTCCCATAAAATTCATAACTTCTAATCTATACATCCAAAAATTGTCATTTTTGGACACAATCAATAAAACTCATCAAATTATCATTTCAAATTTTTCTAGAATTTTTGAAGGTCAGAAAAATTACGAAACATGAAAAACATAACAACCTTTAAAATCCCTTACCTCAAAGGAGCAGTATTTCTGACTGAAATATAGGATGAAAAGTCGAAGGAAACTTGCACCGAATAACAACTCTCCAAGTATCTAAATACTCACAAAAATACGCTCGACAAATGAAGAAATTAATGCTGAGGTGTTTTATCAGTATTTTGTCGGTATGGAGGTATTAAAAATCATCTGTTTGTGGATTTCGGATATTTTCTGTTTGGAATTTGCAAAAACTCAAAGCTACAAAGTTGTAGAGAATTCGATTTCAGGCAGAATGGACATAAAATTCATATTTTTCTGATAAACGGGCTATTTTCTATGAATTATTGAAGTTTCGGGAAATAAAATGATTTTTATTAAAGGGTGGGACCCACTTTTGTTTGTTGAAAACATGTGGGCTGCTATTTTTTTCAAAGTTGGTTGCTAGCTTGATTCAAGGATGGCATGCATAGGAATAATAAGAAAGAAATATTATATTTTATTATTTTTAGTCTCTATGGCGTTAAAGATTTTCCTATAAATGTATAACTTAGGTTAGAATTGAAAATCACACCGAAGCAGGTTTTCTTTCTCTCTAGATTATCGGCGTATTTTTGTGAGTATTTATATACTTTGAGAGTTCTTTATTAGAGTATGAAGCTTCCTTGACTTTCTATCCGATATTACGATCAATCTCACAATTATTTTGAGGTAAGGGATGTTATTTTCTTCTTAAATGATATTATTTTCTTCAATATCATTATCCGAAATATTGGTGAACTTTTAATCAAATTTAGAACTTTTTGTGTTGGAGTTCTTATTCACGTATCTGGCCTTTATTCACGAATACGACCTTATTCATAGAAAAATGAATTTTTTTTCTTTTTGTTCAAGATGTCTATTTTGGCTACTATCTTGATTGTATCCATGTTTTGATCGTTATTTTTGAATTCTGCTTTACAATTTATTATTATGAAGTATTATTGATCTTAGATAAAAACTGTTATCTGAATCCCTAATATTTGTCCTTACATGTCCATTTGGATTCGTTTTCTTTGAAATATTTTCATCATCCTCGGTCTTAAATGATGATATTATTGAATATATTTGGCTTTGTAGTGCAAAGATGAATGATTAATCGATGAATATCTTTGCCCGTAGTCTGAAGATGAGCAGTGTTGAGATGGACATGGCCGAATGGTGATATAAATGAATATCTTTGGCCTGTAGTACAAAGTTGAATATTTGATTAAAGATGTATATTGATAGATGTTACAGAGATAAAATATTGATGATGGACTTTTAAATCTTAGAAGATAGTAAAATTTATTCTCTACGTGACTCTTCTAATGGATTGTTGTTTAGATTGCATTTGTTGATCTAAAACTTCTTATACATTATATATTCTATCGATTTTTCCCTATTGAAGATTAATGATAATTTGTTGTATATTATCTTAGTCATAATATTCTTTACTGGCTAGTTGAGCTCACCATTTTCTTTTTTGTTCCATTTTTCTTCTCGGGAGGTGAGAACAAAGCGAGGATCGAATCGGGTATGGAGTGATGGTTCAGAAAGATGTTTTACTAGATCCTCACTATTTACATAAAATAGTGTATGAATAATTATAATGAGGACTTATTTGAGTGTTGATATTGTCAGAAGATAATATTTGTATTTAAACTCACGGTATGTGTTGTCGTATTTTGCACGACAATTGTATTATTGAAGTTATAGTTTTCTTTCTGTACCATGTATTTGGCGACTCAGAATGGGTGTTGTATACCTATTTTGGGGGCGTCACAGTTGGTATCAAAGCTTAGGGATATGGTCTCTGGCGGAGATCGGAGAATAGAACTAGGAGGGGAGAGATGAGTAAATCCTTCACTAGTGTGTCCTATCTAAGTTTATTTGTTGGTTGGTCATAATATAGGGATATTATGTGATATGTTAATTTATTTAATTAACCCTTGTTTTGTGGCAGTATTTAGGAATGGCAGCTGAGAACGTTAACAATGGAGTGTATGAGACTGTGGAAGAACCTTTAGTCACAAACCAGGAGAACGTGCAACAGGAAGGCAATATTCCTACTGTAAACAACACTACCAAGCAAACGATGAATAATGGAATATTTAGGAGCTTTTTGTAGTTCATGCAAAATCGAACGAGGAGACTCTCGTGTACAAAATCTGGTGGAAATGATAAGTAACGCAGCGGTTTATCCACAATAAGCGATTCGAGGAGTTGGGACCACAGAGTTCTTTGGAAAGCCGAATCCGATTAAGGCAGAAACGTGGGTCAAGTAAATTACCAAGATATTCGATGTCTTGGGATGCACGGAGGAACAGAAGGTTCCATTCGCCATCTTTATGTTTCGTGGTGAGGCGGATTACTGGTTGAAATCTGTGAAGCGTACCCAGCCAGCCACACTCAACATGTCTTGGGAAAGATTTCAGAAGTTGTTCAATGATAAGTATTTTCCTGAAAGTATTCGTCATATGAAGGAGGTAGAGTTTATTTGACTGGAACAGAACAACATGACGGTGTCTCAGTACGAGGCAAAGTTTGCAGAGTTATCCAGGTTTGCACCTCATTTGGTAGAGAATGAGGAACGTATGTATGGCGGATGTTTACGAGAGGTCTAAAACCCGAGATTCGTCAATACCTTATCTCTCATAAATTTTCTATGTATTCAGATGTTGTCAACAGGGCTCAATTATTAGACCGAGATAATGAGTACACTCAACCGAGGGATCATAACCAGGGTCATACCGGTGACAGCAGTCATCGGAGCGATGATAACCAGCGAGGAGGGAAGAATATGGATCAAAGCGGTAACCACTCGGGAGGTAATCGTGGCCATGATAATAAGAGAGGTGAGTCAAGTGGAAATTTCAGAAAGAGGAGATTTAACGATGATGGGAAAGCGTTGGCGACCAAAGACCAATGAACAAATTCTAGGGGAGGAGAAGCGACCGCCGGTTAGATGCTTCTAAAATGCGGAGAGGAGGGACACATAAGTCCAAACTGTTTCACGACCTTCCAAGGTGTGTTTCAATTGTGGAAAAAGATAGTCACATAGCTCGATTTTTTGTCATGGCGAAATCAAGTCCGGTGGGGACGGTGGCACCAAAAGTGGATCTGGACAAAACAAAGTCGGCGATTTTTGAAAGGCGTTTTGCGTGGCGCTTAAAAAAGCGAGGAACCCGAACAAAGGTATCACGGGTTAGTTAATTATAAATTCTTGCGAAGTCTATACCTTACTAAATACCGGTTCTACCCACCCTTTTATTTCTCCTGCTTGTGCTCAACGTTTAAACTTGACTCCAGAGAAATTAGACTTTGATTTATCTGTGGAGACTCCGTTAGGAGAAACCTTTATCACATCCATTGTTTATAAATCTTGCTTAATCCAAGTTGGCACAATAAAATTACCTGTTGATCTTATCTCTTTAAAGATACTTGCTTTTGATGTAATTTTAGGAATTGATTGGTTAACCACTCATCATGCCAAAATTGATTGCTTTCGTAAGGTTGTTAGTTTTCATATTCCTAACCAACCTGCTATGCAAATTCAAGCAACTAAACCATTGAAGTCAAACACTTTCATATCAAGCTATTTAGCCATTCGTTTATTGACAAATAGATGTCAAGTTTTTTAGCCCATTTCATGGATTTAAACAAAAATACGTCAGATTTGAATGATATTTCTGTTGTTAGTAAATCTCCTGACGTATTTCCTGAAGAATTTTCTAAGTGTGATATTGAATTTTATATCGACTTTGAACCCAGTACAAAATCAATTTCTAAAATCTCATATCGAATGGCTCCTATTGAACTTCAGGAGTTAAAAATCCTAGTATAAGATTTGGTACCTGAGCCTCTATCAGGTGACTTCTTTTATGGAATGCACCAAAGCCAGACTCTCCGTAGGGGATATTTATATTGGTGTGGTGGTAAAGCGATAGAGTACTATTGTAACGTGATATCCAAGATTGGGATATGAATCACGATTAAGAAACAATCTGAAGTCGGTGACCAAAGTACGTAGCTTTTTAGAAGCTGTTGGTTTCTTATCGGAGATTTGTGGAAGGACTTTCTCGAATCGTTATCTCAGATTAACTTAAATTGACTTGAAAAGATACAAAATTCAGATATAAGCGAGAAATGCAAGAAGATTTTCCAAGAGCTCGAAGCTGACTCATTTGGCAACATTACGACCATACCATCCTGGAAAAACGAACGTGGTAGGCGGCGCATTGAGTAGAAGATCATACGAGCACGAGTGCGATATTGTTAAACACATAGACCTATTTTGTATAATTTTAAAGGATAGAGATAGAGTTAAAGACTACAGGGACCCATGATGATGATATACAAGTAGAATTGACTTTAATCGATAACGTTAAAGCCGCTTCAAGCTCTGGACACTGAAGTCGATGAATATAAAGAAGAAGGTGCGAAGAAGGCGTTATTCTGTAAGTAAGAGTCGATGAAGAAGAAAGCTCAAACCTTTGATTTATTTGAAATCCTCGATCGAGTAGGAAGTGTGGCCTATAGACTCGCCTTAACGCTAAGTATATCGCATGTTCATAACGTTTTTCACGTATCGATGTTACGTAAATATATGAAAGACCCAAACCACATCATTGAGTTAGAATCGGACGAGATAGCCGAAGATTTAACGTACGAAGAGGTACCTGTCAAGATATTGGATAAGAAAGAGCATTTCCTACGCACAAAGGTTATACCACAAGTTAAGGTTTTGTGGAGGAACCATGCAATTGAGGAGTTGGAATCGGAAATGAAAGTGAGGTACCCTCACCTTTTTGAAACACCAGGTACGTACGTCAATTTCGAGGACGAAATTTTATAAGGAGGGGAGGTTGTAAGACCTCAGCTTTTTATAAATAAAATTGAATTTTCTCTATTCATTATCTTGAAATAATAAGGAGTTGATTTGATATAATGTTTTGGTTATGGGTGAAATGTGCAAATTTTACAAAATAAGCAAGTAGTTATAAAATATTCATTTTTGTCGGGAAATATTCTTTTGGTCGTGGAATATTCGTACGACGGCGCAACCATTCATGGGGCTCATAACAGAATAACTGTCGGACGAAGAAAACGACAAAGTATGAGTTTTTATAAATAACGGCGTAGTTATTACAATTAACCTTTGTTGGATTACTGTTGGTTAAAATACTGATGTCTGGCGTGGTGGTACAAGATGCTTGCGGTATTACTTGATATTGTTGAATTATTGATTCGTACATAAGAAGACACTACTCAATATTTATTACGATGAATTCTTTATTCAATATTTTATTTTATTGATTCAATAATTGTTGCGTTGATATTTTATATTATTGTTGTTTTAATAATTTTCACTGCACAGTATTTCCCATTATCAGATCAATAATTCATATTATTTGAATAATATTATTAGATAGAATTATTGGTAATGTCTAAAAAGTTCTGTCAAGGAGAGGTTTGGTCACCTAATTGCGTGCCATAGATGAAGAAATCCTTATTGGAAAGCCCCTCTTTCTGAGGAGCGGCTGGTTGTCATAATTATGATTCTGTAATATTATTTGTGAATAATTAATTATTGATTTATATGATAAGAAAATATTTATTTGATGTGGATATAAATGATGGATTTATTTATGTGGTTATAAATGAAGGAATTAATCCTGAGGTGTTTTATCAGTATTTTATCGGTATGGAGGTATTAAAAATCATCCGTTTGTGGATTTCGGATATTTTCTGTTTGGAATTTGGAAAAACTCAAAGCTACAAAGTTGTAGAGAATTCGATTTCAGGCAGAATGAACATAAAATTAATATTTTTCTGATAAACAGACTATTTTCTATGAATTATTGAAGTTTCGGGAAATAAAATGATTTTTATTAAAGGGTGGGACCCACTTTTGTTTGTTGAAAATATGTGGGCTGCTATTTTTTTCAAAGTTGGTTGCTAGCTTGATTCAAGGATGGCATGCGTAGGAATAATAAGAAAGAAATATTATATTTTATTATTTTAGTCTCCTATGGCGTTCTAGCATTTTTCTATAAATAGACGTTTAGGTTAGAATTGAAAATCACACCAGAAACAAGTTTTCTTTCTCTCTAGATTATCGAGCATATTTTTGTGAGTATTTATATACTTTGAGAGTTGCTGTTCGGTACAAGCTTCCTTCGACTTTCTATCCGATATTTTGATCAGAAGTACCGTTATTTTGAGGTAAGGGATGTTATTTTCTTCTTAAATGATATTATTTTCTTCAATATCATTATGCCGAAATATTGGTTAACTTTTTAATCAAATTTGGAACTTTTTTTGTGTCGGGAGTTCTTATTCACGTATCTGACCTTTATTCACGTATCTGACCTTATTCACGAATATGATACTATTCACCGAAAAATAAAAATTTTCATTTTTATCCAAGATGTCTATTTTGGCTACTATCTTTGATTGTATCCATATTTTGATCGTTATTTTTGAATTCTGCTTCACAATTGATTATTATGAAGTATTATTGATCTTGGATAAACTGTTATACGAATCCCTAATATTTGTCCTTTTGTCTCCACTAGATTCGTTTTCTTTGAAATATTTTTCATCATCCTCGGTCTTAAATGATGATATTCTTGAATATATTTGGCTGTAGTGCAAAGATGAATGATTAAGCGATGAATATCTTTTGGCGTAGTGCAAAGATGAGCAGTGTTGAGATGAACATAACCGATTGGTGATATAAATGAATATCTTTGGCTTTGTAGTGCAAAGATGAATATTTGATTAAAAATGTATATTGATTGATGTTACTGAGGTTAAAATATTGATGATGGACTTTTAAATCTTAGAAGATAGTAGAATTCATTCTCTACGTGACTCTTCTAATGGATTATTGTTTAGAGTTGCATTTGTTGATCTAAAACTTCTTGTCATTATATTCTATCGATTTTTTCTGTTGAAGACTAATGATAATTTGTTGTATATTATCTTAGTCATAATATTATTTTTCTTGGGCTAGTTGAGCTCACCCTTTTCTTTTTGTTCCATTTTTTTTCTTCTGGGAGGTGAGAGAACATAGCGAGGATCGAGTCGGGTATGTATAGTGATGGTTCTAAAAGATATTTTTAGCGATCCTCACTATTTACGTAAAATAGTGTATGAATAATTATAATGAGGACTTATTTGAGTGTTGATATTGTCTAGAAGACAATATTTGTATTTAAACTCACAGCATGTGTTGTCGTATTTTGCACGACAATTGTATTATTGAAGTTGTAGTTTGCTTTCTGTACCATGTATTTGGCGACTCGAAATGGGTGTTGTATACCTATTTTGGGGGCGTCACAAATAATATTATTCAAATAATATGAATTATTGATATGATAATGGGAATACTGTAAAATGACAATTATTGAAACAACAATAATATAAAATATCAACGCAACAATTATTGAACCAATAAAATAAAATATTGAACAGTAATTACTGTAACAATTATTGAGTAGTGCCTTCTTACGTAAGAATCAATAATTCAAAAATACTGTGCAATACCGTGTTCTACTGTGCAACCACGCGTACTACTGTATTTTAACCACCATGTATTCCAACAGTGTTAACGGTAACAACTATACCGTTATTTTTAAAAATTCAAACTTGTCATTTTCTTCATCCGACAGTTATTCTGTTATGGGGCCCACAAATGGCTGCGCCGTCGTACGAATATTCCCCAACAACAAGAATATTCCACAACCAAACGAATATTCCCCGACAAAAATGAATATTTTATAACCACTTGCGTATTTTGAAAAAATTTAATATATCACCCTTAACTTTAACATTTTATCAATTTAACCATTTACTGAATAATAATTTTAAGAAAAAATGAATACTTTTATTTCATAAAATCCGGGGTCTTACAACATTAATGAAAGACAAAAATAAATAAAGATTTAGAGAAGAGAAATTGTCTCCCGCATGTCTTCTATCTCCAAGCTTCATCAATCCATGACCTCCATCTTTGATGATATCTTGCTTGCCTTTGAATTTTGAAGAAAATTAGCCTCACATGACGTTCATTGGCTTTTTCCCAACACATTTACAGTCAAAAAATAAAAATATTTGTAGGAGTTATATTTTTCCCAACCCTAATAGAATTAAAATCCTAGTAAAAATTAAATGCACAATATCCTAATTTTAATAAACTATAAAATTCCTAATTCTCTTCCTTTTCCAAAACTGATATCAGCTCATTAATTTCCTTCCTTTCAATTGAGAGTGGTTAACATGAAGTGAACTTACCATGAAATTCACTCCATGCTAACCGAATCCCTTTCAATTCACCTCGGGACCCACTACAAATATAGCAATCTGCAACATATATAATAGAAGGTAACAAATTTTCTATAAATTGTGTTGGACCTTGTGAGCTATTTTTCTATCAGATAATAACTGAATCTTTGACTTGGGCTCTTTATGAAAGTTTTAGCCCTGGAAGTGTAGATGAATTTAGGCTTTTGAATGACCTGATTTGGATTTCAAAAGATCAAGTTATGATCCTTCAAAATATACTAGTACGAACAGGAATCCAACTCCAATAAGGATTCAAATCAGCTTTTCAAATCTTACTTTGACACATTGTTTGGAGACCTAAACGAACTCGAATTTTTGTCCACCATACCTTTTTGAAAATCTTGAGAAGTCCTCTACAAACTTCAGGAAGACCAGTTTTTCATTCTAAAGTTCTAACACCATCCAAATCTCAGTTGAAGATCTAGATGTCAATCTGCCCAAAACTGAAAATTGCCCAATATACTGCAATTTGACTAAAATGAACCCAATTAGCTTCCAACTTCATTTCCTACTTAAAAACAAAAAAACAAATAAAAAGAAATAGAAAATATTCAAAAACTCACAAATTATCAAGCTAAAAATACTTAATTTATAGGTATAAAATTCACTCATCAATATGTATCTATACAAATTGTGTTTTAAAAATTTGAAAACAGCAAAAACAAAATATTTAAAACAAAAATTATTAAAACTCGACGAAATAACTTATTTTCAACGAAAATTTCGTTAAAAATAGGTTATTTCATTTATTTATTCAAATGATATGTGTCAGACTTATTTTCTTATTTCATTTATTTCTTCAAATTATATGTGTTAGACTTATTTTCGACGTAATATTCCGTTTGACATAATTCCGTTGACCATAGCTTAACACCGACGGAAATTCGTCGAAAATACATTCGTTGGGCAAAGCTTACTCCCAACGAAATTATCGACGAATTTATCTTCGAGACACTTATTTTCGACGGAATGGCCAACAAAATATTCTATCGGGATTAGATTATTTATAACAGAATAGATCTAATTTTGACAAAATATTCTATTGACAATAGACATTTTTCTTGTAATGGTATACGTGTAAAACATACATGTATATATACATGCATACATGAGTATATATTATTTTTCTAATTAATAAGTTGTTGTGATCCATCTTCTTTCTACTTCTATAGCAATATATATTTTGAGATCGAACAAGTTAGTCTGCAAACAAAATCTATATTAGAATATTTGTATGGAGCTTCAATTTGTTAGTACTGCGTCAATTTGTTCTAGTATTAGATTTTGAAAACTAAAATATGTTATCAAAACTAACGCAATTAAAAGGATAATGTTTAAATTTATCATAAATGGCTAAGTTTAATATGAGTAAAAATTTATCTTTACAAGACTCACGTAAAGAGTCTTGTTAAGTATTATGATAATTTCATATTTAATTATAATTGTGAAACATATCAATATATGAAATTAGACAATTTATGTCAATTTTTTGATTATTAGTGATAAATTCACAAGGACTCTCTTATAATATTAGGGGTCTCAAATTTTTGAGTTTAAAAATTGCCTCAAATGATGTCATCAATCTCATTTAATTGGTTATGCAATAAAATATTATTAAAATATTTATCATTTGAGACTCCTAGCATTATTACTTATAATTCTATCTAATCTCATATATTTATATATTACATAATTATAATTAAATAATAAAATTCTCCTCACCTAGTCCAAGTAATTTGGAAAGGGTCAATCCTTATTCCTTAGTGGATTAAACATAAACGAGTTGTTGTTAAAAAATAATAATAATAATTTATACTTTATATATAACAAGACAGTTGAAGATTTTATCTAAATTAATTTAGTTGGTCATTTTAAGAGTAATTTAGTCATTATCTTATAATTTTCAAGTACAAATTATATAATAATAATAATAATAATACAATAAATATAATTATAATTTCATATCTATATATACATGCATGCATGAATCTCACAATAAAATAAAAAAAAATCATATGAAATATTAATATCAACTTATTTATTTATTTATTTTTAATGTATTATATAATTATAAATATACTGTTCATACAAATTATCTTTAACATTATATATGTAATATGAGAATAAAATATTATAAAAATTATATAAATTATTCCGTACTTCGGACGGGAGATCAAGCACATCATAGGAGGCCGTATGAATTAATTATACTGCACCTCTCATTTTATTTTATGATATTAATAAAAGGTTCGTTCCATCTTTACGGCAGTGGCACAAAACATTTAATTTTTAAATTTTTTTAGTGTAATTAAAAAAGAAAACATATTTAATATTAATTTTCAATATATATGAAAAAATTGTTGTATGTATGTATGACATAAAATTTAAAATATTTTGAAAACATATTTATTGTATTTTTTATTTTTTTTTCCAATAACGTTTATTTAATTTATTTATGTATTTATAATTAATGCTAAATACTCCAAAACTTCAGAATTAGGACATAAAAATTGGCATATTGGGACACTTTTTGTGTGTGTTTTATTTTGCCATATGGATGTGAGAGGACGTACACGTGGATCGTGGTCAGCAAAATTGACACTAATACCCTTGGCAGGCAGGCCATCTTCTCCATTTCCGTCAGTCGTATCGATCACAGAGACTCTCTGATGAAAATTCTAGTAGATTGATTGATAGAAAGAAAAAAAAGATATAGAGAGAGAAATTAATGACGACGCAAGCTTATGGAGAGGAATGGTACTGGGACAAGAGATACGAACAAGAACCAGGTCCCTTCGATTGGTACCAAAAGTACCAATCTTTATCTCCAATTCTCCGCTTATACATTCCCAGAACTCCTCACCATTCAGCTCTCGTCGTTGGTTGCGGTAATTCCGGTATGCCCATTTCTTCCAATCCTTCGTATTCCATTAAGATCTTTCAATCCTTGCTTTTAGATTTCTCTGGTGAACAGAACAGTTAAGTTTTTGTGACTAGGGATTAATTATTAGTGTACCCATCTGCTTCCTTTTCTCCTTTTTCGTTTGTCACACTTTATTTGTTTGATCTGAGCCTGTTGTCTTCTAAAATGGTGATTTGGGTTCACCCGAATTGTGTGTGTGTGTGTGTGTTTAATATATATATATATATATATATATATATATAGTTATGTCTGTAGGTCATTATTTCCTCTGGAGTCAATAAAATGTAGATTTTTGCTATTTATTTTAAAATGGGAGTTTAATTTACAAGTGTCAAATGCAGTATTGGGAGTACCAATCTTAATATATTTGCAGTAATTTAAATGTGATGTGTTTGTGTTCGCAGCATTTAGCGAAGGCATGGTTGATGACGGTTATGAGGATGTTGTCAACATTGATATATCATCTGTGGTGATTGAAACAATGCAAAAGAGATACTCTAATCGTCCACAACTGAAATGTATCCATTGTTAATTTGTGATGCATATGTACTTAAACGTCTTCTTTTTAACATTGTGTCATAGCTTCTATTGTTGTTGCTATTTGTTTCTGTTATTTGATATGGCGGCTTCAATGGGTTGGACATTATGTAGAGCTAGTGAGGTTTGAGGTTTCAATAGCATGTATGCATATAATACACAACCAGGTACTGCGTAGTGCATTCTCGTTCTGTCACATCCTTAAGCCGCTTAATATTATAAGCATGAAAATAAAATTAAAAAGTGCAGTATCATCTCCATAGCTGTTCGCTTGGGTAGTGTCTTGTCACTCCCATTGGGGGGAGATGCAGGGTTTAGTCATAGTTGGGACTTGGGACACAGTTGTGAATGTGTTGGCGATCATACTACCTGAAGGGCAATGCACCACAAGAGGGTCTTAGAAGAAGATAAAACTGGCTAATTTTGAGGTCGATTGTGTTTGGTTCTTCCATCCAGTCAGCCACTTTTTGTGCTTTGTTAAAAGTTCTTCAATATCAAAATTCGCATAGTTAGGGAGTTATTTCCATAATCTCCATGCAGATATTAAAATGGATGTCCGTGATATGAGTGCATTTCAAACAGGTTCCTTTGATGCCGTTGTTGATAAAGGTACCTCTTTCACTCAATATCTTTCTTATTACTATAATCGCAAACCAGGTGCTAATATTTTCTGGTGTGCTGCTTCCAGGAACTCTGGACTCTCTTTTGGTGAGTTCTTTAATTTGTACTGTAGAAATTCTTTGATAGATCTCATACTTATGGTGTAACTTTCTCTGCAGTGTGGACATAATTCACGAGAAAATGCTGTCAAGATGCTGGAGGAGGTTGAAAGGTATACTGGTACAACTGCATCTTTTCACATTTATTTCTCCTGTTATAGAGTTACCTTTTCCTTTATGATCTGTTCATATATTGAAGCAGTTGATGACAAACTATAGGGTCCTCAAGGCTAATGGAGTATACATTCTGGTAACTATAACTTGTACTCTTTTCTAAGGAATAAGTTCTATTGTTGTTTTACTTTTTTCAGGTTTTTATTTTCCATGCTGCACATTTTTAATTGTTGGCTTAAATTAGTGTATTGGGGTGATGTAAAATGCGTTTGCTCTGAATGTTGCAGATTACATATGGGGCACCGACTTTCCGATTACGTTTGCTGAAAGATTCATGCTCTTGGTCTATAAAACTTCATGTGATAGGTTTGTTTAAACTTTAAAGTTCCTTGTTATTATTACTGAGTATCGCGATTTTGTTTCTGCCTTGATTACAAATATATGCTGAATTATCACAGACCATTTGTTAGTAGAGGTTGCTCACTGATGAAGGCTATATTTTGCTAGTTGGACCATAATTTGTGTGATTTCATATTCTTCATTTGTAAATGTGTTGCCTAAATAATGATTTTATTGATCACCTGATTCTTTGGACTCTTTTGGTACATAGTTTTAATATCCGACAAATGAAACCCAGTAGTGGAAAAATAATGAAGCTGAAGAACATCCTTGTGGTTTAGTCCATGGAGGTATCTGAACACCCCCCCCCCCCCCCCCTCCCTAGTATTTTATCTCCAGCGGGGAGAGAGTTTGGAACATAAAGAAAAACGGCATCTTCAGTATCAACTATCATTTTGGATGGACTGCAATCCAGATGGCTGCTAACACGTAGAGTCTGTTTGAACTTTGTGAACAACTCAAATAATATTGCATTTTGCCACCACATGCAGCAAAAACTTTGTTGGAATCAAGCTCAGAGCATCAGACATGGGAGTTGACCTCACCAGTTCCACTGGATGATGTTGGAACCGCAATCCTTGGAAAGAATTCGGATGTCCATTATATCTACGTTTGTATCAAGGTTAGTATAAAATCTTCCAATATGTTATAATTATTTTCTCATAATTTGCCCAAATGTTGAGAGATCTTTTCATCAAAACACTCGGCTAAAAGATTTAGCTGGACTAAATAATGCGACTTCAATTTAACACGGTATTTTCCCCGATTTCAGGATGACTTTGGTGACCAGTCTTGAAGCAGTGAAACAATGTTGAAGAATTCTTTGTGCTCTATTTGAACCATGATAGGCTTATATTGGGATGGACAACTATTTTGGCCATAACTTGTCATTATTGTAACTGTCACAAGCTTTAATTATTTGTAATAATGTTTGTTCTTGGCATTAAGTGTAATTGAACCAGATACTATAATGGAAAAGGATTGATTTTTGTTTGTAAAAGGCATCCGAATTGAAGGATATTATCATTAGAGTTTATAACTCTGATTGACATACATGATTATTTAAGTTTTGAAAATAATAAATCTCATAATTAGTAATATTTATATAATTTATAATTGGATTGATAAAAACAAAATGTATTCATGTTTATATAGTATATTTTGGAACTATGTTAAAGAAATGGACATAGCATTGTACTGCAACAAAATTACACCAACAAAATACGATAGATTTATTTGAACAAGTTTATTACAAAGGCTACCTCTCAAGATGGAGAATTGTCTTTTACAACCCCAACTGTGAAACATAATTACAAAAAATGACCTGCATATACAAACATCCAAAGATAGAGGTGGAAAAGAAATTTTAACAGAACTTGCACCAACAAGAAGAATTTATAATCACAAAAAAATGCCCTTGCCCTTAGAATTGTGCCTAAATTAAAAAGGAAATACAAGTTCAATAAAACTCATGCTGTTATGCTTTTGGCCGTCTTTCTCCTAAACAGACTTCCAAATTTTCAGCAGTCCAAATTTGAAGACAAAGCTGTAACCAAGTGGCTGATCAGGATCTGGTGGTGCAACCGAAAAGCAATTACTTGTAGTCATATTCATAACATTATGGTCCGACTTCAGAATATACTTTCAATCATCCTTCTTATGTAACCAATGTTAAGTAATTTGTACCTTAAGCAACTGCTAGGAATCTAATTCAACTGAAAGCGTGGGAGGAATGGATATGAGCCTCAATAAGCTGTGAGATTAACTAAGCCTTGTGCTTCCTGTAAGCCATTGAAGTTTTTATAAATAGACAGGAATGGATAGGCAATCTGATTAAAGCATATATTTCTCATTTAATCACTCACCTAAATGTACTTTCAGTGCCACGTCCATACAGTTTGGTATGTGGGTGACTGCTCTCAGATTTGTAATACTGAGAAAGTTCATCATTGACGCGTAGAAGCTGCTTTTCTGAATTAGTTAACCGCTTGCTAAAATCAGTATTACTTGACCTCAACAAGCTATTCGTTTGCTGTTGAACTCTTGATTGGGTAGTTTGTGCTCCACACAGTTTCTTAACCATATCATCCAGTTCTGCAACCTTCCTTTGTAAATTGGTCTTGTCCACCTGTAGGAAACATAAAAGGAAATTTAACACAAGACCTTGATAGCAAATTAAGGAAACATTTGACTCACTAGAAGATGAAATAAAATCAAACATACAGATTAAGAAAAATAACAAGAAATGAACAGATTCAAACAAGTTAAGACCTTCAACATTTCATTTTGTGCAGTCAGCAACTGATCCCGCTCTTGTATTTGTTCAACAGCCATCTGAATGGCAAATAAATCCACTTCTCTTCTATTTAATTCTAAAATGCATCTACAAAAGCATAAAATTCATAAAGACATAAATGATATATTATGAGATCCAAATGTTACAGTCATGTTGTCAGTCAATATATTGATTCAGGCATTCAGCAATGTCATACATCTAGGTCAAGGAATGCTCCTGCAACATATAGATTATGCTAGCACAGCAAGGGCGAGGACCTGCCAGAATTATATAGATTCCCAAAGGAGGTCTAGATAAGTTTAAGAAATTCATTTTATGGAAAACTTATTTTGAGAGTTGATTGTCCTCTGCAATGAGCAAATAAACTTTTCTCACCATTCACCTCCTCGACCAATAATATGATATATATCACGGGCGGAACATGAACGGAGATGGTTACAGACTAATGCTTGTACTACTCTAAAAGACTAACAAAGCTATATACCAATGACCAATTTAGTTCACTTAAACATCGTTCTCATTATATTAAGATTTAGGTCTGGGTAATTTATAGTTCCTCTCCATTTGGGGTTTTGGCAAGTGTTAACTACTTAATGGAACCTGCACATACCTTCCACTTCTGGTTTAAAGCCAGTTAGCAGAATTACAAAAGAACGTGGCAAACACAATGTGTGACTTACCTCTCCCTTTTCTCAATCAAATCATTAATCTGTCTCCTCAGATTGAGAATCTCTTTCTCCTAGTTCATCAAGAAAAGATATATTATAGTGCTTAAAGTTAAAGCTATGACTGTAGATCAAAACATTTGAAAGGTACCATTGCTACGAATTCTTGTGTTTGTTGCTGAGCCTCCTGCACTAACTTCTGTAGTTGATACTGGTCCATCAAGTTCTACACCATCACCATATTAGAAGAATTATGCACCAAAAAGAAAAACAGTTTACATTATTTATGTATATATGAGTCTGAACTTACTGCATAATTAGTTATGTCCAATTTGACACCAAGTAAATCCCGAATGACATCGTGTGTCATGCTTTCTGCTGCAGCCAGTCTAGTATTCAGCATACATACCTGATCCAGAAAATATAGCATTTCTTCATTACAAAATAACAGAACCACAGGATATGCATGCATTGGCCATTGAAGCATACATATATTATACACACACACACACCATACATATATATATATATATATATATAGAGAGAGAGAGAGAGAGAGAGAAACATTTTACAAGAAGAATAAAGAAACAAAACTAATACTGAGAAGGAGAAAACAATCACCTTCAACATTGCCAAAACAAAAGTAAATTAAACATCATATATTAATCACTATAAGCCTCCAGACTTCAAGAAGAAACCTGTATGAGAGATACGACTATTTACCTCTTTTTGCCGACTGGCCAGCAATGACTCTAGCTCTTCTACGCGAAGCCTGGCAATTGATAATTCCTGGTCTTTTTCCAAATTCATCTGCTGAACCAAACCTCCAATGCATCTGAACGGTGAGCTAGACCCTCGTGTCCTCGTTGAGCTTTTCTCTGTCTTTTCTAAAGTTGAGGCAACAGATGCCAAATTTGATGTATCTGTTTTAACTTCACAAACCATTTCCTCTAAGGTCTTGTACTGTTTGAAGAATGAGGATTTAGCTATAATATACCAACGGAAAAAAACAGGCATACCCACTATATATTTTGCAAGCAAATCTACATGAAACACTCCGAAAAGAAACAAGCCCCTAATATTAGTAGTCAGCTGTTATGCTTTTTCCTGCTAATTAACACAACAGAGTACAAAATTTACATACCAGCAACTAGGTCCAGCTGGCTTGAATAAATTGACAAAATGAAAAGTATAATTTACACATAAAGAAATCCATAATTTGTTTCTATTTTGAAAGGATTTTAGAGGTGTTTTTTGTAATATAGTCAGCCAACTTCTCTGATATTTTACCTTTTGTTGGTACTGTGATGCCTGTGCTTCAGCATGCAGCACTAGTTCAGAGATGTACTCTTTGCATTGTTTGATCTGCAGGATATACCCAAGAATTTACATTAGACAAGAGGAAAAGAAGGTGAGAAGAGCTACTGTACAACTGGAAACTTCTTATTTTATGGATTCATCAATGGCTTCACCTCTTCTGCTTGTTCTACTATTTCCTTTTCAAGAGCTATTATCCGTTTATGTGCCTCATGAAGTTCCAGGGATCTATTATTCAATTTCCTGAGATACAACAATTCATTCATTCCACATTATAGTAAAAGCTTTTGACAAAGAAAGAATTTAGCGGTTCTGACCTTGAAAGTTGATCTTCCACTGGTCGCTCACCCGTTGAGTTTTCAGAATCCCTATTTTCAGTGAAGTTTTCAACTGTTAATAGTCTTTCTCTCAGTGCTTGGACTTCTAGTTCTGAGGAATCTCTTATTCTCCGATGTCTTTCTACCTCCTCTTCCATTTCATAGACCTTATAGAAGGAAAACAGTTTTGTGAAAAATAAGTAGGCCAAAAATGAGAAAAAGAAAAGGAGCCATGAATATGCATGCACATAGAAACATCACATGGCACCCAATTTAACTCGTGACGGACCTGAGAAGACCCCTTCTTTCAAAATTTTGGTTTCCCCACCTCGCCAGGAGAAAAGTATACGGGGGAAAAGAGGGGAGGGGGGTAAGAAGAAGCAGATAAGAAAAGCCGTTTTTTTATGATTATTTTCCAAAGAATACAGGACTTTCAAAGAAATGCTGGTCAAACTTACCTTTTTCTCTAATACGTTTATGGTACACTCAAGCTCCTCAACCGAATGTTCTAAGATCTTAACTTCTTCTTCCTTTTGTTCTGCGTACATTTTGCTTGCCTCCGACTCCTAGAAGAATAATTGCAAGTTAATATGTAGAAGTCCAGCAACTACCTGAGACTTGAAGAGTTCTTTATAGTAAATACCTGGCGGGCTTCAACAGCAATAGCTTTATTTTCATCTACTAATGCATAGGCCATATCAAGCCTATCTTGTAAGGAGACAAGTTCTTCACGGAGTTGGTCTCTCTCACCAGTGACCCTCCTTAAATCATTCTCAATGTCTTCTATCGAAGAGAGTAACTGTTTCTCCGCTGAAGAAGTCATAAGAAGAATTTCGTTCTCTAAAGTCTTGACAACCTCTCTTTGTTCTTCTAATTGCTCTTCAGCTTCTGACTTCTTGAAATAAAGATCCCTCAAAAGAACTTTGAACTCGGCATTTTGGTCGGACATAATATCTAATGTTCCTTTTGCCTTCTCTAAATCAGAATTTGAGGCTAGTAACGCAGATTCAGTATCAGCCAAGCGGCATTCAAGTTTTCTATTTTGAATCAGCAGATTATCAAGCTGACTTGTTTTCATTTGTAGATTGTGCCGACTTTGGCTCAAAGACGCAATTAAATTTTCAGTTTCAACTTTGAGATCCTTTGTTGTGGAGGCTGATTCTTGCAACAAGGTAAAATCAAACAGCAAACCTTTCAACAAAACTTCTTTCCTTTCCAGTTCTTTCTTTAGCCTCAAATTTTCCTTGATTGTATTGTCATGGGACAGGCCTGCCTCAACTGTTTCGGCAACTGCAGTTTGATCCTCTTCCTCTTCACCTTGCACACCTGAAATGCCCTTTTCACTTATCAAAGTCTTACACAAATGATTCATTACGCGGTCTTGATATCTGTCTGGATGAGGAGCAAGATCTTCATTAAGGCTTCTGAACATTTTGGAGTACACCCCTACACCACATTGATGGAGCACAAAAGAAGCAAATTCTTTCTCCATTGCTTCGGCGCAAATATCTTCCAAAGATGATTTTGAGAAGCAAATGTACCTCAGTATTTCCTTTCCCATCATTAAGGCATCAGAATATAGTACCTTGCACATTTCCTCTATCTCTCTTTGAATGTGCAGAAACGACCCTTCAAGCAAAGACATCAAGTTTGCTATTTCCATGAAACCGTAGTGGATCTGATCCTGCAGAATTTCATTCTCTCCATCTTTCAAATGAATTGAGGATTTAAGTTGTTCTATTTCTTCAATCAAGCTGGCTTTCTCTGCCATCAACTCTTTACCAGCTTTTTTCCACATACCAGTCAGCTGTCTTGAGTTTTCATTTGCTTTCAGTAATGTATTTAACATACAATCAGCTTCTTGCATGGTTGCACGAGCATCCTCAATTTTGTTAAAGAAGCTACTGGCCTGACTATCTTTCCCATCAGCAACAAACTGCAAATAGAAAGATGTTGTCAGGAAAGAAAAAGAAAAAAAATAGAAGAAATAAAGTGATCTATTCTCCAGTTTTCTGAAAGAAAACTCACTGAATATCAAAACGTAACAGCAGCAACTATTGCTTACTAACACATTCAAATTCAATTTCGTGAGGTGAGCCAACTATACAGGATTACAAGTTTAACATGAACTTTTACCTCCTTTGTATTGCAGCAGCCTGATTTAGCCTCACGTGTCTCCAACACAGAAGGTCGAAGGACTCCACTCATCTTGGGCATTATGAACTGGTAATGTACATTGTATGCAACATTTTGATCTTTTCTATTCACTAAATGAGGTGATTCTGATAAACATATGCCTTCTCCAGCAGAGTGATCGCCAAATACTCCCTCATTGAAAAGTGCAGCTAATTGAACATTCAACTTAACGACAGCATCATATACCATTCTGAATTCCTTCCTCAAGCAAAAAATTGCTGTTTTCTTGTCTCTCAAATTTTTGATGAGCTGTTCCGGCAGCTCTGATTCTTGAGAAGAGGAAAAAACTGAGACTCCTTCAAACTCCACACCCAAACTTTGTTCAGTTAATTTTACAGGGGACTCGTAGCAGCCATTTGGTGAAGATTCATCTAATCTTGGAGCAGTGCTTTCAGCTGAAAGATTAGAATTAGGAGTTGATGAATCAGTTGTCCAGCCATCTACTTCCAGTAAAGCTTCAGCTGCAGCTGGGCAGCCATACATATCTATTATAGTGTTCGTGTAGGATTTTGTAGTACTCAGTCTATCATTTATTTTAACAAGTTCATCAATTATCTGAAGTAGCATTTTGTGTTCATTTTCATCCTTCAAAGATTCAGTGATAAGTTGAACATTTCTGCAATTTTCTTTGAGCTCCACACAGTTCTTTTTCATTTCGTGAATAGCTTGCACAAATTCTTGAATCATCTCCCTGTATAGAGAAACTGCTTTCTGAATGTCAGTTTGAAGGGATGACAAATACATTTCTGCATTAGCAAAAGACACATTAAAAGCACTCTCAGTCTTTAGATGTCCTAGCCTTGCCAACTCAATTTGGATCTCAGTATTTTCCAGTAGGACAGCATGTTTAATCTCTATTGTCTGGTTGGTTTCTTTTCTTAAAGAATCTTCTTCAGCATTTTCTGTAAGAGCAACCTTCATATTATCAGCTAGCCTGTTCACAGCCAAGAAGGCAGCATTAGCACGTTTATTTGCTTCAGTGACTTTATCTTCCTTGCCTGTGAATTTGTTCCCAAAAAACTCTATCATATTGATTGTGTCATCCAAGATCGTAGTCAACTGAACTGCTTCTTTAGTGCTCGTATCATTTTCTAGCTGCTGAACTTCAGTCAAAACCATTGCTGCACCCTTCAAGGAATTCAATTTCCACTCCATCTGCAATACTGTCTTTCTTGCATCTTCCAGGCTCTTTTCTAATAGCTGGATTGTTTCTTCCTTCTCCACACAAAGTTTAGCAGCCTTTTCAACATGTTCATGTATCCCAACATTGACATGAGGAAATGAACCAGCAATATATTCTATTTGGCCAGATGCATCTCTGAGGGATTTAGAACCATCCAAAAGGAAGCTTGTTAGCTCCAAACTTGCCTTTTCCCACTCTGCATGTACCTCCCTTATTTCATCCTCTTTAGCTGCAACTTTGACTCTCAATCTGTCATTTTCTTCAGCCAAGGAACATAATCTCTCCTGAAGTTCTAACTGAAGAGCAGCCACCTCTTCCTGTAAATGAAGAATTGTTTTAGTTGTTTCCATTTCGACCTCCTCACGAATTAATTCAGTTTCGTGATTCTTTGATAACTCTGATGCACGATTCTCTAGATATTGGCTACTAAGTAATTGGGCCTCCTCAAGATCCTTATTCATCTTGTCCAACTTGACTTGCAAATCTGTAGTGCTGCTAATGTCTTCGTTGCCTTCCGTTGAAAGAGCCAGATTTTGATTTACACCGTCTCTTTGCGTATAGCTGTCAGCAAGTGTAACCATGGCTTCTTTTTCTACCTTGTCCCTATTGCTTAAAGTTTCTATTAATTTGTGATTTTCCTCCCGCACCAACCGTAGCTCTTCAATTAGGCAGACCTGCTCAGTTTCTAAGGCTTCCATCAAGATCTTTGCATCCATAAGCTCTTTCAAAGTATTACTAGACTGCGAAAATAAGAGGGGACCAATCTCATGACCACTTTTATTCTGTTGAACCCCATCCTCCTGCTGGTTAGAAGACAACATCTGATCTCCTGAATCGCTTTTGATTGATATGGTTTCATCCTGAAAGGAAAGGAACTACTTACTACTAAAAACCAAGATTAAAAAATTGACTTGTGGAATCTACATTATTGTTTTTCAGCAAGTGACTTGTCACTAACATCTTGTTGGGCTATCAGTTGCTCCAAAAGCTTAAGCTTGGACTAAACAATGTCATCAAGTTCTCAACATCTTACTTTGTGGCAAGTCCCTCTTTCACATGGACAGATAAACACACAAATATACCAGACACACTAATCAATTGAAGTAATAAATGCTTAAGGAACTTGAACCCAAGACTTTACTGGATCAAAGTTTTGGTTTCACGTAATCTACCAGTTATTTAAAAGGCTTTGGAGAATATGCCCAGGAAGATGTACCAGGCTCTGAACAATCATAATCCCAGTGATTTGCAGGAAATTGATCCTTTTTCTAATAAATAAACGGTCAACAAAACCATCAGGAAATTGATTAATTTTTATAATTGAAGAAAAAAGGTAAAGGTGTTTTTGTCTGTATGCACACATACATGGCTAATAAGAATTAACTGGGCCGCGCACACTTTGCCTGTATGCACACATATAACATGGCTGTGGCAATGGTACAAAAAAACGATGTAGTTAAGTGATTCATTAATGACAGTTTTGTTATTTTGCCACTTAATTAATCAAAACTACTTCATTTTGGGTCATTGCCACAGCTTTGGTAGCCACAGCCAACTAGCTGTGGCAACCATAGTCAACTTCTTCCATATATAGACTTCTACATGCAATTGCATCTCAGAAATTAATTTTAGGAAGGAAAAAACAAAAGTGAATTCCAATTAGGGTTAATTGCATATTAAACCCCAAAGTATACATCCTTTTACCATTCGTACCCTAATGTTTAAACGCTCCCATCCGCTACCCCAAATACCGTTAAGTAGGCATAACTGACCCTTTTGTAATTTTAGGCAATTTAAATTGTGACACGTGGCCATTTTTCTGCTAGCAAAATGACCAAAAGGGTTAGTTAGGCTTACTTAACGGTACTTGGGATAGCGAGATGAGAGCGTTTAAACATCGGGGTACGAATGGTAAAATAGTGTATACTTCGGGGTCTAATATGCAATTAACTCTTCTAATTATTTACTGCACAGAAACAGAATAATGCAACAACTTGAAGGTTGTGAACTTCTCATAAGATAGATTTGAAAAAATATGGTCAGGAGTAGACCAAAACACAACTGGCTTTAATTCACAAGCTCAAGCCAGAAGAAACCAGTGAAAGATACAATAGCAAAATATTACAGAGAAAGATATTAGTGTTTGTGTGATGTAAGCCTTAATATGGAAATTGGAAAACAAGAAATGAAATAGGTTAGTATATCGTCTCACCAACATCTTTTTATGGATTCCTTTTGGTTCTTTTGGATCCTTGGATAAGTAACCTGTAACCTGGAAAGGATTCAAAAGTTGTAAATAACTTGAGGACAGAAATTAATCCACCTCAACCTATTAATGAAAGTAGTTCACAAACTATTCGCATTTAGTACCAAGTGAACTGCAGCTTGGTCTTGGTTCATATATTGTCTCACTTTACTTTGTGATTCCTCAAGTTCACTGCACACAAAAAATGTGTAAGAGGCAAATAGTGAGTCTAGCTGGTCATGCTAAACTCAGAATCTCTCTTAAACCATTAGAAGGATACTGGAGTACTTATATGTCACATAGAAGACCAAGGAAAATTCTCTGGTCAATTAGTTAAAGTGAATGGAGAGAGTTACTATAAGATGAAGACCACTGCAAAACTCAATATATATATATATACTATTTATAATCTAGGTTACACAAACTCTTCACTTTGCCATAAAGTACCCATGTCCGACACTTGGACAAGGGTATGGATACTGAACACTTCATTTTAGTGTAAAAAATTGACAAAATTGAGGAGTACCCATTCGGACTCTTCAAAATACCGTCTCCAACCGGACACTCCATCCGAGTCCATGTAACATACTTTATAATACAAAAAGGTGAGAAAGGAACCCAGCTTGCAAGCCTTGGCGTAGAAAGTGGTAAATTAAAGACGGTAGCCACTTGCAGAATTCGATGAAAGAAGATCAGAAAATTGATTCAGTTAAACATACCAAATAAGTTTGGCATTCATGTTTTTGCATTCTTCTAACTCCTTTACAGCACCGTTATCCTGCAATTTCCGAATTTTGTAGTTTAAAGGTGGGACAACTACAAAAATCAGATGAAGCAAGCAGTATCTACCAGTATCTACCTGCTCTTGTCTTCTTGAAAGGAATTTATATTGTTTATAGTTTTCTTGAGCCTCAAGTGTTTCCAAAAGCTTCACATAAAAATTTCCAACATGGTGTGGATGAAAATATTTCTGGAGATGTAATTTAGTAGAAAGAGAAGAGGATTTTTATGTACCTTGTCACGCAACTCTGAAACTTCAGCCAGCAGTGTTTCTCGCTCTCCTTGCTCATAGAAATCTTGAAACCTGACAGAAATAACGAGTGAAATCAAAAAATGAAAGATCATTATTTGAATACGGAGAGGATTGATTTATGAAATTTACGATCTGAGTTGCTCAAGGAGTCTTATATTCTCTAATGCAAATCGTGTCAATTCTGGATTCCTATCGCTTCTTGCTCGAAGCAACTCAATCTCCTCAATTAAAGCTTGATTTTCATCCATGAGATATTTGTCCGCAGAGACTAAACCGTCTGCAAGTAATTCCAAGCGTTTAATTTTTTCTTCATAACCCCTTAGCATCATTTTAGAACGCTGAGCATCTTCTTCTCTTTGTTGAGCCTGAATGGATTCCAACTATAAATGAATGATCCGATACCAATGTTTGTGCAAATATAAAATTGCTTTACAAATTTTAACACTAGATGTTATTCATGGCTATGACAGGAATTAGTTGAAAAGAAAATGGAACATATTATCTTAACCAGACATACCAAACGGTTCATTTGTGCAACTTCGGCCTCTAATCTCCTGACTTCAGTCTCAGCGAACTTCTCTCTCCTCAAAGCACCAACTACAGTAGCATCCAAGCATTTCATCTGCTTATTTGAATTAGCACATGAATACATTATACAATATCTGGTCCTGAGCAACAACCTATCAATTTGACGGAACTACCAGTTACCTTCCTTTTTTGGCCATATGGAATATTATGATCATCATACATATCACTTTCCCCTGAGGAGTCATCTCTCTCAGAAAAATCACTTAAAGATTTTTGAAAACTAGGGATAAAATGTGAAACAGATCTTGAATTGTTATGAGTCTTCATCATACAGGACAGCTGACCCTGTTTAAATAAGTGTCTCAGTGTCACATGTTTGACGTATCATTAATTAAACTTGCACAAATCTGTAACTTTAATACCTTTAATTGTTGGATTTGACGCTGCAGAGCTATAACATCACCTGAAGCATCTTCATTAACTTTAGCCTAGGAAATTACAAGGAAATTAGTTAGAAAGATTTGAAAGCATACGTAATATCCAACTTGCTTTGGAACAGACATATATGAGTTGAGAGTTTCTACATTATTCTGAATAAGTTTGGCACGCTGAGCAAACTTCAAAGTGCTTAATGTTTCACTTGCTGAACTGCAGAGAAATAAAATATCAACCACTAAAAATGAAGATACTGCAATATAGAATCATAGAAAATTAATATAATAATACGTAGAAACTGACCAAATAGATGGGCTGATATTTGCAATAATTGTTGTTTTTGAGTTACCACCAAGAGAATCCTATACCAGAGTGGGGAGAAGAACACTGAATTTGAGTGTAATAAGGCAATATAGAAAAAGTATCGATAGCTTGTAAGTCTTCTTGCTTTACTTATCTGACCTGAAGAAGAAATGTAAGCCTAGAGTCCCTGTAGGGTACATGTCTATGCTTCCCATGTGCTACATCCACTAAAGACATTATCACCAGACTACAACCAAAAAAATAGTCATAACATTCAAAAAACTGAGTGTGATATCCAAAACACTCATTTCTTGTATCAAATGCCTCCAAAACTATGTATGTGTCATTAAATACTTGAAAAAGTAAACCAGCTCAGGTAACACTGCTTTATATTATTTTATTGATTATTGTGATTCAATACTCTTTTCAAGGATCCATAAGAAAATAAACTCTTTCAAGATTTTCAATATCTTGTTGAAAATAAGAATAAAAGATAAAGATTAAAAAAATAAAGAGGATGATCAATATCAGAAAGTAGATTTCAGATGTTTATAATGCCAAAAAAGAAAGAAAGATAGGGTAAAGAAAAACAGAAGCTCCCAACTTCTTGAACTGGCATAGGTGTACAAGATTGCTTCTTGCAAATATTTTCCTTTGGGTGGGTTGTACTGCTGTAAAATGAACCAAGTTATTTTAGCTTGGCTCATTTAAAGCTCATTAAGGATTGATGTGTAAGCTAAAGCCTAAATTAGTCAATTTTGATCACATTTTTGAGTTTGTTAATACAACAAGCTCGGCTCGTTTAACCAATTAACAGTTTAAAACAATATAAGCAATCAAGCTATTTGATATTGGCCCAATCTAAGGCTTGTTAGATATTGGCTCGTATCATCAACAAGTAAACTTGAACTCTAATTTGAGCTTGCTTCTATAACCTGCTGAGCTTGAGTAACTCAAAGCTTGGCTCAACTGGGTTCATTAACATCCCTGTTTTTCAAAATAGCTGCCCTTAAATAGGATGATAAGTATAATTAATCAGCTAATTCATTGTAGAACAGGAATAATATAATAAGAATCTAACCTAAAGGTCTATAACCTCAACAAAAAATTTATAAGAACTTGTAGATGACATACTATCAAATCTTAGAACTCACAAATTAGTAAAATGAATTCAACTGGAAACTCCTTTTTAGCTGAATTTCCAAGTTTTATGGAAGGAGTTTATATGTAACCACTCACCAGTCCTAGAGCTTTATTTTATTGGTATAGTTCCAAGAAGCAGAATATTTTTTAAATTAAATAGTGTATATGTTATCATATATTATCAATTAACTAATTGAATTTTAATTTTTTAGACAACATATGGTTTAATCCAAAAATCTGCTTTCATAGCATTCTCAATATTCCTAGCTAGAAGCAGTCTTTATCAATATCATCTCCAGTTCTCCCTGCTTACTTCCCTTCACCTTAATAAGTCAATTTACACATTTTCATGAAAAACCTTTAACGGCATTATCTCCAGTTCACCCTTTTTCTCACCCTCGATTTTGAGAAAACTTATAACAGAGTTGGTTCTCATCTGTGGATAGTCTGACATGCAATGAGAATAAATAAAATCTGTATAAAGCGAAAGAAGCAAAAGTAATGGCAATCCCTCCAAAGCAGGCAGTGATGCAGAGCAACCAAAAAGGAAAACAGGTGGATGATCTGTTTACCCAAGAGTTGATAGAGATTTGTTTATATTTGCTGCTTCTTTCAGACGGTCTCCTTCTGCTCCAGAGCTCTTCTGCCTAACAAAATGAACAATATCAGTTAAAAATAGAAGCAGAATAACTTGAGATGGTTAATCACGATACCAAAAAATTACCTTTCTGAACCTGCTAGATCTACTAGATTTAACCTTCCAAACCTAAGGTGGGTCATGGAATCTTTTTCCCAATGGCTTTCAATGATGCATGTAAAAACACTATGGGATCGACTACTCTCACTATTCATATTAGTTGCTGCCATTTTCCTATTTGTGGCACCCTATTAAGATAAACATGTCAGGTGTATTTACATTTACCATGTGATAAAAATGTAAAAGATCACCATTAAGTCACACCTGTAACAACAGCTTGAGAACGTCACTAACAGTTCTGACGTTGTATTCCATAAGATTTTCAACATATACCCCTTTCTTCAAGTCTTCTCTCAGCTATAACATGAAAAAGAAACTCAATAACTCATAATCCATAAAATACGACATAAATGCAGCATATATCAATGAACCACAAATTACTTGAAGATTTGTTGATGAAGACTCTAGGAGGTCTGTTATCTGCTCATTATATATCTCTAAAAAGGAGCATTTGCAGCTGTACTTTAGTCTTTCATCTCTTCTGTTCTCCTCTTCCTACAAGCAATTTTTAAGATCAAAGACATTTTAACAACTAACAAGTTGAATAGCATATGAGAGATTTATCAGTAATGTAGTCATACAACCCACTGAGGATAACACCTATATCAGACCTCTTCAATTCTCATGAACAAATATTCAAATACACGAGGAGTGATCCCACAATCTTTGTTGAGCTTTCCATCCATCTGACCAATATCACCCATCATGGTGTATGTTTTCCCACTACCTGTCTGCAGCATAACATCCAGACCTCAAAGTTTATCCCATAATACCTCACAACCACATAACAATTAACAACAAAAGACTTCAAGTCTTCAGCCATACCTGACCATAAGCAAACATGCAGCTGTTGTACCCAGACATGCAATTATCCACCATGGGTAAACCAGCAACCCTGAACAGCTTTTCCTGTACAAAAATCAATGCAATGACCCATACCAGAAAATGTTAGTAACCAATTTTGTTTTTTATTAGAAGTGCAAATATCATAATTGCTTTTAAGGACTACTATATCTTGTTTAATTTCTTCAATTTTGCAAAGGAAAAAAAACATTGTATAGTTTCTTTGTTAGGAATAAAACCTAAACACATAAACAATATACACAAATCTGTGTGTTTAAGTATGTATGTGTATGGATATTGTAATTCGAAGGAAAGCAATTTTATTAGTTCAACATCATAGCAAACATACACATGCAAAAACATATCAGAACATATTATAAAGAAGAGCATAAAGTGGCACCTGGGATATTGTTTCACCAGCAATATGATCAAAAGTAAACCTAAGTTCAGGATGGCCAAGCCATATCAAGCTTTGTGGACTCTCCTGCCTCAAGCATTGACCATGCCCTAGTGATACCTTCTCTGTACTACTTATAGGTCTAATTCGTATCAAAGTCTGTATAAACAAACAACATATCAAAATCTAAGAAACTAACAACAGCAAAAGTTATTAGAAGTAACGAACGAAAAAATCAGAAAAATAAAATAAAATACCTGCACATTGTGATCATTCCAAAACGAAGGATCTTCCTCAAGCTCAAAATGTGTAATGTCAGCTGGAATTTCAGAATTCCCAACTGAAAGCCCTCGGGAAACTCTAGAAGAGCTTCCTCCTTTTTCTCCAGTATACAGTGGAGCCCTAGGCCCGGTGCTCGGCCCCAATGCACCAATACTAGAAACCCTCCTTGCCGGAGTACTATGCGCGGAATTGGGTTCCGACTGTGTTTTTCCTCTATTAGAAACCCTAGAAATTTCATGATTGGATCCCACATTTCCAGCTCTCTTGCTCAGTGTTATCAGCTGATGATGATTATCAGCACCCTCAAATTTTCCATCCAACGACCGAATGGCTCTGACAGCTTCGAGCTTGGAATCATTATCAAGCTCGTGATTTAAATATTGAGATGGATCTGGTATGGAGTTCAGTGGCGTCCTTGGAGGAGGGAAATTGATTGTATTCGATAAATTTTCAAATTCATTTTCGTTTCCTTCGGATTGAGGGTTTTTTGAAGGGTTTCGAGATGTAAATCGAAGAGAAGAGTTGTCTTTTGACATTTTTGAGCTGAATAAACGCTTAAAAGATAAGTGAAATTTAGGGTTTGGGATTAGTTGATGGGATGATGGTGAAGTGATTATTGTTTTGCATGGTTCGAGATTTGAGGTTTAAAGTAAGGAAGTGACGGAATCTTCAGCTTGAAAGCTGCAAACACAGAAAGATAGAAAGAACAGTGGAAGTGGAACAAGATACTACCGTATATAATAAGCCCGCTTGTTTTTCAAATTCAAATAGATGCTATATTCCCTGTTCAAAAAATAAAAACCAAAGACTATATATGCTATATTACTTCGGAAGGCCCTCTAGTTTCGTAATTTTGAAAATTTCCCCGGATTTAACTATACCTTGCACTCTTGCCCAACTCCATCTGTTTCATAAAATGATTCCTATTTATAAATTTTGTAAATATTACTAACATATTTTATTTCTTGTTTAGTCTTACAAATAATAAGTGGCATCATCAGGGAGGAAGCTGGTAAAGGGTAAGGGTAGTGAATCAACCACCCGCATTTAAGTAAGACCACCCCAAGATAAGTATTCTCCTGTTCCGATTTTTCTAAAGATTTTAGCAGCACAGTTGAGATAGCGACGAGTTCTCTGTCTGTTTTTAATGAAATTTCTTGTTTGTTCTCTGTTTAGCCGTAAATTTTTTAAAAAGATTACTAGTATATATGGGGTATTAATTTAATACAAAAAACAGTAGAATCGAGTAAAGAAAAATATTTACAACCCTTAATCAAGTAATTAATCGATAGACTTGAAAAAATTACATAACAGAGAAGATTGTCGTCTTGCCAAATATAAAAGAAGCTATCCACTTTCTTTTTTAATTAATTAGTGCTAGTCGATTAATGTTAAAACAAAAATGAAATACTTAATTAGTGCTACTAAAATAGCCTTGTTGGTATGTATCCCATGAAAAATCGTAAATAAATTATGAAGGGCTTGATACATACATATATACATTCGTAAATGGCTTAAATATAATTTACTATCCTAAATTATAGGTCATATTCTATTTCAGTGATTCACATTTCAATTTTGTCAATTAGATGATTGAACTATTAATTTTTTCCAATTGGAACAAATTGAGTCTGGCACGTCAGAAATTGCTGACATAGCTATCTGAGTGGACCATTAGTCAGCTGAGTTGTAACTAAAAAAAGAATATTTTAATTTTTAATTACACAATTAATATATAATAAAGGGTAAATTCGTCAAATTGCTTTATCTCTCTCCTCCAACTCCAATCCGTTCTTGTTTATCGTCAAAAGCCTCCGATCACTTCTTCAATGAAAATAAAGATTGAAGCTCAAAATCTATAAGTTAACCATTTAAACACCCCAACTTCAATTTTCTCCCCAAACCCTAACTCTCAGAAAACCTTTGTGGAGGGAGAGAGACAGGCCAACAGATCTCACATGGATGGACATGGGGAATTTGCCGACTCCGGTGATTCATCTTCTCCTTTCTCAAAATTAACCCATAAATTAGAACAACAATAATGATCAACCCATGAATAGATTTTATACGATGTGGTGGAAGCTCTGGGATTAATGATGCTTCATTTCTTGAATCTGAAAAAAATTAAATGAATGAGAGAGCCATTAGCAATGACATGTTCGTAATAGTCCAGTTCAGAGATGAAGAACAAACACACCATATTATTTTTTTTAAATGAAACTATAATGTAATGTGTGTAGGATGATCTGTTCTCAAAATTGCAACTTGAAAAGGAAGACAAATAAATGGGAAGAAAAGAGCAAAAAAAAAAAAAAAAACAAGCACACCTTTCCCAGAGACAACCCTTTTCACACACAAGCGAGGCAACAACAGCAAGAAAGGAAGCCGCACTGCTAATTTTCAGCTCAATCCTTGGGATCCTCTAAAAAAAATTAAACACAACAAATTGAAGAAGAAATCTACATCTTCATGATCTTCTTTTCTTTTTCTTTTTTGTCTTTTTTTTCGATTGGAGATGAAAATCAACAATTACTAAGAAAAACATATCTAAGTTTTTAGAGTGAAGATGACGGAGGAGGGGTATTCCTGGATCAGATTTGAGTTTGATCAATAACCAAGATCCGGCATAGAAATCAGCAAGGCTGATCTTTTTCATCAAAACCTTCGGTTCGGGACTCAACCTGTTAGTAGAAGAAAGCACAAAATCGTCTAGTTCTTCACCCAAGCGAGTTTGTAGGGAGATCAAATTACGGCAAAGTTCAGATCTAAAAAGTAAACGATTAATTTTTATGGGTTGTGACCATTTTACCCTTTATTATATCAAAATTATTTAATCAATAAATAAAAAAATATTTTTTCATTACAACTCAGCTGATTAATGACCCACCCAGATAGTCACGTGAGCAATTTCTGACGTAGCAGACTCAATTTGTTACAATTAAAAAAAATTAATAGTTTAATCATCTAATTAATAAAATTAAAAGATGGATCACCGAAGTAGAATATAACATATAATTTAATATAATAAATTATATTTAAACCTTCGTAAATATATTATGAAAGGCCTGATACATACATACATTTTTCTAAGTTTAAACATTGTCCACCTTTAATCAAATTTCTTATTCTGTCACTGGACACGATGAATAAATATGATAACAAACTTATGAATTTCTAATTTGCCCTCGTTTTAAATTTTAAGATTATTAATTGATTAAAAAATAAAAATACATTATATTTTAGAATTATAAAATGTTACATTGTTCTTAATTTATAATTATTTTGTTATTAACATATTTATCATTGGACCATCGATCACTATTAAATTTTTGGCTAATATCAAATGTATATTTGAAAATATTAAATTATTCTTAAAATTATCCTTGTAAAAATGGATCTCTAATTTTCTACATTATGAAAGTTGTGCATAAAACGTCTAAATTAAATAAAATTGCTAATACTGATACACAATTTATTTTGTATAACTTGTACACAATATTATTCCTTTTTTAACGGAGCTCATCGATAAAAACAAAATTAAATGAGACTTTTTTGTCAAAGAAGTATAATAATATTATTATGTAAATGTAATGGGGAAAAAACATATAGTTAGTAAAAGTAAAACATTGTTAGCAGCGAACAGTGGTGGATCCAAAAAAAATTCTCTCACCAAGGGTGAATTTTAATTATTATTTTTTGTTGAAATTAAATAAAAAAAATTCGAACTAATCATAATAATGTTTACAAATTACAATAAATATTTATAATTTAAACTAAAAAATAAATTTTAAATAAAAAATATTTAGATACAATTTAGAAGACTGAAACATAATGAATCTAAGTTTATGTCTGTCTGTACTTGTATTCACTTAAATATTTTACTATACCCCTATACCTATAAAAAAAAATTAACAGAGACAATTGCCTATATTATACCTGTTGGGTCATGATATTTCTCACATTGGGCCGCGTGGATTGGGCCCACTTGTTTAGTTAGTCCATTGGGTCCTTATTAGTGAGCTTTAAAAGTTATGGGCCTAATCATTATATTATTCATATTGGATCCCTTTAAGACCGGATCGGATCAATGGATTGACCCGTTAGATATTTTAATATCTATTACTTTGACTTGTAATGATAAAAAAACATGACAGTTGATTAAGATACCTGCAATGCATTAATGTGGATGGGATTATAGCCGGCTGGAGGCATAAACAGTGGAAGAGAAAGGTGACAACCTGCAGCAATGCACAGCGAAATCACGGAGAGTGGGGGGGCTATGTCGCCGACCAGAGTGGGTGGCACAGTAAATCCAAAAGAGAGTATAACCTAACAAGAAAGTCTTCAAAAAAAAGGTACGTACACGGACACACATTCAACTAGAATTTTCTCTCTCTCAATACACTAGAGATTATTATCCTCCATTGTTAACCTTGTGAACACCGATACCGACTCTCACGCTGAAAGCTATCCCCGACTGATCCGGGCCGCCGAGCTTTTGGTGTTTATCGTGTTTCCGTCGCGAGGATCGTATGCGTCTTACGTGATTGGGACGTTGGCAGAAGATCTTGGCGTTAACATTGGCGCTAGAAGGAGGGGGTTCTAGTGTCATTGAGTTTTCAATCACATTCATTAAACCTACTTCGAAAGATGGTGAGGAGTAGAGATAATACGCCAGAGGGGCAAGCGATGGTTGTGAGCTCATCGTTGCCTCGTGTTTCAGTAAAGGATCGTCTGGGTCCTTCCAAAAGTGCTCACGAGAGTACGGCATCTAAGCACGAATCAGGGAGTCCTCGTCCGAAGACTCATGCAGAGCCAGACGGAGGTTGGTCTTTGATGCAGATAAGGAGCGTGATCATGGTCGAAGGCGGGTAGAAGGTTCACCGTCTAGAACTCGTCACCGAAGTGGCCAAGATGACAGGGTTGCCAAGTTGGCAAAAATGGCAGAAGAGGCAGATAAGGCTTTAGATGTTCTTCTAAAGCAAAGGGAAGATATAGCAGAGCAGATGTTTCGGGTGGCTGAGTTAAGAGACGAAGCGTCTAGTCATGTTCAATCCGAAAGACGAAACAGGCATAAGGAGGTACAAAGGCGAGAGGGGAAGGAGCCAGAGCACTCTGTATATGTGTCTCGAGATCGTTATCATGACCGAAGGAGATCGAGGAGCAGAACTCCCGTAGCTTCAAAGAAGGCACTTATTGTCATTGGTTCTCAGTATCGAGACGATGACAGACGAATGAGCAGGTCGAGGAAGTTGTGCCAGAAACTAGGAAGAGAGAGCATCAACGTGAACATTCTCGTCATGAGGATAGAGTTGCACGTTGGAGTAGATCCAGAAGTCTAATAAAGGTAGTGGGGTCAGCTGGAGGAGGTTGATCCACTCAAAAGCAGAACGCCGTTCAGGAGAAAGAAGTCTCCTCGCAACCAGAAGGTGTGGATTTTCTGGTGAAAGAATTGAAGGAGCTCAGAAAGCAGTTGGATGAGGTACAACATGTGAAGGATACTCCGGAAAAGAAGGCATCCCTGTTTTCCTCGGACATTCTTAAGGAGAAGACAGACATCACCAAGAAGTTGCCTCACATGGAGAGTTACAATGGGTCTGGAGACCCTTATGACCATAGCCAGGCGTTCGACCGGTTGATGGATTATTACGACTTTACCGATGCTGCCAAGTGTCATACGCTTGTTACAACGTTAAGGAAGGATGCAAGGCAATGGATGGGGACTTTGCCGGCAGATTCAGTATCCTCTTGGGCCGAGCTTTGTAACAAGTTCCATGCTCGTTTTGGGAGCAACCGGAGAAGAGGAAGCTCTGTGCTCTTTTTTAAGACAGTCGACAGTTCACTAACGAGTCCTTGGGCCAGTATGTGAAGAGGTTCAGAGAAGCAGTCGGCCAGGTATCCGACCTTAATGATCTTCAGGCTGTGGGCTTGTTCCAGAATGGATTAGATCTGGTGAAGTCCGAGAAGTTGGTGAAGAAGTTGATGTTCCACCATCTGAAGAGCTTAGCAGAAGCTTTCGACAAAGCAGAAGGCTATATCGTAGTGGAGGAGGCTATGAACAGCCTGAAACGTCCTTCTTCGGACCAGATAAAGGATATAATGATCGGTCAGAGGGCAGTTCGAAGAAGTACAATAACCCTTGGCGACAAGGAAGTAATCGTCCAATGTGCTTCCGCCGAAGGTGAATAAGGTTTACACCCCGAATACTGGATAGGTCGGTGATTTTGGGAGCAGATCGAAACCGGTAGTTCTTTGAGCCACCTCGTGATAACTATAAGACAGGACAGGGCAACTCTCGAAAATATTGTGGCTATCATCAAGCCGCAGGCCATGATACTAATGAGTGTTGTAATTTGAAGGACTTTTTGGAGAGGAAGGTTCAGAGCGGTTTGCTAGTTCAATATGTGGCCGGGAGGGATCAGCAGGATCGGCAGAATGTTGACCGTACTATTCAGACGATTCAAACGATTCCACCTGTCCAAAATGTTCCAGCACCACCGCCAAGGCACATCGTTGATGTAATAACCGGTGGGACAGCAGGGAAGTTGGTAAAGAAGAAAAGGAGAGGATACTTGGATTCGATCATGTCCGTGGCGGGTGCTCCCCCGAAGATCGACAGACTATTCTCAGGGACTGTTATATCCTTTACCGATGCAGATTATCCTTCGGAACCCATCGAGCCTCATAAAGGAGCGCTGGTAATCACTGCACAGGTAGGCTCGGTGGATGTAAAGCGCATGATGATAGACAACGGGTCTTCTGTGGATATTCTGTATGCCCATGCTTATCAGAGGATGCATCTTGATGGGCGAAAGATGGAGGTCGGACAGGAGGCTCCCTTGTATGGCTTCAGCAACGATCCAGTCAGAATTGCAGGCACTATTGAACTACCAGTGGTCTTCGGCATAACTCCTCAGCAGGTAGAAATAACCTGTAAATTTTATGTTGTGCATGTAGATTCGGCTTACAACGCCATACTGGGATGACCTACACTAACAACTCTCCAAGCTGTAACTTCCATCTCTTACTTCAAGATCAAGTTCCCAACAGCACACGGAGTTGGAGAGGTGGCAGGGGACTTGGATCCGCCCGACGTCATTTATATCGGAATGTTGTTATTTCCTCGAGAGTAGGGTCGATGTGAAGCAAACTATGGCATTGAGATCGAGCCCTTCTTTGAAAGCGATTCTCGAGCCATTGGTTGTTCTCGGAGAGAGACGGAGGAGGTCAAGCTGGTTTTGGGAAAGAAAGATAAGACAGTGAAGATAGGTTCGGGTTTGCCGGAACCTCTCCGGACAAATCTTATGGAACTTATTCGCTGCTATGCTGACATTTTTGCATGAGAGCCATAAGACATGCCTGGAATCAGCCGAAAGATTGCCGAGCACCGACTAGATATGGATCCCTCAAAGAAGCCGGTTCGGCAAAAAAGGCGAATCTTTGGACTTGAGCATCAGAGGATCATCGATGAGGAGATTGCTAAGCTGATAGCTGCTGACTTCATCTTTGAGATCGACTACCCGCAGTGGATGGCTAATGTAGTGTTGGTGCAGAAGCAAAACGGGAAATGGCGAGTTTGCATCGACTATACCAACCTGAACAAAGCTTGTCCGAAGGACTTCTATCCTCTGCCCCATATCGATCAGCTCATCGATGCCACTTCGGGGTATGCACTACTAAGCTTTATAGATGTTTTTTCAGGTTATCATCAAATTTCCATGTACAAGGAGGACATTCCGAAGACAACATTCATTACACACCATTCGGTGTATGCATATAAGAAGATGACCTTTGCCCTAATAAATGTTGGAGCCACTTACCAGAGAATGATGAACTTCATCTTCGAGAGGCAGCTGGGGAGGAACATGGAAGTGTACGTGGACGATATGATCGTGAAGAGCATGCATATTCAGAAGCACTTGGATGATTTGGAGGAGTGCTTTCAGACTGTCCGACATCACAAGTTGAGGCTCAATCCTGCAAAATGCACCTTCGGGCTCGGTGTAGGGAAGTTCTTAGGTTATCTGGTCAGTTAGAGGGGTATTGAGGCCAATACGGAGAAGATCCAGGCTATTCTCGACATGAAGACTCCTTAGTCGTTCAAAGACGTTCAACGTCTGACTGGTAGGATTGCAGCTTTGAGGAGGTTCATGTCCAAATCTGCAGAAAGATGTTTGTCATTCTTCGATACACTGAAGGGACCGAAGAATGCAAAGACATTCCACTGGACTTCGGAGTGTGAAGATGCCTTCCGAGGCATAAAGACCTATTGGTCTTCGACTCCTTTATTGGTGAAGCCTGCTCCATCTGAGACCTTGTATTTATATCTGGCAGCTAGTTTGTTTGCAGTGGGAACTGTTTTGGTTCGAAAAGCAGGGGGGAAGCAGCATCCGGTTTATTATGTCAACCATGTCCTAAGGATCTTTGAAACCAAAATTGCGAATATTGAAAAATTTGTTTTGCTTTGATAATTGCTAATCGAAAAGCTTCGACAATATTTTCAAGGTCGGCTCCTGGTCGTCTACACGGATCAACCATTGAAGAAGGTGATGAGCAAACCAGAGATTTCGGGGAGATTAGCAGCGTGGACAATGGAATTATCCCAATTTTTTATTGAATTTCATCCCCGAACCACTATCAAAGGTCAAGCCTTGGCAGATTTCATGGTGGAATGTTCGTTCTCCAAAGGCGAATCTTTGTTGCCGAGACGTCTGAGAGCGTCCGTCGGCGGTTGCGATTCTTGAGAATGGGCGTAATTCATGGACGATGTATGTAGATGGATCTTCTCTGCGAGATGTCGATTAGGGGGAGGATCCTTTGACAAGTCCGGAGGGGTTCAAGGTGCAACAGGCCATCCGATTTGGGATCAGAGCAACAAACAACGAGGCCGAGTATGAAGCAGTGTTGGCAGGAGTCCGACTGACGAAGAGTCTAGAAGTTCAGAAGCTGATCATTTATAGTGACTCTCAGTTGGTCGTCAAGCAGTTATCAGGAGATTATGAAGCTCGTGGGACAAGGATGATCAAGTATTTGGCAGAGTTGAAAGACCGACTTTAGTATTTCGTCTCGTATGAGTTTCAGGGCATAGAACGTAATGATAATTCCATTGCCGATACATTGTCAAAACTGGCCACCACGGATGCTGTCGTTTTCAATGGGTCTGTTTATCTAGAGGTTTTGCAGCAGCCGAGTATCCAGCATAAAGCGGTGATGTGTATCGAGCGATCTAACTGCTGGATGACTCCCTACATCGAATATTTGGCAGATGGCGTCCTTCCTTCGGATCAGATGCTGGCAAAGAAGATCAAGTACAAAAGTGCCAATTTCGTTCTTATTGATGGGGATCTTTATCGAAGGGCATTTTCGTCACCATTGCTCAAGTGTTTAGTCCCGACCGAAGCAGAATATGCTCTTCGGGAAGTTCACGAAGGCATCTGTGGCGACAATATGGCTGCTATGTCATTAGCCTACAAAGTACTTCGGCAGGGGTACTACTGGCCTACGATCTTCAGAGAAGCTACGGAATATGTTAAGAGATGCGAGAAGTGCCAACTCAACAGTCCGATCCCACATCAGCCACTAAAAGAGCTATACTCGATCTTATCTCCTATACCCTTTGCTGTCTGGGGGGTAGATATACTGGGTCCGTTGCCAAAAGCGAAAGGTCAGGTCAGTTTCGTCATAGTGGTTATCGATTATATGACCAAATGGGTAGAGGCGTAACCACTTCGGTTGATAACGGAGCAAGAGTGTTTGAAGTTCATGAAGGAGTCCGTAGTGTTTCGTTTTGGAATTCCTAAAGTGGTGATATCGGACAACGGACGCCAGTTTGTGGGATCAAAATTTGAAGGATTTCTGAAAGAGCTGGGAATTCAGCACAGGAAGACTTCGGTGGCTCATCCACAGTCAAATGGGCAAGTTGAAGTGACAAACAGAACGGTGCTGAACGGGATCAAGCGCAGATTGGATGAAGCCAAAGAAAGATGGCCAGATGAGCTGTTCAGCGTGTTATGGGCTTATCGGACCACACCGAGGACTACCACAGGGGATTCACCTTTCAGATTGGCCTATGGTACTTATGCCTTAGTCTCAGTCGAGATTGGATCTCCAAGTCTTCGGGTCAGTCAATTCAAAGAGATCTACAACGACGAAGGACTGAAGGCCAACTTGGATCTGTTGGAAGAAGTCAGAGAAGTGGCTTTGATCAAGTTAGCAGCCTACCAGCGAAGAGTTGCCAAACATTACAACAAGGGGGTTAAGCTTCGCAGATTTGAAGTGGGGGACTTCGTCCTCAGAGAAGTCGAAGCATCTACGCCTCAGAACATAGGAAAGCTGATGCCGAACTGGGAAGGACCGTATGAGGTGATCGAAGTACCAAAGCCAGAGACTTATCGGTTAAAGGCATTGGACGGATCCGAGATCAAGAACACTTTGCATGCTGGCAGGATTCGAAATACTTTCAATAGAGATCGAGTCAGTTTACCAGAAGTCTGTACATGATTGTTCACCATCAATAAAAGATTCACTTTTTTCACAACTGATCTTATTCCTATTTGTCCTAAGTTCACAATGGTGTAAGAAGGTATGGTCGGACTCGCTGGCCATTCGATGACAGCCTTTTTGTCAGGTGTGTCCTTATATACTTGTTCTACCCCGAGTGGTGAACAAGATCTTGATGGTGCAAGAAGAATCAGCCGAATTCACCTTATACATAACCTACTTCACACTTCGGAAACGATAAGTATACCTCACTTTATTCTGTTCAAGTGTTGAGTTCGGTTCATTCAGTTCAGTCCATTTAATTTCTTAACATTTATATACCTTATCTGATTCATGGCCTAAGTTAAGTTCATTCAAGTTCATTGATGCTGAATTATTGACAAGAAAAGTATTAGATAGAAGCCACGATAAAGAAATTTAAAGATTCGTTCATCCATCCAACCATAATATTAAACTATTACATAAAATTAAAAAAAATTATTTTGATAAAGTTCTTAAAAAGCAATTCCCAAAAAGATAGAAATTTTCACGAATATTCTTAAACAATTCCAGAGAAAACAAGAGTATTCATTTCAGACATTATCCTCGCCCTCTGAAGAGTCGAGCAGAGCCGGGTCCACCTTGGCTGATATCAGTTTTTCTTTACCACGACTTCGACAAAGCTCATAGCCTTCAGAGTATATTTTCATGATCTCTCCATTGATCTCGTCTGATTTCCGATACTCTTCGCAGATCTGCTTGCGGAGATCATTGGTTAAGGGAGGTCCCAGATCCCGAAGAGCCCGGAGTTCCCTGATTTCCTCTTCAAGCTTCTGACGTCTATTCAGATGGAGAGTCTCTTGCAACTCCAGCTTCGAAATCGATTTGGTCAAGATATTAGTGTTAGCCTTCAGTTCTTTGATCTTCTTCATCCTTATTTCATTCCTCTGAACCAAGTCAACGTTCATCTTGACAATCTCTTAGTATTGGGCCTTGGTTGACTTCAATTCTTCATTGGACGATTTCACATCTTCTTTGGTCTGGGCCAACTCCTTTCGAAGACCTTCATTAGTGTGGAGAACGCTTTCACGTTGAGTTTTTTCCCGAGCCAAAGCCGACTTCAGGATTGCGTTCTCCTTTCTCATTGCTTCTTCTTCGGCTTCAGCCTCGATAGATTTTGGACGCAGACGTTTGAATACAGCATTGGCCTACACATGTTTTGCATTGTTTGATCAATTTCAAATATCTAAGCTTAGAGATAAATGCATAAATTAAGGAGAGACCCATTTACCTTCGTCAGATAGCTCATGCCTTTGTTAAGCAGATCCCCGTTCTAACTGTTCCCGAATCGGTGATCGTCGGTTTCCCGAACGAAAGCCTCGAACAATTGAAAAGGGAAGTTAGCATTAAAACGTGGCCACATGGTCGGGGATGCCATGACATCATGTTGAAACTCGGAAGAGGATTGTTTTGGAGGGGAGGGCATAGATTGATCACAAATTGGTGATAGATCCTTATGTATATTTTCTGGAGAGGGCGACCGAGCAGGAACAGGTTCGTGAATTGGTGAAGGAGCAGAAGATGAACCCGGATGACTATCAGACGGTTGCTTTCTCTTGCGAGAGAGTGAAAGGATAGTTTCAACTGGCTCATCATCATCTGGCACTTGAATTTCTATGGGGATTGCTGGAGGAATGTTTGTCGAAGATGTTGGCACTCGAAGTTCGTCGGCAATTAAGGGGGTTGTGGCGACCCCAAATCCAGGTACTTGAAACCCGAACTCGGTTCTCCACGATACCATTTCTTTAAGCTGAATAATACTAAATAATAATACATTCGAACTTAATTTACATACATCAAAGTTTACTTCCCAGTGCACGTGACCTTCAAATACATTCCTTCCTGATACGACAATAGATTCCATTGTCTTTACTAACTATAACCATTAACTCATACTAAATCTCATTCAAGCGACTTTTTCTTTTTCCTTGTTGCGTGCTCGAGCCTTGTGTCGATCGACGTAAATCGAAAACATTTAGTTTAAGCAAGGATGAGCATTTGAGTGCCCAAAGAAGTAATAGTAATTATATATATAAAATTTGAAAGAATATAAGTATTCTCTTTCCATAACACTTCTACAACGAATCAAAAGTTGTGAAGTAATCATCTTGATAAAACATTCACATAACAACTCTCTTCCAAATTATTTAAATTTGGCTCGCTCTACCCATGAATAGGGTTTAAGAAACATACTATGAACATTCTTTTCATTTTCGAAAAGGTTTAGCAGAAATTCATCCTAAAAAAAATCATAACTTACAGGCACGCGGAGGGTGATCGACCAGATTGTACCTGATTGATCAATACTACATAACTTGAAGCGAAATTCATCGCTCACCTTTTGTCCCAAGAATATAAAAATTTTCCCATATAGGGATGTTCATACATGCACGGTTCCAAACCAGAAGGTTTTAATCTTGCTTCACAATAATATGTAATTCAACATATATATATACGGGTAATTGACAAAGGTATATCAACATGTGAATAAATGTCATGATTATCCAAGTGGGGACACTTGTATAACCATTTAGAAATCAACTTACAGAATATATATCCGAGCTAACATGTTGATAATCAAAGCATACAAAATCATGACGGGAATAGAATAATTTCGAAACTTCTTACTCATGTCCATTACATAAAGGAAATGCAAAGGTAGGATCTTTTGATTCTTTGATTACAAATCTCAACTTAGGTTTTATCTCTTTATCACAACCTATCATAAGGGTCATTCGTTCGATTAGAACAATATATCATAACACATAAATCTGCATTATTACATTCGAAGACATAGTCTAATCACGTCATCACATAATCGCGGTGATCATACTTTTAGTTCATAATCTATACTTTTATACATTTTTCAAATATCTCATCCATGCTCTTACTGAAGCCTTTTTCTTTCTATTATAGGGTATGACATTTTTGTGCCACATCGCAAAGCGACTTTATCGGGTAAATCTTGAGTCTAAGACTCTTATCCTATACTTCAACATCTCAGTAAATATCAAACATTTTATTTTTAATCATTTTGAATTTTCCGAAATTGAAAAATTTAAAATAATTCAAATCTGTACTTCTAGGGCCTATAGTGATATAATCATTACTATAGGTGTTCCTCAAAACTTCATAACTTCATAATCGGTTCTCAAGTCAATTTAGTTTGGTAAATTTATAACTTTCAAACATCGGAATCATAATTAAATGATTTAAACATTAAACAATTCCATTATCATTAATAATTAATTTATATTAAACTATTAATGAAACCATTGCCAAAATATAAAAGTTATTTATAATAACTCAAACTATTTTTAAAACATTTATATTACCCTTAAATGATTTTTAAAACAATTAAAATCATTTTTAAATAATCACCATTAATATATAAATATTAATGTACTATTCATCCAAATATTAAAAGTCATTAATTATAACTTAAAATATTTTTAAATCCTTAATATCCTCTTTAAATGATTTTTAAATAAATAAAACCATTTTTAAACTATTTATTTAATAATAATTATTAAATAAACTAAATATCATTAATATTATCTTAATATCATTAATATTAAATTATTAATGAAATTATCCTTTAAATATTAAAAGTTATATTTTATAACTTCAAATATTTTTAAATACCTTAATTTCATTTAAAATGATTTTTATAATATTAAAATCATTTTTAAACTAAATTATTTAATATAATCATTAAATAACTTTAATATCATTAATATATAATTAATTAATGAAATTCATCACAAAATATTAAAAGTCATGGGAAATAACTTAAAATATTTTCTTATACCATAATATAATTTTTCATGATTTTTCATGAATTAAAACTATTTTTAAATAATTTATTTAATATTATAATTAAATAAATAAATACCTTTTATATTCCAAAATATTAAATATTTATGAAATATACTCAAAATAATTAAAAACTATTTTCAGACTTTAAAATAATTTTTCATAATTTATTTGGTATTTTTAATAATTAAAATCTAATTTTCTAATTTTTAAATCATTTTGGAAAATCAGAAATTAAAATAATTAAAAGCGTCAGCTAAAGGCCCCTATAGTGATGAAGTGTCGTATATAGGTGTTCTTGAGCCTACCCGAGATCTTCATAAAGCGAGAGCAGGTGGCCTACTTTGACCGTGAATAACTCTCTTATCTTAATGAATTTGGACAATCTATAAATTGGGTCTTGTAGAGGAAATACAAGACTACAAGATCCAACAATCATAACCTCTAAAAAAAACATCAGATCGGGGATAAATCAGCCATCAAAGTAGCTACCAAAGCTGTTCTTCACGAAGAACAGTTCGAGGTGCCTACTTTGGACCTCTATAACTTGATGATCGTGTAACGTTTATGTGATCTATCAATTCCAGTGTGTAGACAACATGTAGGACTACAACTCTAACACTTAACATCATCATAACAACAATAAATCAAGCATTTAAAGTGTGGTCAAACCTTGTAAGAAAAATCAACACTTAGAAAAGTGCAGATTTTGCCTGAATTTTTTGATCAATCTTGGTCAACCCAGTTTGACCTTAAATAACTCTTAATCTGTAATATATATGGACCTGATTCTTTTTGGAGGTTAAATACCACACAACAAGCTACACATATCAACCTTTAGAACACAAAATACATTAAAGATGACCGAGGTATAAGGCGACATTTTCCAAAAAAAAAAACATTTACGGACACTTAGAATATTTTACGGGTTTGAAAAGCAAATGGTCAATCTTGGGGTCAACCCACTTTTGACCGCTTATAAATCCCGATCTAAAATAGATATAGACCTGATTCCTTTTGAAGTTTAAAGACCACATAACAAGCTACACCTAACAACTTTTAAACAACAAAAAGCAAAGTAAATAATCACAGAGATATAAGTCTTGACATTTGCCCAAAAATCACATAATTGGTTTTTCCAACTTGCTCAAATCTTCAAATTCGTGCACTTTGATGTTATGGGTTCATGATTTTACAACCTGAACATTAATAGACTCTCTATTACACTACTTTTAACAATCAATTGCATCAATTAACATCGAATCGAAGGATTTCTAGAATTTAGGATTTCCTACCTTTTCAAGCTTGATTTTTGATTTACGCTTCGATGATGCTTCGATTTGTTGTTTGTGATGGTTGGGCTTTGTTTAGGGACCGATATGCTACAATAATTCGTAGGTTTTAGAGAGAGAAGCTTAAGGATGAGAGTTGGATGAATTTTAGTGTACAAAATATCTTTAACTCTCTCCAATCTATTTATAGAATAATTCAAATGCCTTGGATGCTCAATTTGGTTGTATAATTGAGGTGTAATGGTATAGTAGCATGAGGGAATTCTAGAAGGTGGTGGTTGGCTAGCTTTTGCAAAGATTCTAGCAACAATGCTACTAATAATACACTAAAATGGACAAAAAGGGTATTTTGGTAATTTCCCATATAATTTCATGGGCATTCTTGTACATAGAAATTAAATGTAATATTTAATCACTAGATGGTAATTCTTATCATTTACCAATTACTTTTCATCCTTTGGTAAATTAAAACATTTATACATTAACATCGTAATTAAACCCGATAATTTTAAATTAGGGTTTTTATGTAAAATTAGGATTTTCTAATTAGGGTTTCTTAACGCCATCAATTAGGGTTTCTAATTGACCATTAGGGTTCTCTAATTATACGTGTATGTTCTAACACGGTCATTACGATCTCTAACTTCAACCGATTAGGGTTGTAATAATTAGGGTTTGTCTCTAATTATCGACATACAACTTGATAATTAGGGTTTTCTTCTAATTACTGACATCTTATACATAGTAACTTTTCATATACACACACCACTACTCAATCATATCTCGTGAATCGAGTTTAATAATTAGGATTTCACGGCAGGTAATTGATTTGTCGTTATTTCGATATTATCTGTCTGCACATACATCTGCGATACATAATTATTGTCTTATAAAATCATTATAATAATAATATAATATTATTATTCTCATCTCTTGATCACAATCCCAATTCGGGGTTTGGATCTCATATCGACTTCTCTTTCGCGATATCAAGTTAAAATACTTGATTTAAATATTTCGAACAATTCATATAATAAAATATTTATTATATAATTCTAATTATCACTTCATATATTATTTCCAATCATGTTTTCATAGAAAATAATTAATAAAAACATTTCTCACTACGTAAATTAATTACCATAAAAATATAATTTGTAGTAATTAATAATTCCAAAATTATTTCTAATTTTTAAAGAAATAAATATATTCGCATTTATCGTTCACATTACTAGACACTTATTCTCGTCATTAAATAAAAAAAAATTATACGCAAATTTTCTTATTTATTTTATTTAGGAAATCTCGGGTTATTACAGGGGTAATCTTTGTCCTCAATTTCTTGACACGAAGGACTTTCGCCCGTTCATGCAGAGGTATGTCAAAAAGACTTTTCTTGGTTGGAGCGGGTTCAGGAGGTGCAGAAGTGGGAATGGATGAAGGGTTTGCTTCTGGATTTGTTTCTGGATCTATCTTAGCAGCTCTCTTCCTTCGTCGGGGTTTGAGGGATTCTTCAGATACAATGGGTTCATCGATTTGTGGTTCATCAATGTGAGGATCAACAGTGAGTGGTTCGAGAGTGAGAGGAGGATCCATTGGGAGATTCTTACATTGGAGGTTCCTCATTTGCATCGTAATCTTCCCAAACCAAAAAGTCTTCAAACTCTTTTACTTCAAGAGTTCGGTCTAATCAAAGACACTGCAAAGATTGTGCAACAATAACTCATAACCAATATTATCAAAGGTTTCACTGAAATATGCATAAAAATAGTTCGACACTTACTTTTATGATCAAACAGCCATGCCTGTTTGGAAAGAAGTCTGTGTTTCCATTCTTCCTTCAGGAAATTCCCGAAAAGCTCTATCATCTCGTTCACTCTTTCATCGGAGATGTCACCAAAATCTGCAGAAATTTTCTCATCAGTGGCCCAGTTCGGTAAAGAGGCAATTTTCGGTCCTTTGACGAAAAACCATCTCTCGTGCCACCCCCTGTTGCTCGAAGGAGTGTTTATTAAAGATCGCCTCTCAAATCTTTCACCTGCCTTTGGTGCTTGCTTACCAAGAACTTTAAACCCTTTTTTCCTAGACTGGGCGACTTTGTAAACAGTAAAGAAGAAATCAAGGGTGGGTTCGACGCCCAATTCATGGCAGAAAGCGATGAACGCTAAGATATGGCTATATGAGTTTGGGACTAGTTGGGCGAACCCAACACCGATAAACCCTAACAGGGTAACCAAAAATATGTGAAGAGGGAAACGAACCCCCTTCGAAAGCGAGTCAAGGACGGTAGTCCACCCATCTGGACGTTGATACATCTTTTCATCAGATTTGGGGGCTCTTATCAAGTGAGTATCGGGGATGTGGTAACGAGCTTTAATCTTTCGCAATTCAATTTCAGAAACAGAGGAGGAAGTGTTGGCATGAGGAAATTATTCTCTGTTTTTGAAGAAATCAGAGGGGTTAGGAATTGATTTCGGTGGCAGAGATTTCTTACTCGGAGTATCAGTCTTGGGGTTAGAACTTGAGGCTTCTTCATTAGGGTTTGGATTTGGGCAGATGCGGTGTTGATTGGGGTTATTTCGAGAGAGAGAGCTCTGATCGGTATTTAGGACCACCATTGTTGTTAGATCACAGAGAATGAGAGAGTTCGAAGGAGAAGAGAAGAAAGCTCAAGAGTCCGAAATTTGAAATTGGCAGGTAAAACTATCAAATTTGGTAAAGTTTACTTTTTATATTGATAATTGCACGAGACTCGAGGGCGGCACATTTAATTGATAGTCATAATGAGAAAAATGAAAGGTTAGCGTCCTATTCAAGCCTCATACATTAACCGGGTCTAGTTTCAAATATTCTTCAGATTGGGCCTCTCATATTAGACCTTCAATCTCTTTCTATTTTGTCTTACGGATCCTACCGGTTGGATTTTTATTTTTCATTATGGGCCTTTAGTAAGTCCAATCATATCATGCATCTTTTATAGTTTCCTATTAAACCCCCTGTTTAATAAAAAACTAGGGGGCAATATTGGGTCATGATATTTCTCACGTTGGGCCGCGTGGATTGGGCCCACTTGTTTAGTTAGTCCATTGGGTCCTCATTATTGAGCCTTAAAAGTTATGGGCCTAATCATTATATTATTCATATTGGATCCCTTTAAGACCGGGTCGGATCAATGAATTTGACCCGTTAGATATTTTAATATCTATTAATTTGACTTGTAATGATAAAAAAACATGACAGTTGATTAAGATACCTGCAATGCATTAATGTGGATGAGATTATATGGTACCGATTTGTGGCATAAACAAGAGAAGAAAGGTGACAAACTGCAGCAAATCGGCAGAAATCACCGAGGTGGGGGAACATGTCGAGACGGTGAGTGGGTGCACGATGGCAAAGAGAGAGTATAACCTAACAAGGAAGTCTTCAAGAAAAAGGTACGTACACGGACACACATTTAACTAGAATTTTCTCTCTCTCAATACACTAGAGATTATTATCCTCTATTGTTAACCTTGTGAACACCGATACTGACTCTCACGCCTGAGCTATCTCCCGACGGTCGAAGCCGTTAAATTTTTGGTGTTTATCGTATTTACTGTGTAGGATCAGAACGTCTTATATAATTGAGACGTTGACAGAAGATCTTGACATTAACAGTACCCTTACCGTAATACGTCTCTGGCAGCGAATAATCAAATATAAAAGTATGACCTTAAAAGAAGTTTCGAAAACCTATCGTTGAACTTTCAGATTTGAATCTGAATACCGACTTTGAATTATAATTAGCTCTAAAGTTAGTTTATATCCGTGGAATTGATTTTGAATCAGCATGCATGCAGACTTAATGATTAATCCAAAAGTTGATTTATTAACATTAAGTTAAGTTTATGCATGGCTTAACAGTTAGTAGGACAGCGGTATTAGACCCATTGGTCATCACTCGTGTAAAATAAGAGGTAAAATCAAACTGGTAAATATTACCTAATGTATACTAGCATGTTTTAGGCAAACCCTTTATCATTCGTCCTACATTTTAAAATCAATATATGTCTTTGTCTTTGTGAAAAGATGTTGGCTTCATAATTTAACTTCTTTTCAAAATTAGATATATAAACGATAAAATATTAAATTTTAAAATTAATAATACTTAAATTAAATAAATTCACATCAATTTAAAATTTAATATATCATCGTTTGATCTTAAAAATCAAATTGTATCTCTAATTTTAAAACAGAAGGTAATATACATTTTTCTAACTCTAAAATTATTTGTAACACCTCAAAGTTGGCAGGTGACAATAAATCAAGTTTAGAAGGCATATTTTTGATATCAGAAGCTCGCAAAAAGAAAGATTCGAGCTTTAATTAGATGAGTATGAAATTTGTTGTTGTTTAATTTGAAGGGGGAAGGAAAATGGTGGGAGTTTAATTCAAACATTGTTTTTAAAAAAGAAAGCAATTATGTCAAAACGGGGCTACCGATACCATAATATTCATATAAGCAATTATGACTTATGAGCACTTGAAATTTTAGACATATATCAGTAATATAATCCAATAAAGATGTGTGGGGCTTCAAGATTTGAATTTGAAACTTAAAATGCTTATCTACGAGGCAATATTTTATGGTCTGGGGAATTATAATTGTAATTTTATTAATTAATTAATCTCATGTGGAAATATTAACTTGTTTAAGATTAAAATCACATTCATTTTTTGCTTAAGGTGAGGTTATAACAACATAAATTAATTGATGTTTATTTATATATTAAGAGAAGCACCTAAATAAATACGTGATTATCATCCAAATTCCCACACCACCAAATTAAAGAATGATGACTCCTAAATTTAGTTACAAAATTTAATAGTAATATACTCGTCAAATAAAAAAACAAAAAAACTTAGACAATTAATAAAAATAATAACAATTGATCAAGGATTATTCTTATGAAATAGTATATTTTATTTTTAGTCAGTTCCAATGCTAAAGATATTAAAAAATCAGATCAAATTTGTAAAGATGTTATTACTCGGTTATTGTGTTAGGTAGATATGCATGAGAGCAGATTCTCTGTCCTTAATTTTTATGTCCTTTTGTGTTTTCACTTAAATTTTGACACATGTATTTTTATTTAATTTTAGAATTAATTAGTGTTAAGTAAGAAATTAGAGTGACAAAATTTAAGTAGAGAGAGAACAGAAAAATTGAGAACAGATGATCTGCTCTCGGTATACATAGTGGCCTCGAATATCAAATGACCGAATTGGCTTGGTCTGGCTTAAACTTGGGTTGGACATATTTGAGTTTGGGTTTTTTTTAATATGCCTACGCATGAGGGGTGGGTACAAGACTGAACTAGACTTTTCTCAATTCTAGACCGGCCTGAACTAAATTATGGACCGTCTTACTGTTAGGACTCTCCGGAAAGCTCGAAAGTTCGATTATGGACCGACTCAAATAGTCGATATTATTATTATTTTAATTTTCTCCCACCAACGTAAAGTCAATTTTCCCGCGCAACTCTTTAATCACTCTTCTTTTACTACGTCCCACCACTCCTTTTGCTAGTTCTCATCAGCTGAAGACTGCAGGAAACGAACTAGGGTTCTGCCGCAGCGTCCAAAATCAAGTTAATGGAAACTCATCAAATCGCTCAGCTCCTCAACAATACCTTCAGCCCCGACGGCTCCGTAGTCCACGCCGCCACCGATGCCCTCGACCGTCTGTCTCTCCTCCCCACTTTTCCCTTCTCTCTCCTCTCCATTGCCACCGGTATTCCCCCTCCCCATCTTTTACTCACATCCAGACAATAGTATGTATATATACACACATGTTTGTATAAATGTTGTTTTAGTTGTTTTCATTTTATTGAATTTATTCCACTTATGGAGCTGAAAGTGAACTTAATTATGGTCATTTTATAGTAATCGATAATTGAATGTTTTAAATGTATTGGAGGGGATAACAAATGTCAAATAGTTGCTAGAATGTGATAGATCTTATTTTATTTATTTACAGACAATTTTTTGCTGCTTTAATTATGGCTATTTTAATGGTAATTGAATTTGATTTTTACTATAGGAGGTGATAACCAAGGTCAAACAGTTGCAGCTGCTACATATCTTAAGAATTACATTAGGAAAAATATTGATGCATCCAAAGTCAGTAAAGAGTTTCGAGATGCTTTCATGCGAGCTCTGCTTCAAGTAGAACCTGCGGTTTTGAAAGTTTTAATTGAAGGGGTATGTGTATTTGGAATTATGTTTGTACCTTGTGCACTAATAGTGCTGTTTATGTGTGTTATCTTTTATTCTTTTCTGGATGTAGTTTCGGGTAATTGTTGCTGCTGAGTTTGTGAAGGACAATTCGTGGCCTGAACTTATTCCTGAACTGCAATCAGTTATCCACATTAGTAATCTGATTAATGGAAGTGGAAATGGTGAATGGAAAACTGTTAATGCCCTAACTGTTCTTCACTCGCTCATTAGACCATTCCAGGTACTTGTTATGTGCGAATGCTTAACTTGTCAACTGTCAAGATAATTTATACTGCTTGTATCAATTAATTTTCACATAAATAAATTTAAAGCACTTCCCTTATAAGAAAGGGTAATAATCATATATAAACTATGTGTTGAAAATGAAAGATGTGATAAACAAATTTGGTTAATGCTAGTCAAGTGACAGTTAAAACGCCCCAAATATGTGGGCAACATAAGAAACTAAACTTTAAGGGACTGACTGATTGTTTTTCAACTTGTAAAATGGAGGGGACCTCGGATTAGTGGGTTGTATTTACTATTCCTTTATTTCCTTTCTCTGGCAGTACTTTTTGAATCCAAAAGTTGCAAGGGAGCCAGTTCCGCCGCAGCTTGAGCTAATTGCAGAAAAAATTCTTGTGCCTTTACTGGTCGTGTTTCATCACTGCTTAGAAAAGGTGATTTCTTCTTCCTAATTTATGTTCCCCTGATATCCATCCATACTATCTCATTTGTTAATATGTTAATCATCTTGAAATGTCTTAATGGGGTTTCATGGTGCCCAAGTTAGGCTTTAAGCATCCAGAGCAGAACAGAAGTGGAAACTGAGAAGATCCTTCTAATAGTATGCAAGTGCATGCATTTTGCTGTAAGTAATAATTCTTTGTTTTTGATTGTTATGATCAATGAACTTTAAATTGATCCTTGGCCTAAACAACAAACAGCTGTAGCAGAAATTTATTTGAAACTCCAAGTATAAATTTGTAGTGAACAATTTCTTTTGGGTGCATACGAAATGAAACCTAGTCAAACAATTGGCTATGATTTAGTTTTTTTTTTCACTGGCTAATTAATATTTTCTTATGCCTATAAACTTGAGTTGTCTAGTCAGAAAGTTCAACAATCTGTGTATCTTGTTGTTTTTGCTTTTGAGTGCATACCAGTGGACAATTAGAGTTTTAAATATTTTTTTGATGATATTGTAACACCCCTTTCCGAAAAGGAAAAGGAATGTCACGCACAAACATAACAATACAAACCTCTAATAAATCTCAAAATATCTCCAATGAAATTGAACACTAATTGTCACATACTCCAATTTAAATAGAAGGAACTCCACATTTACATAGTCTCTACTATTAAAAATAAAATGCCAAAATATTAGGAAAACCAAGTCTAATGATAAGTCTCAAAAACTAATCTACTCATTTGGATCAAAGGTAGCTCTCATCCCACAAATCCTGATCACCCTTGATTACCTGCCGGAAAAAGAACACCGCGTGAGCCAATTTCCCAGTACGGATATAAAGATGCACATATATAAAACAATATATATGTACCAAAAGAACTGAATGAACGAACAATTACAACTAATAATCGAATATGAATATATCGAATTTAGTGAGACAAATTACAAATGCTAACACTGTCGAACCGACAACTACAGTCAAAAGAATTCCAAACAAAATAAGGTTGAATCAAATGGTTATAAGGTAACAATTTCATACTGAGCTCAAATACAAATAGCCAAAGGCTAACAAAATACATTGGTACCATGATGTATACAAATCAAATCGGATAGTATGCATGACACATATGTCACTAATTCGCCAAACAAATCGAATCAAATCAAATACTGGGTCGACCCATACGTATCCTGAACAAATATATCAAATGGCCAAAGCTCATACCCAGAGCATAAAAAAGGATACGCTGTGGACTGATCACACCGCAATGGAAGGTGTCATGCCCTTGTGTCAAGAGGACATGCCTGTGATACCCCCACAGGTGGTTAGCTCAAGTATACCTTAATGATCAAACTACAAAATGTAATTTAAAAGGGGTTCAAATCACAAGGCTTACATGACTATCTCCGAATGATATCGAATTATCAAATACGAACATACTCAATATCACAAGATATCAATGATCAAAACAACTCCCGAATGTGAACAAAATTATACGAAGAATGATACAAATGAATAAAGTCTCCAAAACATACTGACATGATTAACTAGTTCAAGGAGTACAAATATGAATTCTAATATCAACGCCAAAACGAAACTATCACAATAAATTTGACAATAAGTAGTGTTCGAAATAACGCTCGAGGCGTGCTCCTCGTAGCGAGGCGGAAGAAGATTGGTGCGAGGCGGGCGCTTTTCCTGGAATTGGTGAGACTTGTGCCTTCTTCTTCTTCTCCTTCTTCTCCTTCTTTTCCTGAGTGGCGTCTCTGTTTTCTTTTTCTTTTCTGTTTTCTTATGTTTTGTTTTATTCTGAGTTCTGACTTCTGACTTCTGAATGCTTAAGTGACTTTGTGACCAGTGACTACAGTGTAGTCCTTTGTTTTTGTCTTTTTCCAACAATGTAGTCTATGTTTTCTTTCCATTCATTTGGTTAAGGTTTTTTTTTTCGTTACTGAAGGTGATTTTAAGTTTTAATAATTTTACTAATCCCAAATGTAACTAAATAGTGCTTGACTGCTTCTGCTTGTATTGATTTTACCAAACAGTTTTTGTTGTGTACTTGAGAGAATCTTGATGTATTGCTCTGTTTGTGTTTTTATTAATTTCTTTTTGAACAAAGATAGCATATGATAATTCCATTTGTTTTTTTAGACTGTCAATAACAATATCATTATTTGTGTACATAAATTGCTAATGTATGGATTATTTTATGACCTTGATTATAATGATGGATTATTTTATGATTTATTAGCATTTTCTTATAATTTTTTGGAGACTTTTTCGTCTTTAAATCAAGGCTTCCGCCTCGAAGCTTACGTTTCGCCTCGTCAGGAGAAAAATGCCTCGTACCACTTTTAGCTTTTTCGAACATTGACAATAAGGAATAATCTTGAGAGGCAATACTAAATTTCTAAACGAGTAACAAATGAACGAATTAAATTTAAAAGAGTATCACTGAAAAAGTACGGAATCCGTATCTTAATATAGTACCAAAATAATTCGCCGAATCCAACTATCACCCACTAAACTCCCTCAATCCAATCTAATTATCAAAATAAAATACAATACATATAATTAAATTATGAACTTATACAGTTTATATTTTCATAAATTCAATAATTTTAATATACTATATTCAGGTTTGTAATCAAAAGATATATTTTAATTATAACAACAATATTATAATATTATTTATTACTTTTCCTTTTAAAATTCTTATACATCTTTTTTATATATATATATATATATATATATATATATATATATATATATATATATATATATATATATATCGAATCTGTGACAGTAACGTGTATATATATATAACGACTCAGCAACAGAATCAGGTTTTATATATATATATATATATATATATATATAACTTACAGGATCATATATATATATATATATATCAATTGTAAATCAAAATTTCATTAACAAATTCAACTAATCAAATGACATAATAAAATTTTAAAATAGATTGCAAATACAACAAGAAAATAGATTGTAATTACAGTAGCAAAATAATTGTTTTGTATTCAAAAATAGTCCAACAATGAGAAGAAGAATATGGTGAATGAAATTTTAAGATCTTGCTCTCAAACCCTTTTTAATTTCAGCCAAATTCTCTCGTTCGACTCGTTCTTTTGTTTTTGCTTTATTCCCTCAACTCCTAGGTTTTAATAATTTAGCATGTTTATTAATTCTTTTAGTTTTGTTAGGATTTAAAATTACACAAATATAATTTAGACCCAATTAATTTTAATGGGCCATTTTAATGTAATATTTACTTATTATGGTCCAAATAAATTAACTACAGTTTGACCCAAATATCCAATTAAATATTTTAAAGCTTATTTGAATATTTTATTATTATTTTATTGGGTATTACAAATATCCACAAATATTTAAAAGATATGCTAAAGCATGTTTCATATTCTTCTACTGAGTTAACAAATGAAGCAGTAAGATATATTTAATAATTTAGATATGACGTTAATAAAAACTCAAAGCTAGTGGACTACAACTCTGAAAAGATCCAAGCTTGAGCGAATGCCTTGACTTGTATCTGATTTCTGGAGTCCTTCATAAACTGGTGCTTAAAATTGAATCTTAGGCTATTGATTTTGCTCGAGTCTAAGAACTCTTACTTTGTAAATTTCCATGTAAAAGGTTTTGAAGGATTTTCATGATTTCATTAACATATTTATGATACGATATTGGAATATGCCTCATCAAATCTACCAGGAGCACTCTTATCCTAGGGATACACTGATTCCTCTATCAATCCTTTGTGTTCCTCAAACAAGGACAACTTTATTTGATAAAATAAGCGTGGGAGTTCTTTTAGACTTAAAAGGGCGTTATCTTAAGTTAGTGCAACAATGGTTTTCACCCCAAGAAAGAGAAATAAAGCACCAAAGTTCCTATCATTTGATGGTTGACTTCTTTTTTCAGAAAATTTGTTGTCATATAATAAAATTCATAAATTGATGATTTTGCATTCTTTTATTACATGTTTTTGCATCATTTTGATGAACTTCCATGTGAAACTATGATTTACTAACTTTCACTTGCATTTCTTCTGCCTTTTCTAGTGTTTGCTACTTGGAATATTTACTGAAGCCAGTTTTGTAGGTGAGATCACATATGCCATCTGCTCTGGCTCCTCTGCTTCCTTCATTTTGTAAGGATCTTTTTGGGATTTTGAGTTCTTTGAGCTTTGATGGCGGGGAAACTTTGGAAGATGGGTACTTGTTGAGGCTGAAAACTGGGAAGAGAAGTCTACTCATTTTCTGTGCTCTAGTCACGCGGCATCGGAAGTTTTCTGATAAGTATGCAACCAAGCTTGTCTTTTAGTTACACACACATATGTATGCATATATCAAACCTTTTTGTTTAATTACCATTAATTTTGTCATTTCTTCAATCACAGACTGATGCCAGACATTATAAGGTGTGTTTCGAATATAGTCAAGCATAGCACAAACATCAGTGTAAGACTGTATGATTGCTGATGTTGTTTATTAGTTTGGCATGTGTTGTTATATACTACCTAAAGGCAAGTGATCTTATAATTTGGAACGGAGGGAGTACCTACTATGCTTGTTGTGCACAAGAATTTCATATGCCACATACAATACTTAAGAAAATTTAAGCACTTTCACTTCATATTTCTGATTGTAGTTCTGACTTTGGTGTTGTTTTGCTGTCATCCTTTATTATCCCTTAACCCGTGTTTTCTAAGTTGTACTCAAGTTTAGCCTTCTACCATACTGTTTGTCCAGATTACTTAATATTTTTTTCCTTGTATTACTATAATCAGTTTGTAATTGTTTTCGGTGCAGAAACTGGACTTTCTGTCAGAGAGGATTGTTTCATTAGCATTTGATGTTATTTCACGTGTTCTAGAAACAGGGCCGGTAAATTTACTCGATTCAGATTCTTTTATTGTGTCAACTTTATTCCCAGAGATATGGTTCTTTTATTGTTTCCACATAAACAACTTGAAATCTATATTGATTCCAGTTTACTCTTTTCAGCACAACATTTAATTTTATTGGTGTTTTAAACTGGAAACAGGGTTGGAGGCTGGTTTCACCCCACTTTTCATCCTTGTTGAACTCTGCAATCTTCCCAGCACTAGTGATGAATGAGAAGGTATAACATCTCTTTTTTTTTGTTTTGGATTAGATATTGCCTAAAATCTATAAATTTTATACTAGGAAGATCTTGCATGATATAAGGATCAGTTTTTGATAGAATTACGCCATTTAATGTTAGTTCTTTGTGGTTGCACCACACTTACTATGCATATCATGTCTATATGTGAATGTATGCATCAAACCCCCTCCCCACAAGAATTAAATGAAAAAGAAAACAAGGTTGGACGAATGCTGCACTTCACCAAATGTTAAAAGTAACTAATTTCCAGAAATGTTTGCAAGTAGGATACAGCAGAGTGGGAAGAAGATGCAGATGAGTTCATCAGGAAGAATCTTCCATCTGATCTTGTAACTACATGAACCATACACTTTGTAAATTATTTATTTTCTAAGTTACCTACTTCAATTATTATTCTTTAAATTTATGTTGCAGGAAGAAAGTTCTGGATGGAGAGAGGACTTGTTCACACCAAGAAAGAGTGCCTTAAATTTGCTTGGTGTTATTTCGATTTCGAAGGTCGCTATGCCTCAAAAAGTTGTATCCAGCAATGATTTATTAAATTCTCAGTGTAGATTGTTTTTATGCTTGCAGGGGCCTCCTACTGTGGCTTCAGTTTCATCAAAGCGTAAAAAAGGTGAAAAGAACAAACAAAAAGATCGCAGTTCCATGGGGGAGTTGTTAGTGGTTCCCTTTTTGTCGAAGTTCCCCATTCCCGCTGATATTAACACATCTATAACAAAGATTGTAAATGAGTGAGTTCACAAATATTTTTCCGAGATATACGCAGTAGTATTATTGGTCGTGGTGGAAAATGTTGTCTTGTAGTGTGTTTCATCTATTTCATGTGCATAAAATGATTGTTGCCAATTGAAATGAAATTTAACCATCTGAGAGAAACAGAGCAGAGGTTAGAGATTTCTTGTTACAGTCATTTATACATTGCTTTGTGTGCCACTGTAACAAGAAGCACATCTGTGATATCCTTTAGAGCCCTTTTGAATTTCCCTTCTTTTTTCCTTTGAAGTCTTGAACTAAGAGTCTAAGACATAGGCTCCCTGTCGACATTAACTCGAAAACAAGAAGACTTGAAACAATTATGCACCCATCTCCTGCACTCAACACCAAAACCTTTATTCTCCATCACTCTTTTTACATAACTCCAGCTCACCTTGTAGTAACCCTCACAAACTCAAACTCAAACTCGTCCTTTTGTTATCTTGTCATTATCATCACTCTTTTTGAAATATAATCTACTGTTATATTATACTGTACAGTCTTTTTTTTTTTTTTCTTGGAATTAAATTGTGTCTAATGTGACAGTTATTATGGTGTTCTCATGGCATACGGCAGCCTTGTAGATGTAAGGAGACTTCACTTATCAATTCAGTGAATCTTGATTTATTTATTGACAAAGATTTAAATATCTTATATTTGCATATTCAGTTTCTAAGAGAGCAGAAACCAGGTTATACAACAAACCTTATTCGGAATAGAGTGCTGCCATTGTATAATTCATCTACCTGTCATCCTTATTTAGTTGCCTCTGCAAACTGGGTGCTTGGAGAGTTTGCTCCCTGTATCCCTGAAGTGAGTATTGCTTTTGCCACATCCTTTAGTCATTGTTTCAAATACATGTCGTGGATATACATATCCAGTTGTATTCAAGTATATTTCCTGTGAACTGCCATATTTGGGTAGAAAGAAAAGACAGAAAAATGGTGAATGAGAGGTTAATTCCTTCTCATTTGTTTTCTCTATTTATAGTGATAAATAGGTTACAACAATTTCTACAATCAAAGTATTGCATTCAATCCCTCTAATTTAGCTACAATTATCCTGAGAATATTCTCTTTACATTCTAACACAATATCCTGTTTACATTCTAACATTTCCTAAAGACCATATGTATATGGGAGTGCAAATTTAGGCATCCCCTTATGGGTTTCCTTCCTGCTTTTCCAGGAAATGAGTGCTGATGTATATTCTTCACTGCTCAGAGCATTAGCCTTGTCAGATATGGGGGATATTTCATGTTATCCTGTGCGAGTGTCTGCTGCTGGTGCCATAGCTGAACTTGTTGAGGTATGTGGGGGTCTACCTGGCGTGTCCAGATACGATTCATTTGTGTAAAGGTTGCATTCAAATTTTAATGTTATTTACAATTGCTGTTTTATCTTTATCCTCTTCAGAATGAGTACTTGCCACCTGAGTGGTTACCTGTTCTTCAAGTCATGGTTGGTAGGATTGGTGATGAAGATGAAGAGAGCCCTATTATATTTCAACTTCTTTCTACTTTGGTGGAGGCTGGAAATGAAAGTGTAGCGCCTCATATCCCGTATATTGTTTCATTGTTGGTTGGAACAATCTTGAAGCACATACCTGCTAATCCAGAGCCATGGCCTCAAGTATGTGGGGGACCCCTTACGGGTTTCTTGCTGTTTTAACTCCTAAGTTTGCTTTTCATCTTTTCCGGGCTTTTGAGTTACCTCTTAAAATCAAAACTACATTCCACAAATTATAATGTTGTTTCGGTTTACACTGATCTGTTTCACCATTATGGAGGACTCAAGTCACTCAACAGAGTGATTGTTAAATCATCTCTCTCCATCTGCTGCAGCATTGATGTCATAATCAAACATAAACTTCAAAAACTTTATATATTGGATTACTACATGATGTCTTTCCAAAGCCTGTTGTTAGGCCTACCTAGAGCTAGTTGGTAGCAGGAATTCTTTGATTTATTTGATCCTCTTTCATTGCTGAAGTAACACTTGTAGCATAAACATATGCACATACTACCACAAACCTCATTACTTTTACTGCAGTACTATTCGACATTCAACTTCCTGGGATTCAAAACTATGCATTTCCCAGCTTTATGTCATAAAAGGCATGTTGCCTTACTAGTAATGGTGCCAAATTTATAATTTGTCTTCAAGCAAATGATTACTGAACTGATGTTGCAACAACAAACTGACATTGTGTTCATAATATATTTCCCTTTCTGTTAAAACAGATGGTAGAACGAGGCTTTGCGGCATTAGCAGTGATGACTCAGTGTTGGGAGGGCTCTGAGCCTGAAGAAGCTGAAGAGAATGAATCAAATGACTTGTGGGTATCTGGTTGTGCAACCATTGCTACAGCATTTTCAGATCTTTTGCAGCTGGCTTGGCTAAGACCTCTGCAGCCGGTGGTTAGTTCTTTCTCTCTCTCTCTCTTTCTCTCTCTCTCTCTCTATATATATATATAACTTTTTCTTGGATAAGTTATTTAGATCTGAATATCTTCAATTTGTGAAAGAATGAAGCAAATGATAAATTAATATATACTGCTCATTGTTAACATAGGATATGCAATTATGTAATAATCTTGAAATATTTTCTCAATATTAGTAGGAGAGAAATCTCTTACTGTTTTTTTGTATTGATAGTTACATGTTTAAAGTTATCTTCTTAAAGTAAAATGTTTAGGTGGATGAGAAGCTATAAGCCATATCAAGTTACTTTTGTAGTAAAGACGAAAGAAGCTCTCACGATAGGCTTTTGCTTTCTTACTTCTAATTTTGGCTGGATCTCGGAATTGCCAAAGAAGAAGTTGGATTTCTGAGCGTTCTTTTTATCTAATTGCTAAAGTCTTTTCACTTATATGGTCAACACTCAACAGGTCAAGTACTTCCAATGTTCCCCAGTAGGCCCCTATAAGACAGGTACTAATGGGGACCTGGGGATTGGGGGTAATAGCAAGCAGGTAACATCTCAATTCATCTTTAAAGAGAGAGAGAGAGAGAGAGTGTGTGTTCTGCTGAATGAGGGAACTATTTTCCTGTAAATTCACTTCCAATCATTGGATGTGGCTATGTGCATTCTCACATCTGCATGACCTCTGTGCTGGTTAGCTATTGACAAGGATAGCAGTTGGGAACTCTGCACCGCAGTTGTTGGATGGTTGGAAGTGCATTGATAGTGAGGCATGGCTATGGTCAGGCCATTTGTATTTTGGCATGGAATCCAGATGTCCTCTCTCTATTTCAGGCCATGGTTAGATTGGCTAATCCTCCTGCCTATGCACCAAACAAATCCTTGCCTCCACCCTTTTGGCAACGTATTAGGATTTTGTTAAGTAGTTGTCTTTTCTGCGAGATTTCAAACTGGGTTGAAGAACCTCCTAGAAAATTGTTGTTTCCTTGGACCAGGACCAGATTTGGTGTCTTCTTGTTGTATCTGTGATAAGGGATCTCATATGCGGCACATAGAGATAGGCGGCTCTTTTATGGTGATAGTCTGCTAGAGTGTCATAGGATATTCTAAGTTGTATGTTCATTGTTCTACGATATTCTCTCTTAAATGTTCTTACAAGTTGTCTCCGCTACAATTTCTGATTTTCGTAAAACAAAGAGTATTCAATATGTGATTGCCTTCTAGTTCTGTATCATATACTGGTTTTTAACTGTCCTTGCAATGTGCACTGCAGGATGGTGAGATTGATCATTTGACTCCCCCTCCTTTTTGCATTGATGATTTATCAACATTACTCAAATTCATTGTGCAAAATGTCAATGAAAGTGATTTGGTTATAAAGCTAAAAGTCTCGGAGTTGTTACTAGTTTGGGCTGATCTGATTGCTGATTGGCATGCATGGGAGGAAATGGAGGACTTGTCAATCTTCAGTTGCATCAAGGAAGTTGTTAATCTAAACAGAAAAGTTTCTCTGAGGAATTTCATTGTGGGGGATATGCCGTCTCCTCCAGCTCCACCTGTGCCACGGCCTTCTGTTATTGAAGGAATGAGTTCCTTTATCAGTGAGGCCTTTTCACAATATCCATCAGCAACCTGCAGAGCTTCCTCATGTGTCCATGTACTATTGCACGTTCCAACTTACTCAAATAAAGCAGAAAGTGTCAAACAGGCATTGGTCAGGACCTTCAGTCATGCAGCATTTTCTCATTTCAGAGAAATTCGAAGCAAGCCTTGTTCTTTGTGGAAACCATTGTTGCTTGCCATAGCATCATGTTATTTATGCTATCCTGATATTGTGCAGAAGATATTAGAAAAGGATGAAAATGATGGCTTCACAGTCTGGGCTGCTGCTCTCAGATATGTCTCAACCAGCAAGTTCGAACCTGGTCTATCAACAGAGTCTGAGATCAAATTGGCTGGTTGGTATTTACTAACTCCTGTGAAACTTAGAAGCATTTTTAGGTTCATTATAAAAACCAGGAAGATGAAGTTAATCAATATAACTAGGTATTATTGGTTTAATTGGTTCAATCTAAGATCTAATTGTGCAAACACTTCCAGTTCCCGTCCTGCTGGGTAATTAACCATTGACATTGAAGTTTTCTCCTTCTTATGGATTTGTTCCATTTATAAAATATCTAAGGGGTTGTAATTGTTTAGGTACAAGAATGTTTACTTCAGAAACATTTTTGGGTTAAATGCTTTTTGGTCACTCTACTTTAGATCAACTTACAAATGAGTCATTAAACTTTTTTTTCTTACAGTCAACTCACTGAACTTCCGTTTTCTTACAAACCGTTCATGTTGACTTTTAACGTTTTGCCACGTTAGATTCCACATAAGAGATAGAAAGCTGACATGACAAGAGAGAGAGAGAAAGCTAACATGGCAAGAAAGAGAAAAAAAATTAAAAATATCATAAAAGTTAGCAAAAAAATAGAAAAAATAAAAACAATAATTTATTTACTTTTGTGATTGTTAGAAAATAATAATAATAATGATAATAATAATAATAGTAATGATACTAATAATAATAATAATAATAATGATAATAATAATAAAAAAAATAATAATAAAATAATAATAATAATAATCAACTACTGTGCATCTTCTTCTTCATTAGGATCTAAAACTCAACAAGATTATTATTATTATTATTATTATTATTATTATTATTATTATTATTATTATTATCTATTCATCTTCTTCGTTCAGATCAACTACTTTCTCTCCTCCTTAATCTACAGAAACTCAACAATGGAGGATGAACAAGAACAGTCTCAAAATCAACAACAACAACAACATAATCCTATCTTCTTCATGATGCACCAGATCTAAAACTTTTGTTTTCCAAAAACAATTCAAAAAGTAAACTCAGCAAAGCATAAATTGTTTGATAGCAAATATTAGAGAGATATATTATACGTATAGAGAGAGACCAGATCGAGAAAGGAGGGAACAAAATTAAAAGAATTAGATTACCCAAAACTTTAATTTGATGAACAATAAATTAAACCTAGGGTATATACTTCATGAACAGCTCTCTAATTACCCAAATCTTTGGCTAAGAAAATGGGAAAGAAAGAAGAATTAGGTAATTTATGGTGTACCACACAATTTTTGGTACAGAGCCATCTTGTGGCGAATCCATCTTGATTGCTTTCAATTTGAAGCCCAAATTATCAGAAAACCTTTGTAGATGCATGAAGCTTCTCAAGCTCTCTAAATCTTGTGAAAATATCAGCTCCAGCCTCGCCTTCAAAAATTTTAGAAAATTGGGCCTTCAGTTTTTCTAAAGAATCAAACATGTCTAATAGCTTGAAAAGCTTTTGGGGTTCTTTGTTACTTCTTGCAACGCCTTCGCCGAATCTGAAGAAAACTACCATGATTTTGTCTGCGATTTTTACAAAGCATTCGGCCCAAATTAGTCTGTCCATGATGTTTCCTAGAACTTTGTTGCAAAGATTCTTTTCGGATAAGAATACGGTTTTAACTGCAACCTCAAAGTGTCGGATCCAAAGGGAAATGGATGTTTCTAAGCTTTTCCATTGCATCTCATCGATTTTCTGTGGATTGTAAGTTCTTAGGTAATCTGGGCTCAATCTCATTAGTGCTTTTGTAACTCTTCTGTACCTCACCTATTTTAAAATAAATAAATTTTTATTTCTATTTTTCTGCTAACTTTTTTGAATTTTTTTTTCTCTTTCTTGCTATGTCAGCTTTCTCTCTCTTGCCAGGTCAGCTTTCTCTCTTTTATGTGAAATCTGACGTGGCAAACCGTTAAAAGTCAACATAACTTCACAGATTTTCTAACGGTTTGTAAGAAAACGAAAGTTCAGTGAGTTGACTGTAAGAAAAAAAAGTTTAGTGACTCATTTGTAAGTTGACCTAAAGAAGAGTGACCAAAAAAGCATTTAATCCAAACATTTTTAGAAGATTCCAATTAATGCAATAAGTGTGGTATCTAACTTCATCACTGTCTGTGTTATATTTCTTTTCATTTTCTAGTTCTGCTTTTCTATCAAAGCAGTATGTGTTCGCGGCAAGTTTTCTGCCAGTTTTTACTTCACTATGTTTTAGCTCTGCTTTGTTTTCAAATGTCATCTTGTAAAAACAGATTAGAGCAATGAGCATCCATTAAAAGTTCTCCATTTAATTGAATAAGGATACTGAATAATTCTTTTAAATGATATTCAGTAATAGCATTAGGGAAGCTAATTGAGCACCTGCTAAGCGTTGGAAATCAAGTTAGTGGATTGCTAGGGGACTGCTTTGCTGCACTAATGGAGGCATCTGTGAGATTGAAAGAAGTGCATGAAGAAGAAGAAAATGAAGAGACTGAAGATGAGGATGATGGTGATGAGGACTCAGAAGATGATTCTGATGAGGTTAGACTACCTAACTTTCTTCTTTCATCGAATTTCTTTTGGGAAATCCATCAGCACTTGGTTGCTAACCCTCCTTTCTTTCTTTCCTTCCCCTCATCCTCCTCTTTGCTATAATTTGTTTGCAGAACTTCATTATGTCTACGATTGTGTATGATAAGTAATCCCATGTCCAGAAAATGATTTGGGAAATAAAAGTTGCTAGGTTTACGTTCAACTGTTTAATGGTAGTTGCCTCATTACCTATTACAATTGTTTTAATTAAAGATTTGGTGATAATGTTTCTCATTTGGTAAATTCTTAGGATTCTGAGGAGGATGAACGTGAAGAAACTGATGAAGAGTTCCTTGAAAGGTGTGCTGAAGCTGCTGTTGCCTTGGAAAATGGAACTGTCGTGGAAGAAGGGGATGTGGAAGATTACGAGCAAGAGCTTGAATTAGGTATGGATAGTTAATATTATTATCAAAGAAAATCAAATTATTACTATATGGGAATTATTTAATTGCTGTGCTGACATTGAAATTTTGCCAAGACCATTATAAAAGTGGGCTGGATGTCTACATTTTCTAAAGTCCATTGTCACATTTTTTTTTAGAGATTCTCTAAAGTCCATTGTCACATGTTTTACAGAAAGTGAAAGCATTCTATAAAATTCAACTTATTCTTATAAAATTAATGTTGTTTAATAGTATACTGAGTATCCATTGAAAACATCACATGGACCATCTTAATCGTTGTTCTCGATAAACTGAGAATGAAGGTTGTAGCTTTATTGCCTGGGAGTTGGATTACAAGGTTACTTGGATCAGGGTTAGTTGCACACATTTTGATTCTAGCATTGTTGCAGTGGATGTTGATTATTGAGTCAAAATTGCTCATTTAGTCAACCCTTTAATAACTAGTTAGGTGGATCAGAAGATGTTTCAAACAAATTTCAATGCCTGCAAAAAGACCCCCTTCAAATCTTTTGAGTGATCTCGTCTCAAATGTCTGATTCTCTTATGTTTTCAGAATGTCTGATGGTAATTGTCATATTTTCTACAATTCAACATTACTGTTGCTTGAAGTTATATTTACTTATTTGTGTAATTTGGAAACTGTAATGCTTGTGGGAATAGTCTTGTGGAATTACTATTGATATCTGGTCATAGGTGGTTTGGAAGAGGTTGATCCGCAGAGTATTGTGCAGTCATTGATAAAGAGATACCACCAAGTTCTCTCATCCCTTTCGCTGCCACCCGAGCTTATTTCAAGTTTTCTGAACACCTTTCCGGATTGTCGTTTGTAATTGCAGCAGCAGCAGCGGTAATAGGATGTATAATCAGAAAAATCACTAGTCTTGGCGTATAATTATTTTTGTAATTACCTTGTTACGCAGATGCTGTTAAAGGTGCTATTTTATATTTAAAATAGTTGATTATTTGTCATGTAATTTGGCTTCCGGCTAAATTTGGATCTTCTGGCTTCCTTCTTAATTTGGATCACGGTTATATATATATATATATATATATATATATATATATATATATATATATATATATATATATATATATATATATATATGTGTGTGTGTGTGTGTGTGATGGAAAAGAGTTAGAAATCGTCATGGTTGTAGTTGAAGTTACTACAAATTCAGTTTCTTTCTACTCATCTGCTCAAGCAATTAGAATGAAAACTTGTAATATCAGACGTCCATTTCCATTCAGTAAATAATTAGAGGTGGAAGATGTGTTTGAACAATAAAATGAAGTAGTAGTGCTTCTTAAACATTTAGCATGTAATCATATCTTGCAATTTTAAATTTGAGCCACGGTGATTATTTCAACTCACAATTTTCTTTCTCTAATAAGTATGAGAGGATCCACAAGGCATAATTAAGAAATACAAAAGCATCTGCAATTGTATTTCTCCATGGCAAACTTTAAAATGCCCTTAAATTCCTTTCTTTTTAAAATCTCTAAACAATTATAATTTCTTTAGCTTTAAGCTTGCCATGTGGTTTTCAGTATACTCTCTACTTTCATTTTACACATTTTTATAAAAAAAAATAAAAAAATGTGTCATTTGTTATTATAATGGTGTAAATTTTTTATTTATTTTTTTTTACGTAGTGTGAGATAAATATTGTTACATTAAACACAAATACTATCTAGTTTTTCTTTTTCTTTTTTGATAATCCAAAACTTATCCTTTTTAATTTATAACTTTTTAATGTTTATTAATTTTAAGAATTAAAATGTATTTGGTAATTACTTGTCCAACCTTCTTTAATTTTGCCCATAGTATTTTGAGTTCTAAATTTCCAAGTTTAGTGGGCTTCTTTTAGGGCCACTAAACCTTACTTTAGGCCGAGGCAAATTTAAAAAAGGGTCCTTTACATAAGTATACAAGTATTAGAAAGATATTATAAGAATAGTGCACCATTTAAAAAATTATAGTAATAGTACAATAATATATAATAATATCAATAGTAGTGCAAATCCACATCACAGAAACCAAAACAACTGAAATACAACCACCTTAAATCTAGGAGAAAACTACTCCACTATATTCGTCAGTTACCAACTAGAAAAAACATTCCAAAATCACGAAAAAAAATCGAATGATCCATAGGAGAACAAATCTGAAAGCTTCTACAGATATTCATCATCTTCAACTAATTGATCATCTTCAAGAAAGCATCAATCGAGAAGAAGCAGAAGCATTCATACTAGAGAGGCCTAATTCAAAAGCACATAAAATCTAAAACAGAGTATCAGAAATCGACATGCACAAGCCGATCACAGGTTTCCGAAACTGAAAGAAAAGATATAAACAGAGATTGCAAACCGAATCTGGAAAGTGAATACAAAGGTACGAATCAGTTAATATATGTGTTGAAATAATTTTTTGTTACCTACGAATTCAACTGCAGTTGAGATATTTGTAACAGTAAATATTTGTTGTTCAATACAATTTTGATACGTATACAATGTTTTGGGCAAATGCGTATAAAGATTTGTTTACCTTGTTTTAAGTGTTCAACATTTGGAAAATCACCTTTACGACATTATAATTTTTGTTTTGCATATGGAAACAATAAAAACATTAATTCACAGTAACAGAGGTACCAATAACGAATATTTTGGTTACTGTATAATATTATTTTGGTAACCAATTAAATAGTTTTTGTAATTTCATCAACCAAATACTATTGGTTACTAATGCCAAATTTTGGAGCATTTATATAAAAAGTTGGCATCATTCATATAAAAATATTTGGATTCCTTGTTTTTAGTTTTTAATATTTAGTATTTCATTTTCAGGGACATTATAATTTGTGTTTTGTTTATGGCAATAATGAAAATATTACTTTATATAAACAGATATACCAATAACGTATATTTTGGTTACTGACTAGTGTTAATTTGGTAACCAAATAAATAGCTTTTGAAATCTCAGTAACCAAATACTATTGGTTACTAATGCCAATTTTGGAAGCATTTATATAAAAATTAGGCAACATTCATATAATAATATTTGGATTCCTTGTTTTAAGTGTTTAATATTTAGTATTTCATTTTCAAGTACATTATAATTTATTTAAGTGTTTAATGTTTTGGGAAAATGCGTATAAAGATTTGTTTACCTTGTTTTAAGTGTTCAACATTATGGAAAATCACCTTTACGACATTATAATTTTTGTTTTGCATATGGAAACAATAAAACATTACTTCACAAAGAATAAACAAAGTACCAATAAAGTATATTTTGGTTATCAGATAATGTTATTTTGGTAACCAATTAAATAGTTTTGTAATTTCATCAACCAAATACTATTGGTTACTAATGCCAAATTTTGGAGCATTTATATAAAAAGTTGGCAACATTCATATAAAAATAGTTGGATTCCTTGTTTTTAGTTTTTAATATTTAGTATTTCATTTTCAGGGACATTATAATTTGTGTTTTGTTTATGGCAGGAATGAAAACATTATTTTATAGAAACAGATATACCAATAACGTATATTTTGGTTACTGAATAGTCTTAATTTGGTAACCAAATAAATAGCTTTTGAAATCTCAGTAACCAAATACTATTGGTTACTAATGCCAATTTTGGAAGCATTTATATAAAAATTAGGCAACATTCATATAATAATATTTGGATTCCTTGTTTTAAGTGTTTAATATTTAGTATTTCATTTTCAAGTACATTATAATTTATGTTTTGGATATGGAATGAATGAAAACATCACTTTTCAGTAACAGAGATACCAATAACGTATATTTTGGTTACTGAATTGTTTTAATTTGGTAACCAATTAAATTGATTTTGTAATTTCAGTAACCAACTACTATTTGTTACAAATGCATATTTTTGAAGCATTTCTATCAAAATTCATATAATTATATTTGGATTCCCTGTTTTTAGTGTTTAATATATAGTATTTCATCTTCAGGTCATTTTAATTTGTGATTTGTTTATAAACAAACTGAAAGCACTTTGATGCATAATAATTGATACTAAATACGTCTACTTTAGTTACTTAATAAAGTTGTTTTAGTATCTAAATAGTACATTTAAATAATATCAGTTACAAATTAGTTTGTGAAACAGTAACAACCATATTTTCTTACGCGTACAAAGATTTGGAAACATTCATGCAAAAATTTGGATACTAATTACATTATTGTGTGAATGTTACAGTTTCAGTATTCGGACCATGGATATGCTTCCAATTGTAATTTACTTCAATGGAACGTGGACCGACAAGAGATGCTAATATACAAATTTCAAGTTACCTACTTACTAAAGACCTTCAAACCTGTTCATTCACGTAAATGCACAACATGATATGTATCTTGCGATTAACTCGACTACAACACAACTGAATTGGCAATCAAAATTGATTAAAAGCAACATTCCTCCAATCAAGGTGACAAATGAAGCAACCTTAAGATTCTATGGAAGTCAAGTAGAAGATCGATGAAAATGGAAAGTTTCCACGATTATAGATTATGAACAAATCATTTGAGGACTACAAGCTTACATAACGTGATAAATGAAGAAGAATATATATAAAGTTAGTAAACGCCAATGAGATTGACACGATTGGAATTATGAATTTGGTTCGTTGGCAACAAGAAGACCAAAATGAATCACAATATGTTGAAGAAATGACAATTCAAGTAATTGACAAAGAAAACAAATGTAAAGCGAGAATATAGCAAACATCGCAAAGACATTGTGATGAGGTAATTTCATATCCAAATAAGTTTGAAGTCAAACTACATCAAACATACATAAACAAGAAAATTCTTTCACAAGCAATAAGGCTACATTCCATAAGGCAAAACAGACAACACAAGGTTGAAAGAACAAGTGGTCGAGATTTTGTTCTGGTATGCATAGACAATGGAAATTGCAAATGGAAACTAAGAGCATCAAAGTTTCGAAAAACAACTATGTTCAAGGTAAGAGAATTTAATGATATACACACTTGTTCGTCAAACATACTGTTTGGAGATCACAGACAAGCAAACAGTGAGATGGTTAGTGAGTGCATTAAGCATAAACTAACTAACTTCAAGAAAATTTACACACCAATCGACATTGTGGAAGACACGATGACGGAGTATAATGTGTCCATCTCCTACCAAAAAGCATGGAGATCAAAGGAAAAAGCAATGCAAAAAGTAAGAGGAAATCCACACGACTACACTCTGATCCCTTCTTGGTTGCACATGTTGCAAAAAATAAATCCAGGTAACAATTTGAAATTATTTAATAAATGTTTAAATTATTTTGGTTACTAAATTAAGTAATTTAGTTACTTACAAATACATGTATGGCTACTACTTATTTTACTTAAATATAACTAAATCTGATTTTTGCAGTAGACAAATATATACGTGAAATAAAACTATTAAATAACATTTTAGATACTATCTAAACACTGTGAAAGACATTAAAATATAAGTAACTATATAGCAAACGTAATACACATAGAAATCCTAACTACAAATCTGGACAATATTTATTACATATAATTATATTAACTTTACTTTAAAATTCATTTCAGGATCCATCACATCATTGGAGTTGGAAAAAAATGGTCGCTTCAAATATCTCTTCTTCGCAATAGGAGCATCCATCGAAACATGGCAACATTGTTTCCCAATCATTGTAGTTGATGGCACATTCATACAGTCAAACTACGGGGGTACACTGCTCATAGCAAGCACGCAAGATGCAAACAGGAACATCATACCGATTGCTTTTGCAGTTGTTGACAGTGAAAATGAATCATCATGGAGATGGTTTTTCATCAATTTGAGAAATGCTTGTGGTGTTAGAGAAGGACAATGCATCATTTCAGACAGACATGAATCAATTATTAAGGGACTTAACTATGTGTTCCCTGATGTCATGCACGGTTCATGTACATACAATATTCTTAAAAATATTAAAAATAGATTCAAAAAGAAAGGAGAAGAGATAAAAAAAGCATACAACGCAGTTTGTAGGGCTTACACTATAGAAGAATTAAACATACACATGGCTGAACTTGATGTAATTGATACTAGAATAAGAACATATCTGGAGGAAGAAGTTAAGCTAGAAAAGTGCACGAGGCTCCATGGAATCGTAGTTGGGTATTCAACAATGACTTCAAACCATCAATCTATTAACCATGCAATCAAGAGAATTAGAGACCTTCCAGTTGCGTCGATGATTGAATGCCTACGTTGTATGGTTCAAAGGTGGTATTTCACAAACAAACAGTCAGCAATATCAACGTTCACAAATCTATCCACAACAGCTGAGAGAAGATTGCAAGATAATATCAACGATTCAAAGAAACTTAAGGTCGTACTATAAAACCCATTTATCGTTATCGCACATTTTTGAAAAAATAGCATTAACATTTATATGAAACCACAATATGAATTTTTGGTTACCAATATAAACTGTAGAAGTTACCGACAATACATATGAATTAAATTATTTTATATATATATTTTTTAAAAAAAGTAATTATTATACATACTAACTAAACAATTAATTTGTGTCAGTAGGTCGAGACATCGAATCTAGTGATTTTTACTGTTTATGATGTCACCAAATAATTTATCGTGGATACGGAAAAAAAGACACGCACATGCCGTAAATTTCAATACCATGAAATGCCTTGTTCACACGCTGCTGCTGTTATTAGCAAACGTAATATGAGTTATGATTTTTGCTCAAAATACTATTCAAAAAAAACTTTGGTGGACACATATTCAGCTTCCATCATGCCATTGGACGACAAAGAGAATTGGGATGTTTCAAACGAGATTAAAAATATATGTGTCAAACCACCAAGTACAAGAAGACCGGCTGGACGACCAAAGATCGGGAGGTACAAGCATGTGTCTGAAAATACCGTTCAAAATAAATGCAGACGATGCTAACAAAAAGGACACAACAAAAAAACATGCAATAATCCACCAATTTTGAAGCCAAAAACGTAGTAATATATTTCATTCTTAAAAAAAGAATTTGTAACAGGCTCATTGATGCTTACTGAGGTTGCTCAATATACATTCATATTGTAATCATTTTATATATTAAATAAATCAAATTTTATAACTATTTGGTAAACCACAAATATTGTTTATTGTAAACACTATATGTTGTTTCAGGAACCAACACAACCATATATAAAAAAAAAACATAATATAATGTGTAAAATGTGATATACTTTCCTGTTATGGCTGATTCGCTGTTTTGAAATGTGTTTAATTTCATTAATTTTTTTTTAAAAAAACAAATAATTCTACCAAATTGTTATATTAATTAAAGATTAATCTGTTAATTAAAATTTTTGTAATTGCATATTTTTTTCGTGGTTCACTTGGTAGCCAAAATTGCATTTACAGGTAACTAGTTTGGTTTTTGGTAGTAACCAAAATATTCATAAATATGTCTGTTACATATTATTTTATTTGTAGTTAGAACTACTTGTTTGGTAAAAGATATTAATTAGAATAAAAATATTTCAAAACAGGGAATCAGCCATAACAGGAAAATATATCACATTTTACACATGAGATTATGTTTTTTTTGTTATGGTTGTGATGGTTCACAAACAACATATATTGTTTATAATAAACAGTATTTGAGGTTTATCAAACAGTTATATTAATTTAAAAATAATCTATTAATTAATTTTGTAATCAGATAGTTGTTTAACATGGTTCAGATTGTTTATGAACCAACACAACTATAACTAACAAAAAATAATAAAAGGTGTAAAATATATAAAGCAACAAATTATATCTATTTGAAATTTAAATTTGTACATAGATACAACTATTAACACACCCACAAATCTGGCAAAAAAATCTAACAAATTGAATTTTAAATTTGTACATAAGTACAACTATTTGATTACCCAACAAAACTGATGATTAAAACAGGAAACAACATTATTAATTTTTACATGTTTTTTTACAATATATTATTAATACTAATTGGACACCAATACCAATTCAAATATATACCGTAATATTAAAATTTAGAAACCAACAGTACCATAAATAAAAATGTTAACAGTAATAATTACAAAAATTAAATACAAAACAAATAACAACAATGAGAGCCAACTAAACATACTCATACTTCCACTAGTAAATATTAATACATCATTCACCATCATAATACTTACAAAACATTCCACAACCAATAACCACATCAATTTAGAATAATTACAACTAATTTCCACAAACAATAACCATATCAATTAGTATCAAATAGACAAAAAAAATAAAAATAACAAGATGCATAAGCATACTAGTCTTCAGTAGCCAATCTTCCTGGATATTCTGAGTCAGATTCATATCCACCTAAATGTTTGTTTCTCGCATGATTAAACAAGTTGACACATAGCTTCCTACGGTATTGAAGGATCGGAAATGGTTTTGGTATTTCAGAAATCATTTGATGAATGAAATGTGCTGCAAAACAGATTGTAAACATTCCGCAATCGCTGAAAAAATAATAAATATATAACACAAATCAAAACAGACTTCATTATATATACAAAACTGAATAAATAAAAGTAATTGGAAACGTACCCTTCAATTTGTTCCGGAAGACCCTCGGCAAATTCGAGATCAATGATATCATGTTCTCCTTTGTTGCGGTATGGAACACTATTGAAATCAATATCACTTCTATTCTTCCAAAATCCGCAACTAGAGAAAATTATGGGAAGAATAAAGACGTACTACTTCATACACATCCATAATATTTAGACGCATTACATTCATATCTATTCAGAGAATTATAAACCACTAATACTCTGCGATGCACATCAAACACCAACAGAAACCAATGACCAAGAGCTGACATATGAACGGGAAATATGACAAAATCGACATTAACCCACGGTGTGTTGACTTCCATCAGAAACCCATGAATGTACTCAGCTATATCACCAGAGCCCAACAACAGATTCTTATCACAATTTCTATTACAATATTTTCCATATAAATTGGTCAACTTGATATGGAACCAACAATCTGTTGTTGTAACCCTTATTTGGATTGTGTTCGAATGCCTAGCCATTTTACGAATGTAATACATGCAGATGTTGATGTGCTGAACAAAAATTAAAAACAAAATAACAATCAGAGATAAACAAAGGAAAATAAAAATATTGGAACATAATAGTAACCAATACATACACATATAGTAACCAATATCATTATATAAGGTAGCCTAAACTAACAAACATATATTCAAAGGTAATAAGAAAACTCACATCATCATCAAGCCACTGCCCTTGGGTCTTAAGCTTGTAAAACCACATTTTTGAGTCTATTGACATGCACTCCAAATCCGAATGAAGGCTCAATTTTGTCATTGTTATCTAAAATTTGTCAATCCTTCAAAACAAAGAATATATTGGAAATTTAAAAGTAATGAATTTATATCCTAATAAAAAACATAATGCAAATATATTAAACTCAATATACATATTTTTTTCCTCGTTATTTAATCCAATCTTAAACCATCGCTTCAAAAAGAACATCTTCAAATTTTCAAACGAATACCCATACAGATATCTGGAAGTGTCGACAATCCACATGCGAATCGATTTAACATCCACATCTCAAGAGGTAGAACCAAATTGAACCAAACTTTGAAGTGAAAGGACTCTTCAAAACAAAGACTCTTCAGAATCGCAAGGACAGTTCGCTTGATTGGTTTTTTCTTGCAGATTTTTCAACTTCAAAGACATTGAATTAAATCTCGAGTTGTTAACACCAACTCATCAAGTATGTATATGTCTCGATCCTTCAAATTTATTACCCTATAATGTTTTACAATACATGACACAAAAAACAAGGTCAATAGGAAATTAAAATACAAAACTTTTGATCAATATAAACATAAACACTATGTCAAACTAACTAATACAACAAACGAAGGAAACTGCTGATAAAAAAAATAACAAACCTCAATTGGGGTAAAAACAACAATTTTCTTTCCACTAGATTGACTTAAAATATCAAAGCTAGGAACATCATTCATTTTCTCATTTTGTTAAAAAAATACAATTTATAAATATAACACTTTAAAAAAATAACATTTTTAAAAAATGTTTAACCTTTTCATCCTTAAATGAATTTGAACCCCTTCTAAGCGATAAACAATAATCTCCTCCCGTAAGAATTTAAACCGACATTCTTGCTCTCAATTTGTTAAAAAAATGAAAAAAAGTAAGCATTTACTTAATAACCACGAAAAATAAAATGAAAAAGTAAAACAAATGTAAACCTTTGCATTCTCTTCCTCAAACTGATTTCCAACTACACCACCAACAGGAGGATCAACACTCCCTTTAACATTACCACCATCAACGTTCTCACCCAACATCATCATCATCATCATCGTTGCCAGAGAACCATCATCATCATCATCATTATCAAGATCATCAACACCATCACCATCATCATCATCAACAAAGCAGATCACATCAGACCATCATCATCATCATCACCATCATCATCATCATCACCATCATCATCATCATCATCATCATCAACAGTAACATTTATATGTTTGTTATAACCAGACTGACCATATAAATATTTTCTGATCATCTTCTTTACATCCCTGCAAATTTGAATTTCAAACACTTGCAGTTGGTCTTTTAACTCAACACCCAAATTCTCAATCTCTTTTTTCACCTCCATCACCTTACCTTCCAAAGGTTTAACCCGTGCATCGATAACTTTTTCAAGATCAGAAATAGAAAACCCAATATCAGTAAACTTCCTCGATGATTCAACTTTAAAATCAGAAATTTTGACTCCACTATCATTTCCATTAAAAAAATAAAAACCCCCTAACCCCAACCGAACCTTTTCATCCTCCGTAGGAACAATATTCTGAATGATCAACTGAAACATAATAATAACAACAAATATACAATGTCAAAAACAGTAAATATAAAACATAAGCAAAACAGTACAAAAAAAATACAGTAACCAATATAAATATAAAAGGAAACCAAATATAAAGTAAATAGAAACCAATATACCTGACCAGATCCAAAAACAAGGTCATTCAATTTCTCATTCTTGGGAGGCTTTCCTAACTCCCTCCATCTAAATAATCTCAACTCTGCAGCATGGTCATCAACACAAAATCCTCTGACTTTCAAAGTAGGTATTGTTTCAAACAAAAAAACTTGAAACACATAAGGTAATCCATTAAGTTTGTAAGATTTACAATAACCATCCTTATAAAAATTGTAAATCACCCCACCATGCTTATCCTTCCTTACATGACCCTTGACTGCAATGGATAAAGAATTCTTTGTCTGTTGAAAAGCAAATTTACCCCATGGATAACTTTCAATATCCCCATAACACAAAAAGTTAAACAAAGTTTGATCAAGATAATTGTCGGAAACAGAAGCTAGAATGAAATTAAAAACCAATAAAATAATGGACATCCTAATTGCCTCATCATCATCATAAAAAACAACGCTCCTATATATCCTCCCAATAGTAGAACGGGTGACAACCTCATCACCAAAAAACTTCTCCACCAACAGATTTTGAATCCCCTTAAAACCATCAATATTTTCATTTCCTTGCCAATTCAAGCCATAAATCAAACAAAATTCGGGCAATCCAAACCTTACCCGTCTCTCACCAAATAGAAACCACAATTCCCCATCATCCCTTTGATAAACTTCCCTAATCAAAGCCTGATGAATAATCTGTGAAAACATTTATGGCTGCCCAAACTCTAAAAATTTTCCAAAACATGTCAACCTAAACTTATTCAATCAGACTCGCATAATTTGTTCTTGATAATATTAGAACATCCATATCACACCAATAAATTACTTTTTATTTGAAAAATTTTGGTTATTCTCCTCATGAATAGATCCCAAATCAAAATGCAAAAACTTACACATTAAAAACGCATTAACCAAATTAAAAAACTACATTAAAACTTTAAACCAAAAACTTTTAAATGAACAATATCAATGATAACCAAAATAATTTCAAAGATTGATCATAACTAAAATTAATTATAATTTTTAAATAAAAATCATCAACAATCATCAATCTCCAAGTCTATTGGAATAAAATACATGTTAACAAGAATGATATTAAAGAATTTCAATCATTTGCATGTTGGTAAATAAAAAATAAAATAACAAGTTACATGCATAATATAAATCTAAATAATAACAATAATCTAAAGTATTTACCAAAAATAAATCTAATAAGTAATCGATATTCAAATAGAATGAAAACAATGATTTAAACAATAACATTTTGAAAAATCCTTAAAAAACAACACAAACTCTAATGAAATATTATACATTTTAACAACTATTACAAAAATCGGTTTCAAACATATAAAGGAAGGTAACCAAATAACAATTAAGAAAGTTACTTCTACTGAAACAAAATACATGTTAACAATTATAGTATCGTTAGCTTCTAATCATTTCAATATTGGTAACAAAAATAAAAATATCAAGTTACCAGCATATTATAAATCTAAATAATAAAAAAAATGTAATGTAGTAACAAAAAAAAATCTAATAGTATCTGAGACTCAAATAGAATGAAAACAGTGATTTAAACAAGAACAATTTGAACAATCCTTAAAATAACACAAACTCTAATGAAATATTATATAATTTAACAACTATTACAAAAATCAATTTTCAAACATACAAAGGAAGGTAACCAAATAACAATTATTATGTTACTATTGCAACAAAATACATGTTAACAAGTATAGTATCAGCAGTTTTCAATCATTTCAATATTGGTAACAAAAAAATAAAATAGCAAGTTACCAGCATATTATAAATCTAAAGAATAACAAAAATGTAATGTAGTAACCAAAAATAAATCTAATAGTATCTGATACTAAAATAGAATGAAAACAGTGATTTAAACAATAACAATTTGAACAATCCTTAAAACAACACAAACTCTAATGAAATATTATACATTTTCACAACTATTACAAAAATTAGTTTCCAAACATATAAAGGAAGGTAACCAAATAACAATTATCAGGTAACTACAACAAATAACAACCTGTATGATCACAAAAAAGAAACTTTAAGGACCAACCGAAAATATACTTCAGATCGAGACACTAAAATATGAATGAAAACAAAAATTTTAACAACAACAAATTGAACAAAACTTAAAACATAATATAATGTGTTTCAAAAATACACTCGAATGGAAACAATGATTTTATCAAACAACAAATTCAACATCCATAATACTAATGAACAACAAAAAAAAACAACAATACAAACCAAAACACCACCATGCATAAAATAAAAACACAAAAAACCAAAACAACTAAAAATATAATTTTAAAAAATTAACAAACCTTCAAATGTTTCATTGGTGGAACCATTTTTTCGACTATGAAGCCTCAACTTTATCTTCTTTGACAATTTTTTCACAGAACCTTCAAAATCTAATCAATATACACCCAGTTGATTTCGCGCCTTTCCTCGAATGTCTCCCAATATTCTTATCATCAACATCCGATTTCAACAATAACCTCTTCCCTGTTTAGAAGACTTTGGACTACTATCCTTCACCATTACGAGATAACTTGAATCCTCTAAATAATTATCTTCTCAAACTCTTTTTCCTCTTCCTATCGGCTTTCTTAATTTCCCCCATTCCTCCACGCTCTTCCTCGTGGAGACCATCACGAAAAAAGAGAAAGAAGTCAGAAAATATGGTACCGATATATAGGAACAAACCAAAAAACTTGAGAATAACACGATCTGAAGCAAAATACGACAAGCACGAAGTAAAAATCAAACGCCGACAACAAAAATCTACCCCGAGAAATCGGATGTAAACATTGAGAAGAAGAAGAATAAGGGTTTGCTTAGAAAGTAAACAAAACACCAAATAAGGGTTTCCAAAAAGAAAAGAGACGACATACGGAAGAAAAAAAATTTAAAATGAACACAATCCCCAAAAAAATGCGAAATCAATTTTTTTTAAAAAAAAACTGAATTGTCATGTCATCAGAAAATTAAAACACATCCCATAATTAAAGGAAGCATAAATATGTACTAATAATAAAAATAAAATTTTAAAGATATTAATTGTGTAAATATTTAATGAGTGCATTTTTTTTGTAATTATGTTTTTAAATGTACTATAAAATATAATTGTTCCTTTAAAAGGAATAACCCAATTTCAAAAGGACAAATCTGGACTTTTGCCTCGGGGTCTACATATAAGTATTGGACATCGATATACAAACCCTATCTCTATTTCCAGCTTCCGTCGCCAGCCAACAAGCGAAGATGCAGATATTCGTCAAAACCCTAACAGGAAAGACCATAACCCTAGAGGTTGAATCTTCTGATACGATCGATAATGTGAAGGCGAAGATTCAAGATAAGGAAGGAATTCCGCCGGACCAGCAGAGGCTCATTTTCGCCGGGAAACAGCTCGAGGACGGAAGAACCCTAGCCGACTACAACATCCAGAAAGAGTCCACCCTCCATTTGGTGCTTCGCCTCCGCGGCGGTGCGAAAAAGCGAAAGAAGAAGACGTATACGAAGCCGAAGAAGATCAAACACAAGAAGAAGAAGGTGAAGCTCGCTGTGTTGCAGTTTTACAAGGTGGACGATTCTGGAAAGGTTCAGAGGCTCAGGAAAGAGTGCCCTAATGCTGAGTGTGGGGCCGGGACATTCATGGCTAATCACTTTGATCGCCACTACTGTGGGAAATGTGGACTCACCTATGTTTATCAGAAGGTTGGGGGTGACTGATTTATGGTGATGATTGTTTTGGTCAATTTAGCTTTTTTAAGTTTTTATTATGTTGTATTTGAAGTATTGTGAGGATTTGGATAATACAATCTGTTGGTTATAAAATTTTGGGTTCTGTTTTCAAGTAATGAGCTACTTAGGATTATAATCCATTTAAATGTTACCTATTATAAAATTTTGGGATTAATGTTGTGTGCATTTCTTACTTAGCTTAGCTGTTACATTGATTTAATTGAATATGTTTTGGTTGATTATGTTTTGGTAGGTATTCTACGATTGAAGCTGGGATTGAATTTGGTGTTTTAGGAGTTTTGTGCTTAATTGCATACGTATGTGCACAAGTATGTAAGCCTGTATATGCATCTACTGTGGTTATGATGTTTGAATCATAATTTATTTTGTGAATTTAGTTTTAAATTAAGATCTGCTGGGTTGTGGGTTATATATATATATATATATATATATATATAGTTGTTTTAATGGCTGTTTAGGTGGGTTAATCTTTATTAGATTGATTGAACTTTGAGCCTCTACATATAAAGCTGTTGGCTGTAATCATGAACGCAGTTTGCTTCAAACTGTGAATACATTATGGTCATGAGCCTAGATGAAGTACTATTGTTTTTTGGTAAGTAAATGATGTACTATTGTCATGGGGGTGACTGAAGTTTAATCATTCAAACATGGCATTGTTCCACTATCATCCAAAATATTTTCAGTAATATCATAAACATGTTATGACTTTTGGTTATTTGAGGTTCATCATCCGTTTGCTCTTAATTCAGGGGCATTTAGCAAGGAATTTCTGTATAAACTAGAGTATTATTAATTATTTAGCTACCTTGGACCCTTTTTTCATTTTTTCAGTTGGTGAGGTGTCTGAGAATTTCTGGTGAGGATTATATTGTTATTGATGTTTATATGCATAGTTCAGTCTGCGGACATGATCACAATATGGTCCCTCGACAATTACATAAAGGTTTATGTTTCTATTAGCAAGAGATTGAACTATCTGTCATGAACTACATGTAGCTATGACAACAATTTGGTCCCTGGACAAGTACATAAAGGTTTATGTTTCTATTAGCAAAAGATAGAACTCTCTGTCTTGAACTACATGTCTAGAGTGTGTTTTATATTAATATTTCTTAGAATTTAGTAATCTCCATTACCTTAACCTCCCATTGCTACATTCACTATTTTCTGATATCTTGCCCAGATTGACAATTAATTTTTGGATATTTTTCTCTCATTTCTAACATTATTCATTTTGCCCTCTAAAATCTTAATGCGGGTCGATCATCGTTTAAGTTCTTATTATATACTCTCTGCTGTCATGGAGTTTCTAAATAAGTACTATATGGTTAATTTTGACTTTTTAAAATTGGGAATGGTTATTTTTACAAGAAAATTTTGATATCTATACAAGGCTCACATGCATACGAGTCCTTATTTACTATTTATGATGGAAGTTCTTCTGAAACTATTAAATTTCCTTGTGAAACTATTAATTTCCATTAAAATTAGCTTAAAGTAATTTCATGATGGATAAATTTCAAAACTAATACATATTAGTTAGCATTCTATCATTACATGTAACAACAATTTTACATTAATTAGAGTTGTAGAAAATTGTTTTCATAGAGTTGGTGACATATTTGTGTGTGCCTGATCAATTGATTGCACTCTGTTATTCTGTAGTTCTAAAAGTTAAAAATTGTAAAGTTACACTTTCTTTGTAAGCTTTAAAAAGGAGAGAAAAGAAATGACAAGGAGAAATTTTTTAGAGAAGAGATTAAATGTCTCTTGTTTATGAATTTTTTGAAGATAGAAAAGAATGAAGAGAAATTTTAAAAAAAATATCCTCCCAAAAATTTCACATTAGAATGTACCAAAAATATTCTTACAATGGTCCTCAAATGCAAACAAATGAGGTTAAATATTATTGGTGAAATAGTAATATACACTTTTTAAATTTAAAATTTCCTTCCAAAACTCAAAAACACAAGGCAAAAAAAGTGACTATAGTCTATTCTAACAAAAGTATTTGGAAATAAAAGTGGAGGACTCTCTTGTTTATTTTAGTTTGCAACTGGGATGGAGGAGTTTCAGCAGGATTACAGCTCGGAGGTTGATGCATTTCTGTCCACAAACCTGAGCTCAGTTCTGACAGATAAGCAGTCTCCCAAACCATCACCAACCATTTTGCCAACATTTGGAGTTTGCTCATCGTCCTCTTTCACTTGACGTAGATTTATTCGTGCTAAAGCATCCAAGCACAAAGTAGATGTGGATTTATTCCTTCTAAAGCATCTAAACACAAAGTAGTTGTTCAACGTCATGTATCACAGAAGCATATAACATGTGATAAAGATAGGGAATTGATATTTCTAAACGGAACACACATTCATGTGAGTGAGGCCTTGTGGACAAGTATAAAGAGAGATGCACTACTTTGTTGTGTAGAAGACAAAGCAAGCCATAATAGCTGATCTTACCCAATAAAGATAGGAAATAATGCACTCGAGAACCAACAAATTTACACGAAAACATAATTTAAAATTTGAAAAGCTAAACCTGCCTTAAGAAAAATACAATGTAATTCTATCATATTGGGCTACTTAATACTTGTGGTCAACAGAGAGTCCTGCTTTCATAATAACTCCAATTACTAAGATATCTAATTGGATGGTAAAATGGTCTCATATATAATTTAGCTAAAGGGCTTTTTGTGCTGATTCCTTTTGGAACTTTTTTATTCCAAATACATCCCTTAGAACTTGGTAGCGTAGCAGCTTTCCACCACTTGCACTTGGTGGTATCCCGACTTTAAGTAAGTAACGGGCTCCTTCAACTAATCAAATGGAAATCAGACATCTATCCTTGGCAAAGGATAGCGATTCTTTACTGTGATCTGGCGCAATAATCCTAATCCACGCACTTGCGCCACGAGCCTTCTTCGGCACCAAGACCTCTAAGGAGTGAGGCACAAGAGGATGTACTTGGCCAACCATGACCCTTTTCGAGCAGGTCTTTCAACTGCCACCTAATCTCCTCATTGGCCAATGTCGACGTCCTGAACACCCAACTCATACAAAAAACATCACTTTTCTTAAGGTATGTTATATCCTACTGTTACCAAGCGCAAATCTCATGTATTGCAAGATTTAAGGAAAAACAAGTCTCCAATGAATCGTGGAGTCCAAGTCTCACATAACATAACGAGCTGCAAAAACATAGATAATTTCTCAATAAACAAGAATCTCCCATTAGAAAAATTCTGAAAGATAATGCACAGATTTAGATCAAAAGGTCAAGTTTCAGAGATCTCTTTATAGAACTTGCTGAAGAAAAAAAGAAACTCTTTACTTCTTAGAAAATGAACTAGTCAAGTGACAAGTACACATAATACAAAATTAGAAATTAAGGAAGAAAACCCATCAACCTTGCAGAATTGGACTGTAGTCCTCTAAGCACCCAGTGAAGTAATAGTGATGACAAATAATGACATCTAATTATAGTAGTAGATATTCACACCAAATCCATGTTAGTGCACATAGTAAATTCCCAATCACACACTAGGAAGGAGAGATATGCAGCACAAACTAGTTCACCAATACTCCCCCTTACTAGCAGCCTAGCAGGCCTCTTATCGAGCTTTGTCAAGTGGAGAATTTGGTGATAGGGTCCAAATCATGTTAAGTTTCCAACTCATAAGGTTTATGTCATTAGGTGGGGTGGCCCAACATGTAATACAGCTTTTTTAAGTTTTACTCCCCTTCAACGTGGGATTAGTGCAGCAACAGATACTACTATCTTTTTATATGGAACATACATTACATGCATATATCATTCGTAGTCTAGTCTATTTAATATTGATTATGAGAAGTTATCATTTTGAGTGATGGTGCACATTTATGATAATCTGATCTCATCTGACCTACCACTTAGTGTCATCACCGTCAGCCTATGCACTCCTATTACTATTTTTGGATTTAATTAAATGGTAGATGTAGACAGCAATTAAATTGACAGATAAAGCTGCCTCCAGAAAAAAGTGAGTATTTCTACATATATAGCTACTTAATATTTTTAGTTAGTGGAGAGCACCTAGATTCATATTTTCGCGATAGCTCCAATTAGTAACAAGAATTCTAACCAGAGACTGGAGAGTAATTTGGCAATTTAATCGGGGTGTTGTAAGACCTGATTACTCGTGAAACTATAAGCTTTTCGGTTTCAAATGTATCATTTAGTAATTAAGCAGTCCTACAGTTACTGAATGGAAGGCCCATCCTTGTGTTTCAAAACAGAAAGCTCATATATAGCATGATTTTAGGAGAAATGCATATTACTTCTCAATAGAGAAGAATCTCCGATTAAATAAGTTCTGTAATATAATGCAGATCTTGATCAGAAGGTCAAGTTTCTAAGTGTTCTATCAATTACAGAAGACAAAGAAAATGCATAGATCTCAGAGAAAATGATGAAGTGACAAAGTACAGCCAATAAAAATTTAAAGTAAAAAGATATCCATCACCTTTATCAAAGAAGGACTACAGTCATAGAAGCACAATAGAGGGGGGGACCTACAATTATAATGGGACATTCCTGATTAAATACATCATTGCGAGAATATAAAATAGAAAACATTAATCAACTCATAAAAAATGATATCTCATTACAGTCAATTATACTCGTAAATATGACAAGAATATAAATAACCTTCAAAAGCTCAAACAATCTGGAAATCAAAAGATAGCTCTGTCCGAACCAAACTTTTTCCTTCTTCTTGAAGTATTGCTGCTGATGCTCGTGGGTAGCAACACCAACCAGTAATTCACACCATTTTTGCGTGAGTGATCAAAGATTCCGGCCTCTTCAAAATTGATATATACGTAGACAAACATTTGTATCCATAGTTATGAATCAAAGGTTCACAAAAGGTTATACTTATTTAAAATTTTTAAAAAAAAACTTTTTTTTACTTCTTTTCAAAATCCAATCAAATAAAAAATACATGAACTCAAAGTAGGAGTATAAATTAATTGATAAGAACAACAAAAATTAGTCATTTATCCATTAAAATTTTAGTACATAAACTAAATTTGAAAACCAATACACATCTGAAAACGAATTGGACCACAAATCATACCTGAAATCAAAGAAGAAGGGACAGAATCACTGCACGCAAAAATGATATAAATCAAAATGGTTGGAATTGTAACCGAGCGAGCACAGTACGCTTCTAGTTTATATGCATATAAATATGTTGAAGGCATTTCTTTGAAAGGAAGAAACCCTAGAACACCGAGCATCTGTTGTGTGACAAATACTAATGCGCTGCGCTGCGCTGCGCTGCGTGTGTTCGAACTAACAAAACAAGAACAAATAAAACCTAGAACGTTCTATAGTATAAATACTGTACACCCTCCCGTAATAAATCGATTTAAAAGGCCTAAATGTAATAAATCAATTTAAAAGGCCAAAAGCCCAAAGGCCAAAATGAAGGTCAAATCTAGTTGTCATTTTCGACATTTTCTGCCTTTCTGGTGTTATCTAGTGTACATCCTTATTTTGGACGCTACATTATTGTTTTATATTTCTTTCCCAAAATAGTAATGTCAAGTTTGGATCGGAGTAACCAAGTTGAGAATGGAATGATTAATCTATTTGGAATGAAACAAATTTTGTTTGGTTCTTTGAAAGAGAGAAAGTATATAGAATAACGTATTCCAATTAGAATATAATAAATCATTTCACTTTTCATTTAATTCCTTCAATCCAAACGTAGCATAAGTAACAGTGTAGTACGGCATGCAACCCAATAAGATTATGTTTTTTTTTGAAAGCCAATAAGATTACGGTTAATTAAATGAGTTCTTTTATGCTAAGATAAAAATTATACATGAGTGTATTTGAAATTTTAATATACTCCTATAAAATTAACATCTCTAACTCATTCTCGTTTATTTAATGCTCTCTTAAATAGTACTACCAAGTTAAATATTTACTTACTTAAAAAACCGGAAATGGTGCATAGTCCTACTAGTTTTTCTTCTCCCCTTCAACACGTATCGTAAAAGGCCAATAGTATTTCTCATGAATTATTAGGGTAACATATGTTAATGAATCAAACCCCAAACACTAATATTGTGGAACGGTAAAAAAGTCTAAAAATAATACTAGTATTTTATGTTTATAAATATTATGGGAAACTACATATTTAATGCTTGTTGAAATTTCAAGCAACATATAAAAAAAATATATGTAAACAACAGATTAAAAAATATATAAGGAGTACAAAAAAGTTCCAATTACGATGATAGTAATAAATGACTCAAAGTACTTAAATTTGTATTCATAATTTTATTATCATACCTCACTATTAAACTTAACAATTAATTTCCCTTTTTATTGTATAAAAATTATCATTTGTGACAATACCTTATGTAAATTAATACATTTAAAATTATTTCATTCCGTCCTCCATTTAGTCTATCCGCAGCAGCATATGTGAACATTTATATAGGAATCAAAGAACGAACATTTATGTAACTTAATGTACTTTTCCTAGGATGAATGTAATTGTAAGTTTACTCTAAGTTTTGTAATAAATATTTTCACTTAGACCTCATCACACCCCAAAATGAATTATTTTAAAATGGTTAGGTTAGGCTATAAGTTAAAAAAATAAAACCTCTTAAAAGAAATGAAGATTAAAAACATATTGGATTTGACAATTTTGCGACGAAGGCTTGCAATAGTTTGGAAGTTTTAGATTTTGCAGAGAAGAGAATGGAGACGAGAGACATTGTTTCTAGCCATTTATCGCAACTTTAATTGTTTAATGATGTACATATTAATAAATATTTCTGACAAAATTAAATTGCAACTAACATTAAAATCTATACAATTAGATAGAATAAATTAAAATAAAACTATTTTTAATTCCTGCAAATTTCATATCACAATTATAATTATACTAAAAACTTTCACATACATCACAATTAAATTATAATTATACATACTCTTGCTTTAAAAATTGAAAGATAGGCCCCAACCTTTTTTTGGGTTCTAAACTACAGAGAAAAGTCGAGGGTAGCAGTCATTTTAATAAATAAACTCATTCCAACGTTTTATCGTAATTAAATTAATCCAATTTTATCGTCCTTCTAGGGGAACATAATATTACCGACCAATCTAGTGACCATCCAAATTTATTTATTTTGATTTCACACTCAAAAAATATATAATATTTATTTCAACTGAAATTTTTATAAAATTTAATAATTTAAGTATAATTTAAATACATATAAAAAATAATGTTTATGCAGTCTCTGCAACATTGACACCTAAATCACTAAATTTTATTAAAAAAATTAGTTGAAATAAATACGGTACATTTTCTAAAAGTGAAAAGAAAAAGAAAAAGAAAAATTGGACCGTTGACTAGACCGGTCGTAAATATAATGTCCCCTAGACTTCTTGTTCTCTGATTCTCATCTCCTTTTTTTTATTTCTGGAAACCAAACTTTCCCATACTGTTCTTTCCATGTGAACACACCAGATTTTGCAAAGCCAATCCTTGCCTAAAGTCTCCCCCCTCTCCCCAAACACCACAAGATATGCGGGTCGTTACAAATTACAAGTTCAAGAGTTTTTTGGTAATAAGTAGGTACAAATTCAAAATATTTTAATAATTCCATAAAATTAATACTAAATGGATAAAAAACTGATATAAACCCAGTAGCTTGTATAACTACTTTAATAGCAATCCACCAGAGCCCTGGCATAAAGCTTTACAACTCAAAAAGGAACAATAAATCCTATATGTAATTGCAGCACAACATGGAAAAAGAGAATCCAAAACATCAAAAGCAATTATAGAAATAATAATTGTAGCAACACCTATACCCAGACGATAACTGCACCCATACACTTCATAAAGTACCAACTGAACCAGCAGAGTAGTCCATCAAGCCTGAAATTTCCCAAAAAGAAAATGTTTCATTAGAAGAACTAAGGAAATTTTATAAGACTTAGATTTATAAAAGGTACAAAATAATCTAAAGGTTGAATATCCATACTTTGTTGGCAATATTGTTTGAAAGCCAATCCAGTCCCTCGTATAGACCTTCTCCAGATGTGGCACATGTGCTCTGAATATACCTGAATTCTTCAAAATAGTAATATTTGAGTGGGAGCAATTGTATACAACTTGATGTTCACATTTCTGTTTGTGTATTGAGAGATAGAGAGAAAGAGAGAGAACGTGTGTAAAAAGAGAGATCCAAATTACCAGTGCCGCTGTCGAAGAGAATGCAAACCAAGCTTGTCGGTGATCTCAGCAGCATTCATGGCATTTGGAAGATCCTGCTTGTTTGCAAACACAAGGAGCACAGCATCTCTCAATTCATCCTGCAAACGAGTAAATTGATATCATAAGCAAATATAAGAATGTCTGATTAACTTTATAGTGATGTTACCCTGCACCAGAGCATTTTGCTTGCATTTAGTAAGTCGATTTTTGATACCATACACATTTCCTGTCAGTACCTCATTCAACATCCTGTGCAGTTCATCTTTAGCCTCAACCACACGGTCTCGATCATTGCTGTCAACCACAAAGATAAGCCCCTGTGTGTTTTGGAAGTAGTGCCTCCACAACGGTCGGATCTGGAGGCCAGTCCGGATAAAAAAACAAATTATTTAACTATTTCAGAAATTTCATGAGAAACAAAATACCAACATGAAATGATTGGATCAAATAGTAAGTTCATACTGAAGAATAGTAAGTAATAACTCTTGTTTATTATCCAACTTCTTAAGGGCTGAAAAGTTTGTGTTTCTCACAAACTTTTCAGTACAGATATTAAAAATTCAATTTAGTAGTTGTCAAAAAGTAAAACAATGTAGTAAATAATTACAACATTACTCAATCAATTAAGAAGTGAAAGTATATTAAGCTGAAAAAATGACAATGTTCCTCGAGGAAAAGTTAAAGGTGACCCCGTTGAGGAAGTAAAAGAGCAGGTAAGTCTAGTACAACATTTAGCTTATTATAAAATATTAAATGCTCATGATATGATATATGAACTTAATAAGCTCATATGACCTAATTCAATAATATAACATTATGGCCTTCCCCGACAAGCATAAGGAAATACTGAAAGTATAAGTACCACAAGAATCTTAGCTTATGATTCTGTGAAGTAGTGCAGGCTGGCTACAACCAGAACCATGCTCAACTAAACCAGAACACAATCATTTTACTATCGTCTTTTACATAAACCACCCTTATATGCCTATAAAAATGTGTAAGCATTTGCCAACAAAGACTAAACATTAACTATAATGAATAACTCTTCCTTGTAACTAAAAAAGAAAACTAAGAAAGTACATAAAGTAAAAGTAATTTTGCAAATTTTAACTGGCAGAAAAATTAATTTAATATGCCTTGCTTCCCATAGTTTTCTCTGATACAAATGCAAATTAATACAATAACAAATAATCAAAAAAATCACAATAATTTAGCTTATATATGAGCCACAACTTTGAAAGTCTTACCCCCATGAATGAGAAGGTTGACTGAAAGACAAGGTGGCACACAATAATTTAGCTTATGATTATGTTGAGTACTGATTGAGAGAGTATTAATCAGCACATGACCGTCTATAAGCACACCCATTCAACTACCTTGCTAGAGTGACTAACAAATTTTCACTTACGACTAAATAGCATAGCATATCATCTAGCATGTTATATATATTATATTCCAGACACAATGAACTATGAACTAGATTACTATTTCCATTAGGCCAAGGATAAAAGTAATAAAAAGGTGATGAAGTTCATAATATGGATGCTACTGAATCAATCATAATTGTTGGCGAGATAAATAATCTGATAATAATTATGAAAATTATAATGTATATTTTAATTAGCATTCCACGCGCAAATCTTCAGGAGCAGGCAAAACATACATCTCTGTAAAATTTACAGAAAAATTTTTCAAAGAAAAAACAACTCATAATAAAACATGATGATTCAGTAGTGGTATGCAATAACTGAAATAGAATATATCTTGCTCTTACCTTGTCCTGACCACCAACATCCCACACAGTGAAACTAATGTTCTTGTACTCAACAGTCTCAACATTAAAGCCTGTCAGCAAAAATGAGTTCCATATATAAGGATAAAAGTCAGACACTGAATCAATCACTTAATAAAGAACTTGGTTAATCAAATAAAGACGGTGGTCTTCCTCAACACAACAAACTAAATATGATAGTGGTGAAATGTGAACTAATACTTCAATTACTACACGAATTTAATCAGATTGATAAAGATGTGCCCTTCATATGCTTTTCTATTATGTCCAGAAAAGTTGTGCTCTTTAAAATTAAATCAACTAACACAAGGTCCAAGATAAAGTTAAAAGCATTTGAGCTACTTTATTTTAATTAATTAATTAATGTGCTCAACAATGCAACTATTCTTCTTCTTCCGGAAAACTGATTTTTTATTAGTAAGAAAATGAATTTTCAAATAAAGTAATCCGTAAGTATATGCGTGTGGATTGCTACAAAAGAATTTCTTATTTGGTAGTCCTAGGCCAACAATAAGTAACTTCCGTTTCATACCAATTGTAGGGATAGTGGTGACGATTTCTCCCAACTTGAGCTTGTACAAAATTGTGGTTTTACCAGCAGCATCGAGACCAACCATTAGAATACGCATTTCTTTCTTAGCAAACAGGCGACTGAAAAGCTTGGTGAAAGACAACCCCATCTTTGTATCTGTACACCCAGCAACCCCAAGTGATTAGTAAACAGTTCGATTTGACTCTAGCATATCAATTTCCAAATTATTTAAATTAGAATATAATATTCATAAAACCACAAATCATAAATTCTATAGAAAAAAGTCTATATTGAACTCTTAAAGCATGCAGATCTGAACATTCATTCCATTTTACATAAACATTCAAATTCATGAACGCGGATAGTCAAATCTGTCCCAGAATAATTTAATAAAAAAAAGTCAATATCGAACTCTGAAAGCATGCAGATCCGAACATTCATTCCATCTTACATAACAATTCAAATTCATGAAAACAGTTTAATCAAATCTGTAGAAAAATATAATTTCATCTCGTTTTCTTCAGAGAGACAATAAAGGCAACAAATAACGTAACTATAGCATGAAAATCCATCAAATTTCTACTATGTCTAGCTCAACAATGACAACAATGAAATCAAACAAAACTGAGCAAAAGCTAACAACAAATCAAGTTACCTAATTCAAATTAACCAAATCATAACACTAACAGATGTATTGATAATAATAACGGTACAACATACCACATACCGGACCATTTAAAAGGAATCAATCAAGCTCGAAATTCAACGGGATAAGACTTATAATGAATCCGATCTACAAATATAAGAATTATTACTAAGGATTTAATACGAAAATGAAGAGATATTACTGACAATGAGGTGAGCGATACGAGTAAAAGAATCAGAGATCTCGAATGGAGCTGTCGTCCACCACCGAACACCTATCAGATACGGAGCAGAGATGAATGAAAAACAGGGCGAGGTCTATTTATGTTACCAGTCCTTTTAGGAACGGACGTTTAGGGGTCATCATTCGGTTATAACCGAACCGAATAAGCTATTCGGTTATAATCGAAAATCGAAATAATGATGATTTTGCTATCCAAACTAATAATCGAAATTTAACAATAACCGAATTACCGAATACCGAATTATCGAATTGTAATTTCGGTAATTCGGGAAAAAACCGAATTACTGTTATTATTATTATTATTATTATTAATTATTATTACTGTTATTATTATTATTATTATTATTATTATTATTATATTATTATAAAATTAATTTTTTTAATAAGTAAGGTTTGGTTATTGGATACCGAATAACTTTTTTTTCAAACCGAAATCGAATGAAGAATAGTGAATAATAATTCGGATATATAACAAAATTGTAAAAAAAGAAAAACAAGAAATAATTGGTTAAAAATTTCAGTTGATTCGGTATTTCGGTTTTATCCGTTTTTTGCTCACTCCTACGGACGTTTATAGACGTTTGTTTTTTTTAATACACATTGTTAGAGCTTTAACAACAGTTTCTCTAATTAACTCTTTATCCCTAATTTTAAAGAATGCATCAACAAATTATTATCCAACAGCTTCTTTATCCTTATTTGACTCTCTATTTTAATCCCTATATAGGATTTTATTCCCCAAAGTGAGGGAGTCAAAAGATCATTCTCTATATATACAAAATGACATTTTACACCCTCATTTAAGTGGACAACTCATCAATCATACACATCTTGACATTTTTTACTACTTTATTTTCAAATTATAAACTTAATATTGACTTATATTTTAAAAATTAATTTCAAACATATTCAAATTTAAAACTGATATAAATTTATTTAATTTATGTTAATATAATTATAAATATTATAAACGTAATAATAATTATAAAAATTTTTATTTTCAAAATTTAAATGAATCATATTAAATTTAAATTTAAAAATATCACAAATTAACTTTTAAAAGTTAATATTAATCTTATGTACATTTGCAACTATAAATCCATTCAATCCTCACTTCATAAATTACTTAAAATTTAAAATAAAATAAACATTATTTTACGTTGAAATATAATTGATAAATTATACTCTCTCTTTTATAAATTATAAGATTATTACTAATTTGATATTTTGACTATTGAAAATTTTAACTTTTAACTTTTAAGTTTTCTTATTTAAGGAATCAATATAAGGAATCTGTTGGGTACATAGTGAAAAAATTGAATCTCTATTTTGCAAATGACCCAATAACACTGCAGAGTAGGGATAAAGATAAAAAAACTGCTATGAATGCTCTAAGTCTGTGTGAAAATTGGAACGGCGTTAAAATTACGTGTAACTACTAAGCATTGTGAAGCATTTTAAGTGAGGTGTTATTTGTTTACGGCTTTGAACTTCTTTACACTTCCCCATCTAATTTGGTGAGAGAAAAGATTATTTAATAAAATTTTATTTATTTTTTATCGTCTTTTAATCAATAATATATATATATATAATTAAATTATTAAGTATAGTCTCTTAATTAATAAAAAAATTAAATATATAAAACTTTTATAAATATTATACTCCCTTTCATCCAAATTTTAATCATTATTATTTTTGAAAAATCAATTTGATATATTTTTAAATTTAAAATTAATATTTAAAATTTAAATTTCATTCAAATATTTTATATTTTTTAGTTACTAACCCGTTTTTTAAGTTCAGATGCTATATCACTCAAATAATTTAATTTATTAAAATATTTTGACCATTCAGATCTTAATTACTTAATTTTATCATACGTCTCAACTGACCAATCAGGTGTCAGTTATTGACCCGTCTGGTAATCTAATTCAAGTAACACATATTCTTTCATTTCGTATTAGGGTCGAGAGTTTCTCATTTATCATGTTTTCCTTATGTTCCCCACTTAAATTTTAACATCTTATTTAATTTTAGAGTTAATTAGTGTTAAGTAGGAGATCATGTGTCAAAATTTAAGTAGGGAACATAAAAAATGGGGACAGAGAATATGCTCTTATTAGGGTCATATTTGTGTGCAATAATTATAATCCATATGATTAAATAATACATCATCTTAAGCTATTTTATAATCTCAAATTCAAATTTAAAAACAAAAAAAAATACTTGGAATTAATAGTCATATCTCAAATGTAACATTTGCAAACAAACATAGCCTAAAAATAAAAATAAAAAAAAAATTATATATAGATTAATTTCATGATGAATCTGAATTACGACTGACATAAAAAAATTTAAAAAAAATTATATTTTATATATTTACGTGTATTGATATTTACTATCGACATAAATTTATCGTTATATTTAACAACATTTTAAAATAAATAATAATACTGACTTTGTTTCATGAATCTATTATCATGTATCCAAAAGGCCAAATAAATGTATTCAAATTTGAGTCCTTCTACATGGACATTTTTATTGGACATTTTCAATCTTTTTATTTTTATTTTTTTGTTTGTGACTCTAAAAAAATGTATAATATTTATTCTAACAGGAATTTTTTAAAATATAGGATTTTAGGTGTAATTTGGATACATATACAAAAAATAGTATTTTAGGTGTAATTTATAAAAATTTCTGTTAAAATAAATATTATATATTTTTTGAGAATCACAAACAAAAATTAAAAATTAAAAAAAATTAAAAATATCCAATATTCCGGTCTAATAAACCGGTCGTCAAGACTTATTCTGTGACGCCCCCAAATTAGGTATACAACACCCATTCTGAGTCGCCAAAATACATGGTATAGAAAGCAAACTACAACTTTGATAATACAAATGTCGTGTAGAATACAACAATACAACTGTGAGTTTAAATACAAATATTATCTTCTAGACAATATACACACCCAAATAAGTCCTCATTAATTATTCATAAACTATTTTACGAAATAGTGAGGATAATTTAAAATATCTTCCTAGAACCATCACTCCATACCCCGACTCGATCCTCGTTATGTTCTCACCTCCGAGAAGAAAAATGGAACAAAAAGGAAAAGGGTGAGCTCAACTAGCCCAAAGAAAGAATATTATGACTAAGATAATATACAACAAATTATCGTTAGTCTTCAACAGGAAAAATCTAATGTAATACAATAAGACAACAAGTTTTAGATCAACAAATGCAATGGAAATGAAGAATCCATTAGAAGAGTCACGTAGAGAAAGAATTCTACCTGTCTTCTAAGGTTTAAAAGTCCATCATCAATATTTTATCCTGTAATAACAATCAATATCCATCTTTGCACTACTGCCAAAGATATTCATTCAAATCACCGGTTGGTCATGTTCATCTCAACACTGTTCATCTTCAAGGCTACGGGCCAAAGATATTCATCGATTAATCGCTCATCTTTGCACTACAGCCAAAGATATTCATTTATATCATCATTTAAGATCGAGGATGATGAAAAATATTTTTAAAGAAGCGAATCCAAATGAAACAAAATGACAAGGATTAAGGATTAAGGATTCAGTACTTTGTTTTACCCATGTCCAAAAATACTTGAAAATAATCATATTGGTGTAAAATTCAAGAATGATCAAAACATGGATACAATCAAAGCTAGTATCCGAATAGATATTTTGGACAAAAAGAAAAATTTTATTTTTCGATTGAATAGTGTCGATATCGTGAATAGTCTTTGACGCCCCCAAATCCGAGTTCTCTAACCTCGATTAGGTGTTCACGATCCTATCATCATCATAAGTATTCTATAACTATTTGAAATAATAAACATACATTGTTCATTATACAAAAGTCTCAAAACATGGTCCCAAGGTCTCTAACCTTAACTTTAAATACACCATTTATAATACAAATAGTTTACTCAAGAAATTCCATTAGATAATAACTAATTTAACATTCATTCTAAAATTACTCCCCGGATCTTGCCCTTGCCCTTGTCCTTCAGATTAGATCCTTCTGGGCTTAAGCGAAAATAGAGGTCATGATATAGTAAGAGTAAGCAACTAATTTGCTTCACAAGTTTATAAAGACAAAGGATATATATCATGACTTAGAAAGAAATATTGCCTTCAATGTTCAACAATAATATAAGATTGTGAAGGAACATGAATTAATAATCAACAATTGAATATTCGATAATTGAATAACATGAATCGAGTGGTTTTGAATAACCATGAACATTTGCCGAGGTTTCAAATGATTTAAATGGACCTTTTAATAAATTTTGGTATTCAAGGGATCACCTTTTCATACCCCGTGATTTATGCATAAACACTTAATAATCCGACATTGATATCATGCCTTAATCAAATTTGTCCATTTTCACCAAGAGTTCTTACCATATCAATTAATAAAACGAGTTATTTAAAATCCATTTGATTTAACAAATTTAGACATGCTTGATCTAAATTGATACAATTAGCATAGATCTATCCCATAAACAGTTCATAAATGAAGAACTTTAATTTAATTTCACGAGTTCAATGGCGAGTAGAACGAAATTCAATTGCACAAAGTGCTAATTTCAATAATCGATAAAGACGTGAATAATCATCAATAATTATTCACTAATATGCTTTGAAAATAATAACTCAAGTTGAGTTAGAAACTTGCCTCGATCGTAGAGTTACTGCCTACGAAATAAATTTCTATCCACTATGTAGTTAAATTATCTTCCTTTGAGAGACCTATAATTAGTCTTTCAATTAGTCATTCAGATAACATCGATTATGTAATCACATAGATATCATACATTACAATAAGTTCTTATAAACATTATCATGTCTAGAGATAGTGTTATTAACGACTACCTTTAATTCACATAATATTATTAACTTAGATAATATTAATTCACCTTCTAGTATTATTGGTTCACTAATAATACTTTAAATCATTTACTAACATTTTATTCACTTACTAATATTATTAATCATTTAATAATATTTTATCCCTTTACTAATATTATTAATCATTTAATAATATTTTATTCACTTACTTAATATTATTAATCACTTAATAATATTTTATTTAATCTCGAATATTATTATTTAATAATAATACTCTAATCTAATATTTTTATTTACATAACAACATCATATTATAATATTATTAGTATTTTAATAATATTCCAATGATTTATTAAATTAATAAACAATTTATTCTAATTGTTCATCCTTTAATAACCTCTTATTTAATATCCATAAAAGGTCATAAGTAATATTTATTATTATAAATTACCAAAATGCCCTAAGATAGTCATGATATAATATATTATGAGCATTCAAGCATAAAAATCATATTTTTCTCATTAAAGACATCATTTAACTATTTATTTCCTTTTATTTACAACCTAATCATTTTTAGGAAAAATAGCAAACTGATTCCAAAAATTCTCAGCTTCTGGATTTTAATAGAATATGAACCAACAATGATCCTCTAATTTTTCTAGAATTTTAGAAAATGATTTACTATTTTTAAAGTGCTCAAAACACTCAGATCTTGCTCTATTTTTAAAAAAATGAGTTTTGCTCAGAAAAATCTGAAATTTTCAGGGTATGCTCTCTTAACGTATATGAAGCTACTGTAAACATTTTGGAATTTTCCAGTGTATACACAGTGAGATATTCGTAGGATAATATTTATGGAGTCCATTACGGAAATAGTCATTACGCACAATATATAACTCGAAACGTGTCCGTTCTTTTTCCTACGCGTAGATAACTTCATAAGGTACCTCTGTAATATTTTTCCAGATTTTTACAAGACAAGGAACTAGCCGAAACAGCCTCATGAAAAACAAGTCAAGTAGCTGATTTTGGATTTCAAGGCTTTAGCATATAAAGTGGACTTTTTTTGTAAAAAATCTCAAAGGTTTCAAAACATGCTAGATTTGTGATCTACCACTTGGGTTTACTAGATAACTCATGTATCTAGCACCCCCTTCGACGGATCATAATTCCAAGTTGTAGAACTTGAGTTACACAAGATTTAGTGGAAGAAAAACAAGAGTTTTCACCCTTGGAGAATATATGCTCATTTTCTTCCTCTAAGTCTTTGATCTAACACTCAAGATACTTAGTTCCATGCATGATGGTATGTATAACTAGTGTATCTTGAGTAGTTGTACATAACCCCATCAAAACTCAAGCTATCAAAACAAGGTAAGAGAAGAAGATGAAGGTACATTATACCTTGACTTAGTGGCTACCTTCCTTGATTTTCCAAAGTAACTAATAAACTTAGGGGCATAAACCACTAGAACTCCTATAATTCTTCTTCCTATGGCTGAAATTCTCTCTTTCTTTTTCTCTTTGAAGTTGGCTAGCTTGGGAGCAAGAGGTAGAAGAAGAAGATGAAGAAGATGGAGAGAAAATGAGATGTTGGAAGAATGAATTGTGTTTACAAAATGAAATAGCCAATTCATTAATAATTCTCCCACAATTATTTTGTTGCCCATTAGGTAAAAACTTTGTATTATTACTTACCTTAGGCTAAACATGATTAAATGTGCATAATGGAGTGGCAACCAATGAGAGCCTTACAACATTGTCCTTATGTTTATTCATGTCTACTAATGGACAAGCTAGATTAATTATTCCACTTAGGATCCTCATAATATCCACCATTTAGCTTTTATTTTAAATGCCCAATTTTGATTAATCAAATGTCTAGAATACCCCCAATCAAGTGGGCTAAGTATTGGATTACAATTTATTTTCCTTGAAACCTCTTTTTAATTGATTTGGGCTAGATAAAAACATAGTCCAACAATTTTAATAATGTTACCCAATTTGATAATTTAGGGCTTTCATCTCCAATCATATGAAGTTTAATTACTTATACATATGATTTTATCTCATAACCTAATTAGATTTACAAGAATTAGGTTTAAAATTATTAGTCACTTGAAATACTAAGTTTACCCACTTAAGTTAGTATACATATAAAATACTAACTTTTTCGTGTTACCATAACCCTTAGGTTATTTAATATCCTTACCTAATGTATAATTAGGTCACAAGGCTTTCATTTTAATGAAATCCATAAATGTATGTATCCATATATAACACAAAGTTTAAAAAAAATGTACATACATACATACATGGTGACTTAAAATTCACGGTTATTACAAGTGTCAGTATCGTGAATAAGTAACCCGACACAACAAGTTCCAAATTTGATAAAAAGTTCACCAATACTTTCTAAGATAATGATATTGAAGAAAAATATCATTTAAGAAGAAAATAATACCACTTACCTCAAAATAACCGTCTTACGATTTGAATTTTCTAGATATAGTCTTGTGAAACTCATGACCAGATATAGCAACACTCAAGTATACTCACAAGAATACATTTCGATAATATAGAGAGAGAAAGAGAGAAAACTTTGTTTCTGGTGTGATTTTCAATTCTAACTTAACCCTCTATTTATAGGAAAATGTTAGAACGCCAAAGGAGACTAAATTAATAAAATATTAATTTTTAAAACCAATTCTCTACGCATGCTTGCTAGCCACCACCTTTGACAAAGAAAATCAGCAGCCCACATGTGAATTACTCACCAACCAAAAAAGTGGGTCCCACCCATAAATTAATAAAAATCATTTTATCTTCCAAAACTTCAATAATTCGTAGAAAATAGCTCATTTATCAGAAAAATTCAAAACTCGCGACTTTCCATGGAAAATTCCATTCTCTACAACTTTGTAGAAGAAAATTTTTCCAAATTCCAAACAGAAATTGACCAAAATCCACAAACGGGCGATTTTACAGTCTATAATCAATTTTCGGTCAAGAATTGTGTCCACCGACACACAAAACATATGTTAAACATTTAATGCCACAAAATACTCTACCTCCTCATATACTCATATATCCCACATTCATTATAAAAATATCACCGTTAATATATTATTAAAATAATATATTTAAATGAATTATTTTATCAAGAAATATTAATTTTCAACAATTGTCACATTAAAATTTTCTCCATCTATATCCACATAAAATAAATATTTTCTTTATCATAATAATCAATAATTACTTATTTAAAATAATATTTACGTAATCACAAGATCGACAACCGTGCCGATTCTGCAGGAAAGAGGGCTTCCAATAAGGATTTCTCCCTACTTGGCGTAATTAGGTGACCAAACCTCTCCTTGATGAACTTTCTAGACATTGCCAATAATGTTATCTCGATAATATTATTCAAATAATATGAATTATTGATTTGATAATGGAAAATCTTGTGTAATGACAATTATTGAAACAACAAAGAATACAAAATATCAACGCAGTAATTATTGAATCAATAAAATATAATATTGAGCAAGAATTCACCGTAACAATTATTGAGAGTAAGGCTTCTTCACGTAAGGATCAATAATTCAATAATCTTGCGTAATACCGTCTAACGCGCAACCATGCGCCAGACATCTTGTATTTTAACCACCGTGTAACCCAAACAGTGTTAATTGTGAACAATTTACGTCGTTATTTATAAAACTCAATCTTTTTCGCTTTTCCTTCATCCAACCGTTTTTTCGTTATGGGGCCACTAATTAATTGCTTATCGTCAAACGGAGATTCCCGACAAAAAGAATATTCCACGACCAAACGAATATTCCCAAACAATAATGAATATTTTATAACCACTGCTTATTTTGTAAACTTTGCACATTTCACTCATAACGAAAGAATTATATCAAATTAACCCTTATTAATTTAGAATAATGAATAAAGAAAAATTCAATTTTATTTATAATAAGTTGGGGTCTTACATATTCTTCATATTTTGTACATATCTATCTATTATATGATGGGAGAATGAGGCTGGTAGTTGTATTGGTGAGATTTCGTCACAAAATTAAAATATTATAATAACTATATTTTTTCCTGGTCTCTCATTTTTAACTTCAACTCTTTCCTATTTTCCATAATATATATTATTTATTTTTAATTTATTTACTATTTTAAGTTCATTGTTTATTTATCATCATTTTCCCACACATATTATTGATTTTGCACACATAAATGTGTGCCATAAACCCTAATATATATAATAAAACTTTTAACATTTTAAGAAAAAAAATATGCTTGAAAATGGATTAATACCTTGATTTTTTTAAAAAAAATCACCGAAGGAATTATTTACTCAATTTTTTTCAATTAGAGGGTTAAACTTTAAAAAAAATTTAATTACGTCTGATTGATTGTGCCACATCAAAAAATTAATGATATGGCAGCGACATGTGACTAAAAAAATACTTATATGTAATATTGAATATTATTTTAACATTTATTCAATTATTTTGTTGTACCAAAAAAGGTAAATATAATATCATTAATTTTTAAAGTAATTTTAATGATAATTTATCCTTATTTGTATAAAAATAATAATTATATTGATTATTGATAATTGTGAAATAAACTTATATTTCAAGATATTAATTTATATTTAGATCCTGTTTTTCTTTTTATAAAAAGGGTAAAATTGTTATTATATTGATGATTGATGAGTATTAAATAACAAGATTTTATTTAGTTGACCATTATACATTTTAAAATATTCTATCACTATATTGATTTTTTATGAATTTTTTTAAGTTGAGTTTGTAATGTCTGAAATTTATTTTATTAAATTTATAATAATCTTATATTTACCCTTTTTAGTATAAAAAAATAATGAAATGAATATTAAAATGAGATTCAATATTACAAATAAACATTTTTTTAGTCACATGTCGCTATCATGTCATCAAATTATGACGTAATACTATCAATTAGACATAATAAAAAAAATTAATCCCCTGATTGAAAATTTTGAAAAGACAATCTCTAAAGTGAAAAAAGCAAGAATTTAATCCCCTAATTGAAAAAATTGAGAAAATAATAAAAATTTAAGATATTAATCTATATTTAGGCCTATTTAATTTATTTGTAATTCAACAATTCCAAATTTATTTTTTGATAGGATCAAAAAAGGAAAAAATATTGAAAATTTAAAAATTGGGGTCCAAACAAGCATAGTCACCATTTAGTAAAAATAATCTTTCTTATCATATAAAAAATATATACATAATGTCATACATGCACATATACATATAGTGTGGGCCCACATATCGGTGGTGGCCACAATATATACAATATATGCGAATATTATGTGAATTTTTTTTATGTGATAGTAATATTGTTCTTTAGTAAATGAGTTGGGAAAGGGATCAAGGAGCTAAGATAATATAAAAAAATTTACTTTTTCGATATAACGTTTTGATTATTATTTTCCAAACATCATTAATCGGTTATTGATTCATTTAAAATGTGAAAGGAATTATTGAGAAATTGAATCAATTTGAGCTTTTAAATCGCCAAGAGTATAATAGACTGATGGCTAAATTTGAGATATTGTAATATTTAAGCACGAGGTTCAATTCTTATTAATTTTGTATTGAGTTTATTATGTCTCAAAAAAAATGTCATATTTTTATATGGGTAATTATTTTTATTCTATTTTTCATCTTATGATCTTTATATTCAACTTTTATTAAAAATTGAAAAAATGTTCCCATTGAAAATTAGTGTATGTTATACCACCTCCACCATAACATCTCTTAATATTTAATGTACTTATTAAGAATGTGAGAGTTATAAATTTAGAAAATACATATACATAATTAAATGGTGTGAGAAATAGTAATTATTAATGTCATAAAAAGGTGAAGAAATAATTCAATTAATAATTAATCAAAAAGGTAATTTAGGCAATTTCAATTAATATCTATTTTCTTTTGCTATAATAAATTATTTTTCTTTCGTGTGAAGTTCGTTTTCCCCTTACGTGGGTCTTGTTTTTCTCCATGAGATTTTTTTTTTTGTGAGAATATTTTATTATCATATCTTGGGAGATTTTTTTTATTCTCTTTGTTTGAGGGATTTTTTTTGTTCATGTTTTTTTTTTTTTTCCGGTGCATGAGTTGTTGATGATGGATTATTCAGGTTTGGGTGCACTGCTTCTATTGTGGCTTGTTCTTCTGTTGTCACGTTTAAGAACGATTCAGATATGCGTATTCTATTATTATTTTAAAAATATAACTGTATTTCATGAGTTTATTTGGTATCCAGTAATATTGTTGCTACGATCGACTCATTTTTTTTTCTTCTGACTATCTGTTATTTTATTTGAAAAAATTACTATTTGAGTTTAGTTTTTATAATCCTTTTATATTTTGTAGTATATTACAATTTTAATATATTCTAATATTTTTAATTGTTAAATAAAAAAAGTAAAAGAAAATTTTATTAATCAATAATATGTTAAAATTAATTAGAATATTTATTTCGAGACGGAGGGGTCATTTTAGATTGGTAATAAATGTAATTTTGTTATTGTTATTATGAGCTAGACTGATGGATAAATTCGAGACATTGTGACATTAATGTACGAGGCTCAACTCTAACTAATTTTGTATGGTTTGTTAATTGAGTTTGGTAATAAATGTAATTTTGTCATTGTTATTTCTTGATACTATCTATTTGTTCTAAATATATATATATATATATATATATATATATATAAAATTTTATTTTTAAATTAATTCATGAAATTATAAATTTAATATTGATATGAAATTATTTGATATTAATACAAACAAAAATAACAATTGTAGATTAACTATAAAATACTACTAATTATTATTTTTATTATTTTCAAAACTCGAACACGATTATATTAATTTTGAGTTTTAGAATTTGACAAGTTGACTTTTAAAAGTCAAAATATATTTTTAATTTTAAAATAATTAGTATTTTCCGTCTCCAAATTAATTGCTTTCGGCTTTTGATTTTTTAAAGTCAAATTAACCATTTTTAAAACTAATCTTTTTACTATTTTTGCTAAAATATAGGTGAAGAGATTATAAAAAAAAAAGTATATATAATTTATTACTAATCCTAATTTTTATAATTTTAGAAATATATTTATATATGCTTAATTATTAATTCTAAAAATAGTTAATTTGACTTAAAAAAATTAAAACTGAGCAGTTAATTTGGGACAGAGGGAGTAATTTACAAGGATTATTACTTGAATTGTTTGTATTGTGTTTTTTTTTTATGGAATTGTTTCATGAAAAAGAAACCCCCAACAATTTGCTAATCCATATAGATTATAACCATCTTATTGTGTATCGTTCGATGAACAGATACCGGTCCCACCTGAGCCCATCAAAGCTAAATGATGATGAGGTTTCATATATTAATCCTGGACAATAGGTACAGACAATCCTATATCTTCCCGAACCCTAAACATCAAAACGGGTCTCACCCTATACTTATTTCTCTTTCTTTATAATCGCTGAAGATTGAGATCACTTGTTTTCTCCCCCTCTCCCACTGTGCCCTTGTTCGACGATACAGAAAAAGCTACCGGGAGAAACACCAGGAAGCTCGATTTCTTCAAAAGGTAAGCAATTTTCATTAGTATAATCTTGTTTGTTTCAGAGTTAATTCCTCTAAACTTTTTTCAGGACTAACATTTTATAAGTCTGTAGATATTATATGCGTATCTGATGTTTTCCAGGGTTGATGTTTACATTTCATGTAGAATCGAGTTTCTTGATTACTGTAATATGTTTTGGTTTTGAGATTCCTTTGTATTTTGGAGAAGCCTTAGATTTGCTCGGTAGTAGGATTCTAAGTTACTGTAGGAATTGAAATAATTTTAGCCTTTTAAGTTAGATATGGTATTGTTTCAGTGTAAGGAAGTACGTTCCAAAAAACAACTAACTTAAGATAATTATTTATTCCTAATACTTAATAGCATATGGTGTATGAGGCTCGCAATAATATTTTTAATTTATAAATGAACGTGGTTGTAGATAATTAATGGCCACTGTTGAGGCAGCATCGTCCTCTGGTGGTCCTCGTTATGCACCTGACGACCCCAGTCTGCCAAAACCCTGGAAGGGTTTAATTGATGGAAGTACAGGTGTTTTGTACTACTGGAATCCAGAAACTAATATCACCCAGTATGAAAAGCCCACTGCTTTGCCTCCTCCACTGCCAGCTGGCCCTCCTCCGGTGCCCTCTACACCTAAACTGGCGCCAATTCCTGGAACTCGAATGGTTCAGTCTAATGGTGTTTCAACTCAACAGGGGCAGCCAATGACAGACACATTGGAACAACAGGGGGAAATTCCTCCTTTATCCCAACAGCACACACAGCAACTGTCGCAGGTTGCTCAGCAGGGATCACAAGTGGGAATGTCCATGCAACAACAGGGGCAGCTAACTCCTCAGCAGCTTAGGCCGCAAATGATGCAACAGCCGAGCCAGCAAATATTCCCATACTCGGACCAGCAAATGCCCCCCCAACAAGGAAACCAAATTCCACAACAGGCAACGCATCAAATGCCACAGCAGATGGGACAACAAACGCCAATGTATCAAGGTGCACAATTGGGACAACCACAGAATTACCAATTTTCACATCAGCAGATGCATTACATGGCATACCAGCAGAACATGCCTAATCAGGGGCAGCAAAGTTTACCGCCGCAGCAGGCTCAGGGGCAACAATTTGCATACCAACAAGAGCATAAAGCAGGATTTCCACACAGAGATGATGTTGATATTCAACAAGGAAAACAAATTGGGTTTTCTCCATCACATGCTAAGCAAACTGGTTTGCCATTTGCTCAAAATCCGCCAGCAGGAACCAATTCTGGTCTGACACCTCACATGGGCGTTCAGCCTGGTCAAGCCACACAGTTTGGTGGCTCGTCCGTAAACATGCAACAGCCTCCCACTTTGGCTCATTTTATACAAAGTGGTACAGATTTGGGGTACCAACAACATGGTCCCAGGTTTCAAAATCAAATGCCCCCTGCATTGATGCATGGCCAGCAGTCCGATGTTCCTACTGCTAGATCGAAGATTGGTTTTGAAGAACATCCACCTGGAAGAGTTGGAAATGAGTATTATTTCGCTGCTGACAAGGATGTGCATAATATGGTTCCTCAGCAGCAGCCTAAGCTTGCAGCGATCCCCGTGGCTAGAAATCAGTTGGTATGACCTATGAATGACTACTAATCAATCAACCAGTTTGCCCTTTCATTATATGTTCTTATTCTTGTCATTCCCTTTCCTTTCTCGGTGCATCTACTTCTGTAATGTCTAAAAAATAATTTTGCAATACCCGATTACTTCCAATATGACATGGTGGATAACTTGTATGCCTTCTTCTTTCTGACACTCTATTTGTGATTAATTATTTCACTTCTACTTACATTAGGACACAAGGATGGGTGGTCCTCCTCTTCAGAACGTGTCACCTGCTCAGCCTGGTGGACTTAATCCTCGGCCTACCTCACACGACATCTACAATCATGCTATTGGTGGTCCATCATTTCCACATAATCCTCTGACCAGACCTCCTTCATTGGTTTTGGGATCTCCAGATGCTATTAACCTCTCAGCTGTTGAAGTTTACCGTCAAAAGCACGAAGTATCAGCAACGGTTCGTATCTTATTCCCTTATAATAATTGCCATGTAACTTATCTAAAAAAAACCCTGCCATGTATGGATGTATTGTTTATGTTTTACACCAAGTATTGTATATCATTTTTTTATTAATGGACTTCCTTTTAAATGCCATCTCCAATGAGACAGTCTTATGCATGAATATGTGATAAAAAGAATAGAAGTGATATCTTGTAAATGAATATGGTAGCGAGTTTATTAGATAGATGAATAAATACCCCTTGCTTAATGCTTATAGGAGAGAGTGAGAATAGCACATCTTACTAGAGAAAATACAAGGAGTGCTAAAGAAAGATTGCACACATGTTTTTCTAGTTTGCTAAGCAGAAGCTAGGGAATTTATTTTGAATCGAACCAATATTTTTGTGTTTACCTGCTGAAAACATTTTTTATTATCTAGTATATTGGGTTTTTATTATTAGATATCAATATTACCCCTTTGCACAATGGAGGAGCGTAGCTGAGTGCCTTTTATTTATCTTTTATTCTTGTTAATTAGTATTGGGTTATTTTTTGGTTGAATCTCATTCATTTCAGTTTGTTGATCTGGTATCTTTCCAGTTTTACATGTTTGTGTATTTTATTTTTGAACCAAAAAAATGGTTATAGTGTATTTGCTTGTGCCATTTTCGAAAATATAATATGACAATAATAAACTGTTGGTATGGCTATTATTTGTGTTACTCGGACTCGCCATTTTTGGCGGAGTACCCGTGTCGACACGATACCGGTACGGGTGCGGGATCCGAACGGGATTCGGCCACATACGGTTGTTCATCGGAGAAGAAGAGACGAGGAAGGAGGAGGAAGAAGAACATGAAAGACCGTGAGAAAGTTACCTGGCGCACCAATGAGTTTGGTCTTAGTTTTGTCACTTCTTCTTCTCCAACGAGATCGCGTATTTGGTCTGAGTTTGATCGCGTATTTGGTCTGATTTCGTTGCTTCTTCTTCTCGCGTATTTGGTCTGAGTTTGATTATTTGGTTATCCTTGCAAAATTACAGTTATGTACCCCATAGTTTTAATATTTTTTTAATTTAGTCTCTTAGGTTTTCTGAAAGCTCAAAATAGCCCTTGAAAAATTACATACCAGTCCCTATACTTTTATTTTTTTCATTTTAACCCCTAAAGTTTCAATAGTTTCAATTATGCCCCTGTTTCTTTTTATTTTTGCACTTCAACCCCTGAAGTTTCATGATAAATGCATGTCTATAAAAATTTTGACAGTATAAACATTATTATTAAAAAATCATAATATACCGTATTCTCGCACCCGTGTCCAAATTTGGATCCATATCCGCGTATCTTTTATTTTTTGACTTCACGTGTCCAACACTTAGATTCGTACCCACACCCGACACCCGACACCCGACACCCAGTCCGAGTAACACAGGCTATTATATTATTTTCCTGAGTGAACTGTGGCAACATTTTGTTTTGTGTTTTATTTTGAAGTAGATCTAGTAGTTTGTGCGTTTGCTCCAATATTATATTTGCACATAATAATTAATTTTTGATGAGATACTAAAATAAATAGACTAAGGTGTAGAAAGAAGTTGAGGATATCTAATCTACAAAAATATATAGTATGTCATCGAGGAAGTCGAGTGATTCCTCCTTTGTTCTAACTTTGAAAGGTATAACAAAACCTGTTCGCTTTTGAGTTGGCCTAACGCTAATCTGTGTTTTCTAATGATTTTTGAGTCAAATTGCATAAGGTGATATTATTTTTTCAATGTGATATTGTTGAACACTGACTTTTGAATCAAAATGCATAGGGTGATAATGTTCCAGCTCCATTCATGACATTTGAGGCCACTGGCTTTCCTCAGGAGATACTGAGAGACGTAAGTGATCCCCATTTACTGTGACTTAAGTTGTGTCATGGAATTTCCTTTGCCAGCTCATTTTATTGTCATGTTTATTTCCTAATTTATACTTCAAGCTTAACAATTCTCACTTGTCGCAGGTGCGATATCTGCTCCAGAGGAGCATATGTCGTACACTGCACTGCTATGCGCATACTTACACAACAACTATTCTGAGTTTTGGAGGCTGCAAATTGGACAGTTGGAGCCTTCCTTGGGCATCTTCTAGATGGGTGGTTGGCCCTTTATCCAAATCACATTTGATGTGACTGGGATTCTAGCTTGGCTCCGCCTCTTCTGTCTTAATTGCTTCTTTTTGTTGCCTTGAGTTGCTTCAGTAAGCAACTGCATACCCATGAGTTTTTAGCACTCCTTTAACTCTTTTATTTTACTTAGATTTAGTAAGAAATAGCTTTTGGAATATTGTTCTTTATATTATATTCTTAAGCATTCTAGGTAACGTTCATCTTTTATGATTGATTTTCTTGGGATTCACTATACATAGTTCTCTTTCAGATTCATGCAGCTGGTTTCTCTTCTCCTACACCTATTCAAGCGCAAACATGGCCAATTGCACTACAGAATAAGGACATAGTTGCTATTGCTAAGACAGGATCTGGTAAAACATTGGGATATCTTATTCCTGCCTTCATGCTTCTCAGACATTGCCGAAACAATCCTCAGAATGGTCCAACAGTGGTGGTTTTAGCTCCCACTCGCGAGCTTGCCACTCAAATACAAGATGAGGCGATCAAGTTTGGCCGATCTTCTAGGGTTTCTTGCACGGTGTGTATTCAGTTTTATTTTCCATCTTTAAGCTTCTTCATCACATTTTGTGTCTTGACCCTTGATGTCAAATATAAATTAAACTTGTAAAACCCAATTTTATTTCAGTGTTTGTATGGTGGAGCCCCTAAGGGCCTTCAGTTGAAAGAGCTAGATCGTGGAGCTGATATAGTTGTTGCAACTCCTGGCCGGCTCAACGACATACTTGAAATGAAAAAAATTGATTTTAGACAAGTGTCTCTTCTTGTTCTTGATGAGGCTGATCGCATGCTGGACATGGGTTTTGAGCCACAAATCCGGAAGATTGTCAATGAAATTCCTTCGCGCCGGCAAACTCTGATGTATACCGCAACCTGGCCTAAAGAAGTGAGGAAAATAGCTGGTGATCTTCTTGTTAATCCTGTTCAGGTTAACATTGGCAATGTTGACGAGCTTGCGGCAAATAAGTCCATCACTCAGGTAGCTATGATCTTTAAATTAATGCAATTAGATTGCTCAGAATGTGTTCTGATATATAGCCCTGCGCCGGTTTGGGGGGTGCGATCTGATAATTGTAATATACTTCCTTTGTGCAAGATTGTAAGATGACTTTTGAAAAGTCAGTTTGAAACATTTTGAAAGTCGAATTGATAAGATTTATTAAAATTATAACATTATAAATAGTACTTTTAGATAGTTTACAATATTCATCATTATATTGACTGAAATTAATGTATCCATGTCAATTAATTTTGAAATGTCTCAACTCTCAAGTTAGACTTCAAAAAGTTGACGATCTTATTATTTCGAACGAAGGGTAGTATGGGTCAAATGAAGCTGGCTTGAATTTCTTTGTAGCTTATGAGTTAATTTTTTGTTGTTTCTTTCTTCATTTCCCTTTATGTGAAACAAGTAGAAATTATTTGAGTGGACCGATTGAAAGAAATCTAGGTCTAATTTAGTTGAGCTGTAGCCTACTTGTAGTGCAGTATTTGTTTGACTTATGCTGAGAAGAATTGTGTTGAATACTATGATCAATCTTATATTTGTTGAAAAAGAGTGAAGGAAACAGAAATTCAAAAGTTCTCCAATAAATGTAGGCATAAGATTTGAATGAACGCTGTTGCTGATGATGTATTTATGTTGATGAATGACAAAATAGGTTGGTTCTTTATTAATAGTTGGTAAGAATTACCTTATAATGTTACCCTGTGAATACATGCTATTTAGAACTTTTACCACAGGCAGTTTTATAGGGCAGAAAAGAGGTCCAGGCTGATATTTAGGACGTATTAAATCCGATGTCAAAAGACTCAAAAGCATGAGCCATTTTATCCAGGATATTGACACAATTAGACAACTTGAATGTTTTTTAAAAATTAAACTTTTTCATCTCTTGAGGGAATATTTGTGTAATCCTTCCTAGTTACAGAAGCAGTTTTTGGTGGTCAAGTTTGAAATGAGTTTCAAGTTTTCAATTACTTGCTTCTCATATATATATAAATATTGCCATTTCTTAAGTTTTTCTTTTGTAATTCCTAATTTGTGTTATTCTTAATAGAGAATTGCATCTGTCTTTGCAGTATGTTGAAGTAGTCCATCAAATGGAAAAACAGAGGCGATTGGAGCAAATCCTTAGATCACAAGAACGGGGTTCTAAGATCATTATATTCTGTTCCACAAAAAGGTTGTGTGACCAGCTTGCACGTAGTATCGGACGTAGCTTTGGGGCTGCTGCTATACATGGCGACAAATCTCAGACTGATAGAGATTGGGTTCTGAATGAATTCCGATCTGGAAAGTGCCCAATTTTAGTGGCCACTGATGTTGCTGCACGGGGGCTTGATATAAAAGATATAAGGTGATGATTGTTCGTATTCTCTCCCCCTACCACCCCCTCCCAGTCCCATCTCTCCTCATATTTCCTTTTCAAAGGATATTTATCTATGTGGAGCAAATATCTCAATTTGTATTTTTGGCAAGTTATTTGTGGATTTTTCTTCAAGCATAATTCACTATCTACTCTATTTTTGTCATGTTGCAGGGTAGTGGTCAATTATGACTTCCCTAATGGAGTGGAAGATTACGTTCACCGGATTGGACGAACTGGTAGGGCGGGGGCAACAGGGTTGTCATACACTTTCTTCTCTGAGCAGGACTGGAAATATGCACCTGATCTAATAAAAGTCCTGGAGGGAGCTAACCAACCCGTACCCCCAGAGATTCGACAAATAGCTCAGCGTGGTGGACCCAACTTTGGCAAAGATCGGGGTGGGATGATCCGTCCAGATCCTGGTGCTGCTGGTGGTCGCTGGGATTCTGCTGGCCGTGGTGGAATGAGAGATGGTGGATTTAGTGGCCGTGGTGGCATGAGGGATGGTGGCTTTGGTGGCCGCAGTGGCATGAGGGATGGAGGCTTTGGTGGCCGCGGTGGAATGAGGGATGGAGGCTTTGGTGGCCGCGGTGGAATGAGGGATGGTGCATTTGGTGGTCGGGGTGGAACGAGGGACGGGGGCTTTGGTGGCCGTGGTGGGATGAGGGACGGCAATTTTGGTGATCGTGGTGGGATGAGGGACGGAAATTTTGGTGGCCGTGGTGGTGCTAGGGGTGGTGGCTGGGATAGAAATGAACGTGGTGGTCCACATGATCGTTATAATAGTGTAGATGGGCGTGGAAGGGGCAGGGGCCGATTTGACAACCGAAGAGACACCGCTGATCGAAGTAGGGACAGAAGTTATAGCTCCAGTCCTGAAAGGGTTCGAACATGGGGTGGCAGGAGCAGGAGCAGGAGTAGGAGCTGGAGTAGGAGTTATAGCAGGAGCCGGAGCTGGTCTCGAAGCCGTAGCCCTAGGCGCAGCCGCAGCCGCAGCCCTATCCCTAGAAGAGAAAGGCGCCGTGAGTCAAAATTTGATCAGAGGGATGTCACAGTTCTTGAAGCTTCAGTTCCTCCTGAACAGGGTTTGTCTACTATGTCTCCAGGCACACAAAACAACGCTCACTCTGGAGCTGAGCAGGTTGATCAGTTAGAGTTGGTTGAGAGTGTTAGTCTGGAACACAATGAGACTAGATCTGACCCATCCGATCCAGCTGCTGAACCTTGAGTTGTGATATGTAGTCGGATATTTTTATCTCATTGTGACTGGTTATTACTTCATTCAGTAGTTCTTCCTTTTCGTGAAGACAGACAGCCCTGTGGTAATACTGTTGACAAAAATTGATTCCCTGCATTCAATATGATATGGTTACCGGAATGGGCAACTGGCTAGCAGAATACGTGGGTAAGGACAATTAATTACTAGAGGTTGGACGAGGAATAGCTTCCAATAGCGTTTTGTCATCCGTATTAATGTTTGTTTCTCAAGATAGATAGTAGCAACTTCAAAATTATTTTCATTGTGAATTTGTTTGTCAATGGTTACTTGATGCCTGCAGTTGTATTTTCCTTTTGAACCATTGTTGTGGCCTCCGTGGTTATGGAACCTGACAAGTCTAAATAGAAATGCCAAGCAATTTTTCCTTTCATTGGATGAGATATGGCTTGACACGGTAACGAAATTCCTTTTATTTTCTCTTATTTTTGCTGGTTGAGAACCCCATCCAAATTTTGAATAGAGTTTATTTTTGAGTAAATTGGTTAATTGGTCAATAGAGTGTTGATATGCAGGCGAAGTTATATGTGGTAGTATGGCCAATACGTATTGAATAATTGATCAATTTACTTAAAAATAAAGTTCATGCTAACCGAATCCTTAGATTTGGCATCCCTACCTTTCCTTCAATTCAATCTAATCTAATACAATATATTTTTATAATAGTATAATTGAAATTAACACTTGATCAATTAATTTATAATATTATTATTCCAAAATTAAAATATAATCAGGCACTTATTTACCAATTGAATTGATAAACATGTAACTTTTTTATTAAAATTTTAATGGTTAATTTTTTTAAATAAAAACTTTTAACGGTAAAATATTTTGATTGATTTTAATTTTGATAGAATTGATCCTAATATTATTAACTATTTATTAACATATTTTGATGATTACTAATAAAATTAATAAGATAAAAAATATGATGTATTGAAAGAAAAATATAATAGAGAGGGGAACCAAATCCAACCATAACAGTACTGTAGGATTCCTCATTTTCAGTCCATAACAAAACTCTTTGTACATATTTTTATTTTCTTAAAAAATATAATCCTGTTAAAACATATATTACTATATACTATGTGTTAATATTAAAACATGGTTTTATCACCCCAAAATTAGATAGGAAAGAACGGAAAAAGTTTATTAACTAAATTATAATTTATTTCCTTTTTTAATATTATAAAATCTGTTTTGGCCGAAGTGTAACGTTTAAATTATGAATAAATCCAAACGCAATGAATTTTGAAAGCGTATGACTCGGCATTTACGTTACTTACATATTAGGCTTGGGAGCCGTAAATTAAACAGACTTCTATTCCCGAGTAAAAGAAAGTAGTAAAACTAACACTCCGAAATTTACCGGCGTAGCCAGTCAAATGACAAGCGTCACACCAGGCCCCACTTGTCATGCAAACTTACAAAAAATATGCAACACTTGAGATCTGTGTATGATAATCTTACCAATTGAGGCACGGAGAAAGTAGTCCGCCAACGTGGCCGTACCCCTCAATAATCTACGTAAAGTTTCACTTTCTCTCTGCGACGAGACTATTCGAGTAACTCAATGTGGCCGAGGTGAGATCGACGCGCCGCTCTCCGGCGACTAGACGTCGAGTTTTTTAATCGACTCGTTGGTCAGAGCTCCGATCAGGTACGCCGTCGAATGTACATGCATCCTCCTTTCCTTGTTCCTCTTCTGTAATTTGATTTAGCTGTTAAAGAATTAAACAAGAGTTTGATTTTGACCTTGTTTTAGCTCTTTTTCAATTCATAAAATTTGTTAGCTATGAATCACTGAAGGTCCTTACTAGCGTTTCATTCACATAATATAAATTTTCTTTAGTGTATTGTCTAATTAATTTTGGCAAAACGAACATATTGAGCATATAATCTCTTTCAGCCCAAGGATTTACGCTGGTAATCTCTACTGCACTCGGTGAATAGTTTAGTTACTCGATTGCACAACAACTTATAGTACATTTGCCAAAGTTGATAATTTGGAGTTATTTGTGTCCATTTCTCTTTCTGGCAATTTGAAATATAGTGAGTGGTGTAAATTTTTTTTTTTTTGGGGTGGAATTCTAGTGGTACGTTTTGTATATTTTCGATTTCAGTTGTATTCATTTTCCAATTCTTGCAATTTTAGCTGATGTTGATTTTTCTCTTGCAAAAATTAGATAAACTGTAATGAATGAATGAATGGTATTTAAATATTGAGTTTTCTACTCGTTTTCCCCCCTGGTCTAACAGAATATTAGATAGCACAACTCGGTGGAGCTTGAAAGTTGAAACTGGAACTATGCCGAACATTAAGGTTGAGGATCATGAGGAATTGCCATTCGATAACATGTATCCAAGGCAAATTGGGGTATGCCATTTTGTAGATCTTAATTATTGTTTTGCCTTTAATTTGTTGAGTACCCCACCATCTTCTTATAAGTTGATTTACCTTTATATGTCTTTAATGTTCACCATGACAGCATCACTTCATGTGTAATAGATCCACTAGTACTTACCCGTTGTTTGTTTGATTGATATTGATTATGTGAAAACAACAAAATTTTATCTCGAAATTATCATGGGTACAACTTTTGATTTGTTGAAGCTGGTTAGTTGGAGCAGGTGAGTTTGGCTTCTATAGTACATTGGTTAAGTGGCATCGTCTTTTATATCAAACAAAAAAATGGCTTCTCTTAACACAGCTCTTTTCAAATTGGTAACTGGCTTTTCAAAAGGGTTCATTTATTTTTATCATTTATGTGGAAATTACATCCTAGGATCCATTGGGCAATGATATAATGTGCTAGATTCACTCATGAAACATGCTCAACTATAACTGCAGCATACGATAGCCACTCAGAACAAGGACTGTTGGTAAGAAATGGTATTTTCTGGTTTTTATCAAATCCAGTTCAGTATATATGGGAATTGGTACAGTATTGGTACAATAAACCAGTTTTTATGCTTACTCGGGACCGGTATTAGTATATATCATACTCATACGTAACATGTTCTCTTAATACTAACTACCACGGGATACAGACTTATTTACCACCACTACCACTGATGAACTTAGCTGTGGGTTGACATGTATCGCGTTCTTGTACCTGCTCCACGAATCAATAGATCTGTTTTTGCTAACATTTAGTGGGTGACTTTGTGTGCTGATGGTCTCTAGTCTTACTTCTTTTCTTTGAACCAACCTTCAGTGGGTGACTTTGTATGCTGATGGTCTCTCGTCTTGCTTCTTTTCTTTGAACCAACCTTCAGTACTTGTTACCATTCACCATGTATTGGTTTAATGTCGCTAGGCACCCTGATTTTAAATCAACTGGGTTATTGTTATTCATTTACTCACATTTCCATGCCTATTCAGTATTTGAGTCTTGAAGTTTGGATACATAATGTGATACAAAATGTAATGTCATTCTTGTGAATGCTGGTTTTCATGCTTGTCATGGGACATTTTGGGTTTAGTTGTACATTGAATCAGGGTTTTAATTTTTTAAATGTATATGGTTAGTTTTTATACCTGTACAGAATTTTATTTGCTCTCTTTCAGTCACTCGTCATTGAGAAGAACATTTGTTTATAGGACAATGGTGCAAGCTCATCAGGGAGCCATATAAGATCATCATTTATAGGGATGGGATTCTCACCTTCTCTTGTTGACAAAGCAATTGAAGAAAATGGTAATTGTGCAGTAATCAAAACTCTATAACATTTTATTGTTTTTGCATTTGGCATGAGTTGGTATCATCATTTACCACATTTCATATAAAGACATAGCAAATGCATAGACTTTTTGGCTTCTAAATGTCGATACATTTCCGCTTGCAACATAGTTTTGTTAAATATATTTATTCTTTTTTTATTTACCATGTGACTAGAACGCTTTTTTCAATAGTTGACAAGAGAAATATTTCCTCTTCAATCTAGGTGAAGACAATGAGGAATTGTTATTGGAGACTCTCTTTAAATATTCAGTAAGTGAACATTTCATTTCTGGTGTAATTTTGGCTGTGCTCGTAAGCATTTTTGCCTGCATTTATTTGGAAAAGAGTGCAATAAATTTTCATTTTTATTACTTTGAACATTTGCTTACTATATATATATATATTGCAAAATTGTTTTGTTTATATTGGGAGATGCACACCATATTAGTGACAGAATCATTCATAGTCCTCTCTCTCTCCAGCCACGCCGGGTGAGTGCGCTGCCTTTTGACTCCATGGTTATGTTTTTGAGGCTGTTGGTAGTAGTAACCTGGGTAGGGGTTATGAATAGTTCAAATCTGATACTTCAATATTCCAATTTCCATCAAATTTACCCTCACATCTCCACTGATCTAAATCATCTTGTCTTTCCTTATAACCCAGTGCTAACCGCTAATTGATTAATCTGAAAGACCGGTCTACTTTGAGTTCATAGCTTTACCATCTCCTACAGACTGAGAATTGTACCCTTCTTAGACAAACACTAGAATTTGTTATATTAAGTTTCTGGTCATGGCTTGATAATAAGGCGAAAAGTTAATATCCATTGTATTCTCCATGTATTTAAGGTCAATAAATCAACTCTCTATGACTTCCACCACTTTAAGGTGAAACTCTTATATTGAGAAACTCAACGCCACTATTCTTGTACACCTTTGATCCGTTCCATCTCTTGATTGAATCGTGCAAATTAAACTTTGTCAAGGAATTGTCTTTTAGATATTAAAAGAGTGCCTTAAAAAAATTCCCTGCAAATGTTAAGGGATGTTTAGATCAATTAACTTCACCCAGCTAGCATAAAATAAAACTGGCCCCTAGAATTGTTGTTTACAAATTGCATATTATTTTCACTATCTGATCACATCCATCAACTGTCACTAATAGTTTACATGCTTTGGAGTGACATAGGCTCTCCAAAATATGAAGCCTGAATCTTCATATTCCCTTGGTGGCTTACTCAGTGACAAGGATGAACTAGCTGCAGTTCGTCAACCAAGAGACAAGGTAACTTGCTTCTATCTTGTCTCTGCAAAAAATATTATTATAATATATATACATATATATATATATATATATATATATATATATATATATATATGGGTCCGGTTCCTGTAAGGGCTCCCTTACGTTGTTAAAATGCAGACTTTTTTTTTTTAAAACAACTAAATTTTTTTTTAATATTTTATGGAACTGAAATTTTTTCATAATACAATGTTTTGGATGTGAAATTTGATTTAAACTAGTTCTGAGCATTACTATAGTAACTTAACTTCAGTGGATTCAATGGTTCTAATATGAACTTGACCTTAACTTCAACATTGTTTTCATGATGAATCGAATTCATAATATGAAGCTGCCATCTAAAATGTTGCTCCTCACAATTATCTATCCGACTCAAATATTGTATAGGCTAGTAGTTGACCTTCTTTGGAATTTTAACAGGCTCCTCGTAAGTCGTGTTCTGAATCATCAGATTCTTTTGATAGCTTGTTTGGGGAGAAAAATGATACAAGCAGTCACACCAATTTTGCAGCAGATATTAATCTGAAAGAGGTATTGTGCTATGCTTTATTTGTGTGATCACATGTACTTCTTTGTTAACCATCCTGTAGAAATAAAATATTTGATTCTACTTAAGGATCTATAGGAGTTTAGAGATTGTACAGTAATTGTAATTGCTAGTAGTTCATTTTAATTGGATGCCTTACTTTGAGTTGAGGAAATTCTGCTTCAACAAACATGACAACACCTCCTTTGTGGATCATTTCATTGTTTAATGATTCCTTTCTGGTGTGCTATGCCCAGAAACATAATTACCAAAAAATGCATGCTCATAATAATGATGATGTTGAATTCTTCGGTTGTGAATCCTCCAACTTTCTCGCCGAACCCTCATCATTTGAAAATCTTTCTACTATGTTAATAAGCAATTCTTAGGTCTTGCATCCGGTTATTTCCTTACTAATCACATGGGCACACGCAATGCGTGTGCAATATAAATTATTTGTATTATAAATCAAAATGAAATGTTAAATTAGTTAAATATAAAAATTATGCCAAATTAATATTTCAAGTCATGTTATTCAACATCTTTGTACCTGCTTAACATGTTCTGGCTAGGCTGGCTACCAAATTGGCTAAGAAGAGAAGGGGGAGGTCTAATGAAGGCTAAATTGAAAGTTTAGGATATATATATACATGGTCCACGGGAGATACCCTTTAATGTATCTAAGTTATGTCTCCTAGTTTCATAAAATGATTTTATCTTGATATTCTAACAAGGATAGAAAAGTCATGTAAAAATATAAGAAGTTAAATTTTTATTTGATTTGAGATTGTTTAGCACCAGTATTATAACATTATAAAGTAAGAATACTTTTCGATGACTTAGATTTATTAAACTTCTATTAATATAAAATCGTTTGATATATGTTATCAAATCATATAAAAATTCATATATTCAAATATTTTGTATGTTTTTATATCCGTATGGTTGAATACATCTAAAAAAACCCTAGAGGATGGACAAATCAACCCTATGGGGTATACTAGTTAGATGTAGAGGTCTCTCTCTTTTTCACACACATATGTATATATGCATATATATATATATATATATATATATATATCAGAACCGATTAGGTGAGGGCTCCCGTACTTTGTTAAAATGCGGACTTTTTTTTTTTTTTTTGCTTTTTTTTTTTTAAAACAACTAAATTTTTTTTTAAATATTTTATGGAACTTGAATTTTTTCATAATGCAATGTTTTGGGCGTGATTTGGATACCTATACCAAAAAAATGTATGTACAGTCTACACAGACTGTATAGACCTGTTTTGTTATACGTATCCAAATCACATCCAAAACATTGTATTATGAAAAAATTTCAGTTCCATAAAATATTAATTTTTTTTTAGTTGTTTTAAAAAAAAAAAAACCAAAAAAAACCCCAAAAAAAAAGTCCAACGTAAGGGAGCCCTTAAAGGAACCGGACCCATATATATATATATATATATATATATATTATAATAATATTCTAGTTTTTTGTAACTTGCATTTGATTTGACTTAATATTCAATCTCCGGCAGGAACCTGATGTATCAAGTGGAGTTAATTCTGAAAAAAAGGCATCGTTATTAATGATGAATTTCTCTGTGGATGAAGTTGAATTTGCAATAGATAAACTTGGTATGTAGAAGTTTCTGTAGTTGTTTTTTCTATTAGAAGTGCTTTCTTTTCTGCAAGGACTTCTCTACTTGATAGAAATAGGTTTTCCTACTCTTCTTTACTACCAGAAGCTTATGTACAACACTGGGGATTATAACCTTGAAGGTGTACTTGCTTAGTTGCATTCTTGCATTTACTAGCTAATTGTTAGTCAGGCACAAGGCTCCTAATGCAATATCCATTTGCTTATACTTTTTTGTCATTGCTGCACCAAAAAACCCTGTTCATAGCTAAGCACTAAAATATAAATATATGTTGCACATGAGATATGCATTCCAACAAAAATATATATAACTATAACCTTTCTTGATTAAGATGTAATCGTCGTTGATTTTCCTTTTGACCATACAAGGAAGACATCTTTAATGTAGTCTTCTCCTCATATTACATTACAGGAGAAGATGCTCCTATCAGTGAACTTGTAGATTTTATTTTCGCTGCCCAGATAGCTGAAAATACTGAAAAGGATGTTGATTGTCCAAATTATTGTGATGAAGGAATGAATGAGGTAAGACTTATACAGTACATTATTATATTAATTCTGTTAGGGATTTCATTTATTGTCTTAACACAATGACTTTCTAGACTGAGAAACTTTATGCATCAATCTAAAGGTACTAGATTTCTTGAGAATGCATGTTTTTGATCTGGGATTTCCCCAAGCACGCATCTTGGCCCGCTACAGGCCCACCCAACAACCCTTAATTTTTTTTGGCACTCTTGATATTAGACTTTACAGTTAAGTCCATCCCACATATTCCGATGTGGGATTGGGGTATTATAATCTCCACACTTAAATCCCTGACGTTGTTATTGCCATTGACCTGTTACTTATAGCCCAGAACTCTCTCTCGTTGTATGATTATGCCAGTAACTCAATTCATTTGCCTCAACCATCGTATTCTAATTTGTGCGATATTCAAGTTTGCCTTTGTGTCCCCACCTCTAGCAACTAGATCGGATGGCTTGATCCAAGCTTTTGAAACCTGGCTACCATTATAACAACTAAAGTCCAAACCTGAGTTTGAAACTCCCCGGTTAAGGCTCAATACACTTTTTAAGAGCACCAGTTGGGTCATGACAAGTTATTACTACTCTATAAGGCTCAATTCGCTCCCAAGAGCACCACCTTGGTCCTCTTGGCCCACCAAAAGTCTACCAAAAAGTGATGACATGTTATTGGTACCCTTATCTACTCCGATGTGGGACTGAGATATCATGTATTGCTAATCTATCAGCGTTTACGTCTGAAGGTTGGGGCTAATATTTCTTTAACCAGATTGCTACATTCTTTTAATGAGCTCACTCCTACTTTTTTTGTTACCATATCTTGCATATTGTAAATGGATACATTTGTGATGGCTCTATGTTGAAGCAAGTGGATTTGGGACGCCAAAACGTATAACTAGAAATATGCTTAGTTTTTTTTTAGAGAGAACTATTTATCTTTCGCATTGTCGGGAGATGGGATTTTTTTCTTTGCTTATTTATGGGCCTCTTCCGTGTGTACCTTTAATTTTTTTTCTTTTTCTTTCTTATATGGTGAGTGGACTACTTCTCCCTCATTCTATCTTTTCTTCTAAAAAAATCTTCTTTTTTTATTCCCAAAAAATGATGAAGTCAGATTTATGGTGTGTTGCGGGTACTGTAGGGGTAGGGGAAGACCAAAATTAAACTAGGATAGTAATACATGATTGTGTGTAGTTTATCAGTTGTTACACCCTTTAAATTACATGGGGTGTTTGATAAAAATTGAATGAATCTGAATCTGAATGAGTTGAATCTGAATGAAAAAAGTTGTTTGATAATTGACATGTCTGAAACATCTGAATGACAAAACTTTATTATTTTACTCCTCTGAAAAAATTCAAAATTGTTGTAAATTTATTTAATATTACTTAATATAGTAGTTAATATTTTTTTTATTTTTTTTTACTTCATTCAGCTAGAAAAATCTGACTTAGCCATTCAGCTCGTCCATCTTACCAATTCAGCCATTCAGACCAAAACAAACGTACTGACCGATTTAGCCATTCAGATTCAGCTCTATTTAGTTCTAAACAAACACCCCCTATACCTCATTCAGTTGAGTAGTGCGGTCATAACTGATCAAAACAAGAAGTTGTTGACACTACTCGAAAAGTGTGGAAGATATAATGTCAAATCCATAATATGATATGATGTGTGCAATTTAGAAGAGTTGTTTTTAAACTCACGTTTCCATAGATTTATTACCCTATTATGCCTTAAAACCATATGGCTGTCTGATACTAAATAAGCCTTAATTTTTCAGGATAGCAACACCGAAACTTTGTTTGGGACTATGAACAAAACACTTCGGTTGCTTGAAATGGGGTTTTCTGAACAAGAAATTTCTGCTGCTATAGAGAAGTATGGTGAGTAAATATATCATAATATTGAATCATTATTACTACCTTATCTGTAATAAAAATGCAGATGCCTGTCATGTTCTGTAAGGCTTCATTCAACTTGTACCCTGCATCATGTAACCACAATTTACTTTTTGCACCAAAAAAACAAACTAACCACAACTTATTTTCATCATAACAATCTCAATGATCACTGAACTGCTGTTACATATTGAATGATAACTATTATAGCTTGTCCTACGTCTATGTGCAACTTTAAATCTAATAATAAGAATTGTAGGTGTGACGTCTGTCCAACCAAAAGACAGGGATTTGAGTTGGATGCTCTTACATTGTATCAAAATTGGGTCTTGAGAAGCCTCCGGTCAGGTCTCTTTGTTATAATTGTTTTGTGTATGCATTTATAGTGTGTTCTGCATTTGTGCTGTGTGCTTTACAATTGAGTGAGACACAATGGACTGCATGAGGGTTTGTCCCACGTGGGGTAAGTGAAGCCTCATAGGTATAACATTGAATGGTCTAATGATACCCAGTGGGTTCAATAACATCTCCTAATTGCTTCTTTGAAGCAAATTGTCCGGGATTTTTGTTGGAACCTTGATCTTTTACTGTAATGTCCTTGTTCCCTATTTTGTTGAAATATTTGGGTTTGAAAACATTGCTTCCTTCTACTTACAGATTCTGTTCTTTGAAAATAGATCTATTGCGCGAAAGCATAGAAGGAGAGAGAAGCTTTGATAGACTATTGCTAAATGCATTCCCCTTACAAACGTAGCAGTCGTATGTTGTTCCCTATCCCTATCCCTATCCCTATCCCTATCCCTATCCCTATCCATACTAATCAAATAATGAATATTAGTTATGCTTATCAACAGTTAAAGATTTGAACGTGTCACCTGTATTTTCTTATGCCTGTGGCTGGGTGTTATGTTTTATAAATGATATTTTACCTTACATATGTTCCCGTGAGATGAATTTCTTGTCAATATAATACTTTGGAATATACCATTTTTTTTGGACTGATGGTGGCTTGATTTACTCAGAAATTTACCATGGATTATAATTTTTCCTTCATTTTAGTCATTTTTTTTTCTATCAGGTTCAGAAGTTTCCGTTGCCGAGCTTGCGGACTCGATTGTTTCTGGTCTAACCGCTGGTACTTGCGGTGACGAGGTTCTCTTTCCCATCTTGTAATGATGTAATCAATCATTATGTCTTTTATTTTTATTTGGGTTAAATACATTTCTATCCCTCCAAATATTACCTAACAAGTGACTAACTATAAAAACTAATAACAACAACTTCCAAGTACATTTAAGTAAGCAAAAATGTCCCTCCGGTCATAATTCTAGCCGGAATACTAATAGTGTCGCTCATGTGATATATAGTACTCCCTCCGTTCCTAAATAAGTGACGTTTTAGAAGAAAAAATTTGTTCCAATTTATCTGTCGTTTACAACTTTCTAGGAGAATAAATTATTTTCTTTCCTATATCACCCTTACCTTTTCTCATTGTCCCAAGAAATTCTCACACTTAGTATTAATAGTTTTCAACTTTCCATAAAGGGGTAGTGATGGAATTTCACACAGATTTTAATTATTAAATGATAGTATTAAATGATTTTCTTAATCCATGTGCAAAAACCTTAAACGACACTTATTTAGGAATGGAGGGAGTATACAGACTGTTTGACCGTATAATAAATTTTGACTATACGATTAATTATCAAATACAACCCAAATACTAACTTAATTCAAATAAAATAATTAAAAATCATTAACTAAATCAAATAAAATAATAATTCAATTTAAATAATTAAAACTCACTAATTAATTCAAATAAAATAATTTATCACACTAATTAAATTAAATAAAATAATTAACTCAACTATTAACCTAAATAAAATAACTAACCCTATCAATTAATACAAAATAACAAGTAAGGGAATAACTAAAAACCAAACAATAATATAAACGTATTTTTATGTATTTAAAGTCATTTAATTATATTTTCTTATATAAAATAATACAATTCAATAGTATAAGCATGTATATACGACTTAAAATAAATAAAATTCACTACAAATTAACACACTACACATAAAATAATTAATTTAACTAATTAAATAATTTACTCAAATAAAATAGTTAACTCCGCTTAATTAACTTAATAAAATAACAAACTCCACTAATTAACTTAAATAAAATAACTAACTCAATTAATTAATTCAAATAAAATAGTTAACTCCGCTAATCAATCAAGTAAAAAAATTATTTAGTTAGTTATAAAAATAGGTTAATTATTTTAATTATCAAAACACATTATGATAATTAAAATACGCTAATTATCAAAATATGTTCAGATAATTAATTCAAACAAATTAATTCAAATAAAATAATTATCAAACTCCACAATTAACTTAGTTATTTTTAATGTATTTTATTGTATTTTAATTATCTTATTTGAGTTAATTATTTTAATTAGTCTTTTTTTAATTATTTTACTTGGTTGATTAGTGAATTCAAGTATTTTATTTGAGTTAATTAATTGATTTAGTTATTTTATTTAAGTTAATTAGTAAAATTAATTATTTTATTTGAGTAAAATATCAAAGTTAATTATTTTATTAACTACACATTACTATACTATATATAAAATAAAATAATTAATGAGATTAATTATTTATGTATAGTATGGTAATGATTAATTAATTTAAATAATTAATCTCATTAATTAATTTAAATAAAATGATTAACTTTGATTATTTTACTTGAATGATTAGCGGAGTTAATTATACATGCTTATATTATTTAAATGTATTGTTCTATTTAAGAAAACACAATTAAATTGACTTTAAATACATTAAAAAGTATTAAAATCGTATAAATACATTATTTTGCCTTTACACATCAACATTCCAGCCAAAGTTATGGCCGAAGGGTCACTTTTGCTTAAGTGTACTTGGAGGTTATTATTAATTTTTATAGCATAGGGTCGCTTGTGTAAGTTGGGTGATACTTCAAGGACAAAAGTGTGTTTAACCCTTTTTATTTTTATAATGTTCTTACTTAGTTTCCAACTTTTTCTTTATTATCTTCTTAGGAGGGAGATAAAACTAATCATTAATTTGTAATAAGAATACCCATATATTGGCATTGCTCTTCAATTTATCACTAACATACTGAAATAGGCAATCTCCTCACATGGGAAGGGGCCTTGATGTTGACACTTGAATTTTTACTCTAATTTTGAGCCATCTGAGTTCAGGTGAACTTCATCAAAAGGGATGTGCTCAATATCATGCAGATATCTAATTTGCAGATATTTAACTTTTGTGAAGTTTTAAACTTTTTCTTCTGTTCTTTTGCAGTATTCCTCGAAGCCTGTCAACAAATTGAGATCCTTAGGCGGGGTGATGCGACAAGGCTTGCATCACAATTGTTTTGATGATTTGACAGTAAAAACTGAGGAATTTAGTCCAGAAGCTGTGTCCCAGTTTCCAAATGTTGGTTTACTGGAAAAGTATAAAGGGAAAAGGCCAAAAGAAGAATATATTGATGAGCATATCAGTTTGAAAAGGCCGAAAGAAGAGTATGATGATGCCTTAACTTCTGTCTGCCCAACATGGCTTGGAGCAAGACAAGGGATCTCTAAGATGACCAATCCATGTAAGCCTGTATCACAGAGACAGCGTCAAAATAGAGCACACCCTCTAGATGGAGATGTACCCACACTGGCCAAGCCTAATTCTTGCAGGAGTCTTGATAGAATGGTAGCTAAACCACCATACTTCTTTTATGGAAATGTTATGAATTTGTCTCATGACTCTTGGGTCAAAATATCTCAGTTCTTGTATGCAATTGAGCCAGAATTTGTGAATATACAATTCTTTTCTGCCTTGAGTAGGAAGGAAGGGTATGTACACAATCTTCCTACTGACAATAGGTTTCACATTAAACCAAAATCACCATTGACCATTGAAGAAGCAATACCAGATACAAAAAAATGGTGGCCATCATGGGATACAAGAAAGCAGTTAAGCTGCATCAATGCCGACACTAGTGGAATTTCTCAACAATGTGATAGGCTTGAAAGGATATTAGTTGATTCTAGAGGGTTACTCTCAGTAGAACAAGAGAGAGACCTCCTTCATCGATGTCGAAGCTTTAATCTTGTGTGGGTTGGCCGTAACAAACTGAAGCCCATTGAACCAGAACATGTCGAGCGCATTTTAGGCTACCCTGTGCATCACACTCGAGTTGCTGGGTTCAGCCTTACAGAAAGGCTTCACTCACTCAAACACTGCTTCCAGATAGACTCGTTGGGATATCACATATCTGCATTGAAGTCTTTGTTCCCTGGAGGATTGACATTATTATCGATCTATAGTGGAATTGGAGGGTCAGAAATCACTTTGCACCGGCTTGGCATTCGTTTGAAAGGTGTTGTTTCCGTAGAGCCCTGTGAAACAAAGCGCAAGATTCTAAAGCAGTGGTGGAGTAGTTCTGGACAAAGTGGGGAGTTGATGCAGATTGAAGACATTCAGAAGCTATCGAGTAGCAAGATTGAAATTCTAATGAAGAAGTTTGGTGGTTTTGACTTGATCATTTGTCAAAACCCGTACAATTTCTCTTTGAAATTTCCTAGCATGAGTGAAGATAGCGACAGCTTTGCAGGTTTAGACTTCTCGTTGTTTTATGAATTTGTGCGAATTTTGCAACGTGTAAGGTGCATGATGGGGAATAGCAGGTGAATTTCTTTCTACCACCAGCGGAGCTTTCTAATATTAATTTAGTATAGTATGTGTAACAACAAATTAGATTGTTCCTACTGCCTCTGCCTTGTATTCTATGACTATGATTAATTGAAATACATTCTCCTGTTTGGAATGATCTCAAATTGATCTCATTCTATTTATCTATTATACTCAAATTAATGAGAATATAATATGTTTGGTTGAAATTGTAATTCTTTCAAGCGAATATTATCCTAGTTTTTTAAGCAGTTGTTTGTTATATCAGCAACTTGTGAGATCTGAGATTACTTTTCGCTTAAAGCCTCTTATTAGCCGCATATAGGTATGCAGTTTTCTGATGCAAACGTCAAAGTCTTTTGTACATGAAGGATCTGGATTACTAAATCTAACCACCACGTGTCACTCTTTGTTTGTTGTACAAATGCATGAGAACAAGAGGTGTTTTAATCATTATTATTATTATATTTATTATCATAATTGTTGTAGGTCATTCATCCCCATCATCATCATCAAAGTTCATAACATTAAGCATGGGCGGACAGAAAAATTAGACCAGAAGAATAAAATAATTTTGTTTTTCCAAACAAATAGATTATAATGGAAACAAATAGAATTACAATTAGTAATCTGTCCTGTCCTCTCGGCTCTCAAATCATCAACATTTGCTCAAAGTTGAGTGCCATGAAGTACTTACACGTCTTCTTACCTCAATAATTTCATGGCCAAAAGAGTAACAAAATCATTATGAGAAAGGACTTAAATAGCATGGCCTAAGCTTTAAGTAAACCAAATTGCATGGTCAGATTCTTTCGCTTTCCACAAACCAAACGTTTTGTCGTTTTAATTCAAGGGGATTTGAACTTTGTAATGACGCGTGAGCCTTTCCCCTCCCCTTCTTTCTCTGTCCTCTTTTATTTAATATAATACTATTTGTTTCAAAATATGAGATTATTATTGATTTTTAGAACAATTTAGGGCATTTTGAAGTTTAAATTGATATAAATTTCTTTAATTTTAATTAATATAATGATAAATATTTTAATGTATAAAAAAATACTACTCATTTTAGTCGTGAAGAAGATTTATGTAATGAGCTTATCCCTGACCCAGGTAATTTTAGGCGGTCAAACATTTTATTATTACTAATATTCTTGATTTCTTGGCGCTTGTGTAATTAAAAAAAATATTTAAAATTTTTTATGAGGACAAATGTGAAAATATTGGAGAAGAAATAGAAATTAATAAAGGGGTGGAGAACAGTACAATTAGATGTTTAATGTTTTAACACATTTTTATTGGTAAACTACTTTTTGTACATAATTTTTTGTGTGTAATTAGTGCACGTAATATTATTTTTTATAATATAGATATATTTTTTTGGGCACACTCCCTTGTAATATTAAAAGACATTCATCAAGTCATGTTTTTCTTTTCGGCCCATATGAATAATGGACTAGTAACCTACAAGGCGAAAAAATTTGCATCTTATTTGGGCCTGCAATGTGTAATCAGAAGGTCCCATAGGCCATATGCATGAAGAAAACAACACAATAAAAGATTATTATTATTATTATTATTATTATTATTATTATTAACGGAAAAAAATAAACAAAAGTTTCATTTAGATGTTCGATAAAAAAACAGCTTAGCATTATTATGACATTGCAAATTTAGGCTAGCTTTTTGGACATTTTTATGTTAAACAAACCATGTGGTTCTGCTCTACAGAGTTTTTAATTATTTGCTCTTCTTTAAATCATTATTTTGCTGCTTAAAGACAAGTATGCTACAAGATGTTCTTACTGAGGAAAAAAAATAAGTGACAGACGCGGTAAACAAAGACTGAGAAATCTGTATGGGCTGAAGAAGATGCTTGGGTATTTCCTGCCAGCTTGTCATGGTTTGGCATTACTATCTCTCTATCTCTCCCTTCATTGCCAGGCAAACAGCTAGCTCTGCCTTTTTCCTCTCTATTTCTAGTTTCTTGAGCTGGTTATTGGTATGTAACCTACATTTAACAACTTGAGATTTAACCTTTATTTCTTAATCTATCTTCATTTTTATTCTTCTTGATTTGTATTGTACCAATTGCTTTTCTAAGGTTAGATTTATATAACAACGAGTTAGTTGAGTTGTGCTTTTGTGCACTGTCAGTGAAGCTCCTTTTGATGACCCACAATATAGTTTGCCATCAAATCTACATTTCCCTGTTTAACAACCCTTTTTGAGCTTTTATATTTGAAGGTTTCATTTCAGACTTTCTGTGTGCGCTTACATTCTTTAAAGGTAAAAAACTTCAGAACAAGCAAAAGGGTTTCTGTTGTTTGCATCTGGGTCATGTGTGTGTTTGAAATCAGCCCATTTTTCTATATAATTGCTTAATGTAATACTGCCGTAGCACAAATTTGTCCATCAATCCGGATATTATAGTTTATCAAAATTAAATTGACTCTCGAGTTCCCTAAACTTGAGAACAAGAAAATCTTTAGCTTTTCTCCCCTTTGTTCATTAATGTTCATTTGAGCATTGAAGAAGGTGCTACTGCCTACTTGTCTAATTTCCTAAGGAAACATGGAAGAGAGTTTTGTTCCATTCCGTGGAATCAAGAATGATCTTAAAGGAAGGTTGATGTGCTACAAACAAGATTGGACCGGTGGTTTCAAGGCAGGTATCAGGTATATTTTCCATTGTACCATCATTAATCTTTTCCATTCAAGTATTGGAATTGTAAGGTGTAACCATTGTGATCTCTGACAACAATCACTATTTTTAGGATTTTGGCCCCTACAACATATATATTTTTTGCATCTGCAATTCCTGTTATATCATTCGGTGAACAATTGGAAAGAAGTACAGGTATATTTTATATCCATCACACTTATGTTACATAATTTTCATTAAATTTGGCATGGTAATCTATAAGCTCGGTGAAAATGGTGATGCTTGTGGATGATATTTATATGCATGGTATTGACAGATGGGTCACTCACGGCGGTCCAAACTTTAGCTTCTACTGCACTTTGTGGGATTATACACTCTATCATAGGAGGTCAGCCTTTGCTGATTCTTGGAGTTGCAGAACCAACTGTACTTATGTATGCATTCATGTACAACTTTGCTAAAAATATACCAGAGCTGGGATCAAAGCTCTTTCTAGCTTGGACTGGATGGTATTGTATCTGCTCTTGCTTTCTTTTAGTGTGAAGTGAAATTGCAATATTGCACATCCACATTCATTCTGCTGAAAACTGAAAATTTTATTTTTGGAGATTTTATAGTTTCTCCTTTTACTAAGTTAATGATTACATGGAAATTTGGGTTGGCAGGGTATGTGTTTGGACTGCAATCTTGCTATTCCTTCTGGCTATCCTTGGAGCTTGTTCAATCATCAATAGGTTCACTCGTATCGCGGGGGAATTGTTTGGGCTGCTTATTGCACTGCTCTTCATGCAGGAAGCCATCAAAGTAAGAGATACTCTTGTTTCTTAGTTCTTTATATGGTTCATTGGGTAGCAATGAAATTTATAGTTGAAGTTTGATAATCTCCCACGGGAATGATTTGGAATATCCAAAACCAAAAATTGTTGTATTTGCTGGCAACAACATAATGGAGCAACTAGGATCGGGTCTCTCTTTAGCTTGGGGCATCATTAACTTGTTTCGTTACTGATTAACCAATCTATAAAACTGGCTACAATTTGTTCTATATCATTGGTAAAACACTAAGAAGCCGTAAATACTTATGCCAATCAGAACTGAAGTACATGATACTTTGGCAACTAATTGTTTATGTCTGTAAGCATACTCAGTGAATTTCCCGTTGGATGTAGGGACTTATCGATGAGTTTCATGTACCAAAAAGAGAAGATCCACGTTTAACAGAATTCCAACCTTCATGGAGATTTGCCAATGGGATGTTTGCCCTGGTTATGTCATTTGGCCTTCTGCTCACTGCATTGAAAAGTCGAAAAGCAAGATCTTGGCGATATGGATTTGGTAAGCTTGCTGCAAATTTTTGGGATGTCCTTAGATTGAGTGAAAATTGGGATTACACAACTATAATTTCTATGCATAACAAAACAGAACAATAAAGAAAACTTGATGGATAAGATTTATTAGTGTTGAGGCTAAAATTAAGCAACCTAATCTCTTGTCACAAGAAATTGGCATCGTTAAAGACACTGGTGTCTGCACTGTTGCTCATTGATATACATATACCAATACAATCTGTTCTATGACTTCAATAAATTTTTATGCTTAACTCAACTAAAGCTTGGTTAGCTGCATGTGTCATGTTTTTCCTTCCTGCTACTGATACCATGTGCCATGTTATCTCCTCCTTTCATAGGTTGGCTTCGAGGCCTCGTAGCAGATTATGGTGTTCCATTGATGGTTATTGTCTGGACAGCTATCTCTTATATACCAGCTGGAAATATCCCAAAAGGAATCCCAAGGCGTCTCTTCAGCCCAAATCCATGGTCTCCAGGTGCATATGAGAACTGGACAGTCATAAAGGCATGTTTATTTTTGATAGAGGAACAATTCATCGACTTATTCCCTCTCTCTTGAAATTAAATATCATAATATATGTGATTTGTAACTTTCAGGATATGATACATGTGCCAGTCCTCTACATAATTGGAGCTTTTATTCCAGCAACTATGATAGCTGTTCTGTATTATTTTGACCACAGTGTTGCATCCCAACTTGCTCAACAGAAAGAGTACAATCTGAGAAAGCCACCTTCATTCCATTATGATTTATTTCTTTTAGGATTCATGGTATGGAAATATCCTCTTTATAAATTATGGAATTTTTTTCAGTCATTCTATAGCATGGCGGTTCATCTATAATTGCATTCAACTCATTTTCTGCTTAAGTTCATAAAATATTGTCATTTTTCTGCTTAAGTTCATAAAATATTGTTACAACATGGCAGGTCATTTTGTGTGGTCTCATTGGGATCCCTCCTTCAAATGGTGTCATTCCGCAATCTCCAATGCATACTAAAAGTTTGGCTACACTTAAGCATCAGGTAAACATATTAACTACAGCCAAGAAACTTCTCCTTATGCTGATATATATATATATATATATAAAGGTTTCCAACTGCTACTGATTAGCATGGACCTGAATATCATTTTCTCTCTGCTAGTCAGAAAAGACCTCCACATAAAAGCATGATTGTACAAAATATACTTTCAGCCTATCATATATTGACAATGCTGCACGTATTCATTGCTTCCTTGCGATCCTTTTGTGATGCAGCTTCTTCGTAATCGACTGGTAGCAACAGCACGCAAATGTATGGGTAAGAATGCAAGCTTGGTTCAAGTGTATGGAAGCATGCAAGAAGCCTATCAACAGATGCAGACTCCGCTAAATTACCAAGAACCATCAGTTCGAGTATGATGCTTTCCTCCCTTTGCTACCATTTCCATATAAGATGGCATTTTTTTTTCTTTTTACTTTTTCAACTCAAATTCTTTAATATGTAGTCAACAGTGTTTGAACTTGTTTCTTGGAACAGGTATTAAAAGAATTGAAAGACTCAACGATTCAATCGGATTCAAGCATGGGGAATGTTGATGCCCCAGTTAATGAGTCGGTATTTGATATTGAGAAAGAGATTGACGATTTGTTACCTGTCGAAGTGAAAGAACAACGACTCAGTAACTTCCTTCAATCTGCAATGGTGGGAGGATGTGTTGCAGCCATGCCTTTGCTCAAAAGGATCCCAACACCAGTACTCTGGGGCTACTTTGCATACATGGCCATTGAAAGCTTACCAGGGAACCAGTTTTGGGAACGAATCTTATTGCTCTTTACAGCTCCGAGCAGAAGATACAAGTAACCACTTTTAAACCCACATCGTCTTATATGCTCAATTGGTTCCTTTACCTCTCTTGCTGATTTTCTGGAACTATCTGAAATGCATCTGTTTTTTGCTTTGGCAATCATTTGTTTTCAGAATACTGGAGGACTACCATGCCACTTTTGTAGAAACTGTACCTTTCAAGACAATCGCATTTTTCACAATATTCCAGACTGCTTACTTGATTATCTGTTTCGGGATGACGTGGATTCCTCTTGCTGGAGTTTTGTTCCCTTTGATGATCATGCTTCTCGTTCCTGTGAGACAATACATTTTGCCAAAGTTTTTCAAAGGGGCTCACCTTCAAGATTTAGATGCAGCTGAGTATGAAGAGGCATCTGCTTTACCATTCAATCTTGCGATGGTAAGCTTTTCATTCTTCTTAGTGAAACAACTAACCCCGTCAAATGTTTTATACTTTCTCCATTTCTACCATAATTTGTATGTACACTTGCAGGATGTAAAGAATCTTTTTCCTTAACTACAAGCAATTTGTTTGTTATTCTTAAGAAACTACGGGAGGGAGGTTTTTAATTCTGTTAGTTTATTATGAAACTATAAGTATAATATTTGGGGGAAAGTCTTCATGAAGAAAAATATTTTTATAATTTCAATATGGAATATATTTAAGCATTCAAGAGAGAGAGAGAGAGAGAGAGACAAAAATTTAGTTAACTTGGAGTTGTCTCATGATGGAAGGCACCTTGCAGCTCATCTCAGATTTTAATTGTTGTTCCTTTGATGCATTTTTTGCAGGATGCTGAGATGGGTTCTAGAGCTTCATTGCCAGATGATAGGGAGATCTTAGATGGGATGATTACCAGAAGCCGGGGTGAGTTAAGGCGTATATGTAGTCTAAAGGTAACCAGCTGCTCCGAGACACCAAGGAAAAGTTTCATGAGCCAGCAGAGCTTCTCAGACAAAGGATACAGCCCTCGATTAAGTGAACTGAGAGTGGATCAAAGTCCCCGGCTTCGTGGAAAAGGATCATTTAATCTGAGGACTAACGAAGGAAATAAACCTTCACATTTAGGAAAAGATAGTGATAGTCTTGAAAAGAATTAGCATATATTAGCTGTGATTTATGGCCATTATATTCTGGGAGGCGACTTTATGAATGTGTAGGTAGTACGCAATGAATGGGTTGTCCCTTACTTCTTTCTTAGACCACCATCATGGCTCATTGTTCTGCATGTGCGAACTTCATGGATGGGAGAATGTATGTAGCCTTGGATGGTTTTAGCTAAAATATTGTATACAGCATTCTTGTTCTTTATAATTGTACTCTTTTTATTCAATGTTGTCTATAACATGAGAACATACTTGATTTGAAACAGAGAAAAATGATATTCTGGGCCTATGGAGCAATGTGGGTTATAATGTGGTTGAACTCTGAAAGCTTTTAACTGTTCTCTTCATATCACATTCTCACTCCACATCCACAAATTAGTGACAAAATTCTTCAGTTCACAAAGCAGTGGCAATAACAAATGGTGGGACGTAAATCTAGTAAAATTTTGTTCATAAAAAATTCAGTACACATGCACCAATTCTCAAGCATAAAACTCATTGGCAATTTACCTAACCTATGAAATCTTCCGTTGCTAAGGAAGCAGTAAAATAGCAATCTTAGCATCTCAGTTCACAAGGTAATGTTATATAAGCAAACACTTGAAGAAGCCACCATGTAAATCTGACATGGAAGTACAATAAGGTCTAGCTTATTAGTTGAAGACAGTAAAAAACTTCACGAGTCCCCTTGCAGCAACATCAAGAGGTCTGGCTGAACTTACGACCAGACATTTTCTCAGACTCGTATAGCATGTGATTTATTAGTCCCCTTGCAGCACTGCAAAATAACACATAAGAGTTTTACAAACACTGTTACACTTAAATTGAAATTTGTATGCACAAATGCACTCAAAACTAATCCAATCATGACACTCTGTAAGTTTTGAATCAAGGAGCAGCATAACCATAAAGAAAGAATGACAAATCAGCAAACAAAATAGGTTCATTTGAGGATCCATATACAGATTCCCACAAATTGGCAGTTATGTGAGAAACGAGGTGGGATGAAACTCACCCATCCTTCAACTTCTGAATCTTTTCCAAATCTGTTTCGTGCACATGTTTTCTGAATTGTTGCCTCACCATTTCAACAAGGAGAGGTGTATTGTGTTGCTGCAGATTAAATGGGTCGATATAAGTCAGATAACAAGTTAATCAACAATTTTCTTAATAATTTTCAGAGGATAACTGATTGTTTTACCATTCTATATAATATTAGAGAATGTGAGATTGGCATTCAGATTGTGATTGCAACATATAAATATCAGTCTTACTTTATCCACCCGGCCAAACATTGGAAAATACCAAAAAAATAATGAAGAAAAGAAGGGAGAAATCCATATTCCATATCCAACCAACAACATTTCACTACACAAAAAAAATGGTTCAATTGATTCTTTCACAAAGAGCACCAATATAAAACTATAAACATCCTACCATTGTATTATTCTTCTACCAGTTTACAGTTAACAGAAACGTTACATAGTGATTTGATATAGTTGTGAAAAACATGTAATCAACAAACACAATATAGTGGTCACTTAAAATTTTTATCCGCTAGAAGATCAAGTCCTAATGAAGGAGACAAACAATAATATAAACAACCCAAGTCAAGTAGTAAACTCACTTTGAAGCAAGCATATTCCAAACGGACCAAGCTGGTAGTAAAGCTTAAAGACATTATATGCCAGAATTGCATACAAAGATTAACTTGGCACCATAAAAAGAAGAAGCATTATAAAACCAAGACTTACAATTCAAGTTAATTGATGATCATATTCTTGTGCAAATAATCGAGACACATTCGAAAATATTAAAATATCATCAAAATTACAGAACATAAATTAGAGAGATAAATTACATACTCGACTACCGATATATTTAGCTCGTCTGAGGCATTCACGATAAAGCTGAAACACCATAAACAAGGGAAAACGAACAAGAATAATTACTTGGGTAACATCCAAACAATATTTCAACAAAGACTAAGAACCAGTTATAATAATTAGATAATAATTGCATTCTATAAACTCCCTCCATCGCCAAATGAGAGTTCTTTTTCAATACCAATACAATCAAATCTATTAAATTTCAATAGCAAAGTCAAATTTCTCTTTAAAATGTTATTAAAAAAAACTTTTGACTTAAAAGTTGAATCTAAGAACAAATTTTGAATAGAGAAATAGATATATAGAGTAAAGAGATGAGGAGGCTAACTCTAATAGCATTATTGGCAAGTTCGGGAGGCAACGCTGTTTGAAGAGAAGGCATTTCTTCCGCAGATTCTTTATAGTGAAGCTGAATTAAACGAAAAAAATAAAATTAAAAATCCATAACAATTCATAAGCTATACGAATTTGGGCACAATATATACATCAAAAATCTCTAAACAGAAAGTTGGACCTAATAATAGAAAATCAATATAGATACATAAATAGGAGTATTATATTTAAAGATTAAAGAACATTTGGAACAGCAATTAGTATCATGTGAGATGACGACTTGCCGGAGAGTGAGGGCTCAGTTTCAACGTTACCGAGGAGAGAAAATAGTTCAGTCGTTAATTTGGAGAGAGTTTTTCACAGGGACAGCGGTGAATAGACAGACTTGGACTTGGGTCGGGTAAACGGAGGTTTTTAATTTCCGGCTAGACAGTTGGGCTACCTGTAAATGGATTGGGGCTTCAGCCCAATAGAGCACTTGGTATTTTTGCCAATGTTTGAATGACCATATATAAATGAGAGACCAGAGTGGGGTAGTGTTTGATAAAATTGAGTGTTAAGGCGCGAGCAGGTTTAGGCGTCCGAATAATATAGAAAGATCCCGAATAGAATTGGAGTGCGAATGAAAAAATGTTGTTTGATAATTAATTTTTTTAAATGTCCGAATAATGTATTTTACCATTTTAACCATCTGAACAGTTTAAACAAAACATGTTTGATAATAAGAAGGTCTGAATAGTATTTTAAATATATATTTATAATATTTTGATCACAATATGATAAAATAAAAATAAAAAACGTACAGATTAAATTAACTTCAAACATAGTATCATGTCCCAAAAATATCAACATAGCATAATAATTCAACCATACAAATTAAATTAACTTCAAATAGTTGTTAAAAGTTGTTAAACAGTTTTTAAAAGTTGTTAAAAGTTGGTTTTTCCCCACCACCCTCAACTGTGATCCACCGCCATTGTTTGGTTAGGCGGCAAACAAAAGAAAAGACTAGCAATATACTAATTTACTGAATAATTTTTTTTAAGAAAGAGTATAGAATATTACCCAGTGATTGAACAAAAAACCCAACTAATTAACATGTTGAATCTGAATAGTATAGTTGTGGCCGTCCTCATTTGTCTTAGCTCTGTTCGAATATGCTGTTCTTCATCTGTTAAAAGAGAAAAACATAACAAATTGGATGGGAATTTGAGATTCGACAAAAATGGGGAATTTAAGATACTGCAAGTGGCGGATATGCACTATGCCAACGGCAAGGAAACAGATTGCGAAGATGTTTTCCGCAACAAATGCCTTCTTGCTCCGATCTCAACACCACCGCCTTTTTCCGCAACAGATGCCTTCTTCCTGGTCGGAGTCGGCGAGGGAGAAGATGTGAGGGACAACAAAGGAATTTGGTTGCCTCTGTATAATTTAGACTTGGGTTAACGCCGAAAAGGAGGAAGAAAAATTCATACAGAGACATCAAAAAATTTGTCAAACAAGATTATCCTCTTATCGAAAAAAAAGCTATGCTGAACAGAGGCTTTCAGACGTAAACAAACGCCACCTGAGACACTAAAAGAGCTTTCCTTAATAACATACATATATGTCAAGTTACATAGTTGGCCAATTTTTTTTGATAATCTCATCACACAATTAGGGAAACAAACATAGCCCAAAGGGATGGATCTTTTGTAACCAAGATCCATATCAAATAATGGGTCTTGGGGATGTCTACTTTATATGCACTATTAATTAATCCATATATACAAGTAAGTAACTATGCAGATTCATGTAGAACATGTATATAATTAAGGTCTCAATTAAGAACACTGAAATTTGAAGGTCTCTACAACTGAGTCTGGCTCCCCATCTTGTAAACAATCAATTGGAGGAATGGTTAGTGTGTCTTGAGTTCCATAAGCGTTCCAACAGAAAGGATCATCCACCAATTCCCCTTGTGCAGGAAGAAGCTCGACTTCTGACATTGTTATATTTGTGCACGCCACGGTGTCACTGCATGCAAAGTGTATAGGAGGGCTTCGGACATCGTAGGTTCCCTTTATGTTCCTAAATGATACGTCTGTCACGTAAACGGCGGAGGTTTGGTTACGACATGCATTTGTTGAGCAGTAGTACTGGTCTATGATCACGCAGTTTCTAACGTTGTTCATTTCAATATCCTCGAATGATATGCCCCTCACTGATCCCGCCCCACCTTGCCATGTCTTGATTCTCACACCATTGTCCGAATCATTTATTACCGCATTACGAACCGTTATATTTGAAACACATGCTTGGGAATTGTGCACCCCTAGGCTTCCGATGCTGTACGTACGGTAGTTTAGGAGTCAAAAAATCCAATGAAAAAAAAACTAAGTAGAGTAGTACGCTAATGAAATTCACATACCTAATTCCATGACTAGGTCCACAGGTGACGCCATCTATGTTAACATTAGCACAACCTGGTCCAATTGAAATGCAATCATCTCCTGTAAAATCAAACAGCATGCATGCCACACTTTTTAACATAATTCACCGGCTAAATACCAAATTCCGAAATATTAATTTTGTTACCATTCCCAATTACTGAATCGTATATGCCCACTGATTTGGTATTTTCAATATGAATCCCATCAGTATTGGGGCTAAGTTTAGGAGAAGAAATGGACAAGTTCTCTATCAGCACCCCTTCACAGCCATCAAATTTCATGTGGAACTGGGGACTGTTTTGGATTCGCAACCCACAGACCACCAAGTTGGAGCTCATAAAGAATCGAATTAACTGAAACAAGTATAGACAATTAACTTTATTATTTACTTGAAATTAAGTAAAATAGAATACGGTTTCATATGGTTTTACTCACCGCAGGGCTGTCACATGGTCCATGCAGGGTCGAACCATGGGGACCCTGAAATGGCATTTCTTGATGAATTTAGTATTTCATATTCCAAATTCCATCAATTTAATGGATAAAAATATTGGTTTAACGAAAATTAGATGGAACTTCATTTCCAAACAAAACAAACTAACGTTATGTTCGGTAACTCAATTCCAAGTTTATGCAGTCAGAATTAAAAGCACATTTGCAGTTCCATAAAAAAAATCCATACTATGCCTTGGATACAAGATCAATATGGCCATACAATGCAAATTTAAGATAATTCAGATTAATTATAGGTGAAAAGCATAAGAAAAATAAATACCCTGTGAGGTTTGCATGGAAGTTCCCACCACTGCTCACCATTTCCTTCAACGGTACCAGTTCCGGTGAAAGTCATGTCATCTAGTCTATAAAACACAAGCCATTGCTTATTACTATCTTTTTTTGGCCAGCAATCGGGTCCATTTGGCGGCATTAAGACCCCATCCACCTATATACCATGCATCCACAATTTCAATTTAAAGCAAAATTAAATGAAAGAAAAATCATTAAAAAGTTTACCCGGGTGAACTAAATCTTACTTGAAACACAAGTCCTGGTTTACATGGACCATAAAAGACCGTTGAAGTAATCATGAATGTGTAGTCTGCAGGAGCTAAAAGAAGAGCTGATTCTATTGCACAAGCTGCCTTCCAAGCATCCCTGAAGGCATCAGTGTCATCAGTTGAGCCATCTCCAATTGCCCCGAAAGATGTCACGTCGAATACGCAATCCGAGGTGGAATTTCCGGGGTCATTTGGGTCTTCAGGAATTGGATCATTGTTGGGGTCTGAAGGAATTGGGGGTGGATAAGGAGGAGACTGAGAAACAGGGGATTCAGGATTGGGAGGAGCATAAACAGGGGATTCAGGGTTAGGAGCATAAACAGGGGATTTATTCTTGTGAAAGTGATATCTTCCTTCCACATTGCTTTGATTCAAGCACAAGAGAACCATGATGAAAAAACAGAAATTCCCACAACATAAATCCATTGGAAATGATGAATTGAAGATTTTTCAACAATAATTGTCAAAGAGTTTTTCAATAATAGAGCTTAGTTGCTTTGGAAAATGACTGGAAATTCTTCAAGCTTTAGAGAAGTTAATTGAATTCCAAAACTTTTGGAGGAAAGAGAAGAAAGGTGAGCTAACAGCAGAGAGAACTAAACTTAAGTGATCTATCTGGCTAGTGGCATGGACCATTTGAAGTAGAAGCTCTGATTTATTGTATGTATTAAGAGCTGATAAAAGTTCCTCAGAGCCAAAGGTCTCATGCAACAGTTTGACACGTGTAAATTTCATGTTGGTCCAAACATCACGTCATCAAGGAACAAGGTTCTTGAAAGAGATTATGCTACTATGGGATATATTTATTTTCTGTGGCAATTTACTAGGGTGGTCTCTGTTTGTTTCACTGTTTCAAGGTTCAGATACGTTCTGTTTCTTCATTTCCTAATCTCTTTCTTTTTTCTTGAGGCATATATCAAGTTGGGAAGAACTTGTGATCTGCTTCTCTGGTTTAAGGCTAGTTATGTTGTAGAAAGAAAAGTGTGCCAAGACCAATACAATGCACTACTAAAATTTAAAAGTTTGTGTCGTACCTCTTCGTTAAGTGTTGAATAATTGGGACGCTTTAAAATTTTTATTTAATTATGTGCGATTATTAGTTTTGTAGGTTGAATAATGCATTATGTGTAGTGTATAATAACTACTTAGCTTAGGCATCCGGAATATAAAATAAATAAATGAAAATAAAAATAAAAATAAAAATGAAAGAAGAAGTAAGAGTGTAGTGATCGATCATGCGAGTGAAAAGGTAGGAAATATATCTATCTATTTGGATTTTGGTGTGTGTGTGTGTGTATATATATATATATATATATATATATATATATATATATATATATATATATATATAGAGAGAGAGAGAGAGAGAGAGAGAGAGAGAGAGAGAGAGAGGTCCTCGTGACTCTTTCTTGTTGTTTAGCTTCCTTAGTTGTGGCCATCAAATTGGAAGCATAAACACACAAACTAGGCGCACGACAACAGAACTTAACCATTCACGGGTGCATGCATTCTTTTTATATATATATATATATATATATATATATATATATATATATATATATATATATATATATATATCCCAAATATTATTGTTCATGGATTAAAATCATTTACCATTATATGCATATTTAGTGGGCCTATTTATCACAAATTTAAACATATACTTATATTATCCAATTTATATTAAACTTAATTAAAATTCATATGTTAGGCTTAATTAGACTAATCAATTAATTGAATTTATATAAATACAATTAATATGGCCACATAAAATATTCGTGTCCATAATTTAATTTGGTTTTGTTGCTCATTTGATGGGATCGAGTTTCACGACTACTCACTCATATGATACACACTTAAATATAGGATTAATTTTTATTTTTTTAAAATCAATTTTGAGATATTTTAAAATAAATTCTTTTAATATACTGAATATAACTATAAAAAAAGTATTAACGATTTTAAGATATTTTTAAAATAAAAGTCATTAATTTTAAACAATTAATTATAAATTAGGAGGCAAAGCATGTGAAGAGGGCACGCGTCAGTTGGATAGATAGATATATGATATATCACGATTCACGGGATGGGTTTTCTGGTGCTCAATAGTAATAATTAATTAATTAGACAAAGTGTGAGAGAGAGAGAGAGAGAGAGAGGATAGTTCATAAATTAGACACATAAGCCATGGTTTTTGTCCCTTGCAATGTAGTACGTTGTACAATTTTAGTATTTTATTCTATAATAATAATTAATTCTTTATTTAATCATATATTATATGGTTTGTAAATTTTATAATCTCAAGTAAAAATATAATATTATATATATTTTTAAAATGATCTTAAAAATAATAACAAATATTTTATATTAAATAATAAATTGACTATTACATCCATTCCAAATTAAAAAAATTAATATTAACTTTTTAAACGTTTTTTTTTACATTTTCAAACTCAAAATTGACATGCGGATAATTTATGTCAATACAATTATGAATATCATAAATTACGTAAAAAGTACTACTAATTATAAGATTTATTATTTTTAAAATATTTAAATAAATTATGTCAATTTTAAATTTGATTTTTTTAAAAAATTATTTTTTAAAAGATCAATAATAATTTTATAATTTGAGACCAAAAGAGTATAATTCTGCTAATCTGGCTCTAATAAATTTCTTTAGATGAGCAGCTTTCATACTGCTTCATACAAGCTGATTGATTAAGATTATAAAATAAAATAGAAAAAGAAAAGAAGAAGGTATGTTCAGCTCATGGTAAATGTGTGGCTTAAAATGCAAAGGGATCAATTAATGGACCCACCCTCTTGGACTAGGTTCAAATGATTTTATACTTTTATCATTGTGATTGTGACATACATTTTTTTGAAAAAAATTAATTAAAAACTTCATGTCATTTAATATTTGTCTAAATCAGAAATCTATCTTAATTTTGAGATGAATTTTTTTTGTTCAAAATATAAAAATATATTTTTAAAATGATATTTTAAAGATATTTTTATATTTTCAAATATATTTTTGATATAAGTTAATAATTTAATAATGGCTGTGTGATATAATAGTAAGAAAAATATTTAAAAAATTAGTATTATGCTAATGTATAGTAATATAATTATAATATATCTATAATTTTAAAAAGTGTGAAAAATTTATCTCCAACAATAGATGTATGTATGGCCCATATTCATTCTACCCATTTATGTCCGCTTATTTGTATGTATGGGCTTATTTATCAGCCCATTTTTCAGGCCCAGTGCTGATACTATTATTTAATGAGGTGTCCCTCAAAAAATACCGCTAGTACACGTAGGAGAATCTCGGAGGCTATGTTTTCAAAAACACTCCAAAATCCAAATTTACAGGCATTCAAATGTTTGTAAGAATTATAATTTATAAAATTTTAATTTTAATTCTAATATTATAATTTTAAAATTATAATTATTATGTATAATCATTTTTAATTTCAAAATTAATGGTTCAAGTCAAAATTTGAAAATAAATAAAATAAATTAATAATTAGGATCCTAAATATAATTCATACAAACAAAACAAACGTACCCTAATCTTTTAAATAACAAAAACAAGCATTGAAACCCTAACAACAAGCATTGTTTTGCATATTTCGATTCTCCTATTTTAAAAAACCTAGCAAGTAATGTGAATGGGATTTCATTTCAGATTCCGGATCTGAGAATGGTGATGAGCATGCTGGTATTGACTGCCAGAAAGCTCACAGACTTCTTGCAGATTTGATATGTTCTTGCGAGGTGGCACCATTAATTGGCTATATATATATGCTGGAATTTTCAAATCAGTTAAATCCATTTGTTAAATTAGATTATGATACTGTCAAAGCCAATTGCTTGAAAATTTATGAGGAAGAGAAAGTCAAGGTCAAGAATATCTTCAGAAATATGGATGGACAGGTCAGCCTTTCGGTTGATGTATTGAGATACTACAGACGCAGTGGTAATTACGACGAATTTATGTGCCTATCGGCACATTTTATTGATGATAGTTGGAAACCAAGAAAGTAAGTGGGTGCTTCATTTAATTTCCAGCATTTATGGGACTGGGAAGATGATTTCATTTCCGATCGAAGCCATTTTAAAGACTCTAAAAGATTGGGAGATTGAGGAGAAAGTATCCACTTTCACATCATCAAGTCTTGATGAGGATATATGAGCGTGTTGAGATAGTTAAAAGTCAAATTCAAACAGTCAAGAATCTTCAACTTAATGGTCAGCTGTTTCGTATAAATAAATTGTTGTGCTGCGATGTTCAATCAGATGGCAAATGATGCTTTTAAGGAGATTTCTGACATAATTACCAAAGTTAGTCTACTGTGTTATTGGAAATCTCCGCCTCTTTGGTGTCTCACAACCTACAAGCTAAAAATGGCTCTAGAGCAATAGTCCATGGGGGAATATTCTTCAGATAAGGTTAGTGATATATTTTTATGATATTCCATCTTGTGATGAATGGAAGAAAGTTGAATTTGTTTGTAAACTGACTGATAGAGCAAAGGTGTTGTTTGAAACGAAATATCCAATTACTGTCAACATATATCTTAATAATCTTCAAGAGCTTAGGGTATATTTGGTTCTAGAGTTTACGAGTTCATGTAGTTTCACTAGCAATGTGGACAAGAAGATGCTAATGAGACTTGATAAGGACTGGAAGAATGTCTTCGTATTATTGGGAATTGCATCAGTTCTGGATCCTCGTTATAAGATGAAATATATAGAATATCTTTGCTCAAAATGTGAGGTAATTGATGGCAGCTCAGAAGTTGCACTCATCTTGGATGCCATTCACAACCTTTATGATGGTTATGTTACGAGTGATCTTGAGAAGGAAGATCCTATGGATGATTCGGATTCCTCCAACTTGGAAGAGGAAGAAGAAGAAGAGGAGGAGGTAGAGGAGGTTTTGAGGAGTGAGGAACAAGGGTCCAGCAATCCCAGTTGGGTGCAAGATTACAATCAGTTCATTAAAATTGGTGATAAGCCCCCAAAGTCAGATATGGATTGGTACTTTGGAAGAACCTGTCGTAACTTGGAGCCAGGACTTGAAAGCACTGAAATGGTGGAGAGCTAAAAGCCCCAAGTATCCCACTTTGTCCAAGATGGCCCGTGATATTTTAGCAATTCCGATGTCTGTTGCTACTTCAGATCGATGGTGCTTATTGTACAGAACCAAGAGAGCCTAAACTAGATGGTCTTGGCCGGGGGAGAGACCTTCAGAATGCTTTGATGTGTACTCGTAGGTGGTTTTCCGATAAGAGAGTGGGAAACAATGATACTTATCGCATTCCTGCCCTTCGTGCCTCTTTTTACTGATAATCACCATGCTCACTTCTTTGTGAAATTTAGGATTGTTATGAAAACCTGGACATCTTAAGATTTATAAGAGGTGCTTATTTTTGGCTTGTTGCTCTCATATCAATATATATGGGTTGTCAACTGAAATATGCAGTGGTTGTACCGAGGAATTTATGTTAAAGCTATAACTTTTTCCAACTTAGAATTTGCTTATTATAAGCAACTTGAATTTTTAAAAATTTATGCTTTTTGTTTGAGCATTGTTGAATACTTAAATCTCAAAATTATTTGAAAAATTAAGCCTTGTTACAAATTGGCTATCGCATAATTTAACTGTGCGCTAAATTATGCGCCTAGGTCATAGTTGAATGGTATGGAGTATAATTCTTCAAAATTCTCTATTTTAAAATTTATCTTAAAAAAGAAAAAATTTATAAATGAGAGAGTTAATATAAAGGTTAGATTGCAAACAATTATACTCTTAATGTACACAAGTTGGTTTAATTATAGTAATATTTTTTTAAAAGGTTAGATTTCTGGTCATCTATTCTTATCCTTCATCATCACATGCAAATTATGGTTGAGAAAATAATTAGTGTTCCATTACTCTTTATTTTCGTCCAAATTATTATTCTTTTAGGTGATAAATAAAATAAAGTTCGAAAAAATTAAAATAAATAAGAGAAAAAAATAAAGGTAAGCGTGTGCTTCAGACAAAAAAAAGAGTGCGTACGGGCGGGCGCCATGTGTATTAAAACTTGTATTTATAAGCAGCGTGTGTGCCGCAGAGTGAGCCTAAGACGGCGTCGTTTGTTGCTCCATAAGCAATGAAACTCGATTAAACTTGAACGTAACAGTGGCTAGTGGAGCTAAGAGATCTGACTAGATAAATCAAGAAAATTATTTTTGCAGCTTTCTATTCTGTTTTATAGATCCAAACAAGATTCTACACTTAAATCACTTCAAAGCAAGAAGAACTCATAAAGAGGTATGTTTTTCAGTCGCCGTGATTTTGCTTCAAGAGTTTCAAATCTTGCTGAATTTTGCTTTCCTTAATGCCGAGAACCATTTTTAAAGCACGTTCTTTACTTCTTAGAAGCAAAATATTATACTTTTTCGACATATATTTATTTACTTTTAAAAGCCAAGAAAGAAAGGCAAGAAAAGGTCGCTTTCCAGATGCCAAATAGATTATTGTACTTCATAAAGATTTGAACTTTTTTTGGTTAATTACCGACACCCCTTTTGGTACATATTTACTTCCAGAGATTTATCAAAAAATGACTAAAGTTCGTGTATAAAGAAAGCTCTCTTCTGCTATGCATTTCAATCTTTTGGAATCAAATTTTCTTGGCGTACTTCATTTGAGTATCCATTTTCTTTATCTATTAAGTTATTGACGATTTCAATTATTTGTTTTATTTTTTTAATTTTCAATTTTTTCCATTGTAGTACAGTGTCCTTAGAATGTTTGATGTGTAAGAGAAGATGATAGGAGGTGAATATTTGAGTGTTGGGTTACTGTCTAATTCATGTTTCTTAACGGTAAAGAAGCCGATTACAAGGGCTGCTTAAGTTTGCCTACATATTTATCCTTTAAAGTTTCAGATAAAGTTTAAAGTGAGTGGGAATGAAGAAATGGTCCGGAGGTGTATTGATACTAGGACTTGGTTTAGTTTTATTTCTTCGGTACAGTTTTATAGGAAAGCAGCCACAGAAGAAATCAGCTTATGATTTCTTTAACAACCATCCTTCTGATGATTCTAATGAAAATGGAGGTAATTCTGGACAAACGAAAGTGGGAAAAATCCAACATACTGGGAAAGGGCCCTACCTTATTGATGTTGAGGGACTTCATGATCTGTATGCTTTGACGAATTTATCCAAAGAAGAGTCTAAGGTGTTGCTTGTTTGGGCTCAAATGCGTATGTTGCTTTCTAGGTCGGATGCTCTGCCTGAAACAACTCAAGGTATCAAAGAGGCTGCCGTAGCATGGAAAGAATTATTCTCGTTAATTGAGAAGGACAAAGCCTCCAAGTCTAATGACAACGTTCATAAAGATAAAAATTGCCCGTACTCTGTTAGTGCGTTGAATGGGTTGAATAAATCGATATCCAGTAGTGGAAATATTCTTGAGATTCCTTGTGGTTTAGTTGGGGATTCGTCGGTTACCTTGATAGGAATTCCAAATAGGGGACAGGGTAGCTTTCAAATAGAACTTGTCGGCTCACAATCTCCAGAAGACCAAAAGCCTCCTATAATTTTGCATTATAATGTGTTTTTACCCGGAGATAACTTGACGAAGGAGCCAGCCATAGTTCAGAATACATGGATCAATGATATTGGATGGGGGAAGAAGGAAAGATGCCCTGACCATCGATCCACTAACATTGTGAAAGGTACATTATATACATTCTCCTTGCTAGCTTTTGTTTGATAATTTGTAGTTTCGTTTGTGCAATGTGGTAGTGCATATTCATCACGTTCAATGTGCTATACATTCTTTGTTTATAAAAGAAGCAGTGTCCGTAACTGAATTTGAGGCTTTTACTTGAATATTTTTTTGAATTTATAATGTGAATTAATAGTATATTTTTTAAGCATTTCATAACTTAATTCAGCTGTGGGTTGGATAGCAAAGTTATTGGTGCTAGTCATCCTGAAGAGAAAGCCAGTACTTGGTGTTTGTCACCCTTAGTTGAGAGTGCAGTCTGGACCAGAAAATAATTCCCTTCATGCTCTGGAAAATAAGTCCCACCAAGTGAAGTGTCAGATTTCTAATAGCTAAACTTCGTGACTGAACCAGATGCACCTTTGGATGTGTATATATATATATATATATATATATATATATATATATATATATATATATATTGTTTTTGTAAACTGATGCTATCTTATTTATGCTTTGGAATGATTTTGGTTGTGAGTGGTCCATTGACTTTTTGCTCAAGATATAAATCAGCCATCGTCTCTGCTTGGTGCATATCTGGAGGCGATGATGCTTATGTTAATCTAGAAACTTCAAGTATAATCATTCTGTACGTAGTGAGATCTTGATGTTTTTATCTTTTCGATAATTGAAATCTTGAGGTTTAACAGTGCTGCTTTCAACAATTGGAATTCTAAAGTACTGATTCGGATTTCAGTTGATGGGCTTACAAAATGTAATGAGCAAGTTGTCAGAAGCACCGAGGAAGAAAATATACATGCTAGTCATCTTAGTGGCGGCCAATCAACCAATGTTTCCGGTGGAAGTGCCCATGTGAGTGCCAATTTCCCATTCTCTGAAGGAAGCCTGTTCACTGCCACATTGTGGGCCGGTGTGGAGGGATTCCACATGACTGTGAATGGAAGACATGAAACATCTTTTGCATATAGGGAGGTAAGGTATAAATTAACCTGCAATTACATATTAAAATTAGAGGCTGGGTTAAATTAAATGTTCCAAATTGAAAAGGGATAATAACTCGTAGACAGGATGCATAAATGCATATACAGAATCTTGAACCATGGTTGGTTAGTGGAGTCCGAGTTCTGGGTGACGTGGAGTTTGTATCTGCCTTAGCTAAAGGTTTGCCTGTTTCTGAAGATCTGGATTTAGTTATTGATGTTGTGCACCTTAAAGCTCGTCAAATTTCCAAGAAAAGGCTTGTAATGCTGATCGGGGTATTCTCTTCTTGCAATAATTTTGATCGCCGTATGGCATTAAGGAGATCGTGGATGCAGTATGAAGCTGTATGTTCTGGGGAAGTGGCTGTTCGCTTTTTCACTGGCCTTGTAAGTGATGCATCACAAACAGAAGTTTGTTTTTATCATACTAAAATAGTATTCTTCTGTTTACCCAATTTTGGTCTGGAAAGCTATAATAACTCTTCCCTTCAAATTTGTGTGCCTTATAAGTTGGGAGCTTGTTTTTTATTTAGCACTATCAGACATAATAATTCCTTCAACCGCTTTTTTTTCCCCTGGTAATCCCTCGTTTAAGTGCTTTGTAGGCTTGAATTATCAATTTTAAACATCTGTGCTCTACAATTTTAGCCTGATTTACTTCAGGTATATAAAATTCAGAAAAGTCTGAACACAACTTGATAGTGTCTCGTCTACAGTAATTATTTATTTATTTACTAGCTTCGATTCCTGGGTCAAGTTGAATTTAGTCCACCTCAGCATTCAGCAATATTATTTAATTGAGTTCAAAACTACCTCTGTTAGGAAAGACATTTCAAGAGTATTCTTCAAACTGAGAAATCTCTTAAATGAAAAATGAAGAGAAAAATGGCACTTGCTTTTGCAACGATATTTTTTCTTCTTCATAAAGCATCCATTCTATGTTCACTAACAATATACTCTTCTGCACCAGAAATTTGTTTGGAACAACTTCGAGTTTTCTTTTCCTCATGTTTTTTGTAATACCTGCAGCACAAGAATGGTCAAGTCAATTTTGAGCTTTGGAGAGAAGCTCAAGCTTACGGAGATATCCAGCTGATGCCTTTTGTTGACTACTACAGCTTGCTCAGTTTAAAAACAATTGCGATTTGCATTATGGGGGTATGTGGATACAAGTTTTTTCCTATAAAAAATTTTCTGGTATTCAGTCCTACATATACCTCGGCAAATTATGATGATACTAACTTTTGATGCTGTAAACATTCTTATACAAGTCTCATAACCTAACACGAGGCATTTACTGATTGCCTTCTTAAACTAACTTTGGATGCCTTAAAACATTCTTATATACTCGGATTAGATGTTTGTGCTGTTGAGCTTCCTAGAAGAAGGTTCCTTGTGAATTTTATTTATAAGATTGTAAACAAGTCAAATTTGATTTGAACATAATCTATTTTTGATATCTTTCCATTACTACATATTTTTAGTATCCTTGGTTGTTTACTGATCAAGAAAGATATTTAAATAGTTTCTCCATTGATCAACATAACTTGTATATCACAGTGCTTTGTTGACTTAGTTTCATGAATTTGCAAATTAATTATCTGATCATCAAATGCAGACCAAAATCCTCCCAGCCAAATATATAATGAAAACGGATGATGATGCATTTGTGAGGATAGATGAAGTTCTATCGAGTCTCAAGGAAAAAGTTTCTGATGGCCTCTTATATGGTCTTATATCCTTTGAATCAACACCCCAAAGAGATAAAGACAACAAATGGTTTATTAGTTCTGTGGTATCAATCTTAGTCGAATTTAACCTTTGATAAAAATTTCATATTTGCCTGATACTTATGATTTTTACACCATCATGTATTCTTTGGCAGGAATGGCCACATGATAAATACCCACCATGGGCCCATGGTCCAGGTTATATAATTGCCAGAGATATTGCAAAATTCATTGTCCAAGGGCACCAAAAAAGAGACCTCAAGGTAATAAATCCCCTTCATACACAGATGGAAACAACTGACTTTTACACTGTCCTGTCTTTTGCTGGTTTGACTGGTTGTTTCACCTCGACTCAATGAAAAATGCTCCTTTCCCTTCTCTTCTTCTCTTTTCTTCCAGCGTAAAGAAAATCATAACGTTTTCTGTTAAGAGATTGTGTACTTGAGAAAAAGAAAATGCTATTTATTAATAAACAGATGATGGTCTAGTTACTATGTTGAATTACAACACCAGCACGTGATGGGTTGACCGAGTTTATTGTTGTTTTTTAGTTTAATAACTGTTAGCTTAAGTGGTGAAGTTAGTGGGTCTGTTAGTTATGCTAATTTCCTAGTCTTTTGCAAGTACTTAAATAATTGCTTCAAAGTCTCTAGTTGTTAGTGGTTGTAGACTTTGTAGGAGAAGATAAGGCAACGTGGTCTCGTTTTATGTTCTTTGTATGCCTATATAAGGCTTTGCACCCAATAATATATCTCTAAAAGAAAACATTGTTGTGAGTCCTTTGTCCATATTACTTCTCTGCAATTTGTCTTTTGTATTCAACATTTTGGTATCGAGCGGGTTGGGGTGGGGACGTCATCTGGTAATTTGGTGTAAGCTTATGGTCGACACGATGAGCGATCTTCAAGTAGGTGGAGGAATCAAAAAGCTTAACAACCAGAATTACAATACATGGATGACATGTATGTCGTCTTACATGCAAGGCCAAGATCTTTGGGAGGTTGTCAATGGCAGTGAAGTCAGGAGACCAATGGTAGAGGATGCAAATGGTACCTTGCGGAAGTGGAAGATCAAAGCGGGCAAAGCATTGTTTGCTTTGAAGACAACGAAGAAGATATGTTGGAGCACATCGGGATGCAATCACACCAAAACAAGCTTGGGATACGTTGGCCACACTTTTCTCAAAGAAGAATGACACACGGTACCGCAATCGCCAGAGAAGCGAAGTAGTTGTCGAAATAAGAACGTGACATGATGATTGCACAATACTTTCACAAGGTGAAGTCGATGTGCCGTGAGATTTCAAAATTGGATCCAACAGCTCCAATTGGGAAACCAGGATGAAAAGAATAATCATGGTTTGAGGCCTGAATTTAGAGGCTTCGTTGCTGCAGTACAGGGATGGCCAAAACAATCATCACTTGTTGAGTTTGAGAATTTGCTTGCAGGTCGAGAATCCATGGCTAAGCAAATGAGAGGAATTTCATTTGAAGGGTGAGGAGGAAGCACTTACGCCATGATAAAAGCAGAGAAACTCCAAGCAAAGACCTCAGAATAACACCCCAGTCCCACATCGAAAGATAGGGGAAAAATTTGTCTGCATATAAGGAAATAAGTTACTACCAATAGTACCTTCAAGTCATGACCTTTTAGGTGAGCCTGTGGTGGGCTAAGTTGACCCAAGAAGATATTATTGAGCCAGTAGTTTGAGGCCTTATTTTGTTGGATTTGATTCGATTCGGACTTGGGATTTGACCCAAGATTTGTTAGGACTTCGGATTTGACCGGGTTGTTTCATATGGTATCAAAGCCGACTCTCGAAAGCTTCGGGTTGGGTTATCCGATCGGGTTCACGGAGGTGGGGACACGAAGGTGGTGGTATTATCCTGATGGAGAGATGGAGGTCCGGGAGGTGGGGACACGGGAAGCCGGTAGGTATTATTCCTGATGGCTAGAGAGGCAAAGATCTTTGGGTAGTGTGTGTGATCGGTTGACGGGACGTTAGAAATTTAAGTGGGGAGTTTGTAACACCCCGGTCCACATCGAAAGATAGGGGAAAAATTTATGCGCTTATAAGGAAATAAGTTACTACCAATAGTACTTTCAAGTCACGACCTTTTGGGTGAGCTTTGTGGTGGCTAAGTTGACCCAAGAAGATACTATTGGGCGATGAGTTTGAGGCCTTATTTTGATGGATTTGATTCGATTCGGACTTGGGATTTGACCCAAGATTTATTCTGTACTCGGGATTTGACCCGGGTTGTTTCAAGCACACTATTGGTGGATCTAAAAGAAATGATGACAGGACAAAACATCATCAAGGAAAGGGGAGCTTTCATTCAGGGGGAGCTTCGAAGAATCATAGCAACAATAAAAGGTTCAACCGTGGGACGAAGGGTCATATGGCAAAAGATTGTTGGTTCAAGAAAAAGCTCGTGGAAGCGATGTTGCCACTTCTAATACAAAAGATAAAAATGATGATGATTGGGATCTTTGAAGCATTTTTTCTTTGCGGAAGAGAGAGTCGACTTTTTGGGGATATCGTCTAAACAAATTGATTATGAGAATGATTGGGTTGTTGACTCAAAGTTGCTTAAATCATATGGACAGGTGATAAAGCGAAGTTGCAGAATGTGTCGCGATCTGAGGAAACCGTGTGGTTGTGGTGACCGACCAACACAAAGTTACCGATAGCTCATATTGGTAAAGCGTAGTTCTCCTCAATATAGTGCTAACCAAATGTCACTTCAAATGTCTACCACATCCCACGTATGAAGAAAAATTTGCTTTCGATAAAGACAATTAACATCTTGAGCCACTTTGTTTTTTGTTTGGTCCACAAGATGTGAAGGTGTATCGTAATATCAAGATTTCGGAAAAGCCCGATGATGAAGGGACAAAGATTAGAGTCGATATATTTGATGTCGGTGAGTCTGCATATGTAAACAAGACCGGAAAGAATGAGACATCGATTTGTGGCGCATGCGATTGAGTCACGTTAGTTACTTCAAGCTAAAACATGATGATGAAAAAGTCGATCCTAAAGGGTCTTCCCTGACTTGAAGTGAGAACAGACAAACGTGTAGGATGCCGATATGGTAAAGCGCATCAATTTGCCGTATAGAAGTGTCCAAGTTTAAAGCAAATGCACCATTAGAGTTAATACACTCGATGTGTTTGGACTGTCAAACAAATTTATCAATGACCTTTATTGATGATTATTCCGGTATGTGTGGGTTTATTTTATGAAGGAAAAATCGATACTTTTCAAAGTTTAAAAAGTTCAAGGAGGCGTGAAGGCGAAGTTGGTAAGAGAGTTTGTTGCCTGCGCACTGATAACGGGGGAGAATATACCTTAGATGAGTTTCTCCAGGAAAGTCGAATACGCCATCAGTTCACATGTGCCAACACCCCGCAACTCAGAAAGGAAGAAATGACATTTTGCAGAAACTTGTCGAAGCCAGAAAGATTTTGGGCAGAAGCAATGAGGACCGCATCCTATGTGATTAATAGAATTCCTCAACAAAGGTTATGCTTTCTTTCACTCTTTGAGAAATTGTGGAATATGAAACCTACAGTTAGTTATTTTCGAGTTTTCGGATGTGTATGCTATGTATTTATACCTGATCACTTACGTAGCAAGATTGACAAAAAGGCTGTTAGGTGTATCTTTGTGGGATATGACAGCCAAAGAAAAGGGTGGAAATGTTGTGATCCTACGACTGGAAGATGTTACACGTCCCGGAATGTGGTGTTTGATGAAGCGTCTTTATGGTGGTCATCAAAAAAAGAAATATTACCATATTCAGATGGTTTTAAAGATGAAATGAAACCTGCTCATATTCAATTAAGTTTAGATGGAGCTGAAGATTTAGATGTTGATGGTGATTTTGACCAAGATGTAACTCAAAGTCCTTAGCGAACAGGTGTCTACCAACAACCAAGTGATGAAGGTGAACCTGGAGAAGCAGAAGCACCAACTCCGCAATCTCAAATTAGAAGATCAACAAGAAACCGGAAGCCAAATCCCAAGTATGCTAATGCCGCTATAGCAGAAGAAGCAATAGAAAAAGAACTTGAGACATTTGAGGAAGCATCTTAGAATCCAGAGTGGACTAAAGCTATGGCAGAAGAAATAGCTGCATTAGTACGAAATCAGACTTGGGAGCTCGTGCCAAAGCCAAAAGTTGTGAAACCTATTTCCTGCAAATGAGTTTATAAAATAAAGCGTCGTAATGATGGATCAATTGAGAGGCATAAAGCTCGTCTGGTAGCTCGTGGATTTAATCAACAATATGGACTAGACTATGATGAAACGTTTAGTCCAGTAGCGAAACATACAACTATGCGAGTCTTATTGGCACTTGCAGCTAGCAAAGATTGGAATTTGTGCCAAATGGATGTGAAAATGCATTTTTGCATGGGGAGTTGGATAGAGAGATCTACATGATTCAACCAGTGGGATTTCAGAATCTAAATCATCCCGAGTATGTGTGCAAGCTAAGGAAGGCGCTTTACGGTTTAAAGCAAGCACCAAGAGCTTGGTATGGTAAGATTGCTGAATTTTTAATTCAAAGTGGTTATTCGGTGACACCTGCAGATTCTAGTTTGTTTGTCAAAGTCAATGGAGGAAAGCTAGCTATCGTGCTCGTGTATGTGGATGATTTAATCATAACAGGTGACTTTGAAGAAGAAATCCACCGAACAAAGAAGAATTTCGTTCAGATAAAAGAACTTGGACAGCTCAAGCATTTTCTTGGTCTAGAGGTTGATTGTACTCAAGACGGAATATTTCGCCATCAACAAAAATATTCCACAAATGTGTTACAGAAGTTTGGAATGCTTGAATGCAAGCCAATTTCGACTCCACTGGAGCCAAACACCACAATGTGTGCTCATGAAGGGAGAGATTTGGAAGATGCAACGATGTATCGACAATTAGTGGGTAGTTTAATCTACTTAACTTTAACTAGACCCGATATTTCTTATGCAATTGGTGTGATGAGTCGATACATGCAGAATCCAAAGAAGCCTCATTTAGAAGCAGTTCGACGAATTTTGAGATACGTGAAGAGTACGCTTGGTTATGGTGTTTTTATAAGAAAGGTGGAGAATGTAAGCTACTTGGTTATTGTGATGCTGACTATGCAGGGGATCATGATACCCGACGCTCAACTACAAGGTATGTTTTTATGCTTGGGTCAGGAGCAATTTCTTGGTGCAGCAAAAGGCAACCAATTGTGTCTCTGTCAACAACTGAAGCGGAGTACCGAGCCGCAGCGATGGCAGCTCAAGAGAGCACTTGGCTTGTACAATTGTTGAAGGATCTGCATCAACCAACAGATTATGCAGTTCCTTTGTACTGCGACCAGTCGGCAATACTTTTGGCAGAGAATCCAGTTTTTCACGTAAGAACTAAACATGTGGAAGTACATTATCATTTTATCAGGGAAAAAGTTCTGGAAGAAGATATTGAACTAAGGCAGATTAAAACAGAGGACCAAGTTGCAGATTTGTTCACAAAAGGTTTGAGCATCGGCAAGTTTGAGAAGTTTCGTTATCAGCTGAGCATGGTTGAAAGAACGAGAGCTGGTGTTGAGGGAGAATGTTGAATTACAACACCAGCACGTGATGGGTTGACCGAGTTTATTGCTATTTTTTAGTTTAATAACTGTTAGCTTAAGTGGTGAAGTTAGTGGGTCTGTTAGTTATGCTAATTTCCTAGTCTTTTGCAAGTACTTAAATAATTGCTTCAGAGTCTCTAGTTGTTAGTGGTTGTAGACTTTGTAGGAGAAGATAAGGCAACGTGGTCTCATTTTATGTTCTTTGTATGCCTATATAAGGCCGTTCATTTGCACCCAATAATATATCTCTAAAAGAAAACATATTTTAGAGTGTTGTGAGTCCTTTGTCCATATTACTTCTCTGCAATTTGTCATTTGTATTCAACATACTACACCTCGTGCAAAGCATTGTAAAGTATAAAAATGGTACCAGATAAATCGTAGATGTATGATAAACAACTTGGACATCAACTAAAAGAAGAAGAAATGTGTAGTTGTTGTACCCTCAGAATGATATGATGTTAAGGGCTTGAGGATAATCAAATTAGTGTAGTACTAATTGTCAAATTGTTCAACTTTCATTTGCTTAAACTGATTCTTGTTCTGAATCTCATCTAGAAATTTCTGGCATATTTTTATATTTTTTCAGCTGTTCAAATTAGAAGATGTCTCCATGGGCATATGGATTGAACAATTCAAGAAACATGGTCACAAAGTGCATTACGTGAGTGATGACCGATTTTACAATGCTGGATGCGAATCAAATTACATTCTTGCACATTATCAAAACCCACGGATGGTCTTATGCCTGTGGGAGAAGCTGCAGAAAGAACACGAGCCTAATTGCTGTGAATGAGGATACACCCTACAAAATCTTTAATGTGACAACTGAGTTTTAGCTAATACAAATGTCATATGTTGTAATTCTTTGTTGTACCATAATAATTGTAATGTGATCTTTTCATATTATTTTTTTCTCTTTCAGTTTGTTTCTTCACTAGAATTTACAGTTAGATCCACAGTTTTGGTATCTCAACACTTGATAGTGATGCTAACTTACTATTGAATAACTTGGGGAGTGGATATAGTGTCTAACACGCAGGTCTCTTATGTGTCGGCACTGTATTGGTTAATTGAACATTTGTGTATAATATTTAAGAAGAAACGTTCAATGAATACTTACATTTTGTAGGCATTTAATTAATTCAATTTTTTTATTATACCAGTTATATAAAAGAACAAATTGTACTTCACATTAATTTATCAGTGGAGTGTTTTATGAAGGTGGCGTGCCACTAGTTTTGCTGACAAAGAAACCTGCATGGCTTTCTTTTTATTTTTAATTCTTAGCTATGTCACACAAAAAGAAACCTGCATGGCTTTCTGTCTATTTTTAATTCTTAGCTATGTCACACAATTAAGGTATCTAGACCATCAAGCACAATCATCCACCATTATCAAAAGTATTAGTACTAAATCTACTCTCTTCTCCAAATGCCAATCACATCTACATCAACTATATATACTACTATATTATTAGTCTATTTTAAGAGAGCTGAGAGTTGAGCCCTATCTTAACTTAACTCAGGCTAAGTTCTTGAAACAATTAATTAATTAATTAGGAAAGAGAGAATATATCATAGCTCATTCTCAAGTTTACATATTCTTTTTTTTTTCTCAAATAAATAATTAATTAAGTTTTTATCCTTAATTTCACTATTTCATTAATCAAAAAAGGATTTTAGACTTAAATAAGTTAGTGCTTAGTTTTCCTCGACTTCATTTTTCTTTAGATTAATCCTTGTATCGCCTAACAAGAATTCTCTCAATCTCTCTCTATAAATATGGTCCTCTCCTCTTTGATGACTAGATAAGCTTTCTTTCTCTCACAAAAGATGCTTATGATTTTCACATGTAAATTAAAAGATACTAGTAAGGACTGACAGTTATTTTTTCTGTAGTATCTTTTAACACTAAAGTATAAAAATGAAAAAAGTAAAAATATTAAAGTAAAAGTAAAACTTATAAATATTCTATGCTGATAGATAAATTAGATAGAATAATTGGACCCAAAAAAAAACAAAATGAGTTTGCATTTGTTCTTCTCACGAACTCCAATATCCAAATTACAGCATAGAAATATTCAAAACTTATGGGAAGAGGTAAGCTACTCACTTTAGTTGTTACTAGTTGGGGCCATGAACAGATGAATTCCACTTTGGAAAATGGGATGGATGGATGGATAAGAGTTATTCCAATTTTTCTTTTTTTCTTTTTTAAAATAAAAATAAAAATTTAATGGTTGGAAAATGAAACCCCGTCTTGATCATATTGTATATTGACACACTTTAGCCACAAGGAGCCACTACGAAGTACGAACCAATAATGAGTGAGGATCATATTCATGGTTGTGTGATTTAGGTAGGAGGGGTGCCACTACTTGAAGGATCAAGATTCTATCTTATTTAATTTAAAATAAAAAATCTTCATTTAAATGTTTATATTTAAAGTTATTAGATCTATAAGTTATCACCTCATTTAAAAGTCACTAACTTCTAATCATTTCATTTAAAATTCATTAACCTAATTATAATCACTTCATTTAAAAATCACTAACCTAACTCTAACCATTAATTTAATATAACATTAATTAATTATTATTATTATTATGAGCACTTTGTTATTATAATTATTGTTTTAAAATTATTATTATTTTAATAAAATAAAATTTATTATTTATTATTTATTATTTTAATACAAATTATAATTTTATTATTATTATTATTAGAATAATAAAATTTTTATAAAATTATAATTTTATTATTATTATAATAATAAAATTGTTATATTAAAATAAATAATAATAATAATAATTTGTTAAATAATTTTATAATAATAATAATAATAATAATAAATTATTATTATTAATAATAAAATAATAATAATTAAAAAACCAATGAGAGACATAACAAAGTGCTCATAATAATAACAATAATATATTAGTGTAATATTAAATTAATGACTAGAGTTAGGTCAATAACTTTTAATTGAAGTGACTAGGGTTAGGTTAGTGAATTTTAAATGAAGTAGTTAGAATTAAGTTAGTATCTTTTAAATGAAATGACTAAACCTTTTAAATAGAGACTGCACTTGTGACGTCCCCAAAATAGGTATACATCACTCATCTTGAGTCGTCAAATACATGGTACAAAATTCAAATACAACTTAATTATACAACAGTCGTGTAAAATACGACAAAATACATGTTGTGAGTTTTAATACAAATATTGTCATCTAGACAATATCCACACTAAATTTAGTCCTCATTACATTTATTATCACACTATTTAACAGAATAGTGAGGACTACTAATGCTATAATCTGGATCGTCACTCCGTTCCCCGACTAGTCCCAGCTACGTTCTCATTTCCTGGAGAGGACAGTAAAAGAAAGGGTGGGCTCAACTAACCCAGTAAAAAATATTATGACTAAGATAATGCATAATAAATTAACATTAGTCTTTAACAGTGTTAAACTGATAAAATACAATAGACATCAAGTTTAACTGCAGCGGAACATGCAATCCATTAAAAGAGTCAAGTAGAGAATAAAATCTACTATCTTTTATGATTTAAAAAAGTTTTTTTTTTCATCACTTTTATCGCTGAGATTCAGCTTAATAAATAATCCACATCATCAAATCATCCCTGCACTACAGGCCAAGGATATTATTTAGTATCACGACCACGAATTATCCATGCACTACGGGCCAAAGATAATCGTATTTTCATCAACGGTCCTAATCATGCCATAAAACAATTCATCTTTGCTCCCTTGGCCGAAAAGAATCCATAGCCATAATCATACCAAAAACTGTCCATCAATGCACTACGGGCCAATGAGGACTTTTTCACATCATTTGTAACATTACGGTCATGATTATAAAAAATCCACAGTCATAATCATACCAAGTCCATCTATGCACTACTGTGCCACAGATGACTTTCAACAAAATATAAACATGAGGATGATGACAATGATATAAGAATTCAATAAAACAAGTTCAAGAATTAAATTATTCAGGAACTAATAACGTCCAAATTGTCAACATGATACTTCTTTGTAAAGTAAAATTCAAGAATGCTCACAAGAATATTTCCATGAAAAGATACTGGATGAAGCGCAAATATCAAGAATATTCCACTAATTTCATGGAGTGTAGAAGTCAAAACTTTAACCAACCGAGTATAATAAAGAATGGAATAACAAAAGAAATCACCATGCGTGTGGTACTTGGCAGTATGATAAAGTTATTCCATCGAATAATAAATAACGGAACCGGAGAAGCGTAATACGACCAAGCGAGGATATTCTAATGTAATAATAAAGAATGGAATAACAACGAAATCACCATGCATGCGGTGCCCAGTATGCAGGTTGTTCAACAGAATACTAAAATAACGGAACTAGGTCGGGTGAAATTCACACCAACAGGATGTTCCAATGTAATAATAAAAGCGGAACCAAGTCCGCCAGAAAGCCATGATGGATATTCTAATGTAATAATAAAGAATTGAATCTGGAAGAATTTCACCAAGTATATGGGGTCACAGCGTATCTGAGTTATTCAATGAGAATAATAAAGAGGAATAATGAAGTTCTCTTCATGAATATATATAAAAAATACCTCTTTCCGTAAAAGAAACTTGATATCGGAGTAGTGAAGTAGTAGAATACTTTTCTTCTTTCTCTCTATAGTTTCTCTTTCTAGAGTTTTAGTGAATTCGTAAGAAATAATGAAGGAATGAGCTTCTATTTATAGAAGAATGAAATGAATAGTAACCAATCCATGAACGGTCCAGATTGATTTACTTTAATTGAACGGTCCATATTTAAAGCAAAATCTTTTAAATAAAATATAATATATTCTATTTGTAATCTAATAAAACGAATAACTTTTAAAAAGATTTTACTATGCAAACACTATGCATAATAAAATATAATATATTCTAATTATTGTCTAATAAAACGAATAACTTTATAAAATATTCTATTTTATATAAAAAGTTTTTTCTGTTTTATTACGTTAATAATACAAATAAAACAAAACTTCATCATCATTATTATTATTCACACTATTAATCGACTGTGTCGTTCCGTGAAAAAGGGTTTTTCAATAAAGATTTCTCCCTATTGGCCAGCGCATGATTAGGTGACCAAACCTCTCCTTGGCGTAACTTACAGACATCGTTAATAATGCAAATAATAATATTAATAACAAATCATCTCAATTATTGATTTAATAACATATAAAATATCAACAATAATTGAATCAAACCGAGTGACTTCTCACATAAGCATTAATAATCAATACCGTGTCTTCTTACGCAACCACGCCAGACATCGTATTTTTTACTACCGAGTAGTTCAACAAAGATCAACCAGTAAAACTTCCACCGTTATTTTTATAAAAATATTTTTGTCGTTTTCTCAATTAAATGACAATAATTTCGTTAAAGGGGTCCACCAATGATTGTGTCGTCGCATTTAATATTCCCACGACCAATCGAATATTATAAACAATTCGCGTACTTTGCAAAATTTATAAATATTACCCACAACTATAATATTATATCAAATTTATTCCATAATATTCAAAAATGATAATTATAGAAAATTCATCTTTATTCATAAAAGTTGGGGTCTTACAATCTCCCATTCTTATGAAATTTCGCCCTCGAAATTAGGGTACGTATTTGGTATGTCGAAAAGGTAAGGATACCTTGATTTCATTTCAGATTCTAACTCCCAGGTCATTTCCTCAACATTGTGGTTCTTCCATAAAACTTTGACTTGAGGTATTGTTGATTGATTTCGCAATCAATGAATACATGCAAGTATATACGGTCAACAAGTAATAAAGTGAAAGTAGAGTATCATTCCCACGAGGAATTATTTAATAAAAATTATCAAGTGCTAACTCTTAACCAAATCAATTTTATTTAAACAATCGCAAATTGTGAATTTTTTAGTTAAGAAAACTAAATTAAACAATTAAAAGAGATTAGTCTAAAAGAAAGCAAATAAACAACTAAGATTTGATTAAATTTAGGTAAATAAGGATTAAGACTCAATATCCCCAATTATGAATTATAAATCAATTATTCAACTATTCCAATTATTATGTCTAATTGAATTGTTATGAGGAATTCTCAAATGCCAAAAGCCTCTCTCGAGTGATCAATTGCCTTCTATTTAACTGCAGATTAATTTTGCTATATCTCTATGCAAAATAATTAAATTAAACTAAATTACATAATCTCAATTCCTTATGAGTTACATACGGCAAATAGATATTCTCATTCTATTCACAAACTCTACTTATTCATCGTGCAAATAACTAAGTCACATGTCACCATGCTCATTCTAACCCTAGAATTCATTTCTCAATTCCTTCAGAGTAAACGGTAATTCTTGATCGGATAATTAATCAATAAGCTCAAAGCAAGATGAACAATTCACTTCAACATAAATAATTAGAATAAATCAAATAATCAATTCATAATCATAAAAAGTTCAATTGAAATCTTAATGAAAGAGTTAGTTCATAATTAATGAATTAAAATCAAGAATCCACAATTGAATAGACATTAAAAGATAAAAGTAAGATAAGAGAAGAGAATAGAATCTGTTGTCAACAAATCGATGCTTCCTCTCTCGCTTCGCTTCTTCGATCTTGATGGTCTCCAAGTTGCTTCAATCTCCAAAACTAATAAGAACTAGGGTTATGTTCTAATCTAAAGGAATGTTTAATCTAGTCTAATCTATGTAATCCCTCCTATTTTATGTCTTACATCATGTATTTATAGATTACAAGTCTAATTTTGAGCTTAGAACAAACCCAATCCAATTTGGAGTCTAAAAGGTGTCAAAATTCGCCCAAAACGCCGTCCAGGCCCAACCAACCTCTTCCCCAGCCCTAGCTACTGGCGCTCGACGCCACACACTCGCTTCCTTAGCGCCCCGGGCGCTGTCCATAGGCCAAAAAAATAGCGCCCCCGGTCTTGTCCCCTTTTTCAACATTTTCTGCTCCGACGTCCTTTGGTAAAATGGTCATAACTTCTTCGTCCGAACTCCGATTTTGATGATTCAAGATGTTCCGGAAAGAGGAAAAGTAGATCTACAACTTTAATTCTTTGAGTTTTTTTAAATAAGGTCCGGAGATATAGTTAAATTGGCTCTGAAGTGATTGCTGTGTAAATGGCAAGCCGAAAACGCGAATCTAGCCACCCCAAACGTCGATCCATGTAACTTTTGTCCCAATTCCTATAAAACAATATAAAACATGCATGAATAGACACAAACACATAAAAACATCCTAAAAGACTTGAGAACAATAATAAATTAAGCCCAAATGTATCCAATTCATGTGTATAAAACTCACTCATCAAATACCCCCAAACTTAAACCTTTGTTTGTCCTCAAGTAAAAACACAAAAATGTTATGCAATGCAATGTAATGAAACTAATCTATATGCCTACTGAATCCAACAAAGAATGACGCGAAACAAGTCTATTCAACCTACTTAGAGAAATCAAGTAAACATGATAATACATCATATTAAAACAAATCAATAATTTCCCAATCAATCAACAAATCTTAGATCATTATCATCGATATAGTGCGTGTGTGCTCCACAACAATGCTAAGCGATATAAAATCAAATTTAAGACATAATAGATATCTTGAAGGCATCAAATAAAGTGCAAACTCACAAAATTCACGAACAAGCTAAATCCAACAAAATTCAAACATCCACCAAGTTCAAGAGTCCAATCCGGATAATTATGCTTTACTTTTCATTACGGGGCTTTTTGCTCCTTTCCGCTTTTATTGTTGTTTTTTTTACTTTTTTTTTTTTAACCATGATGCATGCAATGTCTCATTCCATTAAAGCTAATGATGTCACCCTTAATGAAGCTTTCGACCAACGACTCCTGGACCATATAAGACCTTAGAGGGTATTAGGTTTTAAGATACCCTTGAGCATTTTACTCAAGTAACAAAGGCCCCAAACAAAACTAATACATGTAATTTTTATTTTTTTTTTCTTTCCTTTTCTCTTCTTTTTTTTGTTTTGTTTTGTTTTGTTTTGTTTTTTTTAGCGAAGCTTATATATCCCAAATTTTCCCCCCAAACTTAAGTTTTTATCTAAATTTAGCCATCTCCTCCTATTCATGTCTTTCATTCCTTCAAACTAGTATTATCCTTAAAAAATCCATTATGTATCAATTTAAACTTAATCAGTTAACATAGCTGTTATTAACGTGTTAACCTTGATTATACCAGTTTCAAACAGGAAAAGATTCAATTCATAACAAGAAATCACATCAAAGCCTTAATATTCAATACTATACTTATCTACTTAATTCCGGTCTCATCATTGGCCAAAATAGACTTTTCTTATCTAACAGTTGGAATCATGCAAATATAAACTAAACGCAACAAACACGAAGAAACTAACTACTATTTTTGCGATTTTTTTAATTTTTTTTTTAAACAAAAAAACTAAATGCAAAAACTAAATGTAAATAACTTAGAAAACATAATGAACTACAATGTAAATAACTAACTATATGTAATACGACACTAAAATGCCCCCAAACTTAAACTAGACATTGTCCTCAATGGGTACAATAAAAAAAAATTAAAGCAGAGGACTTCCACAAAAATATAGCAATCTTCCTCCTGCATTCGCTAAGTTTGGAGAATAAAGCAAGACATGGAACAAATTGGGTACCACTCTTGTATTTGACTTGAATAACACAGTAAAACCATGATAGAAGCAATTTTATTAAATCCTAAATAAATGAAAATTCCAAACTACTAATATAAAACTTAATAAAATTAAAAATAAAAATTAAACTTGGGTTGCCTCCCAAATAAGCGCTTGTTTCTGGTCTTTTCAATTTGACTTTTATTCGGTCAATATTATCAATTCCTCTTGAAAGTTGAGGAACCCTCCATCCATCGGAAATAATATAGCTTTTGGTAGGTTCCCATTTACGATAGCCATTGTATTAAAGTCACCTAGCATGCTTTGTTTAGATAAGATCACATTAAAGAACGTCCAAAGCATTCAGGTGGTTTCTCCATTGTGTTCTGCGAATATATTCGGCATTGAGGCTTGTCGGACACAACAATTTCTTCTTCTATCTTCTCCAAATTTCATCGCACCATGTTTTCGAAGGTGTACTTGTTTTTACATCACAGAGAGTATTAAAGCGACACACGACTACCAATCGGACAAGGTTTTGTAAATCTAACCAGACTCTTGAACTATGGAGGAGAAGGCACTTGAGGCATAAATAACATTGGCTCATCATCATTGGTTCTCACAATTAGTTCTTCACCGACCTTGTTGTCATTATCCCCACTTGTCTCCTCTTTTCATTTCGTGGCTCATCGGTTGTAGATTTGGCTCGGGCTCATCATCGGTCCTCGTTATCCATGTCATAGAGCCGAGTGTATTGAAGACGATTATTCAACGATGTCTTTGCTCTGTCCCAATTGATTTTCCATATTCTTGATCGATGCATTACGACTTTGTATACTCGGCTCCATTTGATTAAGTTTCTTTTCATGTTCTCGTGTTTCTTTCGAAGCTTTAATAACTTTTTCCAAGGCTTCCTCCCAATTTGAATGTTATTTATTCTGTAGTAGTGGAGGTGGACACGAAATCCGGTGGGTATGTTGGACTTGGAGCATAAAATTGATCTTGATTGTTACTCCATGAAAAATCCGGGTGATACCCCAAACTTGTTCATAATTATCATATGCATACTGATTGAGGTAGTTACCACCATACTGTACTGGCCCAAGATTGATGGTGCATTGATTACTCGGGTGATTCCCAACACAATAGTCACACATAACTGCCATTCTTCGACTCTGTTGGGATGCGATAACGTCCAACTTCCTCGAAAGTTCTTTAATTTGTGCTGACATTGCGAAAAGTGTCGCGAGTCTGTCAATCTCCATTCCCCTTGGTTGAGTAACGTTCGTGTATGGCCATTGATACGCAAAGTCATCCATGGTACCTAAAAAGAGAGAAATATAGGAAGAGAATGAAAAATAAAAATAAAAATAAAAATGTTTAAATTAAGACTAATTTGATTGAAAATAATATTGGTAAATAATTATTAAATTAATTCCCCAAGAACGACGCTTAAAAACTTGTTGGTTGATTTCTTAATCAATGAATACGTCGCAAGTATACACGATTCAACAAATAATAAAGTGAAAGTAGAGTATCATTCCCACGAGGAATTATTTAATAAAAATCACCAAGTACTAATTTTAACCAAACTAATTATATTTAAACAATCTCAAATCGTGATTTTTCTAATTAATAAAACTAAATTAATCAATTAAAACTAGGTTACTTTATAAATAAATTCAAATAAATAAAGGCTAAGACTCCAATATCCCCAATTATGAACTATAAACTAATTATCCAATTATCCCAATTATTATGTCTACTGAATTGTTAACAGAAATTCTCAAGTGCCAAAAGCCCTCTCTCGAGCGATCAATTGCCTTCTATTTAACCCAGATTAATTTTGCTATATCTCTATGCAAAACAATTGAAATAAACTCGTTACAAACCCAATTTCTTATGTGTTACATGCGGCAAATAGATATTCTCATTCTATTCACAAACCTACTTATTCACTGTGAAAATAACTAAGTCACATGTCACCATGCCTAGTTCTAACCCTAGAATTCCTTTCTCAATTCCTTCTAGAGTAACAAGGTAATTACTGATCAGATAATTAATCAATAAGCTCAAAGCAAGATGAACAATTCACTTCAACATAAATAATTAGAATAAATCAAATAATCAATTCATAATCATAAAAAGTTCAATTGGAATCTTAATAAAAGAGTTAGTTCATAATTAATGAATTAAAACCAAGAATCCACAATTGAATAGACATTAAAAGATAAAAGTAAGAGAAGAGAAGAGAATATAATCTATTGTCAGTAGCCTTGAGACTCCTCTTTTCACTCCTGCTTTGAATCTTCAATGGTCTCCAAGTTGCTTCAATCCCCAAAACTAATAAGAACTAGGGTTATGTTCTAATCTAAAGGAGTATTTAATTTAGTCTAATCTATGTAATCTCCTCCTATTTTATGTCTTACATCATGTATTTATAGATTACAAGTCTAATTTTGAGCTTGGGAACAAACCCAATCCAATTTGGAGTCTAAAAGGTGTCAAAATTCACCCAAAACGCGTCCAGGCCCAACCAACCTCTTCCCCCAGCGCCCCAGCGCTGGGCTTGATGCTCACACACTGCTCCTTAGCACCCCGGCGCTGTCCATATGCTAAAAAATAGCGCCCCGACGCTGTCCCCTTTTTCCAACATTTTTTGCTCTGAGGTCCTTTGGGAAAATGGCCATAACTTCTTTGTCCGAACTCCGATTTTGATGATTCAAGATGTTCCGGAAAGAGGAAACGTAGATCTACAACTTTAATTCTTTGAGTTTTTTGAAATAAGGTCCGGATCTATAGTCAAATTGGCTCTGAAGTGACTGCTGTGTAAATGGCAAGCTGAAAACGCGAATCTAGCCACCCCAAACGTCGATCCATGTAACTTTTGTCCCAATTCCTACAAAACAATATAAAATATGCATGAATAGACACAAACACATAAAAACATCCTAAAAGACTTGAGAACAATAATAAATTAAGCCCAAATGTATCCAATTCATATGTATAAAACTCACTCATCAGGTATAACCTTGGAGCGTAGAATATGTTCCTTCTTATTCAAGATTTGAACAGGAACCTCTTCATACGTTAAATCTTCCGCTATTTCGTCTGGTTCTAACTCAATAATGTGGTTCGGGTCTTTCACATATTTACGTAACATGGATATATGAAAAACGTTATGAACACGAGACATACTTAAGCGTGGCGAGTCTATAAGCTACGATCCTTACTCGATCGAGGATTAAAAATGGGCCAATGAATCGAGGATTGAGCTTTCATCTCTTTCCAAATCTCGTAACTCCTTTCCATGGAGCAACACGTAACAACACATGATCTCCAATATCGAATTCCACGTCCTTTCGATGAAGATCAGCATAACTCATTTGTCGATCTTGTGAGGTTTTTATACGTTGCCGGATCGTTTGTATCTTTTCCGTAGTCATGCGTACTAACTCCGGTCCCAACAACGTTGCTTCACCCACCTCATCCTAGCATACTAGAGAATAACACTTTCTTCCATACAACGCCTCGAATGGAGCCATGCCAATACTTGCTTGATAACTGTTGTTGTAGGAAAACTCCACCAATGGTAAGAACTTGTCCCAACTTCCTTGAAGTCAAGGACACGGAGTCTTAATAAATCTTCAAGAGTTTGAATAGTCCTCTTTTGATTAATAAAATCATGCACGAGTATGATAAAGTTCGAACTAAATCAGAATCCGTGCCCATAGATTTTTGCAAACTAACCCAAAATCGTGAAGTGAATCTTGGGTCTCAATCAAAAACTATGGGTATTGGCATACCATGCGATCTTACAATCTCGTTTATATGCATCTGAAGCAAGGCGTTCAAGTATATAAGTTTTCGTATTGGTAAGAAATGAGCGGACTTGGTCAATCTATCAACAATGACCCAAATTGCATCTATGCCTTGAGAAACCTTGGGAAGACCGAAGCTTGAAATCCATAAGTAATGTGCTCCCACTTCCATTTTGGAATTTCAAGTGGTTGCAATGGACCTTTTGGTACTTGATGCTCCGCTTTGACTCGTTGACAAGTTAGACACCTTGAGATAAACAGCGTTATCTCTCTCTTCATATTGCTCCACCAAAATGTATGACGAAGATCACGATACATTTTGGTACTCCAAGGATGGATTGCAAACGGTGTGTTGTGCGCCTCCATCATGATTTTATACTTTAAATCAGGGTCGTTAAGAACACAAAGTCCGGATTTGACTCAAGTATTCCTTGTTCATCGATTCTTGCTTCCTAAGATAGCACCTTTCGTACTTTCTTCCTCATACGCATCGAGATCCAGTGCAGAAGCTTGAAAGCGGACTTTAACTTTATCGATTAAAGTTGGTTCTACTTTCGTACATTCGCTATCATCACATGGGTCCCCTGAGTCTTTAATTCTATCTCCATCCTTTGCAAAGTCATACAAGATGGGCCTTTGCGTTGAAAATATCGCACTTGTACCGCGTATGATCTTCTACTCAATGCGTCACCTACCACGTTTGCTTTTCGAGGATGGTATTGGATGGTATGATCATAATCTTTCAAGATTCAAGCCAACGTCATCATCACATATTGAGTTCCTTTTGAGTGAAGAAATATTTGAGGCTTTTATGATCCAGTAAAGATCTCCACTTTCTTCCCATACAAGTAATGCCTCCAAATTTTAAGTGCGAAGACAACAAATTTGCCAACTTTATTATTACAACACATAAACTGTGAGTTTAAATACAGATATTGCCATCTAGACAATATCCACATACAAATAAATCCTCATCATAATTATTGATACATTATTTTATAAAAATGGTGAGGACTACTAAACAACTCTCCTAGAACCTTCATTCCATACCCCACTGCATCTTTATATATATTCCGCCTCCACGAGAAGAAAAATGGAATAAAAAGGAAAATGGTGAGCTCAACTAGCTCAGTAAAGAATATTATGACTAAGATAATATACAACAAATTATCGTTAGTCTTCAACAGGGAAAAATTTAATAGAATACAATAGACAACAAGTTTTAAATCAATACTCATGCCATGGAAAATATTAATTCATAGAAGAGTTACGTAGAGGATGAAATCTACTAATATCTATGAATTTAACGATCCATCATCAATATTTTTATCCTCGTAACATCAATCAATATATATCGGAATCATATATTCATCCTTGCACTACTGAGCCAAGGACATTCACCGATTGGTCATGTTCATCTAAACACCCGTTCATCTTTTGACTACTGGGCCAAAGATATTCATCAAAAATCATTCATCTTTTACTACGGGCCAAAGATATTCATCGAAATCATTCATCTTTGCACTACAGGCCAAAGATATTCCATAATATCATCATTTAAGGTCGAGGATGATGAAAAATATTTTTTAAAAAAGCGAATCCGGTGAATCAAAATGACAAGGATTAAGGATTAAGGATTCGTACTTTGTTTATCCACGTCCAAAAATACCTCAAAAATAATCATAGTGGTGTAAAATTCAAGAATGATCAAAACATGGATACAATCAAAGCTAGTGTCCACAATATATATTTTTAATTTAAAAGGAAAATTTTATTTTTCGATGAATAATGTCGATTCGTGAATAAAGTGTCAGATATCGTGAATAAAGGGCCAGATATCGTGAATAGTAAATCTGACACCAAAAGTTCCAAATTTGATAAAAACTTGAGATCAATATTTCAAAGATAATGATATTGAAGAAATAATATCATTACTAAAAAAAAATAATATCCCTTACCTCGGAAAGGCAGATCTTTTCATTTGGAATCTTTGGATATAGCTATAATTTTAACCACGGGTATTCCAACGAGGTAAACTGTAATAATAACGCTGTAGTTATTTTTAAACAACTTATATTTGTCGTTTTTTCCTCCAATCGCTTTCCGTTATGGGGCCCCATTATTGCGTCACTTTTCGTCAATACGAATATTCCCACGAAGATCTGAATATTTCACGACGACCAAACGAATATTCCCCGACAACAATGAATATTTTATAATCACTTGCTTATTTTGTAAAATTTGCGCATTTTACCCATAACTAACCATATTAATCAAATCAACCCTTACTATTTCAAAATAATAAATAAAGGAAATTCCATTTTATTTATAAAAAATTTGGGGTCTTACATAATTCCTCTCGTATTCTTTAAGTTATCGAGAGGCATAGGCTATGACTTTTCCATGTTGCATGAGAACACATCCTAACCCCTTGCCTGAAGCATCACTGTAGATGAAAAATCCCTCCGAGCCAGATGGTATTGTCGAACAAATCTTTGAAATGAGTCTTCTCTTGAGTTCTTAAAACTCTTCTCACATTCCTCGTTCCAACCGAATTTTGTATCTTTCGAGTAAAAATTTGAGTTAAGGGAGTAGCGATTCGAGAAAACCTTCTACGAATCTCCGATAATAACCCGATTAAGCGAGAAAGCTCACGACTTGATCATCGATTTAGGTTGCTCCCAGCTTTGAATGGCTTCAATCTTTGCCGGGTCAACAGATATTCTATGACTTGATACCACGTGCCCAAGGAATGCTACTTCCTCAAGCCAGAACTCACATTTCTTCAATTTGGCATAAATCTTATATTCACGAAGCTTTTGGAGTATCAGCCTCAAATGTTGCTCATGATCTTCACGGCTTTTGGAATAAATAAGGATGTCATCAATAAAGACGACCACAAAGTGATCTAAATATTCCTTGAATACTCGGTTCATCATATCCGTGGCGCAAAGAGGAGCATTAGTCAATCCAAAAGACATGACTAGAATTCATAATGCCCGTCATCGGAGTTACGAAAGTCGTCTTTGGAATGTCATCGATTCTAATCTTCAATTGGTGATATCCAAGAACGAAGATCAATCTTTGAAAAGAATTTGGCGCGAATATGTTGGTGAATAGGTCATCAATACGTGGCAATGGGTACCTATTTTTGATGGTGACATGATTCAACTCCCAATAATAAATACAAAGTCGCATACTCCCATCTTTTTCTTCTTCACGAATAGTAATACGAGACACCCCAAGGAGAAGTACTTAGGATGAATAAAGCCGATGTCTAACAATTCCTGCGGTTGGGTCTTTAACTCCGAAGTTCAATAGAGCCATTCGATATGGGGCTTTGGAAATGGGTTTTGTCTAGGGTTCAAGGTCGATACAAAATTCAATTTCACGCTCTGGGGTAAGGCTAGAAAGTTCTTCGAGGAATACCTCAGAAATTCATTAACAATAGAAATATCATTCAAAACTGACGTATTTTTGTTTAGATCCGTGATATGAGTTAAGAAAGCTTGACATCCATTTTTCAATAAAGCGAATAGCTTTATGGCTTGAGATGACGGTGATTGATTTTAATGGTTTGGTTGCTTGAATTAGCATAATAGGTTGATTAGAATATGAAAGCTAACAACCTTACGAAAACAATCAATTCTTGCGTGATGAGTAGTAACCAATCAATCCACAGAATTACGTCAAATGCAAGTATTTTCAATGAAATAAGATCGACAGGTAATGTGAAGGTACCGATTTGAACCAAACAAGACTTATAAAAAGTGGATGTAATGAAGGTTTCTCCTAACGGAGTTTCAACAGATAAGTCAAAGTCTAATTTCTCCGGAGTCAAATTTAAACGTTGAGCGCAAGTAGGACAAATAAAAGAATGGGTAGAACCGGTATCAAATAAGGTATATAATTCACTAGAATTTATGATAAGCTTACCCGTGATGACCTCGTTCGGGTTCCTTACTTTCTCGGAGGTCACGACAAACGCTCTCCCTTGAACAACCAGTTTTGTCTTATCTGGGGTGGCCTTTGCTGCCTCCATCCCAGCTGGACTTGTCTTCGATGCACGACAAAATTGGGTCAGGTGTCCTTCTCTTCCACAATTGTAACATGCTTTGGAGGGCATCACACAGTTTGGACTGATGTGTCCCTCTCCTCCACATTTGAAGCATATGATAGGTGGTCGTTCTCCTTCCTTAACGACAGGTGCTGATGCTGACGTCTTTCCATCATTGTTGAATCTTTTTTTCTTGAAATGTCCATTCTTATTATTTTGGCCATGATTACCACCAAAGTGGTTACCATTTCTGGCATGTTGATTCCCTCCACGCTTATTGTCACCGCTTCGATGACTTCTATCACTAGTATTATCATTTTGTCGGCTGCTCTCTTTTGGTTAGGTAGACTCATTATCGCGCTCCAATAACTGAGCCCTATTAACAACATCTAAATACAAACACAGTTTATGAGAGAAGATATTGACGTATCTCTGATTTCAAACCTCTTAGAAACATCGCGTCATTCTCTCCTCATTATCAACCAAATGGGACGCAAACCGGGATAGCTCGGCAAACTTGGCTTCGTACTGTGACACGGTCATGTTATTTTATTCCAGTTTAATGAACTCTACCTCTTTCATGTGACGAATACTTTCGGAAAAGTACTTGTCGTTGAACATTTCTTGGAACTTCTCCCAAGACATCTTTAGTGCGGTAGGTTTAGTACGTTTTACAAATTCCCACTAGTAATCTGCCTCTGCTTGCAACATGAAAGTGGCAAAGGGAACCTTTTACTCCTCGGAGCAACCCAAGACATCAAATATCTTGTTGATCTGCTTTATCCACGTCTCTGCCTTAAGTGGTTTTGGATCTCCAAAAAACTCCGGTGGTCCCAAATTTCTTGAGGCTGTTTGGCGTTGATCGTCCGATAGTTTCAGTGTTTCCACATGCATTTTTGGGCGAGGCCGCTCTCTTTGATGTTGCATGAATTGCATGAAGCCTCGGAATATTCCATCATTCATCATTTAGTCGGTGTTGTTGTTTGCGTGAGGATTATCGCTTCACGATGCACATTGTCCTGGTTATTGATCCGTGGAGACTCAGCGGTCTCTGTGCTCCATTGATGTTCTCAACATTCTCGGATGCCATTTTCAAAGCAAAGTGCCACAAAACAAGGGTTAATTAACATATCACATATTATCCCTATACTCGTGACCAATTAAATACCAAATAAACTCGGTGTAGGTCATCTTAGCGAGGAATTCCCGTCTCTCCCCTCCTAGTTCATATCTCACATCTCAGCCAGGGATCATATCCCTAAGCTTTGATACCAATTGTGACGCCACCAAAATAGGTATACATCACCCATCTTGAGTCGCCAAATACATGGTACAAAATTTAAATACAACTTAATTATACAACAGTCATGTAAAATACGACAAAATACATGCTGTGAGTTTTAATACAAATATTGTCATCTAGACAATATTCACACTAAATTTAGTCCTCATTACATTTATTATCACACTATTTAATAGAATAGTGAGGAATACTAATCTTTATAATCTATATAAATCACTCAGTTTCCCATTAGTCCCAATTTCACGTTCTTATTTCTGAAGAAACAAAGAAAAGAAAGGGTGAGCTCAACTAGTCCAGTAAGAAATATTATGACTAAGATAATGCAGAATAAATTATCATTAGTCTTCAATAGTGTTAAACTGATAAAATACAATAGACATCAAGTTTAACTGCAGCAGAACATGCAATCCATTAAAAGAGTCAAGTAGAGAATAAAATCTACTATCTTTTATGATTTAAAAAAGTTTTTTTTTCATCACTTTTATCGCTGAGACTCAGCTTAATAAACAATCCACATCATCAAATCATCCCTGCACTACAGGCCAAGGATATTATTTAGTATCACGACCACGAATTATCCATGTACTACGGGCCAAAAATAATCGTATTTTCATCAACGGTCCTGATCATGCCATAAAATAATTCATCTTTGCTCCCTTGGCCGAAAAGAATCCATAGCCATAATCATACCAAAAATTGTCCATCAATGCACTACGGGCCAATGAGGACTTTTTCCACATCATTTGTAACATTACGGTCATGATTATACCGAAAAATCCCTCGGTCATAATTATACCAAGTCCATCTACATGCACTCTGAGTGCCACAGATGACTTTCAACAAAATATAAACATGAGGATGATGACAATGATATAAGAATTCAATAAAACAAGTTCAAGAATTAAATTATTCAGGAACTAATAACGTCCAAATTGTCAACATGATACTTCTTTTGTAAAGTAAAATTCAAGAATGCTTAGAAGAATATTTCCATGAAAAGATCTGAGGATGAAGCTTAAATATCAAGAATATTCCACTAATTTCATGGAGTGTAGAAAGTCAAAACTTTAACTTGTTGAGTATAATAAAGAATGGAATAACAAAAGAAATCACAATGCATGTGGTACTTTGATGTAGACATGTTATTCCATCGAATAATAAATAACGGAACCGAGTCGAGCGTAATACACAAGCGAGGATATTCCAATGAGAATAATAAAGAATGGAATAACAAGCTGAAATCACCATGCATGCGGTACTTGCGATGAGCGAGGTTGTTCCAACAGAATACTAAATTACGTAACCGGTCGGTGAAATTCACACCAACAGGATGTTCCAATGTAATAATAAAGGCGGAACCGGTCCCGGCGTAAACGCTTATGAACGAGGATATTCCAATGAATAATAAAGAATGGAATCTGAAGAATTTCACCAAGTATAGGGTGGCAGGTGTATACTGAGTTATTCAACATAATAATAAAGATGGAATAATGAAGTTCTCTTCATGAATATAAAAAAATATACTTACCGTAGTAAAAGAAACTTGATATCGAGTAAGTGAAGTAGTAGAATACTTTTCTTCTTTCTCTCTATAGTTTCTCTTTCTAGAGTTTCAATTGAATTCGTAAAAGAAATAATGAAGGAATGAGCTTTATTTATAGAAGAATGAAATGAATAAGAATTCAATCCATTTAAGCGGTCCAGATTGATTTACTTTAATCGAGGCGGTCCATATTTAAAAGCAAAATCTTTTAAATAAAATATAATATATTCTATTTGTAATCTAATAAAACGAATAACTTTTAAAAAGATTTTACTATGCAAACCTTTATGCAGAACCTTATGCAAAACACTATGCATAATAAAATATAATATATTCTAATTATTATTGTCTAATAAAGCGAATAAATTTATAAAAGTATTACATTTTATATAAAAAGTTTTTCTGTTTTTTATTACGTTAATAATACAAATAAAACAAAACTTCATCATCATTATTATTATTCACACTATTAATCGACCGTGTCGTTCCCGGGAAAAAGGGCTTTCCAATAAGGATTTTCTCCCTATTGGCGCCCTTGATTAGGTGACGAACCTCTCCTTGGCGCGAACTTGAGACATCGTTAATAATGCAAATAATAATATTAACAACCAAATCATCTCAATTATTGATTTAATAACATATAAAATATCGATAATAATTGAATCAAACTGAAGTGACTTCTCACATAAGCATTAATAATCAATAATGTGTGCTTACTTATGCAACCCAGCGTATTCATTTGTACTTTTACTACCGAGTAGTTCAACAGTATCAACGGTAAAACTTCCGCCGTTATTTTTATAAAAATATTTTTGTCGTTTTCTCAATTCGATAATAATTCCGTTGTGGGGTCCACCAATGATTGTGTCGTCGTACGAATATTCCTCGACCAATCGAATATTATAAACAATTTGCGTACTTTGCAAAATTTATAAATATTACCCACAACTATAACATTATATCAAATTTATTCCCTAATATTCAAAAATGATAATTATAGAAAATTCATCTTTATTCATAAAAGTTGGGGTCTTACAATCTCCCCTTCTTATGAAATTTCGCCCTTGAAATTAGGGTACGTATTTGGTATGTCGAAGAGGTAAGGATACCTTGATTTCATTTCAAATTCTAACTCCCAGGTCATTTCCTCAACATTGTGGTTCTTCCATAAAACTTTGACTTGAGGTATAACCTTGAAGCGTAGAATATGTTCCTTCTTATCCAAGATTTGAACAGAAACCTCTTCATACGTTAAATCTTCCGCTATTTCATCCGGTTCTAACTCAATAATGTGGTTGGGTCTTTCACATATTTACGTAACATGGATATATGAAAAACGTTTTGAACCCGAGGCAAACCTGGCGGTTAAAGCGAGTCTATAAGCTACGATCCCCTACTCGATCGAGTATTAAAATGGGCCAATGAATCGAGGATTGAGCTTTCCTCTCTTTTCAAATCTCGTAACTCCTTTCCATGGAGCAACACGTAACAACACATGATCTCCAATATCGAATTCCACGTCCTTTCGATGAAGATTAGCATAACTCATTTGTCGATCTTGTGAGGTTTTATACGTTGTCGGATCGTTTGTAGATTTTTAAAGTAGTCACGCGTCTTAACTCCGGTCCCAACAACGTCGCTTCACCCACCTCATCCTAAGCATCTTGGAGAACAACACTTTCTTCCATACAGCGCCTCGAATGGAGCCATGCCAATACTTGCGATAAGCTGTTGTTGTAGGAAAACTCCACCGATGGTAAGAACTTGTCCCAACTTCCTTGAAGTCGAGGACACGGAGTCTTAATAAATCTTGAAGAATAAAATCTACTATCTCTTATGATTTAAAAGGTTTTTTATCACTTTTATCATTTGAGACTCGACAATAAATAATCCACATCATCAAATCATCCCCGCACTACTGGCCGAAGATATTATTTAGTATCGCGACCATGAATTATCTATACCACGCGCCAAAGATAATCGTATTTTCATCAGCAGTCTGATCATGCCATAAAATAATTCATATTTGCTCCTTGGCGAAAAGAATCCATAGCCATAATCATACCAAAAGCATCCATCAATGCACTACGGGCCGATGAGGACTTTTTCCACATCATTTGTAACATTACGGTCATGATTATCCGAAAAATCCACGGTCATAATCATACCAAGTCCATCTACATACTTCTGCCACGAGATGACTTTCAACAAAATATAAACATGAGGATGATGACAATGATATAAGAATTCAATAAAACAAGTTCAAGAATTAAATTATTAGAGGAACTAATAACGTCCAAATTGTCAACATGATACTTCTTTATAAAGTAAAATTCAAGAATGCTCGGAAGAATATTTCCATGAAAAGATCTTTGGATGAAGCATGAAATATCAAAAATATTTCACTAATTTCATGGAGTGTAGAAGTCAAAACTTTAACCATTTGAGTATAATAAAGAATGGAATAACAAAAGAAATCACCACGCACGTGGTACTTGGCGATAGATATGTTATTCCATCGAATAATAAATAACGGAACTGTGTCGGTCGGCGAATACGCACCAAGCAGGATATTCCAACAGAATAATAAAGAATGGAATAACAATGAAATCACCACGCATGCGGTACTTGCAGCGTATGAGCGAGGTTGTTCAATGAGAATACTAAATAACGGAACGGTCGGTGAAATCACACCAACAGGATGTTCCAATGAGAATAATAAAAGCGGAACAGATCCGGCGTAAGCCTTATGAGTGAGGATATTCCAACTGAATAATAAAGAATGGAATACAGAAGAATTTCACCAAGTATAGGGTAGCCCGCGTATACAAGTTATTCCAACAAAATAATAAAGATGGAATAATAGAAGTTCTCTTCATGAATATAAAAAAAAAATACCACTTACTAGTAAAAAGAAACTTGATATCGGATGGTGAAGTAGTAGAATACTTTTTTTCTACTCTCTCTATAGTTTCTCTTTCAGAGTTTTAGTGAATTAAGTAAGAAATAATGAAGGAATGAGCTTTATTTATAGAAGAATGGAATGAATAAGTAACCAATCCATGAGCGGTCAGATTGATTTACTTTAATCGGACGGTCCATATTTAAAGTAAAATCTTTTAAATAAAATATAATATATTCTATTTATAATCTAATAAAGCGAATAATTTTAAAAAGATTTTACTATGCGAGTACTATGCAAACACTTGTGCATAATAAAATATAATATATTCTAATTATTGTCTAATAAAACAAATAACTTTATAAAAGTATTACATTTTATATAAAAGATTTTACTATTAATTTAATAAAACGAATAACTTTATAAAAGTATTACATTTTTATATAAAAAGTTTTTTACTGTTTTATTACGTTAATAATACTGAATAAAACAAAACTTCATCATCATTATTATTATTCACACTATTAATCGACCGGTCGTTCCGAGAAAAAGGGGACTTTCCAATAAGGAATTCTTCCTATTGGCTACCATGATTAGGTGACCAAACCTCTCATTGGCGAGCTAACTTACAGTACATCGTTAATAATGCAAATAATAATATTAACAACTTCGTCATCTCAACTATTGATTTAATAACATATAAAATATCGACAATAATTGAATCAAACTGGTGTGACTTCACATAAAGCATTAATAATCAATACGATTGTGCTTCTTATGTAATGCGCGTGTATTATTGTACTTTTACTACTGAAGTAGTTCAACAAGATCAGCGGTAAAACTTTCACCGTTATTTTTATAAAAATATTTTTATCGTTTTCTCAATCGACAATAATTCCGTTGTGGGTTCATTGATGATTGTGTAAATCGTGCGAATATTCTAAACCAATCGAATATTATAAACAACTTGCGTACTTTGCAAAATTTATAAATATTACTCACAACTATAACATTATATCAAATTTATTCCATAATATTTAAAAATAATAATTATAAAAAATTCATCTTTATTCATAAAAATTAGGGTGTTATAGCACTGCACTCCATCCATGTCCCTTTATTGTTTTGCTCTATTAGTCAATAATTTCTACTTGTTATTTATGACGAGACTCCCATTAATAGTTTGATGCCTATAGCAATAATTCTTAAATAAATGATTAAAAATGAAGTGCATTTATCACTTTCCTATGTAATAAAATTACTACATAATTGTAATAACGAGATATGCTATTGCTTTGCACCAGAAATTACAATTTCAAAATTTAGATATAACCACCAACTCAAATGAAATTGTAGATGATCGAATTAGGATGTTATTTTGAATTACGTTGTGTCTTTTAAAGGCTAAAAATTTTGTCCCTCAAAAAATAATACATAGTACTATATCAAAATAAAATCGAATTAATATAAAGTTATTTTTTTGATAAATTAATTAATTAATTAATAAAATAATTTACTTGTCAGTATGACTAACTTATCTCAAAATAAATTTTATATTAATCACTTTTATCAAAATAGTAGTGTATTTAACTCTATGATATAAAATCCGAGACATTATGATTTATCTGGAAATTATGACCGTTATTTTCTAATAATAAAAAAAAAAAAAATCTGAAAATAAAACACGTCAATTATGATTTATCTGGAAATTTTGACTTTTTTTTCCCTAAGTTCTAATTTCCTTTTCGTTTCCGAATAGGATTAAGGTTTCTGACCGCCTCTCCCATATAAATTAGTCCCGATACAAACAAAACCCTGATATCAGAATTCACCCAATACTTTTCATCAATCGTGAAAATTTCTCGCATAACAAGCTTTCGATTCGATCATTTTGTCTAAAGGTTTAATCTGATTCAATCACTGTAGTATCAGAAGAAGAAGAAGAAGAAGAAGAAGAAGAAGAAGAAGAATTAATTAGGGTTTGTGCTAGATGATAGTAAACAAGAATCATAATATGGTAGCGGAAGCTGGTATTTTGTCTGTTCAGTGCATCTCCGACGCGGTTTCGATCGGACAAGACTTCTTCGACGTCTCTACGCCGTCGCCTTCTCAGGGATTTCTTGATGTTGCTGCTTCTGAATCTATTTCCATCTTAATATCTCGTTCTGAATCGGTATGTATTTAGTTCCTTGATTCTATTCTTGCCTCTTTTCTTTCTGATTTTTAATTTGGTTGCAAGTATCTAAATTATATGTATTTGTAGGTCCTTCTTTATATGAATTAGAGTTTTTGTAGATGATCATGATGTTTTTTTCGTTTTTCTTGACTAAACCTCGGCTTGGGTGATTATTTTGACGAATTAATATGATTTATGGGCTTTATGCTTTTATATATATATATATATATATATATATATATATATATATATATATATATATATATATCTGTATCTGGGTATCCATTGGAGTATAATGATGCTCTTGCAACCCTTTTTTTTGGATGGGTCTACCCTGATAATCAAGAATATACCTTTTTTTTGTTGTGAACATAATATGGACTACTTAATTGATAACTTTATTTTACTGAAAAATTCAATGTCAGTTTAGATATTCTAGCTTATGGGTATTCTGTGTTTTTTCGTTACTGTGATAAAAATTGAATGAATCTAAATTTGAATGAAAAAAGCTGTTTGATAATTAATATGGTTGAAATATCTGAATGACAAAATTTTATTATTTTATCCCTCTGAAAAAATTCAAAGTTATAAATTTATTTAATATAATAGTTAATATTTTTTTTAAAAAAATTTACTTTATTGAGTTGCTCATTCAGCCAAAAAAATTTGACTTAGCCATTCAGCTCAATCATCTGACCGATTCAACTATTCTGACGATTTTTTTCCAAAACAAACGAACTTAATGACTGACAGAGCCATTCAGACGTATTCAGTCATAAACAAACATCCCCATAGTTTTACTTTTCTGCAGAATTCATAACCGCTTAATCATTAGATTGTTTAGACACAAAAGGTGAATGAAGAAAGAAAGAAGTAGATAAGAAATAAGCGAGTACCTTTTTTGATTGATAGCTAGTAGCTTATGAAATCACTGCGAGTACATATTTTCTGATATATATCTCAAGTTTGCTAGCTCTGTCTGGGTGTGTTATCTTACTTTTTGTATTGCCGTCAAATCATGATTTATCTCTCTCCTATTGCTTATCAAAGAATATTAACTGTTTCTAGGTTTGCATGATCTTGAGATGTACTTTGGACTTGGTTTAACCTTCTTTACTCCTTGTTTGATAGGTTTTGGCATGCTCAACTAGTATTCAAGTTACTTCACCCGTCTCTACTGCCTCAAAATTTCTTCCATGCATTCGTTCGGGCAGTCACACCTGACATTGGACCTCGCAGATCCTCGCAGATCCAATGAGGATGAACACATTCGGATTGATGATCTATCTGCCCAGTTGGGTTCTCAATACAAGTGGTCGCTGCCGAGTTCCTTTTATGCTGTGTTTGACGGTCATGGAGGCTCTGATGCATCAGCTTATGTCAAGAATAATGCAATGAGATTATTTTTTGAAGATGCCGATTTACCATAAACATCTGATATTGATGACGTATTCTTGGAAGATTTGGAGAATTCTCACTGGAAAGCATTTTTGCTGGCTGACCAAGCATTGGCGGATGAATGTAGTGTCAGTGACTCTTGTGGAACAACTGCTCTGACTGCCTTAGTACTGGGAAGGCATCTATTGGTAGCAAATGCTGGTGACTGTCGTGCAGTTCTCTGTAGGAAAGGAGCTGCAGTTCCGATGTCTCAAGATCACAGGCCGAGTTATTTACCAGAACAGAAAAGGGTTGAGGATTTAGGTGGCTACATCGAGTGTGGGTACCTTAATGGTGAACTAGCAGTCACACGAGCACTTGGAGACTGGTACATGAAATTTCCCTCTGGGAGTCCGTCGCCTCTCACTGCTGAGCCTGATGTTCAACAAATCTTATTGACAGCTGTGATGGAATTTGGGATGCTATGTCAAATCAGGAGGCTGTGAGCCTTGTTCGCCGCCAGCTAAGACAACATGATGACCCGCGAAAGTGTGCCGAAGCTCTAGTGGATCAAGCATTGCGCCTGGATACATTTGACAATCTCACTGCGATCGTAGTGTGCTTCTCTTCCCCTGCTGAACGCAGAGAGTCGGTCCCTTCTCAGCGGCCAAGGTTGAGGTGTTGCAGCCTGTCTGAGGAGGCCCGGAGTAGGTTAAGGAGTTTGTTACAAGGCAACTGAAATGCAAACTGTAATTGTTTTTTGGCCCAAGCAAAACAACTGCCGAATGTAAATAACAATATTTTTGCTGATTAATATTAATCAAATTATTTTGACGATATAACTACTACTTTTTTTTTGTTCTTATTCGTAAGCGTGATTTAGTAATTTTGTCGGACTTATTGGTTCTCCATTCTTCAAAAGAAGAAAAAAGAAGACGAAATTTATCAACATATTATGTTTTTTTAATAAAAATTGAAAAATGCAGTAATAAAACGAGGGAATGTAAAAACATTTTTTTGATAAGAAATAAATAAATATATAATCCTATTTTTATATAAATAAGAAGAAAAAAAAAAGTGAAAACCTCCATTGTTGAAAAGAAGGGAAAATAGTACTTAGCTTTTTTGTTAAAAAAGAAATTAAATATACAATCGTATGGAATTGGGATCATTGCAAGCCGAATGGAAGTTTTATTTTGGGACAAAATATTATTATACTACTAAGCATTATATTATAGTAATTATTAGTATTATTTTTGATTGGATAAGAAGAAGAGCTTATTTGGTCTCAATACTCGATAGTGTTGTGAAGGTTGGCGATCTAATCCAAATTATCACTTGAAATTGTCCACCTTCCATATTCTTTTTAAAAAAAAAAAAAAAAAAAAAACCATTTTTTTACGATCAAAACCTGTTCCCGTTTTAACATTTTAATCGAGAAGACCATAAATAGGACTGTGAAGGGCTGCGCAGACTTTTCATCATCTTGGTAGACCAGAAAAAAGAGGTCGTAGGAGCATTCCAATCCCAATTTGATTTGCGTAGTTGCGAAAATGTCGATGGCGAGCTTTGCCAGAAGAAAAGGGACGCTCCTCTCGAGGCATCTCTCTAACTTTAGTAACAAGTCAGCCGATGCTTTTCGTTACTCTTTTTCTCTCACCTCTTTCTCCAGAGCCTTCGCTTCTTCCTCTGATGAGAACGACGTCGTCGTCATCGGCGGCGGTCCCGGCGGTTACGTCGCAGCCATCAAGGCCGCTCAGCTCGGTCTCAAGACCACCTGTATTGAGAAGCGTGTCACTCTCGGCGGTACTTGCCTCAACGTCGGTTGTATTCCGTCTAAGGTATTACACTTTCTGATTTCCGATGATGCGTGTTTTTTTTAGAGTTTGCAATTAGTTATCAGATCTGATTGGTTGAATTGCACACTGTGCTTGATGAATACTTAATTTCAGTTGGATAAGTTATGTTTGTGAAGATCAACTCACTACTCATATAATTGGGTTCACGATCTAGGATTTAGGTCTTGTGAGGGCAAGATAGAACGGTAAAAGTATTGAATGAAAGTCGCAAAAAAAATTAAGTCTTTATACATCTTTAATGATATACTCCTATTGAATAAAACTAGCAAAACACAAAATCTTTAAGCAAATATGCATCTTTAATAGCACTCCCTCCGTTCAATAAGAGTTCCAACTGATTTGTTTCCTTGGCAATTTGGGAAATCTAGAATTTTAGAATTGATGTGAATTTATTTGAAATTGATCAATGCAATAGTTAATATTGTAAACTAGCTAACAAGTACTACTTGTTACAAGATTTATTATTTTCAGTAGCTAAATTTGTCACATCAATTTCAAATTTGTTAATATGTCAAATTAACTTTTAAAAGTCAAAACTAATCTTTTATTTTGGAACGGTGAGAGTACCTAAAAAGTGTTACCAAGTACAAATTTGTAATTTCAAAAATTGATATACATTCACATCATAAAGGAATTTAGGATTTCATTCTGTGGAACGGAGGACGAGAGTCCTTTTTATGTAGTGGATTCTTATTAGGATATGCTTGGCATCTGCTTGCAGAAACAAACTCCAATATGGTTTCCAGAAAATTGCTGAAACTGTATGATTTATGCAGGAAGCTTGTGTGACCTATTATGCTGTCGAACTTTCAGGTTTAGTTTAGGCATGTAACCATGTTATTAAATATCTAGAATTTAATGTAGCTGTAGCTGGCTTCATAACTCTACATCTACGTGACTGATGTAAGATCGCAGTTTACTCAGTTTGAATAACTTTCTTATATGTAATCCTCATCACTTTGTATTTCAGGCACTTCTTCATTCCTCACACATGTATCATGAAGCGAAGCATTCTTTTGCGAACCATGGTGTGAAGTTTCCTTCGGTTGAGATTGATCTACCTGCCATGATGGCCCAAAAAGACAAAGCAGTGGCTAACCTGACACGAGGTGTTGAGGGTCTGTTTAAAAAAAACAAGGTAACCTATGTTAAAGGCTATGGCAAGTTTATCTCCCCTTCTGAGATCTCTGTTGACACGATTGAAGGTGGGAACACTGTAGTGAAAGGCAAGAATATAATCATTGCCACTGGCTCTGATGTCAAAATTCTACCCGGTGTCACCATTGATGAAAAGAAAGTTGTATCATCGACAGGTGCTTTAAGTTTACCAGATATCCCTAAGAAACTTGTAGTGATTGGAGCTGGCTATATTGGCCTTGAAATGGGCTCCGTGTGGGCTCGTCTTGGCTCAGAAGTTACTGTTGTTGAATTTGCACCAGATATCGTTCCAACAATGGACGGTGAGGTTCGTAAGCAATTTAAACGTACCCTTGAGAAGCAAAAGATGAAATTCATGCTTACAACTAAGGTGGTATCGGTGGACACTTCTGGTGATGGTGTTAAATTGACCCTTGAACCAGCAGCTGGTGGTGATCAGAGCATTCTTGAAGCAGATGTGGTTCTTATTTCTGCCGGTAGAACTCCATTCACGGCTGGACTGGGATTGGACAATATAGGAGTTGAAACTGACAAGATTGGTCGGATCCCTGTCAATGAACGTTTTGCTACAAATGTACCAGGAGTTTATGCTATTGGTGATGTTATCCCGGGGCCAATGTTGGCTCACAAGGCAGAAGAGGATGGGTTTGCATGTGCTGAATTCCTTGCAGGCAAAGAAGGTCACGTGGACTACAATCTGGTCCCTGGCGTTGTTTATACCCACCCTGAGGTGGCATCTGTTGGCAAGACTGAAGAGCAGGTTAAGGCGTCTGGGGTCGAGTACCGTGTTGGAAAATTTCCTTTGCTAGCAAACAGCAGGGCTAAGACAATTGATGACGCAGAAGGACTGGTCAAGATACTTGCTGAGAAGGAGAGCGATAGGATATTAGGTGTACACATCATGGCCCCAAATGCTGGGGAGCTTATTCATGAGGCAGTGCTGGCCTTGCAGTATGGGGCGTCAAGTGAGGACATTGCACGCACCTGCCATGCACATCCTACAATGGCTGAGGCCTTGAAGGAGGCCGCCATGGCCACTTATGACAAACCCATTCACATTTAGAAGGTGGGCTGCTATGCATGCTCTTGTTTTTCTTGTGCTAGTATTTCTCTTGCGAATTTTGGAATGATCTAGGAAAGCATTATGTTTCCTTCCTGTCAGTTGAGTATATTAAAATGCTTTGTGCAAAAAAATTGATTTTTTTCTTTCCTTTGTTTTGGAGTAGTACTAAATCTGATCCTCCTTTGTCAGCTTATTGAATTGCTCAATAACACAACATGAGAGTTGCTGGGTACATCACTTATTGATATATATATATAAGCTGTTGTAGTGTCATTTTCTTGAACATTCCAGTGAAACTATAGGTTATTCAATACATTTGATTATCTAAATAGCTTGATTTTTCATTTGTATCGAAGATGGACAGATTCATCTTTTAGATGGAATCCAATATAAACTACTTTGATATAAAAAGAAAATTTCACTTTTTTCCATCTTGAATATTCCACTAATTTTGGGCCTTTTTATCTTTTGATTTAGCCAGTACTTAGCATTTAGTGTGGTCGTTTAGATAACATATTTAGATATGAAGACGTTTGTTTATCTTTTGAGGGGAAAAAGGAATATATTGAAATCTTTAAATATCTTCAGTATAATTTTAAGGAAAATAATATCACCTACACAAATGATTTCTCATTGTAAATATTGCATTTCATAGTTGTATCATATAATATTAAATATTGAACATTTTGGTCTACCTAAAAATATCAGCATCCTTATTTAAATATTATTTATGTCCTAAATTATAAGATCTTTGTTTACTTTTAAAAGTTAATTTCAAATATTTTAAAATTTCAAAATTTTGAGATGATTTATCAAAATTATAAAACAATAAATATTATTTTGTAAATAATTTATAATATTAATTATTATATTAATAAAAATTATATCAATTTTAAGTTTGAAAATATCTCCAATGAGAGAGGCTATAATTGTTACTATTGTTATTGATGATTAAGTATTTCATGCTACAATAACTATGCAATTTAACACCTTTCCACTCCTTGACCGACCCCTCAATAACCATGCAATTTGCCAGCATTGATTAACTTCTAAATTCTAATCATATGGAGTAGTATCATATGGAGTAATGTGGAAGCAAATTTAAATAAATATAACCTTTTTTTTTAACTCAGAATTAATCGATATAATTTCATTTAATATTATACAATATATATAATTGTGTAAATTATTAATTATCTAAAAAGTATTAAGGATTATTATATTTATTGATTAAAATTTAAATAAATCACATGTCAAAAATCTTAAACTTAAAAATATCTAATATTAACCTTGAAAAATATCAAAACTAATCTAATAAAAAGGTGTCATTGCTAATGTAAGTGTTGTACCATTTGGGGAGGCAAATAGAAAACTTTAACAAACAAATATTTTAATTAATTTTTAATAATTATATTTATTTTGCATCAATTTAAAATTTTAAAATTATTAAATAAATTTCAAAAAATCAAAAATATATCTCTAATTTTAAAATAGAGGGAATATATTTTTTTTGTTATACCGTTATTGAAGTATAAGAAAAATATTAACAAAAATATTTTAATGCAAATATCTCTAGTTACTAAAAATGTTAGATTAAAAAAAATATTTTAAATTTTAACCTATACCACCACCGATGACTCTACGTGGAATACACCGAGTCAAGAATATGATCATCTATTTCTATTTTGAGCTTGGTTTTCGTTCTCTCCTTTTTTTTTTCTTCAGCCAAAACCCTAGTAAAACCTCACAGCTTGCAGTCAAACGTACCATTAGAATTTGCGAGCCTTTTTAGAGCACGATGTCGAAGGCTACTCCGGCAATCAGTGTGACGGAGATAGAAGGAAGAGGAAGGGCTCTGATTGCCTCACAGCCGCTAAAAGCCGGCCAAATCATCCTCATCGACACTCCAATCCTCGTCTACTCTGTTCTTCCTTTTTCCAGCGATTCTACAACACCATCTCAACAACAACAAATCTATTGCTCCAATTGCTTCAAATTAATCAAATCCCAAAACCCCTCAAATATTTCTTGCCCTTCGTGCCCTTCAACTATCTTTTGTAGTCCTAATTGCCGCTCTATTTCTCTATCTTCTTCTCATTCCCCTTGGGTCTGCCAAGCCCTAACCCACCTTCGGGATGCCCTCCTAAATCACCACCATTATAATCATGATCTCCATATTCAAGCCCGATTCCTAGTCGCCGCCTATAATCTCGCCGTCGTCTCACCTCCGGCCTTCGCCACCCTCCTTTCCCTTCAAGGCCAAATTTGGAATGACGATTCCGCCCATTTCCTACATTCCCTCATCTCTTCTCTTTGCCCTCCGCCGCAGCTGCCCCGAGGTTTTGGGTTCTCGGTGGAGCTGACGGCGGCGCTGCTGGCCAAAGACAAGCTGAATGCGTTTGGATTGATGGAGCCTTTTGCTGAGGACAGAGAGAGATCAGTTAGGGCTTATGGTATATACCCAAAAGCCTCTTTCTTTAACCATGATTGCCTGCCCAATGCCTGCAGGTTTGATTATTTGGATTCTGATTCTGCTAGTAATACTGATATGGTTATTAGGGTGATTCATGACCTTCCTCAAGGGAGGGAAATTTGCCTTTAGTTATTTTCAGGTGAATCTCAAGTACTCTGACAGGCAAAAAAGGCTGAGGGATGATTATGGTTTTACTTGCGACTGTGACCGCTGCAAGGTTGAGGCTAATTGGTCCGACGAAGATGAGGGTGGGGAGGCCATGGATGATGAGGAGGAGCAGCTGGAGGAATGCAATGATGACGACCAAATGGCTGATGATGAGGAGCCAGAAGAAGAAACTAATGATCAGAGTAATGATTTTCCGCACGTTTTTTTAAGTACATGTGTAATAGAAACAACTGCTGGGGCACATTGGCTCCCCTGCCCCCATCAGATTCCAGTTCTAATTTGATGGAGTGCAATGTTTGTGGCAACTTAACTAAAGAAATATGATGAGGTGGTTGATGGATGGCGATGACTGATGATTGATTGGAGTGAAAGGATGAAATCTTGGGTTCTTTCTGCCCAATTCTAGATTTGTTGTTGAAGATTTTCTTTTGAGGACATCCTTGTAGAATGACCATTGCTTCCTTGAAGAATGATCATTGCTTCTTTATGTATGTTTGTAGGTGGTGTTAATTCTGTACTATGAATGTTTGTTCCCATAAAGATGCAATCTTTAGGTTTCAAATTTGCATTCTTGCTGGTGTAGTTTATACTAATTTCCCCCAAAATCTGATGTATTGTAAAATTGCATTGTCATAATGAAAATTTTGGGATGATGTTGATTCTTCATACATTTTTTAAGTTGGCTTACTGGTGTTACATTACACCTAAGCTTCTGGAACTTGTATCAATCCAAGTATTGAGTCTCCAATAAACTCACACCAGATGTGTTATTTTCAAGACATGCTTATGGTATTTAATTGCTAAAATCTGATTATATTATTCTAGTTTCTGGAATCTGATTGCTAGAATGTAATTGCTAAAATCTGATTTTTAAGTGACAGACTTTTGTAGTGTTTGTGGATTTTAATGATTTTAAAGACTTTTAAAATTACTTTTAAAAAATCTGGTTCTAATATCCTAAACATTTCGCATTAAAAAGAGACTTGTTCATTTCGATAGAGTTTAGATAGACTAATATCCTAAACATTTCGCATTAAAAAGAGATTAAATGGCTCTCGCTTAAATGATAAATCTGATAATGGACAACAAATGAAGCCTCCATAAATATATTTTGTTTTCTTTCCTCTTTTTTTATTTGATTTACTCTTATCTCTTTGTTTGTTCTTTGTTCATCTTCTTCTTTTCTCAAATATTTAGAAGTATTTGAAAGTTTTTAGAGATTGAGGTGAGACTTTGGATATGAGTATCTCTTCTTTTAAAGTATGTTAAACTATCATTTGATAAAAATCTGAAAATTTTATGACTGTTTGAATACCAAAATACTTTTATAGACTTTATAAAAATCTCAATTCAATACCACCTAACTTTTAAAGACAAAAGTCGTAATTGAATACCAATAAACTTTTATAAACTCTTTTAAATGTCTTAATTGAATACACACAAACTTTTAAATTCTTTAAAAGTCTTAAAAATACACTCTCCTTTAGTATAGCACTTCAGTATGGGCCATTCCTTTTTAGTAGTGGGTCCCGCTTTCCTTCTCTCTCTCTCTTCAACCTCCATATTCTTATCTAACGACTCAATGGAGTAACCAGAAACAATTTCTCTCTTTTGAAAAAGAAAATGGCGTCTCTGGCCAATCAAATTGGCGCCCTAAGATGCCCACCTCTCTCAACCTCTCGTCTCCTCAGAAAATCTCACAACAACGCCAACGCCTCTTCTTTTCAAAAGCCATTAGTAACAGCTGCTGCAGGGGCAATTTCAAATGCCCAGACCAGAGAAAGATTAAGTCTCAAAGAAATGTTCGAAGATGCTTATGAGAGATGCCGTACTACCCCCATGGAAGGAGTTTCCTTCACCATTGATGATTTTCACACTGCCATTGAGAAGTACGACTTCAGTTCCGAAATTGGCACCAAGGTCCCTTTTTTATTTTATTTTTGAAATATTTTTATAGAGTTTAGATAAAGGTACTTTCTTTTGCTTTATACTTTCTGACTTAGCATGCCATGCTTGTTTGTAGGCATTATGGTAAAATTAATGATTATGGACTTGAAATGGTTTTTGTTTGTATGTTATTTGGTTGAGCTCTTAGAAGAAGATATGATTTAGGTAATGATTGAACCACTCATACTCAATTCAAGAGCATACTAAACTAGGGAAAATGAAAGAGCTTAAATTTACAGAACCCAAGCTTCATATGTTGATATTCAAACAAAACTTGAAACATAAAAGCAAACCCCTTTTCGTATTGAACTATGGGGCCATTTCAACTGTTTGTTTGAGTGATTCATGTGAAGAAGCCATAAAGCGTAATATGACAGAAATGGACTCCTTATGCACTCTATACATGTTTAAAACCCGTTTGAGATTTTTAATGCATTTAAAATTTTATTGTTATTTAGTAAGATTCATCTGCATCTTTCTGATATTCTGTTGGGTTGTAAATTATCAACAAAAAAAATCAATTAGATTGCATTACAATGCTTTTATCATGTTTAATTCAACTTGTGAGTAAGAACAGTTTGATATTATTTTCCTACATGTGTTTAGGTCATAGGAACGGTATTCAATACAGATGCTAACGGAGCACTAGTAGACATAACTGCAAAATCTTCAGCATTCTTACCTGTCCAAGAAGTGTGCATTCACGGTATAAAGCATGTAGAAGAGGTAGGAATAGTTCCTGGTTTGCGTGAGGAGTTCGTAATTATTGGTCAAAATGAAGCTGATGATAGTTTGATCTTGAGCTTACGGTCCATCCAGTATGACCTTGCATGGGAACGATGTAGACAGCTTCAAGCTGAAGATGTTGTTCTCAAGGGTATGGTATGTTTCTCATGTCAATAATTGTGGTTTTACTTTTTCATACCACGTTCACTGATAAAAATATATAGAATATGGTTCCTCCTTCCATTAACTCAAATCAAGCAAGGATAATGCTGATAATCACTTCTTATGCTCCTATTGATCAAATGATTTATGGTGTAATCACTTGGTGCAACTATATGCTTTAAGAATGTGTTTCTATGTTTTATATTTGTTCTTGAAGTCTACTAGCTGTTTTGTATTTTCCATAAAATATAAACAAAAGAAAAATACTTGCCCTCTTGTATTTCTTTTATTAACTTGTAAGTCTGCTATTTTGAGTAATCTCTCATTGTGATGGTTGACATATGCAGGTTGTTGGTGCAAACAAAGGTGGAGTTGTGGCCGTGGTTGAGGGCCTTCGTGGATTTGTTCCCTTCTCACAAATATCAACGGTTTTTTCTTCAACCTGGCTTGCAACTTTTGATAATCTTTTTTTTTTTTTAAGTCATCATGTAGATTTCCTGCATTCTAGATTTCATTCTCTTCTTGAGGTATCCTTAACATTGATACTGGTTTGTCCACTATGTCGTGGATAGGGGGGAGGAAGGATTGGAGGTATTTGATAAATTACAGCTGTCTTTGCAAAAATATACACCCCACTCCCTTCTACTCCCCCTTGTTTTTCTCTTGCTTTCCAATACAAAGACGGTTGAGCCCCTGATCATGTGTGGCTGAATGCAGATTTGATCAGTCATTAAACATGCTACTCTTTTCCCTTTTGGGTTTTATGCTTTCAGACTTTTATGACTGAGTTTGACCCTTCTGCATAGTAAAAATAGACATATGAATGTAAGATGAGGAAAATCTCATATAGCTTGAAAAAGAATCATAATAGCTGGTTTTAATGGTTAATACTGTGAGCATTTTTTTAGTCCTATGCATCAATTCTCCTTCTATAATCCAATGGTAAAAGTATGAGCAATTTTGTTATAGTCTACATAATGCCAAACTTTGTTACTTTCTCTTATTTTCAGCTATTAACTAAGAGGTGAATATCCAGATAACTTTGATAGATGGAGTTGTGTTTCTGATGCATAATGTAAAAACGTGGATTGCATTTTATTTATGTATAACATTTCTATTTAGTGTAGAGTTGAATAAGTTGATGAATTGAGACGTATCACTGTTAACAATGCAAGCTGAGTGAAGAGTTTGCGAGTGATTTCAGATATAAAAGTAGCTTTCAATCTTTTCTCTTCTAGTTTTACATTTCCAGTCAACTTTCTTCGGGATTAATTTCTAGACTCCGTTTCATTATAGCATTAAATGCATTTATCAAAAATAAAAAATTATAGCAGTCATGCACTATGAAGTTCAAAAACCTTACTATTAGTACCCATTTATGCATCAGAAATCAGTTGCGGAAGAGCTTATTGAGAAGGAGATTCCGTTAAAGTTTGTCGAGGTAGATGAGGAACAATCTAGACTTGTTCTCAGTAACCGCAAGGCCATGGCGGACAGCCAGGCCCAGCTTGGAATTGGATCAGTCGTCACTGGAACTGTTCAGAGCTTGAAACCTTATGGTGCCTTCATTGATATTGGTGGAATAAATGGGCTTCTTCACGTCAGCCAGATCAGTCATGATCGCGTCTCAGATATCGCAACAGTCCTTCAGCCTGGTGACACTCTCAAGGTCTGATTACAGTGTGTATTTGATTAGTCAGTGCTTAAAAATCTCCCTTTCTTGAAGTTAATATCAATTATTCTGTCCTTAGGTCATGATACTTAGCCACGATCGTGAGAGAGGCCGAGTTAGTCTCTGTACTAAGAAATTAGAACCTACTCCCGGGGACATGATTCGCAATCCAAAGCTAGTTTTTGAGAAGGTAATTCTTTCAAAGGCCTCACTATAGTTTATTTTATCTTCAATGCACCGTAGTTGTTTTATATAATTGCTCAGACTTCTCGTAATTTGGGTTTATATTCTCTCAGTCTGACCTTATTATGTTAGTATACAAGGACTTCAATGTTATAATTACCTGGTGTGCCTTTCTATATGATGTTTGGATGTTACTGTCTTCACCTTTCTTCCCTTATAAATATGTCAATAGTACAGCTTTTATGTTTTGCTTCATTAATTTGAACATGCATAGTATAAACTGCTCTGTACTCTATTCTAACAGGCAGAGGAGATGGCCCAGACGTTCAGGCAGAGAATTGCTCAAGCAGAAGCCATGGCTCGTGCTGACATGCTGAGATTCCAGCCTGAGGTATGTATTTGATTTACTTGGTTTTTGCATAGCTATGTCTTTCGTCTGAGATAAGAAAGTAAACAAGAGAGGTACTGTGATGTGGTTTTGAATTAAGGTTTGAGTCTTGTATTAAAGATTTTGCTACTTGGGCATACATAATTGGTGCTCTTCCCTTCTTTATTGCTACCTTTGCTCAGAAAATTTGTAACTTAAAAGCCAATTGACTCTGATTGGTGTTTGATGAGTTCTACAATTAAATCATGGGAAAAGTACAGAGATCTTGGAAGGCTATAGTTTCTTATCTCCCCCCTTCCCTTTTTCCGTCTCCGGGGAGTAATAAATCAGAATACCATGCTAATACAGTTGCCTATATAGCAAAGAAATGATTTAAATATTATATCAGTCCTACAGTAGTGGCACGGCCTATTCCTGGTCAACTATTTATTAAAACATTTCATAGGTTCTCTAAGTTGTACTCCCTCTTGCTAGAAAAGAGAGTCCTACTCTTTGTTGATTTCTTTTGAATATTACGGCTGGTATAAGACGAACTTTGACATAATTTTTTGAATGATTTGTATTCAATAAAAGATAAAAGTCAACAAAAAAGAAAATATGGCTCACATTTTTAGACTTAGTATGATATTCCACAAAAAGAGTCTCATTTGACCAAAAAAAAACTCAAAGCCGTCTTTTTGTTGATGGTATTATAAAATTACACAATTTCTTTAAGTTTGCTATCGTAGTTTCATTATTATGCCACCACTATTAAACTAACAATAAATTATTTTTAGGAATAAACATGGAACAAAAATACATCTTTAATGTTTAAAAATTATACAACTGGGATTCTTTTTCAGGAACTGAGGGAGTATATTAAGTTGCAACAGTGAATCTGTCATAAGGAGTGATACACTTGAAAGCAATATATCATAATGAGGGATTCAGGGTTTGCTGTCCATGTGTGTGATTTAGGTGCTCGGCCAATTTTGTTGAATCTTATTTGTGCCCTTTCCTACTTTTGCAGAGTGGATTGACTCTCAACTCAGATGGTATCCTGGGTCCACTCGCTTCGGACTTACCTGCAGAAGGTCTGGATTTGAGTGATATTCCCACAGCTGAAGATTAATGAAGATGAACATCATTTTCAACTACTACTCTCCCTCCCTCTTCCCCTACCCATGGGGGTTTGTAAGCATAGTTTTTGTATAATTCTCCAAAATATAAATAGGTTATACCTCAATCCTGTAACAATCTATTTTCACGGAGACCATCTTCTTCCCCAGTCTTTTGTACTTCTCATTGCAGTCTGTTATAATACTATACAATTGATAGGTTTTATTAATGACACATTTGTAATGAATAAAGCCTTCAAGTGCACATATTGTGTTAGGAACAAGATGAGTTCTTACAGGTGGGAGATAGATAATTAGAGTAGAAACAGATTGAAACAGAGTTTGGGAGAGAGAGAAAAAGCATAAATAGGGTAGAATGGAGGTGAGGAAGAGACATGGGAGAAGAGTTCAAAGAGACTCAGATATTTTATATAATTGTTCATAAAAATTGAAAATGAACTGCTTACATATTTATACTAAAGTTATTTGCAGGAAAATAAAGCTGCACATGGGCATATGGGCATGCGAGGTTGTTACTCGGAGAATATTCTAGATATTAAGACCTAACAGGAAATGGCTAGGGCTATGCTTGACAATTCCCTCCTTTAAAATCTCATGGATTAAGGTTAAAATCAGGAAAATTTTGTCGAATTGTTCCTTCATCTTCCCAGGTTACTCCATCCACATTGCAGTTCTTCCATTGAATAAGGTAATGGTAAACTTCTTTGTTGTTCCTCTGTATCGCCCTTTGCTCCAAGATTCTTAAGAGGACTAAGTGTATAGCTGCCATCCTTGATCATAATAGGGAGGTGAGGACCTCTCCTATATATTTCTTGAGCTGAGATACATGAAAGGTATTCTGAAAGTATTTGGAAGGTCTAGTTTGTAGGCTACCTTGCCCACCTTCTCTACTATTATGAAAGGACCATAGAATTTTGGAGAGAGCTTAACATTCTTTCTAAGAGATACTTAATTTTGCATGTATGGTTGAAGTTTTAGACAGACATTTTCTCCAACATTAAATTCCCTCTCTGGTCTCTTGTTATTAGCTTGAGATCTCATCTTATGTTGTGTCTTCTCTAGGTTAATCTTGATAACTTCTAGTTGTTCCTCAATAGGTGATTTGCAGCTCATGGAGTTTAATGTTATCTCATGTTTAACTTCTTGAATTTTCATTCAGAAAAAAAGATCCATTTACCCTACTTTTAGATCTTAGTTTCACTCTTTCTAGAACGCACGCTCTGGATGCTCTCCCAACTGCAGCTTTTGCACCGAGTCATTGAGAAAGAGGGGTTTAATCGCTTGACAAGTAGGGCATTTCGTTACCCATTTAATGATATCCTTCCTTAGGCCTTTCCAATGAAAATATTGTTCAATATTTTTAATGATATCCTAGGCAATACATTTAATGATATCCTTCCTTATTCCCAATATAGCATCCATTTAGAAAGTAGAAGTATCCAAACTTTGGTAATGAATTCATTGTTTTGGTATTGTCGTCTGAATTTAGAGCACTTGTGTGAACTTATCATTTGTTGTCCATTAGGCAAGCCCTCTATTATAGACTCCGCAACTTCTACTCTAATTCTCATTTGTTTAGCCTTACTGGAATATAGGAAGCTCAATGTATTGCCCCCGTCTATTAAGATTTGCAGTTTGTGTTGTTCTGTTGTTGCTATTATAGTCGAGGCTTGATCATTGGCTTCCTTCTGAAGCTCATATATAGTTGTTAAGGTTGATTGGTTCAAGGGTTCCTCTTCACTAGCCTCTAGGTCATCATCAAAGATAGGGGAGTGTGTAATCTTTATTGGCATCCTCTTCATCACAAGTTATCATAAAGGCTTTGTGATTGGTACATTGATGTCCTTTAACAAATTTTTCATCACAATAGTAGCGTAGGCCTTTATTTCTCCTTTCATCTCTTTATGCAATAGTTATGGTCATTGGTACTTGGTGTACATGTATTTGATTTTGGTTGTGTTTAGAGTGGTTAACAAAGCTGGTTTATGGTTTGAATTATTAATAGTGGGGTCTTTTCTGAGATTTCCAGTGGTTGGTGAAGTTAGGTAGTTCTTGGGTTGAGAGTTTGATGGAGGAAAATTGTTTTTAGGGTTATAAGTGTAAGGCTTAAGTATTGGGGTTTCATGTTGTTTTGCTAACTTGAAGGCCAAAGATAAGGTGTCAAGCCTAAGCATTTTCACCATCCTTTTAGTTTTTGCATGCAGTCCTCCAATAAATTATGTACAAAGTATTTTTAAATGAGTTGTGGAATTTGACACAACATCAATTCCCTGCACCCTTCATACTCATCATAATATTGGTTCACAGTAGCAGTTTATTTAGCAATTTAAATTGCTCAAACACATTGTCCTGACCCTCTTCGATGAACTTAACAGTGAAGTCCCTTGAGAATTCTTCCCAGGAGATAGCTTATTTACCACTGCAACAAGCCTTGTACCAGCTCTTAGGCACCCCGTGTAGATGCATGGCAACAATAGGCACCATTCTTTGCTCCTTCACTTGGTAAATGTCAAAGTATTCCTCACAATCATGTACCCAGTTAGCATCATCTCTTTCTTCAAAAGCTAGAAATGACACCATCACTATTATCATCATCTTCTTCTTGTGCTCTCCTCATGTGATAGGGATCTGTATAGATATATTTTCCCTCTTTGTGAGCTCTTTTAGGCTCATCCTTGTCTCCGAATGGATTAGAGAAGTACTTCCCATCATTAGAACCCCTATATTGAAGCACCTTAGTAATTCTGTCCATGAAGGAATCCATTTTAACATCAATGTTCTGCTGTTTCTCATGAGTGTACTCTCTCAAACTTAGAAAGTCTTGTTGCAACATTTGGTTGGAGTTTGAATGTGAAGGTCCAGCCGTGTTAGTGAATTGTTTAAGAAAAAATTGAAACTCGTGATTATTAAGTTTCAAAGTTCAATCAATTGGAAAAATGAGCTTGAGTGTTAATTTTAGTGGTGAAAAGAAGTATTCTAGAACAATTAAAATGTTCAAATTTTTTGAAAATTTAAGTACACCTAGCCTAAGCTTAGATGCACCTATATAGAGTAAACAAGCTACTGAAGAACTAATGGCACAATAAGTATATTATGAACAACTATGGACACTATCAGTGTAATAGAGCCATTTGTCACTGTTATAGCAGAAAATTGTGTAAAGTGGAAAGAAAAATTTCAGAATAAGACAATAAACTACTCAAATCTGTTATAGCTTTGTTTAGGCCACCTGATTAAGTAGAATTCATATCACTCTTTTCAACAATAATAAAATGGGTCTCTCAAAAAGGAAAAAATCCCAGTTCGGCAAGTTTTCACCCACATAACTAGAATTTAACAAAAGATTCAACTATATGATTAGTTTGTTGATAAGAATAGATGCAAAATATACTTAATACAAAAACCCAAACAATTATACTTGCTAATAATTAGATCTAAGTGGTATAATTTAAGCTTTGTAAGATTTTTTGGTCGAAAAATGATGAACAATGAAGTACGAGATTAAATTCCATCAAATGGTGTTTGTGTGTGAGTTTAAGGACTAGGCTACTTAGAATAGATATAAACGAGTAGAGAAAAAGTGATTTATACGATAAACAACATGGAAATGTTGTTGAATTCCTCAATTGCAGGTTGAACCAGAAAACAGGAGCAAACAGAGCACAATTTCCTTCTTACTGCTGTTGTGTTTTAAGTACTTCAATACTAACTATTTCTGTTGGGTAATACTTGCAGATGATTACCCAAAAGAAACCAGTAACAATTTCTCCAGTTGAGAACTCCAACTAGTAACCCAGATAACCCAAAAATGGAGTTCGGAGTGAAGAAAAAGAGGGTTTCAGGTTGTCGAACAGCTCTGATACCAATTTGTTAGGAGCTATATGAGTTCGTAACAGTGAGAGATGGATAATTAGAGCAGAAAGAAACTGAAAAAGAGTTTGGAGGAGAAAGAAAGGGCAAAAATAGAGTAAAATGGAAGTAGAGAAGGGATAAGGGAGAAGAATTCAAAGAGTCATATAATTGTTTATAAAGCTTGAAAATGAAAATAACTGCTGCTTACATATTGCAGCAAAATAAAGCTTAATCTACACCTACTTTATGTATCTTATACCACCTGCACATGTGCACATGCCTACTTGGAGAATATTCTAGATATCTAAGACCTATAGAAAATGACTAGGGCAATGCTCGACATCCACATGGCTGCGACCGCATTTCAGATTCCCTTCCAAAGTAGTGCTTAAAGCAGCCATGGAATTTGAGTGGATTCTAGTATAAATTTAAGTTTTAGGGGCTGAAAGTGGAAGCTTTTGAGACTTCAGAGATGGACAACAATGTCTCAAGTCTGTTCGCTATCTGGTTTTATGAGGAATTTGGGGAGGAACCTAAAGTGGATTAAAGACCAATCTTTGCACAAGTTCTGGTACCATGTAATTGCACATCCTTATATTTTACCCAAATGCGGGTTTTAAAATTGTGCCAAATGACCCCTTGTGCATGTTGATTGTCACATGCGATTTCATTTTTTTACAGAAACGACTATCGTGATAAGAAATTTCTCACATGGACTAACCAAACAAAAAAAACAACAATTCAGCCATCAAGGGCCAATGCAATATAAAAGCCCATGCATAAAAGCCTCTTCATTTCTAAATGGAGAAGTCTAACTTGAATATCTTTAGCTATATACATCGAGAAAAAACAAAAAATGTATTGTTCCCGGAATATGAACATCTTGACACGGCCTTTATTTGGCAAAACCTTTCTGGATTTGAACTCCCTAATTCTGTTGTCTGATAGTTTTCTTTCCTTTCTTTTGCTTCTGCTTCAGTTGAGTAAGACCTGCTGCTGAGATTTTCACATTGCCAATAATTGCAGCAACAAGTTCAGGATCTGTACATGCTTTCATCAATTCCTTCTCTCTTTGTGTTGCCTCATGCATATGACTGAACAAGTTCATAGACATTTTGGCAGCTGCAAAAAAGAAAGAAAAAGACGGGTGAAAAAAACATCAGCTTAGAAAGAACACAATGCTCAAGGATCTTGCAAATTAATCAGAGCTTAGAGATTACTGAAGAAATCAACTTTCTCGAAACCTAAAAGTAGACAAAATGTTGTGCTGTGATCGATCAGAGACCATAACTGTATATTTAAGCTAAAATAAATTGAATACCTTTTCCTCTCTTTGCTGTGCCTGGGATTATCTTGACTCGATATTTATATGATTGCACTGCATTATAAGGGCCACAGACGGGTACAGCATATAATAGGATATCATTAGGCAGTGGATTCCCTGTCAAATAATCCACATCATTTAACTTCTCTTTCTCTTCTTCGCCAATCTCATGTATATCATCTTCTTCCATTGCAACCCTATCCATCTCATTAGCATTACTATCAGAAGTGGCATGGGAATCATTCTCAAGTCTATTATTTGCACGGCTCTGCACAGCTTCATCCAGATGCTCTTGACAATCCCGAGACAGATGACCTGCCTTTTTACATTTATAACATATTTTGGACACATCTTCTGAGGACATGAAAAGATATTGGTACTAGTTAATAGAACATTTTTTATATTCAACAATTACTTCCTCCGTTCCTTTATATTTGTGTTTTTAGAGAGAGATTTTTGTTCCTTTTTATTTGTCGTTTGTAGATTTCAAGGAAGTATTAAATACTTGGTTTCTCATAGTATCCCTTGCGATTAAAAGCTAATTTGTTTCTCTTTCATCTTTCTGATAAATTTTAGAAGGCTAATATTAAAACTTTAGACTCAATTTAGTCAATCAAACAAAGCATTAATTGCATTTCTTAATCTATGTGCATAACCTTAAAAAGTCAATTAAAAAAAACGTAGGGAGTACATAAAAGTGGTGAAACATAGAGATTGCAATCCCAACATCTGTCCGCCATGTGATGTATGTGATGTGCGTTTCTACCTCTAGGAGTCTAGGGCACAAAATAATGAGTTAATATTTGTAGAATTGTAAACATCAAGATCATCTATTGAATAGAAAATTCTAAAAAAACAAGGAAAGTGTAAATACTCATTATTTACAGACATTATAAAATAAAAACATACCAGTAACTGGTTTCACCACAGCTGCTGCTTCATTCTTTGGCTCTATATCATTCTTTTGTACTTTTCCAGCAGACTGAGAATTCATTATAGAAAAATATGGTTGGTTGTATTCGTATATTTGAAATTCCAAAATGTTATACAACATTAATGTGAACTATTCTATCAACGTACGAGACAGCCAGAATTTGAAAAGAAACTGTTGAATATTTTTAGAAGATTAGTAATACTGCTTAAATAATATATATACACACATAATAAATATTTAATTGTCAATCCAATAATCAAAAGCTTCATATAGAAACCACATGAAATGCATAACAAACACAACCGCAGAATTAATGATGCCCTCATAAGATTGAAGATTATTCATGTCAAATATGAAATTACATGATTGATCAGAAGACTCAGATATAAGCAGGGAAAGACGGTTCCACTTGATAAATTGTTATCGGATAATAATCATGTAGCAAAATCATTTTCCTGATTCTCATTTGAATTCTTTTTTTCTTAAATATACTTTTCTTCCACAAAAGAGGGGGGGAACTATCGCTTCATAAAAAATATACATGTTCAGAGCTATATGAACTTTAACAAATCATGTAGTAATGGTAAAGAAAAATAAAAGGTATAGACAACAATCGGTAAAGGAGATTAGTCATGAAAATTCAACCAAAGGCCCCAATCACCACGGCGAGCAAAACAATAAGATATATTTGCAGTTGATCTTCAAGAGCAACAACGTTTGCTAAGTTATTGTAAATCTTTTTTGCTCCTTTTCTTGAAATCAAACTTAGAAGTTGATTTTCCTAGCCAATCAAGTAATGAGCTAGTGATGTTCCACCTAGTATTGATTTTTCTACGGAAAACAAGCAAGATGAAATAATTGAATATTTAGCTTAAGGATGAAAGAAGGAAGAAAGATGTGAAGACCTTGATAAGAGAGAGCAAAGACAAGTAAATAGCAAAATATTTGTATTAGTCAAGCGATTAGTTGAGGTGTAGTAATGCAAGACCAATACTCACAGCCAGTAAAGCCATTCGAATTTTCCTTTCCTCCTCATCTTGATCAGCATACTTCTCCTTCATCTTCTTGAGTTTACCCTTCTGCCCACGGCTGATCTTTCCACCACCACCTGGCCTCAAATCTGAACATTTTGTCAGGCTGACTTACTGTATGGCTATTTTGGTAACCTCTTTTGTTCCATGCTCAACAGACCCATCTACACTACTATTTTTCTGGCCTTTCTTCTGCTTTCTTCTCTCTGCTTTTGAGACATAAGGTTTTTCTCTCTGTGCTGTTTTTGTCTCTTCAATACTATGTTCCTCAGATTCTTCATGCGAAGCTTGTAGCCCATAGTTTTTAGCAGATGCGGAAGCAGGCCCAAGCTCTAGAGCTCTATCAATAAGATCCTCAAGTTGTGGGGTAACAGAAGCAGCAGTTTTCCCAGAAGTTTCAGCTTTATTACGCTTACCATTCAAAGTAGTCCCAGCTTCAACAGAAAATTCTTGATTATTTGTAGCTTTGACATTGGAGGAACTGGGACCATTGCCAGAGGTAACTTCAGAAGATAATTCTTTCAATTCCAGTTGTTTCTTCTCTGAAACTTCCTCCTCAGACTCAGAATTGGAGATCTCATTGAAAGGCCCACTTTCTTCAGTATCAATGATTTCTTCCTCTTCACCTCTTACCCTTCTTTCATTCAAGTGAGACCCCAAGGAACTTTCATCCAAGCGAAATAACATTCCAAATCCCATAACAAGAGGCTGTGGAGGAAGAAAATTTTTCTTCCCCCTGATCATGAAACTTCCAACTGTAAGATATTCTCCGGTAGGAGCAGTTTTACTGACCTGGTGAGGATAGACCCACCAAGCACTTGTTACAATCTTGGAGTCCCATGCCTTGCTGTGGCAGACCTACACCAGAATATAATTATGAAGTTAACCCTGCATGGATAGAATAGTAGAACATAAATTGGAGAACTAAGTTACATGTGTACTTACAGTGAAGCATCCTGCTTGATTCAAAGTAAGAGGGGGTACAGGGTTTTCGGGCTTGTGATTCTTAATCACAGTGCTAGAAGCTCCATGAAGTTCCGCATGGACATACCTGTTTTTATCGTTGAATCCGCAACAACAGCATGATTAATATCTATAAGAATAAAATTGACAATACTGACAATACATTGCTTTACAAAGGTCTACAATTTCCAATTTCTAGAATTATGTTGTACTTTATTATAAACAGAATAGCAGGAAAAAGGAGCTTGCTGGTTGTAGCTGATATCATGGAGTATGGCCGGTTTGTCCATGAGAAGTAATAATACCTAAATAACTGAAAATTTTGGCAGTTACGCCAACTTGTGAATATATATGTATATACATATATCTCTTTTAAAATTCTTTTATCAATACCATTAGAACGAAAGTGAACAAAAAAGTAAATGGAGTAAGAAAACATTAGCAAGCACTAACTCATACGGAGATGTCCTTTTCCACTGATTCCAACCAGAAACAGATTAAAAAGAATAAAAAATTATCTAATGTTGCAGTCTTGAAGAAGTCAAATTCCTTCGGAAATTGAGGTCTTATCCCACTGAAATGTATGGTTCAAGTCATTTTCAGCAGTCAACTGCACTGGACTTTAAATAACTAGGCTTTTAGATGATAATAGCACCAACCTTCCATCAACCCCTACATGCTGGATCAAAAAAACTTCAAATGTACTAGAATGGCTTCTTTTCAAATATTTCATCTCAACATTGTAAAATGATTATAACCCCACCTTCCATCAACCCCCAACCTATTGGACCTGCATTTCTAAAAGTACTAGTTTGACCAATTTTCAAAAGTTTCTTCTATACATTTTAAAATGATAAAACCTCATCTTCCATCTACCACTTCATTTCTTACATCATTGGAACTGAGTTTTGGGTAGTGAACAATTTAGTACCACTATTTCTAGGATTTTTTTTCAAATAATTCAAATGATTAATGTCTGAACTATCATCCGTCCATTTACCAGTGACCACCAAAATTGCACAATCGTATAATTCAGAAAAATAAAGCTGCTAGGTTAAAAATATGAAGACAAAAACTCCAATGACATTAATTACTTACAAATCTCCTTTGGACATATAACGTTTGACTATCATCTCATTTTGTTGAGCATCACGTCCACTGATAACCAAATAATTCTCACTGCTGATGAACCAATTAAATTTTTCAAACCAGTGAACTTTGCGCATATGTGAAATTGCAGCAACAGTTTTTTCCTGCAAATTTAAAGATAAGATTGTTGCATTAAGCACCACGCTAATAGAATAAATAAACAATATACTTAATTAAGGTTGTATTTAACTTAACAAAAGAAACTATAGTGTGATGGTAACAGATACCAGTACCGTTCCATCCCTCCTTTCTTCTACATTTATTGTTAATTCCTTTTTTCTTATACTTACATTATTCTTAACTCTATTTTATGTTAGTTTACTTTCTGCAGAGCAGCTAGTCTGTCGCATGATGTAAATTAAACGGTGCTCATGAATCTCTCTACAAGTTAGCTAAGTACACTCCAATGATATCTACTAAACTTTAAGGGTTTGCCATAACAAAAATCCACTGGAATGGGGCATCAGAAAGTCTAGCAAGACCATTATAATGTCAAGCAATGTATGTTGAGTATCTAACTCTAACCCGGTTTGAGTATTCAGTAATATATTACATTTACACATAGTGACCCAAATCATGTAGTTACACACTAGGTAAGAAAGCAAGCACTTTTAATGTGAAAAATTGAGCAACCCATTTGAGCATGTGATTATGACCTGTTGCAGTCCTCACATATTTGAAACTTTGAAACGAGGGAGGAAGATGATGTTATTCTTCTGCCAAAAAAATGTTATTATCTAATAATTCAACTATGAAAAATCCTGCATGTCTATTAGTTTGCAGTGGTGTCCAAAAATTCAGAATCGTAGTAAAAAAGTAAGCAGTCATGCAGGATCACAAACTCATGTGGGACGGAACTTGTTAAAGTATCAAATATTACTTGTGGAAATAACAATTCCCGTAGTAAATTACTCTTATGCTCATCTACCTGTGAAAGCTGGAGCTGGGTCTTTCTCTCAGCAGCTTTGAAGGCTTTTACATGAGCTGAGATCGTCTTTTCCTGTTTGCTTTCTTGTCTTTTCTTCATTTCATACCACCGTCGTGCATTGGCATGAGCTGAAAGTGCCAGATCAACTTCCACCTAGAAGGTTGAACAAAAATGAAATTGAAAATATAAGCAAGAATACTTTATGATTGAGAAGGTATGTGTATTAGATGTAATTGGGTACGGGGAGCTAAGGGAAGGCAACTTCTGAGAAAAAAGATATAACAGCAGTAGCAAAGACCATCACAAGATGGAAGATATAAAACATCTCCACTTGTATCAAATACGAAGATGTCAACAAGCAGATTCTGCTATAGTGATCAGATGGATGTCTAACATCACATCAAAGCATGATATTGAATGTATAAATGTATGTGTTTAAATCATGTATTTGAAACAAAATAGACTGAACATTACATCTTACATATTTAAATTAATTAATCTAGATGACTAGAGAACTAAACTTAAACCTTCAAGGAGTACCTTATCCGCAGGTTGCGTCTTTTCATCATCATCCATTTCATCAAGATTGTTGCTCAAAAGCAGTGTCATGCAATTTTTTTCAAGGTAGAGCTTGTCAATGAGGCCAGCCACAGGATTACCAGATTTTTTCTCCTCTTTCACCATGCGAGCTAGATCTTCCCAACTCATACCATTTGCCAGAGCTACGCGAACAGCTAAGATAGCAGCCTCGACATCTTCTAAGTTGTATTCTATCAGCTCCGCCATTTTAACACTATGATCAACTTCTCTCTTCAATGTATGTACCCGATTTTCCTATAACATAATAAAATTAATTGATATCAAAAATAAGATTCAATATAGTAAATCCCAGAGTATGAAACACAATGCTGGGGAGAAAACAATCTTGAGATATAAATATTGTGAATTCAAAACCTATAAATAACTAAAATAAGTGAAAGATTATTGCCTATTTTTAACTTGATAATTAATACATCCAAGAAGCCACCACACCTACTCTCAAAAATGCAACATAAAAACGGCATTAAAAACTTTACATATTATATGTTTTAGAAATAAGCTATATACTAATGGCTTAGCTCCTTAATTGCATAACATTATACAATTGTGGGATGAAAACCCCACAACTGAAGATGTAAAGGGTGTGTTCAAATAGCCGTTCGAGTTTAATAAACTAGATCAAATATCACCATGTCAAAAACCAACTCATGTCAAAATTAAAATGAAGTAATGGACCCCCTCAAAAAAGATCAAGGCATGGAACTTGACACCACAAATACATCCAAGACATGGGACTTAAAGAAACATAAGAAGAAAAAAAGAAAAAACACGGAATACGAAGTGATAAGGAAACCAAGCCAATTTATAAAATAAAAAACCAAGAATGATGGGAAGCAAGTAACTGTGAAAGATAGTCTTTATAGTCTATAATTGTGATGCAGACCTGATCAGTGTGTATCTTGTTAAGTTTCTGCATTGCCGAGCTCTCTTTAGCCTTCAACTGTTGTTCAGCCCTTTGAGTCTCAATTTTACTGTAGAACTCATCCAATGCTGCATCAAATGTCTCAAACTTCACAGAATTCCTAGACTTAAACTGGTTCAGTAGTATAGGGCAGAATTCATCATAGACCTATGAAGGAGGTCAAAAATCATGAAGTACAAGCAAAAATTGGTAGTCCTTTATCTTATTTGATACATATAGTGTATTTAATAAATTTTTATATACAAATTGGGAAAGAACAAATACATTTCAATCCAGAAGACATAAAAATCAATGTGGAGTCGAGAAATGAAACCTGATTAGAATTTTGTGTTTCAAAAGTAGAAGAGTCCTTCCCCAAAATTTTCTGCTGCATTAATATGTATCCTTCAGGGACCTTATCACCTGATATAATGTCCTCCAACCAGTTCTCAAACTTCTCAACAGATTCGACCAGAGCCTGAACTTTACTATCGTCTAATTTGAAATCCTTGACAAGTTTTACATTTGGAGCCAGCCCAGCATCCAGAATAATATGTTCAGATAGTGCCGGCCCATAACCCAATGCTTCCCCAAGAACAACCTTCAGTGTGGGTTGCTTGACACGAGCACCAGTATTTGTTTTATTAGTATCACTAGATTTCCCACTTTTCCGACTTCCCTTATTTCCTTTGGGTGCATCAGAAACAGTATTTCCACCTTCGTTGTCATCCACATGTTCATTGTTGTCAGGGTCCTTAACAGATGTAAGGGCATCCTGTAGCTTTGCCCTCGTAGTCCGCTCAAAAACTCGACAAACATCAACTGGATATTGGTGGCGTGACATTATTGCAAATCCTTTGTCATCATCCCTGATATTAGTATGTTGTAATTGTCAAATTTGGGTAAGCAAGTGTGCCACAAATAATAATAAGATGGAGTCCATTTTGTCTATAAGCATGGGTCTGGATAAGATTTAATTTGAAGTTGCACAAGGATCTAAATGTTCTAACAGAGTTTAGAGAATGAAAGCCACTACAATGATAAGAGGAACTTGTGCCATAATGTTCTAAGATCAATAATAGGGGAAGCGATGCATTGTACAGCACCTGTAAATTGTAATATTAGGGAGAGCTGGATGTCTATACGTAGCCATCTAATCTTTCAATTTATAGAAATTGAATTAGCCAAAAAAAAAATTTACAACAAAATTAGTGCTAGTGCAATGTATAACTCAATTGAGATTATCTTTTAGTTTATTTGATTCACTGCAAACTTCATAAATCAAAACCTTACCATTTTTCTTAATTTTTTAATAAGTATAATCACCTTACATGGCATCACCAATTCTAAAATGTAAGCACACTTCAATAACCAAATCCTTTCAGACACAAACACACACACACACACACACATATACACACCTTTTTATAGCAGTCAGAAACTTAAATATTTAAAGCCTAGAATTTTTTAGGATACATTACCAATAATAAATTTTTTTTTAAGGATAATCTATAATCAAGTACAAATAAGCTACAACAAACAAGGCCTATTTAGACCTAAAGAAAATGACAATCAGAACTCTGAGCCAAAACCCAATAAACAAAAAGATACCACATGTTCAACAAGTTTCCTTCTGCATTTTGAATGATCTTCATACGCACATGCAACAGTAAAAAAATTGATTCAACTGCATGTATCCTTTTCAGTCAAAGAAATAGTATAAATATAATAAATACGCAAAGAGAAGACATCTATTAAATAAGTAACACAAATAGAAGACATATATACAGAGAAACATAGAGGTGTGAATCATTGATACATGATGCTGTCTTGGGGAAAAAGTTGAACAAAGATTAAGAATCACCAACCTGTGAGACCGGAGGAGAGTCATAACCATGAACTCCGAATCTGTAAGGATAATATTTCCTTGGGCATACAGCTCCAATATAACATAGTGCGCATTAGCACCCAGTCCAAATTGAAAGAGAATTATCTGAAATGAACACAATAGAGGCATTGCAAAAACATAAAAATAATGGAGTAGTGAATAAATAAGATACTTATAAGCTAACTAAAGATCCCTAAGGTTATATACCCTATCATATCCAAGCTGCCGCACATCCTCGAGCCTTCTTGTTCTTATGTGCTTCCTCAATTTGAGAGTATACCCAGAAGGAGTATTGCTTTTGTCCCTATAAAACAATAATGAACCAAAATGAACTTAAAAAGCCTATCTTTCTAATTCCTCATTTGAGATCTCTTGCCGATTTGCCCCAATATGTAAAAAGGTTACCGCTAAATAAACCTAAATTGAAACACTCGCCAATGTGCCAATGGTATTGTTGAAAGTGAAGTGTGAGGATGTGCCAATGGTATTGTTGAAAGTGAAGTGTACGGACTAATGATTAGGTTTGCATCCATAAACAAAAGTAAAAGTAAAAATTTGAATTATATTTCCTTTTTATATGCTATTTTGAGTGTCAATCAACAGAAAACTCAACTAAATACAGGCATACAGCTAAGCAATGCATTGTAGAGTCAAAGGGCTTACCGAAGATAAGCAGTGGTATGCAATCTAATACCACTTTCCATTAACAACAAAACCTTCTCACTTTCTCCAGATTCAGTAACTCCACTGCTATTCATGAGCTTAAACACATACGTCTGAACGGAAAAAAAGGTAAATTACAAACCAAGCTCACTCAACTTTCTTGCCAAACCAATCAAATAGCTCTATCCCATTCAACAACCATGTAACAGTTCAAAAAACGTAATAGAAAAATAATATTACATGTGTGCATATACGCAGCCAGAAATACCTTGGGAGAGAGATCATAAACGTTGGAGCAACGCATTCCGATTAATCGTCGCAGGCACTTGACCTCTGCGGCCACGTCGGCCGTGTTCATCCGTACCTTCACCATGTTCTTGCGTTCGAATCTTCTTCAACAACAAATTTATAGTATATATATACACACTGTTTAGAAAAAGAGGTTAGGGTTTGGTTGCTACTTGTTTCAGGAGGAGCTTCTGTTTTGGAAGACAAGGTCAAGGCAATTACTATCTGATAATTATATATATTAATAACTATACTAAATCGTGTATAATATTGCAATTATATATATTTATAAATTTATTCATTTTTTATAATTATATTATACACTAGTAATTATTTTAAACTCGATGGTCCAAACTCAATAAAATTATGAATGCAAGCACTACAAATTTTAGCCTAATTCATCTCTTAACTGTGAGTTTTGATAATTGAGATGAGTATATTTTAATGGGTGATAATTAAGAATAGGCATTGGAGTTATATTTAAAGGAAAAGTCTTGACAGACACGTGAAATGGACAGGAAAATGGGATCGGTCCAATTTATTTTTTTTTTATTGTGACTCAATAATTCTGTTTTTGTATATATATTCAAATTACACTTAAAATATTATATTTTATAAAAATTTCTGTTAGAATAAATATTATACATTTTTTGAAAGTCACAATAAAAAATAAAAATTGAAACCGATCCCATTTTTCTGTTCATTTCCTGTCTGCGTAGAAGGACTGATATTTAAAATAAAACAACTGTATCATATCATGGATGGTATGTCATCATCTACTTATATTCATATGTTTTCTCATTTATTTACATAGGTTACCTATCTTCTTTCATTTTTTAATAATTTTTTTCTAGACATTATCACTTCTGTCTATATTTAGTAGGGTTACAAATATATTTTTTAAGTTGAAAGTAGATTTGGCAAACGGATCGGAATATTGGTGGACTAAACCAAAATGGTTTAAATTTTGGTGGGTTAAAAAAATAAAATCCAAAACTCGTTTTTTGACGGGTCAGATTGGCCCGTAAGCCTAGAATGATTTATGATTAAATTTTGACAAAGTTTTTGACTTAAACCAAACGGGCCGAGTCAAAACGGCCTAAGTTTTAATGGGCTTAAAAAATAAAGTTCAAAACTTATTTTTTGACCGACTTAAACCGATTTTATCAGGTCTAGTTCAAAGACGGTCTTTTTGATATTTGTTGGCTTCGATTTTACGACATTAAACAAAATAACAAATCTTCTATTTACCAAGCTAAATTTTATATAACATTATTTATTATATATAACATTATTTGAGTAAGTAATACGATCACAAAGGTGTTAAATGTATTATATGTTTTAGAAAAAACACAACTATAATAAGATGGTTGTGGACAATAATTGAATGTCTTTCAATCTCAGATCGGGTTGAGACTTGAGAGAGTAACGAAATATTGAGTCAACTTACAAGTCGATGATGTTTATTTTTAAAATTATTTTAAAAAAACAACGTTACGGTAAAATTATAAAATACTTAATACAAAAAAAAATGTTAATTAATATAAATTGAAATATTAACGCTCGTGTAGCTGATATTTAATATATTATACGTTTTAGTATAATAAGATAATTATGGATAATAATTATTTATCATGCAATATCATGTATTGAATGTTTTTCAATCTCACCACTTAAATTCATATTCAAAGAATATAATATTTAATTCATAAAAATATTATATTATAAAAAATATGTTAACTTATATTACGAATAAACACAATATTAATTTAGCTAATATGTCATTATATTTTCTCACAACAAAAACTAAACATATTTGACTCAATTTAAATTTAGTAAAGGGGTGGCTATTGACATTTTCAATAAATTTTAAACGTTAAATAGAAGAAAAAGAAGTATTGGAAGCTTCGAAAATTAATTGTAAGTTCGCATTAGGAGTCTTTTCCTGACCAAGTTATAAAAATTATAACTCCGACACTATTTTGTAAGATCCGACGACTCAATTGGCTTTATATTTTGTTTACGCGATACTCCTCCTTTTCTTTCCCATAACTCAAATCTTCCTTTCAAACAAGAAAAAAGATTTCTTTTCCCAAAAAGAATCAAACTCTTCAAACTATAGGTCTAAGACACCGATCAACATACCACCAAGATCAATTATCAGAGCAAGATTTCGAAGAACAATTTATAGCTCCGAATTAGGGCGAAATTAAAGTGGAAGAATGTTCTTCAGTGGGGATCCGTCGACTCGGAAGCGGGTCGATTTAGGTGGTCGAAGTTCGAAGGAAAGGGACAGGCAGAAGCTTTTGGAGCAAACTAGGTTAGAGAGGAATACACGATTGTGGTTGCGGCAACAAAACTCTGCTGCTATCAAAATTCAGGTTACCTCATTATATATACACACATATAATACTTGTTATAGAATATTTTTAGCTTATTTGAGTGACCAGATGACCATTACATGTTTATCATTGTGAAAGTTGCAACGATTGATGAATGGTTAACTGTTACGGTTTTCAGTTAAATATTATTTGATAATGTAATTATTATTTCATTTGATTTTCAGTTGTAATAAGTAAAACATGTTATTTTGGTCAATATTTTGATGGGTTAACAGTGCTATATCGTTTAACTTTGTGAAGTATTTATTGGTATTTGGGCTTTGGTGTACTTGTTAAAGTCATAAAAAGGGCTCATCAATTGACTATGTAGAAGCAGGGAAATTTCATATCAGTGCAAAATTTTGATATTAACAACTAAAAAAGGATTGGACAAATTTTTAAGTTGCAATGTTGAATAATAATTTAATCAAATGAGAAATATTTTTGATTTGTAGTTTTGGAATATTTGTAAACAAAATACAATAACGGGAGTTGTCTGAAATGTATAACTGTCTTTATTCGATGATATATATTTGAATTGGCGTAAGGAAATAGGAGGTTCTTTGTTAATTACAAAGTTGTAATTGATGAAGCAAAATCAAGTGGAAACGGTAATTAGAAGTTTGGAGGTAAAATAATATGAAGGAGGTATAACATATCTTGACATGTAGCTCTAGCAAAACCATGCGTTCTACTCCTAAAGGGGAAATACCGAAAGCGTTGTTTTACATTTTTTTGGAATGGTAACAAGTGTTACACACTCCATCTAGGAGCTTTTAAACGAAAGGAAGAGAAGGGATGGGAGAAAAGATTATGAATTAACTTTCTCTCTTTGTGTCTTGGAGCTTAAGAAAGAACAAAAGAAAAAGGACATTTTTAATTTTTTTGCAGGCACATGACGCACTTTCTCTCCAAATCTTATCATTTTTGGAATGGAAGTCTAAAGAGAAAGTGGTGGCCTTTTTCTCTCCGTTTCTCTACCTTTCTTTCATAAAAAAAACTGTTGGACACATCACAAATTGCATTTTCTCTCCCCAACCCTCCCTTTCTCTCATAATTAAAACTCCAATAAAGGGTGCAAGGAGGAAGATGTGTTTTTGATATCACATTTCTGCATTGCTCTAATCTCTAATCCAATAATTCCAGTTTCGTACATTACAAAAGAGAACTTTTCTAATTATATTTTTTGTGCTTATTATGGGATCACAAACTCAGGTTAATTTATTAACAATATGCTCCATCTCGTTAGTCTCCAAAATTTTAAATTTTTTCATGTATTCTTGTGAAAGCTTGGAACTTGACTAATTACTAGTAACAGAAATGCTTCAGAGGAAGAAAGGTGGTAGAAGCTGAACGTTCTAAAGTTCGAGAGCAGTTCATTATTAGTTACGGGAAGCGCTGCCAAAATGTTGACAGGTGTACTATTGGATCCTTGCCCTTAACTGACTATTTAATGATGACTACAATTCTTTTCCATCTATTTATCTTTCCAGTTATATTTTCCTTATTCTAGTGTGCTAGTATTCCCTTGTAATGCTCTTATACTGAAAATTTTGAGGGTTATACAATTTTTGGAATTTTTTCTGTATATTCAGGCATTGCTTTGGGCCGGATTCTGATTTTCTTCGCCAATTACTCTTCTTCTTTGATGCAAAAAATGCTGCTGATTTTTCTACCCTTGTGGAGGCATGCCGATTGCTTCAACTGTTTCTTCAAAATAGCGGTGTGTTTTTTCTTAGATTTTCTCCTCAATGCATTTCTGTCAATGTTTTAATTTGTATAAAGAATGCATCTCTTCCATTTTTATATGGAAGGAATACTTTGAAAAGGCCTAGTTTGTGGCATTTGCTATGTTGTTGTATATTATTTATACTCCCTCCCTTTGTATCTTGATAGAGACCATGTTTGCGGCAAGGAGTTTAAGACGTGTAGTTGACACATTTAGATATAATATTTTTCATATTTGATTTTACGAAGACAGGTGGTCTTATGTTTTGGAATGGAGGGAGTATTACAAAATGTTGTTTCTAAATAATTTTTTTAAACGGATTTAAAATGTCTAGAAGTCACGAACCATGATATTGAAAGAGGAATAGATGGAGTATATATTTGTGTAGTTTTAAGATGTTTTTCTTTTACGGCGTTCTACCTTCCTCACCTGCAAACCTTCTTTATGTGACACTTACTAAATAACTGAATATATGTGTCTCTGCTATTGTCTTTTGTTTCTTATTAGAAAACCCAGTTGGAATCAACTCATAGGAGAGGGGTGTGGAGGGAAGTCAAAGGATCTAAAATATCTTGTAGCTGCATACCTTTGTATCAGAAAATTCTTATAGTACTAAAGTTGTTAGAAACACTTAGAAGTACTGATGTCATATTGATCAAGTACAGAAAGTTGCGCGATGGATAATTTGTTATCTTTAATAGAGGAAGTACATCACTTATTTTATGGTAGCAGAATCACAGATAGCTTACCATAAGAATCCGTATGATAACCAAACTTGAAAAAGAAAATGACATCTGGTTTATTAATTGCACATCCATTATTGGACTCTGCCTAAATTGAAATGCGTAAATTTGTTGATTAACTTCAAATTCTGTTCTTAGGTACACATTCCACACCCAAGAACCCCTGCTTCTTTTTCCTTATGATATAAAATGTCTTTAATGGCTTTATGATTTACATATAACAACTTTGGTAAGTCAGCTGGTAAGGAAGCCTTTGTTGATTCAATATGCCTTTGGTACTTATCAAAGAAAAAATGTGCAGAATATGAACTGAAGTTATCTTTTTTAGCAACTTCTATAACTGATATATGCATCACGACTTGTTATGTATCACAGTGAGGTGTGCAGGTACTTGCTTGTGCATAAATTTGTATCCACATGGTTCTGCATTCGTTTGTTATTTAAGTTCAGAATCTTTTTCCGGTAATTAGTCTTTTGTTCAGAAACTTCATTCATTTAATTGACAATATCTCTTATGCCGCAGGAGATATTCTTAGCCTCTTTGCCGGGACGGACTACTTGTTTACGGATGCTCGGGTGGTCTACAGGGTGAAGCGATTTGCTTATGCTTGTATTCAGGCCATTTATCACCATAGGTTTGTTACTTGGAGCCCATTTTTTGAATGTATTGTGTTTTAAGTTCTGTTGAAACTAAAATAATTTTCAGATTTAAATTACATTATTTGATGAAATTTGATAGCATGAATTTCAGCTTAAGACTTCAATTGGTATGTCCTTGTAAGTTTTAAAGGAAAGGTTGATGGTAATCTTAGTAATTGTTTGGATAAGCAATGAAGAAAAGAAAAGAAATTTCAGGCGGGAAGTTGGGGAAAGGAAAAGTAAATCATTATATTTTATTTTACTTGCATGCACTTGTATGTGTATATTCGGTTCATTTTATTTATTCATTTATTTTAAACTTTTATATCACGGTGGTATTTTGTTCCAACTTAATAAGGAAATCTTGGTTGTATAGAAGTGTCATTAAAGCTCCATTCCATTTTTATTTCTCCCATTTTTGGGAGGAAACAGTTAAGGAGTTACTAGGGTTATTAGGAGCTGTCTAGGGTGCTTACATCATTTTGTTTTCTTTTGTCCTTCTCTTTTCTCTATCTTAATTTCTTTTAACTTTTGTATGTGGATATATACTTATTACTTATGTGTTATATATTTGGTTGGGTTTATATTTCTATATATTTATTCATGAATTTTTTTATTGTATTTATCTGTTAATCTTTTTTATCTTTATTTTTTCCGTTGTCCTTATATTTTCGCTTTATTGGGATTCATTTTCAACTTAACCCAAATAGTTTGGGATAAAAGGCATTGGTCATTTGAGTCGAGTGTATGTAGTTAGTATGCTGAGGCTCAGAGCAAGTTTAAGTGGTTGGAGTGTTTAAATAAAATTTGCGAACCTTGGTTGTCACCTGTGATCTTGGTTAATCTTGAGAAATTTTGTAACTGAGATAGATTTTTACTTTATCCAGTATTCAGTTTTAAAATTTTGATGTGCATGGTAAACTAATATTTTGAAAATTATTCTAGCTAATATAATGTTGAACTGTCAAAACTTAGTTACTTTCTTCGTTTTCTGTGATCTATATACCTGTTAACACAACTTCTTTCCTTTAAGTTATATATATTTTCTCTTTAACAAACTACTTATTTTGGTGATATTCTGAACAGGAATCAGTTAAAGGATCAACTGTTTATGACATCTTCGGAATCCAGTACATCAACAGTTCTCTTGCTAGAGTCGGTACTTATGTTTATTGAACCTAAACTTCCTTGGGCTTGTAAGACAGTCAGCTTTCTCTTGCAAAGAAATATATATTTCCTGATTAAGGAGATTATTTTAACGGGGAAGGTATACTTTTGTCGTAACTAGTGCTTCTTAGTTTCTGTTCCTGTGTTCTGTCTTTTCCATTATTTGTTATACTCTGTCCCTCTCTTTCGATTCTTCTCGAGTTCACATTTTCATGATCTAGTATTGCTCTATGGGTAAGGATTTCTACATACCTGGAATGCAGTATTCTTGAGTTATGTATCTTGTTATATGTTAAGATCTCTTAGTTGTTGGAAGTTCTAGATTTTCTTTTGAAAGGCATATATAGCTCTAAAATTCTAAATCTTGTGAAGATTGAGATCTCAAGTGTAAATCCAAACCCGACTCCGCAATAAGGCTCAACCCACTCCTCGAGAGCACTTGTTGGGTCATCTTGGCTAACTATGGTCCACCCAAAACTCATGAAAAATGATAGTACTCTTGGTAGTAGAGTTGAGACTTTATAGAAGTTCAGTCCATCCCAATCCCCATATGTTTGGGACTAGGGTATTACATCAAAGGTGCTATACAGATGTGTTTTCTTACACTTTCAGTTACTTCGTTCCACTTTGAATGTTGTGGTTGCCGGTTGGACACTGGGTTTAAGACGTGCCGTTAACATATTTATATAATATTTTTCATTTTTAACTTTATAATTGCACTTTAGATGTTACACACTAATCTAGAAACTACCATATTACAAATATTGTGTTTAGATGTAGTTTTTTGGATGTCTTAAAAGCCGTGATACAAATATGGTTTTGGACAATGAAGGGAGTATAATATTTCCTTAGATTTATTTGTTATACACTTTGCATTCTTTAGCAGAGAGGTGTAGTCAGAGTTGTTTAGACCTTGTTTTGTTTGTCATATTTGATAGTTCTCTCTGCATATAGTTGGCTGAAGCTCTTTCAATGTTCCCTTTCTGTTATGTAATACAAGCCTTGTAAATTAAAAAGAATAAAAATCTGAGTGAATAGATAGAGCCAAGACAGGGTGTGAAACCCACTGTACACATCCAAGAGCAAACCCGGGGAAGAGAATCTCCTCCTGTGCCTGCCTCTATACAATATCCATTGATCTACAATTCTGTGTCACATTGTTAGACTGCTGTTTGTTGCTTCTACATCCAAAATTTGGTTGGAAAGAAATGCTAGAGCTTTTGATCCAGATTATACTGTGATTCCAGATATATTTTAATAGTTTAGCAGATACATCGTTAGTCATGTCTAATGATGTTTATGAAAATAGTACTTCAGTTTGTTTTGCAAAGTATAACCAAGTTAGTATATAGTTTCAATCTTTTCTGTTTTTTAATTCTATTTTAAAAGATGCCCAGGGGGGGTGATTTTTTTTTTATCCATGCTTTTATACAGACCCTATACAAAAAATACCTAATCAACTCAATAGCTCATTGTGGAGTAAATGTGAACAAATTATACTTATTCTGATAATATTGAATTTAAACCTGATCTACTTTTTATTAGTTGAAATGATAAGATGTTTTGACTGTCAATTTACTTTTTTGTTTTACATTTTATGGATATCTGGCTTCCTTTGTCTGACTAGCTCTACATATAACAAAAACTCAGAATTTACTAGTTCTATTATTTTTGCTAATTTGGCTACTTTGAAATTGTTTATGCAGATCTGTAATATTATTGTCTCCAGCTCCTTAGTTGTAGATATTGCAGTTTTGGTCTTTATTGCTATTTTCTCTTGCCCTTTTTCCATTTGGTGCAGATTCTGATGTCTTGTTGTAAGGCTGGGAATAATTATGAGCTAATTTAGTGATACTGTTAAACCTTTGCAGAAAAGCACAACTTTTCAAGGTTCTATTGCGAAAGTCTCTTCTTTGGAGGGTGTGCTTGTCAGCATTATGTCTCATATAGGTCAAAGGCTATGTGTTTGCCCAAATTCTGACCTACGATGGAGTTTCACATCCCAGATTCTAACGATTCCTTTCTTGTGAAAGGTTTCCCGCACCTAAAAGAGGTAGTTGAAACTGTTGAATTCTCAAAATTCTACAATGTTTCAAAATTTCTGTTTGTTGGTATTGCCACAGAAACTTGGGCCGCAAATACGTGGGAAGAATCTTTCTTATGAAGTTTAATAGTTTAATCTATATGTAGCCTGGGTCTCCATCATAGGTCTCTATGGTCACCTTGCTGAAAAGAACTTATGTCTTCCCCAGCCAAGAGTACTTTACATTGTATGTATCATTTAAAGCTTGTATTGAGTTATAACTGTTGGTGTTTGTTTTCTTTGTTCAGGTATTTGCAACAAGAGATCTGAGTCAATATTATATCCATCAGATGGCATTTTGTGCAAAAGGTCCTGCTAAAGTTCTACCAATTGATGTGTCAGCCGAGTTTCCTGGTTATGCATGCCTGCTTGGGAATGTATTGGAAACAGCTGCACTTGCCTTTGCTCAGCCTGACTGCTCATTTGATTTGGTAAGGAAGTATTAAATTTTTTAGAACGACAATTGTTTGTTTTGTTTTTTCCTCTTCGAGCACAATCTACTGATAATGGATAGTCAGATTCATAGATGTTACTTGGTTTTATCTTCACTCCATCTAATAGGCTTGATTATTTGTACTTTTTAACCCGGTTAATTTTTTGGCTTATATTGGTTAACTGGATTGAGAACTCTCCTGCTTACCGCCCTTCCTTTCAGTTTTCGCATGGACAGGCTTTCTTTTGAGTTTTGACTTGTGGCCTTGCCTTATATTGTTTATCAATCTTAACTCCCGCTTGACAATTATATTGTTTTGTTTTTTTATAATATTTTTTTTTTGGTTTTGGCTTCATGTACCAGGCTATGAACTTTGCAGCCGTTGCAACATCTTTGTTGGAGGAACTTCCTCCAATCCAAACATCAAATACAGGAAGTAATGAAAGTATGCCCTCGTATTACTCACTAATTACTTGTTTTCCTCCTTAACATGCTTTCTTTCTCAGGAATCTATCTTAACGCACATATTTCTAATCTTACCTGACTTTTATGTACTGTGAGAATCATTTATCTTTTATCCTATTTCATTATCTTTTGAACAGTTTTGTAACTCTACTTCATAAAATTTACAGTGGATGAGGATGACATGGTTATTGATGAGGAATCTACTGAGAAAGTTCTGAATAGGGATTTGGAACGACAGATTTCAAATGCAATAGATCCTCGCTTTCTTTTACAGTTGGTATGTTATCTTATCATGCCATGTCAGCCGCTGTAGTGACATTTTTTTTTACTATTCAAGATGTTTCCTAAAATTTTAGATTCTTTACCAACATTTGGAGTATTTGGTGTTTGTTGAACAGACAAATATTTTGTTCAGAGGATTCTCACAGGTCAATGATTCATATAAAGAACGGCCTAATGATAAAGAGGTTTCAGCTGTTAGTGCAGCCTGTTCCTTCCTGCATGTGACTTTTAACATTTTACCCCTTGAGCGTATCATGACTGTACTAGCATATAGAACAGAATTAATTCCTGTGCTTTGGAATTTCATGAAACGATGCCATGAGAATCAGAAATGGTCTTCCTTCTCAGAGCAGACTACATATTTGCCAGGAGATGCACCTGGTTGGCTCTTACCTTTGTCAGTTTTCTGCCCTGTTTACAAGTAAGAATTTTGCTTCAATTTATTGTAGTAGTGACCTTAATTTGCATGTAGTTGTTCAAGACTTCAAGTTAATAAGCTCAAGATACAAGTTTGACCAATCAGTCTAACACCCTTCCATGTTTGAACAGACACATGCTTATGATTGTTGATAATGAGGAGTTCTATGAGCAGGAAAAACCACTTTCACTAAAGGATATCAGATGCTTGATTGTTATCTTAAGACAGGTAAATTCTTGTTATTGGGAATTTTGGTGGGCCAACACTCCTTGAAAATCCGGGGTGGTGGTGGTGGTTTTCTTCAGGGGATTCAAGAGATCGAATAGATAGGCCCCACAAGTTTTTAAAACAGGAAGTTTCGAGATGTTAGTTCCTGTGAGATGTATTGTCTTGGGTAAATATGTTTTCAATTGAAAGTGATATGTGGATAGTATCAGTCAAAAGGATTTTTTTCCATGTCAAATGAGTTTCGGCCCCTTGCATTTTTTTAATAATGTCATTTATTATAAAAAGAATACAAAAATACTGTTGGTTGGGCATCACTATTAGAGTTTCAAACATAATTAGCCAATTTAGTATCTGGTTGGTCATCGTCTCAGTTAATTTATGATCAAACAATAAACATAAATTAAACTGCTTGCTAAGCTCAAGCATAGCTATGTGGTCTGCTTTTAGACTGCTTGCTAAGCTTTGAAGTTAGCTTGGCTCGTGTATATATTAATAGGAAGTACTTGTATCTCATTCAACCACATGAAATCCTTCATTTTACAACAGAAACTCTGAAATTAAAACATATAACTCAGATATGAAAGCTGACATAGAGTATATTAGACATGCGAATACCATTTATTTATATTTTTGGTACGTAGAAGATGTCATTATGGTAAAGTGAACCTATGGATGAAGATTTTCCATTATAAAAGTCAAAAAAAAAAATGCTGCAAGATCTCTTGATATAGTAAAGTGAACCTCAACCTAGGTATAGGCACTCAATTTCAGAAAAGTATTTTAATGTGTTCTGTTGATGAAAGCATATCATTTTATAGAAATACAGTATATTATATTAAATGGTCACAATAATCTAAAACTAAAATTCCCTTAAGATGTCCTGACGTCTTCGAGCTGAACAAGCAAAACTTGGCTGTTCTGGCTTCATTTGTTAGCTAACAAGTCACTAGTACTACTATTTTTCTTGAACTTGAATCATTTGTTAAATGAGTGAGACTCGAGGAGCCAACCTATAGAGCTGATCTTGAGCTTGTCATGAATGTCTTCTTATATCTATGGGCTAATCAATGCGTACAACTAGTTCTGAGTTCGAATCCTGGGCAATCCACTATCACATAAAAATGATGTGCAGAATTATTATTATTATTATTATTGTTTATAATTTTTTGTGGCAATCCGCTTACAAAATATTTGAATAGTTCTAGGTAGAGTGGTCGTGCAACATCTAGATACCCAAGTGCTTGACGAGAAATGTACAGATACTAATGAAGTGTCACATTGGATTTCTTTAATTTATATCCTGTATTATATGGCATTTCAATTTTCATAATCTTGATGTGCGTGTTTGCTCTTTCTCCTAGGCCTTATGGCAGCTATTGTGGTTGAATCCTGTGGCGTCTCCTAACTTGACAAAGTCTGCTACCAGTGTAACTGCTCTGAAGAGCCACCCTGTAGAATTTATTCAGCATAGGGTTAGCATTGTAGCTTCTGAGCTCCTGTCACAGGTGCATGATTTTTCATTTTATTCCATGTTTTAAAAAAGAAAAGAAAATTCAATGGGCTTAGTTTACTATTGATAGAAAAATCATCAAAATGTTGGAAGTCAAAAGATTCTAAAGAAACAATATACCCCATCATTACTTCTGTTGTTTATCTTACCATTCTATGTGAACTACTATTGTAGTTGCAAGATTGGAATAATAGACGGCAGTTCACACTCCCTAAGCGACTTTCAGGCTGATGGTGTCCTTGAGCATTTCAATTCTCAGGTAACATCTTCTCAATAGCATATTTATTTACCAGCTAAGAAAAAGGGTCTTTGGTATCAAGTGTTTCTGATTATCTACCATTGTTCTCCAGGCTATGACTGCAAATAGTAGAGCATATGAAGTGTTAAAACGAGCTCCATTCTTGGTGCCTTTTACGAGCAGAGTTAAAATCTTTAGTGTGAGCAATTAGCTAATTATAAGTTTCCTGATTTCTGTTTCTGCAGTTTGAATCTATATAATAATTAAGAAATTGTTCTTGTTTGAGCCTTTGAGGCTAGCCAGTAAACTATCTAAATTTGTTTTCAGCCATTTCTCTAGATATCCTGAGTATTATTCTCCATTTTTTCAGTCACAACTAGCTGCAGCGAAGCAGAATAATGAGTCTCATGCTGTTTTTACTAGAAATCGATTCAGAATAAGGCGAGATCATATTTTGGAAGATGCTTTTAATCAGTTGAGCACATTATCTGAAGATGATCTTAGAGGACTGGTATAATATTAATTTTTAATATGTTTTTATTGTTTTGCTGCTCTGAATATATTCCCTGCTTCCTGTTATTTCCATATTTTTGAGAAAAAGTAGCATTTTGTATAGGTTTGAATTAATTTTTTTTGACTTTTTTTTGTGGTTGTATCTAGATTCGTGTATCCTTTGTTAATGAATTTGGAGTCGAGGAGGCTGGTATTGATGGTGGTGGGATTTTCAAAGATTTCATGGAGAACATAACTCGGGCAGCTTTTGATGTTCAGTACGGATTATTTAAGGTTGTACATCCATTTAATTCTTGTGCAGTGAGTGGTGCCTCACACTGTCTATATATTAACCAAAAACACAAAGCGAAACAATTCAATCTATCTATCTTTCTTGTCCTTTGTTGGCTCTATGTGCGTGCACAAAGAATTGACTTTTAGTATTTATTTAATTTCATGAGCTCTGAGAAGAAAATCAGAAATGTGTTGAAGGATGTTTTTTTTTGTGTGTCAGAAGACCTTAAATGCTGATAAGATGCAAGACCATGCGTATAACGCCACCAGCCACTGTAGTTTTTTAATATTTTAAATTATAAAGGGAAAAATATTGTAGTGATGGGGTTGCTTTACAATTTTAATGGGCTTATGGTGTGAGCAGAATGCTTGAGTTTTTGGGGACGTATCTTTGAGTTTTGCTCTTTTGTAGGAGAGTGCATTTTAATTTCTCTTTGGGCTTATGCTTTTGGGGCTTTTCTGGGAGTTTAGTTTTTGATTTATAGAGACTGGCGCACGGCATCCGTTGAGGGCTCTGTTCTTTCCTATCTTATTTTTTTTTTGCTAAATCTTTCCTATCTTATTGCGTATACCTTATGTTCTCCTTTTTGTGTACTCTACTTCTCTGTAATAATATTCGTTTTCTATCAAAGAAGAAGTATGCATCTTATATCTTATTGGTTCCAGTTCACAAAGAAGTTTTGGTTTCCATTGGCTACCAAGCCAAGTTCTATTTGTACTTATTTTGGAGAAGTGCTCAAGACAATAACTCACACTTAATGATGAGAAGTCTGGGTCCAAGCTATGGGTGATTTTATTCCTCATTTTTCATAGGCTCCCTATTGAAACTATTCTAAGCTTCATATATTTTGTAATACAATAGTTTTATCAAAGCACATTTTGATGTTGCCTATTACAAAATTACTGTACCACTTCCTTTAGTCTAAAATTTATCTGTTGAAATTTATGGTATTGGTTAATGGCCATAATTTGTGTTTTAGGCTTGATGAGTTCTGGTTTCCTGGCGTGGCAGTACCTTTATTGGATTGACTATAAAGAAATGGCCATTACCCAGTGAGGTCCCCCCTTGCACGTGTTGCAAGGGGTGCAGAAACTGGGTGCTTATATATTTGAACAAGCATTCTCATGCTTGGATGAATGCTTAAGATCTACTAATCACTTGTAAAAAATACTAATACAGGAGTAAAAAAATAAGAAAAGGGTTCCTGGATCTGTTAATGACGAGACTGATCTCTTTGTTACAATGAATGACCATGGTGATGATTCTGGTATTGGGTTGAGTTTGTGCAGGCAGTTAGGTAAGACAGATTAATCTATTGATCTATGTAGTTGTAGGGTTTGCATCTGTAATCTATTATATTTTAACACTCCCTGTAAATACTGTAAACTTATATATTTGTTTCTCAAGAAAATATATTATTAGTATATGAAGTAGACTATAATACCAACCATTTACATACATACAAACTGCTTTGACTACTTATATTTTGTTAATTTATTGCGTCTGCATGGCTTGATATAAACAGGAAACAACTGATCACCTACTCTATCCCAATCCTGGATCAGGAATGGTACACGAACAGCATCTCCAGTTTTTTCATTTTCTTGGAACTGTTCTTGCGAAGGTATGATTTGTGCCTTTCCATCATATTTGATCTGTAGTACTGCGTTACTAAAAGCAACTGTTGCTGTGCGTCTGCCAATTCTGTTATTTCCATTTAATGGCACTGTATAATAGTAGCTTAAGAGAACCATGTCCTGACTATCAAATATGCAATACCAACCAACTGCTGAAATCTCGATTTTGTAAATTTAATGCATGTTAAGTTCCTTTTTTTTCTTCATTACATTGATATATTATACTCCCTCCGTCCCATGATAAAAGTCCTTATTACTATTTTGGGTAGTCCCATGTTAAATGTCCATTTTTCTTTAATAACCAAACTTTTACACATTTTTTCCTATTATATCCGTAACATTAAATATCTCATACTTTTTTTATTCTAATTCTCTCTCCATTTTAATATGTATAATTAATTATGTGCTAAAAATATTTTGAATTGAAAAGCTAGAAAGTCACTCTCTTACCTACATTGAAAATTATTAATGACATTATTATGGGCAATTTTGTCATTTTATTCTTCTTCTTAATGCGTGAAAAGTCCAATGCGTGAAAAGTCCACCAGGACTTTTATTCTGGGACGGAGGGAGTATTATAGTATACTTTTTGAGATTATTGAACTCTGAAAATTGTTTAAATTGTTTACATTGATACACTGTTCCTTTTGGGCGAATATACCTAGTGAACTACGATGATATGCGTTAGTGTGATCATCCTTGTACTTTTTTCCTAATTTCATGAATGATTAAAATGAATAAAAAAATGCATTTACATTCTTTTGTGCACAACTTGGTCCAATATTTATGTTTTTTATTGTACAAGTTAATATAACTTTATATTTTCTACATGTAGAAGTAGTCCATAAATAACAAATAGTTTCAAATAACATCAATTATAATATCTTAGGATTGCACCGGAAAACTTTTAACCTGTGAATCATAAGAATCAATAATCATCTATAAATATGTGAACGAAATTATGGCTTTTAATATATGTATGCATTTTTATGCAAATTATTTTTATATGCATGTACATGTAAATATGTACAAATGTATCTGTCCAGTATATACATTCTCACACGGTCATGCCTATTCCTTGAAGTCTTGTCTTGTCTTACATTTGCTATGGTTAGAAAATGTCTATTAAAAAAATTATACTTATGCATTTTAAAGCAGTCATGTATTGACGTCGAAAAAATTCAAATTAAATTTTGTCTGTCTTGAAATTATTGGTGTCCAATACTTTGTCAACATGGGGAAGCTCCCCTGTAAAAGTGTTTGTTCTTTGTAGATTGCTATCTGTAGTTTTAGTTCTTTCCCGGCTTATTACCTCTCATAATCATTACATTCACGACCTTTTCTTATTCTTGATTCGCTAACACTTCATGATTATAATAGTATGTGGGAGTATGTTTTTATGCGTTGTGCAAGCATTTCACTATTCTGTTACTTTGTTTAGTGATTTAGTTCTTAGATTGATAATTTAATGGGTCTATGTGCAATCTTTTCTTCATTTTGTAGGCAATGTTTGAAGGGATTCTTGTTGATATACCATTTGCAACATTTTTCTTGAGCAAATTAAAGCAAAAGTGAGTATGTAGAGCTTGTATCTATATAACTTATTTTATTTCTTAGCATCTATATCTGTTGATGTTGCTATCCTTTCCATCTTTATTTGAAATTCTTCTTTGTCGTGTGTATGCAAGCTTGTCATTCACAAATTAGGTATGTAATCTATATTTTAAAGTTCTAGTGTCTAGAAAACTATGTAAACCATATAACTATTGAATTTAAAGGACAAGAGAGAAGAGAACTTCTTGAGGAATTTCCTTCCCTCCCGTTTTGTTATTGCTTTTGGACATTGCCACCGGGAAACTCTAAAGTCGAAGAACACATATTAGCGAAAGAGGATAAAAAATAATAGTCGAGGAGAAGCGAGACAAAATATTTAGACTCTCTACCGTCCAAATAATGAAAGAAATACATGATTATATTAAAACACAAAATATGATTGTTGCTAGCTAAATCTCTCCATAGAGCTGAAAAAAATTATGCCTTTTTGGTCTTTAATAATGGTTCATGATAGTCTAGTTTTTAGTCTTTAAAGCATAGGTTAACTGGCTTTCGAGGGTTTGGAATTAAAGGTTGTGAAAATTTTATGGAAGTACTTTCTTCTCAGTTCTAATGAAAATTTTGGATTGAGCGAATGCTAGATTGTTTAGAGAGAGTTACTTATCTTTTACTTTGCTTAAGGATATGGTAATTCTTGCATCCTTTTGGGCTTCTATTATGGGGGACTTAAGGATATCTTTGTGACTGATTTGTATAAAGATTGGAACAAAGAAAAAACTACTTGGACTTCCCTATCCATATGGCGTTTCAATCTGTGACAACCCCACAACAAAGAGGGATCTATTAAAGCAACAAACATGCGCTCAAAGTACCTTATAATCCGGAAAAACTACCACTTCCATAAAGCAGGACTAACTTACCGCTCTCTACTATAAGAAGTTTAACACCATATCCTACATTCCTACTTGTGGGATAACTTGTCACGACTTTTGGTTGGGCCAAGATGACCTAAATATTCTTGGAATTGGGGATTGAAACTTGATCTGGGTTTGGAGTTAACTTTAGGTCGTTACAGGAAGGCTAGAGTTTTGGAACTGTGGATTGAAACTTGATATGGGTTTGGAGTCAACTTCATGTCGTTATAGGAAAGCTAGACTTTTAAGTGCTCTTCCCCCTCACCCCCCAAAAAGAAAAAACCAGAAAAAATATTTTTCACTACGTTTACTTCTTTTCCTGGTGTTTTATTGTATCCTCTATTTTTTAAACATTTGTTTTTAAATCTACAAAAAGAACAAAAGAAACTATGTCATAATATTTATTTCTCCCCCTTCTGTCTCTCTTTCTCTCTCTGAGAGATACACGCAAGTGGTATACCATCTTTTAATACCAATGATTCATTAGGGAGTTTAATTCCTAATACCAACTTAATTGTCCAATTTTGTGTTTCTTCTGTGAGACACTGTGTGGGCTTTTAAACAGTGCTTTCTTGCTTTCTTATTTTTTGAGGGTAATGCAATGGGTCTCAATTTTTTGGTCTCAAAAAATATCTCAAATAATGTGTCATCATTACATTGGTTGGATAGTTGTAATGTGATTGGCTATGCCATAAAGTATTATTAAAATATTTTATTTATGTCATTTGAGATCTCTAGTATTATCCTTTTTTTAATGTCTGGTTATGAAATACACTATTTTCTTGACTTTCTTGTTATTTTACTGCTATGCATTCTTTAGAGTAACTAATGTTTGTATTTTAACTTTTTTTTCCCACAGGTACAACTATTTGAATGACTTACCTTCCTTGGATCCAGAATTATATCGCCACCTTATCTTCTTAAAGGTGAGTTTTCTTCTATTCTCCTTGCTTCTTTGTGTTATATCTCACAGTACATCCTTTTGCTTTGTTTGGTACACAAATGGAAACAAGAAAAGAAATGTTATAAGGTTCCGCTGTTTTTTTAATTTGGATATTACTTTTCCCGTCAAGGCAGTTAATTAGGGTGAGGCGGAATGTCCACAAAATTTGTCACTCCATTTTTTTTTTTTTTTTTTTGTGTTACAGTTAAATATACTAATTTGTTTCTGTGGAGTAGACTCTATTAAGACAATGAAACTATATAAGCCACAAAAATGTGGTTGGAATCGTGTTATACATCCAATAAAATGATCCTTCTAATATGGGGTGATAGAATCAAATTGAAATGCCTTCTGTGCTCCTTGTTTTGTAACTCAATCTCATTTTTTCCCTTTGGTGATACTTTTCTGGCTGTCTTTTGCAGCATTATGAGGCTGACATATCGGAATTGGAATTGTACTTCGTTATTGTGAATAATGAATATGGGGAGCAAACAGTAGAAGAGCTGCTACCTGGAGGAAAGAATTTACGTGTTACCAATGAGAATGTCATCACATTTATTCATCTTGTTGCCAACCATCGTTTGAATTTCCAGGTAATTTGGCTATGTTCTGCTTATCAAGTTTCTTCTCGTTCTTTATCATCCCTTGTGGATTCATGATACAAATATGACATAATACTGCTTCAGATACGTCAACAAAGTTCTCATTTCTTAAGGGGATTTCAACAGCTTATACAGAAAGATTGGATTGACATGTTTAACGAGCATGAACTCCAGGTAATATGATCTGCTGTAGAATGATAATAAATTAGTTTTTGAAGCAATTGGTAACCTTATGGGGTATCAAGCTTTGGTTTTGCAAGGTTTTTTGTTCAAGTCTTACCACTTGCATTTGCTTCCTATGTATGTGTTAGTGAAGTATCTCTTTGTTTGGTTTGATGCACCATGATTCGTTTCTCCATGTCTGACTGAGGACCACATGTGAAGGGATATCCTTATTTTTGTGTACAGTACAAGAATTTATTTTAGGAAGGACAATTACAGGGTGGACGACAAGTAGTCCTCCTAGAAATACATAACGGAGGCACAATATATGTTGTTGAGTTTATACTCGGTTAAGTTTGTAGAAATAAGTTCATGGTATTTGCATCATAAAATTATTTGGTCACATGTTTTATTCAAGTCACGCCACATGTGAGCCAGGTGTATTGGCAATATAAAGTCCATATTGGGCGAATTAAGTTGCGATCCTAAATATAACCTTGTGGGCTACTTTTATTCCCCATTGATTGTTGATAGATGCTTCAAGAACAATAGTTGTAGCGGTAGCAGCTATCGATTTTTCACATTTATTTATCAGGCGTGGTAGATATTTTAATTTTATATATGCTCTAAATTCAGGATTACAGCTTGGCTATTTGATGGAAATTTAGATTGAATTATTTGTTTTCTGAGATGGATGTACATGTGCCAAATAGTTATGAATCTAATAGACTTGGAGAATCAGGACGCATATCAGCCAAGTGCCATGCCAACCCAAGTGGTTGGTTTGCTTTAAACTTGTTGTGTCCCCATGGAACCTTAGGCTTAAATCTATTTACACCTGCACTGAAATAAAAAAAGAAATTTGTAAAATCAGTTCACTCATTTAGCTCAATTAGTTTTGGTTTGAGGTCAACAACTCAAAAGTAAATCCCCGTGTGTACTGCAAAATAATTTCATCTGAATCTTTATTTTGCCTAATCTTTTTTGAAATTTCTTCCCCACCCTCCTTTCTCCTTTTTCACATTTCCTTATGCTTTTACCCAGCTGCTGATATCAGGGTCAGTTGATGGCTTTGATCTTGATGATCTTCGGTCTCATGCAAATTATGCGGGTGGCTATCATCGTGTAAGTTCTTAGTTTTGTTTGAAGTCTACTTTAGGATTTATGCAGCTGTTGCTTTACCAATGGCCTATTGGACTTCATGCACGAATTTAAACCTCTCTGTCCTGCTGGACTCTTGATGTACTCCAAAAAACATTATTTTTTTATATTTCTATTCTTCGGGGACTTATTTATTTCTACTTTGAATTTTTCCCACAGTTGCAGAGATACTAACGTTTTTGTTTGGCAGGAACACTATGTCATTGATATGTTCTGGGAAGTTCTTAAAAACTTTTCCATGGAAAACCAGAGGAAGTTTTTGAAGTAAGTTAAATCATCTATTATCTATATCCTATTTCCTATACATGTTTCTTTTGGCTACAAAAATATGTTATACATGGTGCATCATTTCGTATGGTAGTTCAATCCCATTAGGCTTGCGTTGGAGAAGAAGTTTTAGTCTACAGCATTGTTTGCTTCTTATCAAGTGCAGCTTCTTTGTGTTACTTTTGCATAAACTAACTTCTTCTCCTTTCTTTTTCTTTATGGGAATTCAATTTATTCTCTCCGTCTCTTTGAGTGATTTATTGGAATACTGGTACATAAAATCCTGATAAATAAGAATATATAAACAAGGTTGGCTAGTAAAAGTTGAATGTGCTAGTGGCTTACATAACCAGGTTTGGTTTGACAGTTGTTTCTGGATTGTCTCTGCTTCAAAACGGGGAACGAGTTGACCAAAACTTTACCCTCGGTATTAGATATTTTCAGGGATGCTGAGGACTGTAGTCTGGCATCGAGTTGTGTACATGTGATTTGAGCTCATTCTATAACCACACATAAATGGTATGTGAACCCCGCAAAATTATGAATTTACTGGACTTTAACAAGTCCAGTAATATTAGCGCCTCCACCTCAATTTCACATATGTTGATGCTAAATGATTTAAAAGAATTGGTCACTTCACTTCTTTGCAGCAAAATCCAGTTCTTTCTTTAAAAAGTTACTACTTTAGGTAATGCTTTTTGAACACAATTCCTTGTTTCCTCTTCTTTTCGTTTCTTCTACCTAAAAGTAAAAGAGATATAAATTGTGTTATACAGCACATCTGTACTAAAATGCACCCTTGGTTGTTACATTGAAGTATATCTTGAATGTTAAAAAGTTTACTCTTTTTTAGTTTTGGTCTTTTCAAAAGTTCCCTCTCGCGCCATGTATTTTATATTTTTTTAAATGCTATACAAGTTACATATATATTTTATTTATACACACACATATGTATGTATGTATGGTTTACATTATATCTATATATATTTCTATGTAAATAAAATAGTACATCAATCTGCTAAGCAGGAAATATTGTAGACATTGGTGTAACATATATATGGCATTGCAATTTGCTTTATTTTATCTTGCCACCTCAACTGGCCTCTTTGTATGTACATGTGCTACCTGAAGGAAATCATCCAGTTTTACCCCATTCTTTTAACAGGTTTGTGACGGGCTGCTCTAGAGGACCTCTACTTGGATTTAAACATTTGGAGCCTTTATTCTGCATACAGAGGTAATTTGCGCGTCTATTTTGCTCCTGTCATGAGATTCTTAGTGTCTCTCGCAGTAAGCATCACTTCTATTGCTACTTATCTAATCACTTGGCTTCATAAAAATGGTTTTACTATTTTCACAGGGCTGCTGGTGATGCATCAGAAGAAGCTCTTGATCGATTACCAACATCTGCTACTTGTATGAATCTTTTGAAGCTTCCCCCATACCGAAGGTCTGCTCAAGTTCTTATATCCTTATCTAAAATATGAACATACTATAAATGGGAGATGGTATGTGTGACCTGTGGAGTCGAAGTCAAATGGTTTAGATGGGATAGAATGTCGACCTTTGTTAACATCATAGACCTTAAAATTTTTGATTCTGCATCAAAAGTAGATGTGTTTTGATTTCATCTTAGTTGGTCTGTCTTTAAACTTATTTTTGTCAAATTAATGGAATTGCCTCAAAACCCAACCTTTTGTTAAACGTTTCTACCTTGCAAATTTATTTACCATATATGAAATTGTTTTGTGATATACAGTAAGGAGCAAATGGAGAAGAAATTGTTGTATTCTATAAATGCTGATGCTGGCTTCGATTTGAGCTGATATAATTTCTCATCATTCAACTCCTGATACATGTAAAATTCGGTTTCATATGGAGTCATCAACTTTGTGACAGTCAATGTGAAGCTTGGTTCATGAAAAGTGCCGATATTCGGACTTTTTGGTCCCCACAAGACAACTGCCGAAGACCGTCACAACATTGACAGGTGAGGTGAGGTGAGGTGAGGTGAGGTGCGTAGAGAAAAATGGAAAATGTAGATATACACAAATGGACTTTGGGAGGTAGATGTACATATTTCTGCTCATCTGCAATGTATGCCAGTTGTCAGAAGTTAGTAATGCAAATGTATGTCGAGCAAGTGGGGTTTGGAACAGTATAAGGCGCAGTGCAGTCAGTTTACTATTATTGTAATATGTTAATGTTATTTTAAATAATAAATATTACATATTTACTATTTTAAGCAGTAGTTGAGTTTGTATTATCCAAATCATTGTTGTGTATATTATGGATTGTGAAACATCTTGCTTCATTCGGTTAATCAAATTCAAAACTTTTATTCTTTAGTTGCTATATATATATATATGCCCACGGATCAGGTCCGGGAGTCCGGATCGTGTTAAAATGTGAATTAATTTTTTTAATTTTTTTTTAAAACAATTAAAACAAAAAATTTAATATTTTATAGAATTGGAATTTTTTTCGTAATACAGTGGTTTGTACAGACATGTTTTATTATATGCATTTAAATTATGTCCAAAACACTGTATTATAAAAAATTTTTAGTTCAGTATAATATTAAATTTTTTTTTAGTTGTTTTAAAAAAAAAATAAGAGTTTAGATAGAAACCGAACTATATATATATATATATATATATATATATATATATATATATATATATATATATATATATATATATATATATATTTCTGCTCTAAGAAATGTATGTGAGCTTTCAACGTCTTTCTATGTATTAATTATCTAGTTTAGTTGATTCCACATTTCCACTTCAACTGTCACTCTTATTTTATTCTATTCTATTCACAGAAAAAAATATCCATTGCTATAGTGATGATTTTTATGTGAAAAAATATTATAAATATTTGTCGTTATAGTGACGATTTTTATGTAAAAAAATATCACGCGTGTTCATTAATCAGTTATGACTACTCTTGTTAATTATTTAATTTAAAATGTGCAATTTATACAAAATTAAATATGAATTTATTCATGATATTACCTTTTTTTATTACATTGAATAGTGATAAAGACTATCGATATATATATATTTCATTAGAACTCATGTGCCTAGGACTCTAGAAATGTTGAATTATAAGTTTGATTGGATATCTCACCAACCCGTTCCGGTCTCAAGATCTTTTAACTGCTACACATCCTCATTTCTATATTTGCTTTCATAATTACAAGGAATTGAATACATAAATTTTAAGAATTCTAGAACAAATTAATCCACAATTGGAAAACCAAAATGGAATTAAGCAGATATAAATCCACCCTCAAATTGTCAAAATGGAATTAGGTTTTTCTGCAAATTAACACTTGGATTAATCATATAAACTATGCATTCAACTCTTGATAATTTCTTGTGTGTATATATAATACTATAATTCTATGGTCAAGATAATGTATAATAGTAGTTATTAGAGCTAGCAAATTCAACGCTATAATGCCTATTAAGCTGTCTGCCATGGTTTGACCCTCTTGGGATTGGTAAGTTTTTGCAAACAAGGTCCAAGATTGTTTGGTTTTGACTTCCCAACCTCGTTAATTAAACTGGATATTTACAAACCAAAAAAAAAAAAGATATAGTAATTAATTCTAGTTACCCCTAGAACATGCATGCATGCCCTACTTAACTTTTGAATAGCGCATTAAGATTGGATTATGAAAATAATTAGCCAATTCATGTATCTGTTGCAAGTTTCAATTAATTTAAAATAAATATTAATTAATTAATTAATCGAAGCTTCTTTGTTGTTGAGAGTATATGGCATGCACACACACACACACACACACACACACACACACACACACACACACACATATATATATATATATATATATATATATAGGATTCCATCCATGTAAAATCGGTTGTTAGAAGAACCCATTTTTTTGACCGCTTGCCACACTGCATCTGCCCTTATGCAATTTTTTTTTTTTTAAGTTCGCCATAACTCTAAGGGTGGCCAAAAATTATCAGCCCCCAACAATCGATTGTTGTAAATGGAATCCCATATATATATATATATATATATATTGGTCAACGACAACATACTACGTGTTTATGACTTAATTTGTAGACTCGGATACATAGTTGAAAGTTAAAGCCTCAAGTCGCTACAAAGAGAAGCAGAATGAGTTAAGTTGATATATAGTGCATTGTTTGGCTTAAACAAATTATGGTAATCAATGGATTCTAATGCTGATCATGAGTATTAAAATGGGCAAGCACAATAGTGGCTTAAAGTTAGCTCAAGAGTATTAAACTAATGGTTTACCCTTTGTGAACTAGCTAATTACATATTAGTACGTAATTAGTGAGCTCAACTCAAACATATTATAATAATTAATTAATTAATTAATAGTATAAAAATAATGATTAATTTTGAATGAAGGGCGGGCATATTCAAGTTTGATTAGCTTAATATATATAATTAATTTGTTCTTATGCATGCATGTTTGAACTTTTACCAACCTATTGTCTCCAAAACTGAGGACTTAAAGCAAGAAAGTAATTAATCAGACAGTGCTTTGTCTTATTTTTGGGGAAGGTTTGTTGAGTTCATACTTGACAAAATTATTACTACTATCTAAAATTTTCACTCATTAAATATCCCATTAGTATATATTGCTTTTATGAGTTCATACTTCAGCAAATATCTAGAGCACATGCACGGGCTATATAATTACTAGCTAGCATGACTAGGAGGGAGCTAGCTAGTATTAAAAAATTAGGACATGTCTAAATTACTGTTATATTACACAACGAATGTTATATGATCATCAGTTTTAACCTCCTTATAGAAATTGATTGATTGATTGATTATAAATTTAGTGAGCTTGAATAGTCTAAATCATGAGTTAAACAGATTATGGACTCAATGATCGAGTGCAATTTTACTCTTACTTGACCATAAAACTTAATATGAGTTGGATGGATTAATTCTCAGCATAATGACGCGTACACATCACTCACATAATTGAGGGGGTGTTTGATAAAAATTGAATGAATCTGAATTTGAATGAGCTGAATCTGAATGAAAAAAGCTGTTTGATAATTGACATATCTGAAACATCTGAATGACAAAACTTTTATTATTTTACCCTTCTGAAAAAATTCAAATTTGTTGTAAATTTATTTAATATTACTTAATATAATAGTTAATATTATTATTTTTTATTTTTTTTTTACTTCATTCAACTGCTCATTCAACCATTCAAATTAAAAAAAAAACTTTTATTAATTCAAATTTCGTCCATCTTACCGATTCATCCATTCGCACCTAAAAACAAACCTTGTTTCTACCAGATTAAAACCATTCAGATTCAAATTTCTAAACAAACAAAACCCTAAGATGACAAATTCCATTCCATGAATTAATTAAAATAATATATATATATATATATATATATATATATATATATATATATATATATAGATATATTGAATTTTTTTTTGACCTCCTAATTAAAGAAATTAAACATTACATATATATATATATATATATATATATATATATATATACATATAAATGTTGTTGAACGTACACTATTATGGTCCAAATCACACAGTGTTATTTGGAGATATATAACATTACGTGATAAGTTTTAATTCAATTCAAAACAAGAAATTAAAGAAGCATGCATGCATGCATCATTATGAATTAATGACACAAGTCGTTATAAAGCGTGGACTTAATATTTCCATTGAATCTGGACCATAGCTAGCTAGCTGCATGAACTTTCATTTCATTTTCTTGATTTTTTTTCTTATTAATTAACTGTCATGTATCTTAAAAGTCGTCCATGTTAATTATAAATCATAGTCCGTCCGATGCGTCGCAATCTCAATCAGTTGTTTTTTGGTTAATAATAATGCTGTAGTTAAACGCCCCCCACCATATATTTTTTTTTTGTTGCTAAATGAGCTGTGGACTAATCTGACCCCCCCCCCCCCCCTCCCTCCCTCCCCCCAACCCAACCCAACCCAACCCAACATTATCATTTAAATGTATCGTCATTTTCATCTTCATCCTCATCGTCATCTTACTTGGCCGCTAGCTGCTTAATTATAGGATCTTTGACGATACATGCAATATTTGATCTCATTTAACGCCTCCCTGGAGGAAATTAAATGCATGTGCTATTTAATTCGTCCTTTGACTAGTGCTTAATTGGTTGATGGAGATTAATTTATCAACATATATATATATATATATATATATATATATATATATATATATATATATATAATTTTGAATTGTTCGTGTAAAATTAATTAAACCTCATGAAATTACAGTGAAAAATTAAGTGGGTTATTGGTCCTCCTCCTCCCTCCCTCCTCCCTCCACCCCACCCCCTCCCTCCCTCCCTCCCTCCCTCCCCTAAATACACCAAATGTCACAGAGCTTATCGCTCAAAATGGCATTGTTTGAGGTCTTTTGCAACATGGAAACGTAACTATATATGGACTGTTAACTACTCGATCTTTCTCGTGTTTCACTGTGTCATGCGCAGATATTTTTTTTTAATAACACTAAAAAATACACATTAATTCTTGCCTAATTAATTAGCCACTGATTTTAAACAAACTAAACCCTAGCTATGCATGATGCATGAGACTTCAACTTCAACTTAATCATCAGAATTAAACATAGATAAATGTCTTAAGTATATATATATATATATATATATATATATATATATTCATAAGGAGAATGTTTTTATATATATATATATATATATATATATATATATATGCCGACGACATATATAACATGATATTTACAGCGTCATTAGTGGTTAGCTATATATTCAGTTGACAAATGGTAGAGCATATGTATGTATATAGAGGTGTATATGTTAAGAGATGAAGATGAGCACCTGCCAAAAGTGGGTTAATTTCTACTAATGTAACAAAAAATTAAGTCTCCATCGCGGTGACTGTTGATTATACGAAATCGTGCTATACCACAAAAGCAGCCAACCCTATACGTGGAGCCGCCACGTCGTCAACGAGATCCTATATCTCTTTCCACCAATGTGAATTCTGATTAAGAAAGAAGGTGAATATATATATATATATATATATATATATATATATATATATATATATATATATATACTACATAGCTAGGCCCCCAAAGTGTGTACACAACTATCAAATCAAATCATTAAACTAAGTAATCTTATTTTGGACCGTGCCTAGTGGCGAACTACAAGTTAATTCCATCATTATATTAAAAAAATAGGTTTTCTGGCTATTATACTTTTTCAGAATTCTAAAGCGAGGAGTGACTCATAAGAAGACGATTAAATACACTTTTGTTATACTAAAGTATCACTAAATTTATAGTTCGACTTTCAAAATAATTAAACTTATAAATTATTACATAAAATATTTAATTACATACAATGTCAATTTCAAAATTATTTTTCGATAAAAATTAATTGGAATACTTTATTTTTCGACAACTCATTTAACTTTTTATAATTTGACTATATTCGACGGTTTGATTTCATTAAACAATAAAAATATTAATTTAAAAAATTATTTTTATAATAATTAATTTAAAGACTTAATAATGTAAAAAAAAACTAAAACTAAAACTTTTTACCACACAACCAGTGCCCGACATTGTCGCACCACCACTACCACCAACACCATTACCAACTCCTCTATCTCCATCATCAATTAAACACTTCTTTCTTTCCTAAACTCCAATCTTATTTCGAATTTCACAATTACAACACAATCTTCAAAATTTTCATCTTCAAATAGATAGATCTAAGTACAAAATTAAAAGCAAAGTGGGTGTCAACAAAAAAAATAAAATTTTGAACCCACCTCTTTCATATTTTTGGTCGTCAAAATTGAACCAAGATTCAAATGATTTCCTTCTTTCATTGTGTGATTTTTTTGATGGTATAGTGAGAATTGAAAGGAATTCCATGAAAGGTGAAGAAGAAAAAATTAGGGCTCAAAAGGAGAAGATGGAAGATAAAGATGAAAAAGAGGATTTCTAAAAATTATATGTACCCCCTCATCAGTTCGATAGGCGCGTTCTAGATAAAAAATAGGATTTAATGGTGACCTCTTCTATGAGAACATGATAATTGGACATGAGTACTTTACAATTTCACTTTTTTGTATTTTTACCCCGCATTAGATGAAATTATAAAGCACTCATGTCCGATTATCATGTTCTCATAGAGTTTTTCTTTGATGGTTGTCATGATTGAATTGGAGTGATGCGAATCTTTTCGTCAATGTAATTGGGTCCTCTAACGAAATCCTCCATAATCACAAAATCAATTTTGTGACTTGTGATTCTCTCCCTACCGCGATTCTAATTAATGGAGATGTAAATGATGTTTACGATCTTATCAAATCAATCATTAAATTTAGTATATGAATTGAATTATAATCAGTATGTGATTTTGAATTTGGATCTAGTGTATTCTAGAAGGAGATTGGAGTTAGCTATGTGACAAAGGAGTAAAGCATGGTGTTACTGTGACGCCCCCAAAATAGGTATATATCACCTATTCTGAGTCGCCAAATACATGGTACAGAATACAAATACAATCTTAAATATACAACAAGAGAGCTATGAGTTTTAATATAAACATTGTCTTTAGACAATATTCACTCTCAGAATAAGTCCTCATTACATTTATTAACACACTATTTAACAGAATAGTGAGGACTACTATAATCCTGGACCGGCCACTTCGCTCTCGACTCCAGAAGTTTCGACTACGTTCTCATTTCTTGAAGAAATGAAGGAAAGAAAGGTTAGCTCAACTAGCCCAAGAAGAAATATTATGACTAAGATAATGCAGAATAAATTATCATTAGTCTTCAACAATGTTAAACTGATAAAATACAATAGACATCAAGTTTAACTGCAGTGGAACATGCAATCCATTAAAAGAGTCAAGTAGAGAATAAAATCTATTATCTTTTATGATTTAAAAGGTTTTCATCACTTTTATCGCTGAGACTCAACTTAATAAATAATCCACATCATCCATGCACTACGACCAAGGATATTCATTAGTATCACAACCATAATTTATCCATGCACTACGGGCCAAGGATATTTGTGTATTTATTAATGGTCATATTCATGCCAACAACTGTCCATCAATGCACTACGGGCCAATGAGGACTTTTACCACATCATTTGTAACATTACGGTCATGAATACACCGAATAATCACTGGTCATAATCATACCAAGTCCATCTATGCACTACAGGCCACAGATGATTTTCAACAAAATATAAATATGAGGATGATGACAATGATATAAGAATTCAATAAAACAAGTTCAAGAATTAATTTATTCAGAACTAATAACGTCAAATTGTCAACATGATACTTCTTTGTAGAGTAAAATTTAAGAATGCTCTTCCATGAAAAGATCTTTGGATGAAGCCTTAAATATCAAGGATATTCCACTAATTTCATGGAGTATAAAAGTCAAAACTTTAACCAACCGAGTATAATAAAGAATGGAATAACAAAAGAAATCACCCGTAAATGCAGATTCATTATGGGATGGAAAAGTTATTCTAACAGAATAATAAATAACGGAACCAAGTCGCGTAATACATGCAAGCGGGATATTCCAACAGAATAATAAAGAATGGAATAACAAATGAAATCACCATACATGCGGTGCAGATAAAGTTATTCCAACAGAATAATAAATAACGGAACCGGTCCCGCCAGAAAACGCATGCAACAAGATATTCCAATGAGAATAATAAAGACGGAACCAGTCCGGCGTAAAACGCACATACATGATATTCCAACAAAATAATAAAGAATGGAATAACAAAAGAATTTCACCATGTATGTGGTACTCAGATGTAAACGAGTTATTCCAGTGAGAATAATAAATAATGGAATAATGAGAAGAATTTCACCAAGTATAGGGTAGGCAGCGATGTCTGAGGTTGTAAGACCCCGAATTTTTATAAATAAAATGGAATTTCCTTAATTTATTATTTTAAAATAGTAAGGTTGATTTGATTAATGTGGTTAGTTATGGGTAAAATGCTAAAATTTTACAAAATAATAAAGTGGTTATAAAATATTCATTGTTGTTGGGAATATTCGTTTGGTCGTGGAATATTAAATCGTCGAGGAATATTTCGCATTTAGTGCCGACCGCCCATGTGTGGGCCCCATAACGAAAAGCGATTGGAGGAAGAAAACGACAAATATAAGTTGTTTAAAAATAACGACGTAGTTGTTACCGTTTACACTGTTGGAATACCCGGTGGTTAAAACACAGTAATACGCGTTGTTGACAAGAAGACACTGCAGATTGCACCAATTATTGACTCTTTACGTAAGAAGGCTTTACTCAATAATGGTTACAGAATTAATTCTGCTCAAGATTTTATTAATTCTTTGCGTTGATATTTTATATTTGTTGTTGTTTCAATAATTGTCATTACACGATTATTTTTCATTATCGAAGCAATAATTCATATTATCCGAATAATATTATTAGATAACATTATTGGCAATGTCTAGAAAGTTACATCTAAGGAGAGGTTTGGTCACCTAATTGCATGCGTCGAGAAGGAGAAATTCTTATTGGAAAGCCCCCTCTTTCCTGGGAACTGTCTGGTTGTCAATATTGTGATTTTGTAATATTATTTGTGAATAATTAATTATTGATTCATATGATGAGGAAAATATTGATTTTATGTGGATATAGATGGAGAAAATTTTTAATGTGACAATTGTTGAAAATTAAAATTTTATCTTTTTCTGATAAAATAATTCATTTAAATATATTATTATATTTTAATAATATAATAATGATGATATTTTTACGATGAATGTGGGATATATGAGTATATGTAGAGGAGGAGTATTTTGTTACCAAAAATATTTAAAACATGTTTTTCATGTTCGGTGGATCCCATTTCTCGACCGAAATTTGATTATAGTATGTAAAATCGCTTGGTTTATGGATTTGGTACCAATTTTTGTTTGGAATTTGGAAAAACTTCCTTCTACAAAGTTGTAGAGAATTTAATTTCCTATAAAAACTCGCAAGATTTGAATTTTCTGATAAAAGGGATATTTATTATGAATTATTGAAGTTCCGAAGCTCCGAAATAATTGATTTTTGGAAGTTTAAAATAATTTAAATAAGAAAAACGTTTTTGGCATTAATGTTGGGTCTTGCATGTGATGTTAATGACTGATTTCAGTTCTTCAAATGTTGGTGTAAGAATATTAATTAATATATTATTAATTTATTAAATTTTCTGCTTTGGTGTTCTAAGCAATTTCCTATAAATAGGGTGCTTAGGTTAGAATTGAAAATCACACCGTAAAAAGTTTTCTCTCTATATTGTCGAAGCGTATTCTTGTGAGTATTTTGAGTATACTTTGAGTATTGCTATATGGTGAAAGTTTAAGTTATAGCTTTATATCCAAAGATTAGGTTTAAGTATTGTCTTTCCGAGGTAAGAGATGTTATTTTATTCGAAAATGATATTATTTCTTCAATATCATTATGCCGAAGTATTGATCTGAACTTTTTAATCAAATTTGGAACTTTTAGTGTTGGGGTTATTATTCACGATACTGAGATTATTCACGTATACTGAGATTATTTCTTAAATAATTAATTATTCATAAAAAAATAAAAAACTTTCTTTTCGTTCAAAATATCTATTTTGGATACTAACTTTGATTATATCCATGTTTTGATCATTCTTGAATTTTACTCCACTCTGATTACTTATGAAGTATTTTTGAACTTGGATTGTTTAAAATACAAATCCTTAATATTTGTTCTTTTGTTTCACTGGATTCGTTTCCTTTAAAAATATTTTTCATCATCCTCAGTCTTAAATGATGATATTATTGAATATCTTTGGCCTGTAGTGCAAAGATGAATGATTTCTGATGAATATCTTTGGCCCGTAGTGCAAAGATGAAAAGGTGTTTAGATGAACATGACCAACTAATGAATATCCTTGGCCTGTAGTGCAAAGATGAATATATGATTCAAGAGGTGCATTGATTGATGTTACAGGGATAAAAATATTGATGATGGACTGTTAAATTCATAGATATTAGTAGATTTCATCCTCTACGTAACTCTTCTATGAATTAATATTTTCATTCATGAGTATTGATTTAAAACTTGTTATCTATTGTATTCTATTAGATTTTTCCTCGTTGAAGACTAACGATAATTTGTTATGTATTATCTTAGTCATAATATTCTTTTATTGGGCTAGTTGAGCTCACCCTTTTCCTTTTTATTCCATTTTTCTTCTCGGGAGGCGAGAATGTAGCGAAGTACTTAGTCTGGGTATGGAATGATGGTTTTAGAGAGTTGTTTAGTAGTCCTCACCATTTTGTAAAATAATGTATCAATAATTATGATGAGGATTTATTTGTATGTGGATATTGTCTAGATGGCAATATCTCGTATTTAAAAAGTCATGATTTATATGTTGTAACAATAAAGTTGTAGTTATTTACGCATTACCATGTTATTGGCGACTCGAATGGGTGATGTATACCTATTTTGGGGGGCGCCATGGTTGGTATCGAGCTTAGGATATGATCTCCGGAGGAGATCGGGGAATAGAACTAGGAGGAGAGAGCGAGTAAATCCTTCGCTTAGTATGTCCTACCTAAGCTTATTTGTTAGTTCGGTCATAATATAGGGATATTATGTGATATGTTAATTTGTTTGATTAACCCTTGTTTTGTGGCAGTATTTGAAAATGGCATCCGAAAATGTTGAGATAAGCAATGGAGCACAGGAGACCGTTGAGTCTCCACAGATCAATAATCAGGATAATATGCAACCAGAGGACAATAATCCTCATGAAAATAATAACACCGATGAAATGGTGAATGATGGGATGGTCAGAGGCTTTATGCAATTCATGCAACAACAGCGAAGGCAGCTCCTATCCAAAATGCAGGTAGAAACATTGATAACTCTTGGGCCAGTCCGCTAAGCGCTTTAAGGAGCAATTCATGCAACAACGAGCGAAAGCGCAGCCTCACATCCATAATACGGTGGAAATGATAAGAACGATATTCATCATGATCAAGCAGTTTAAGGAGTTGGGACCACAAGATTTCCAAGATATTCGATGTCTTGGGATGCACGGAGGAACAGAAGGTTCCATTCGCCACCTTTATGTTCCGTGGAAAGGCAGACTACTGGTGGGAATCTGTGAAGCGTACCCATCCAGCTGTGCTCAACATGTCTTGGGAGACGTTTCAGAAACTATTTAATGACAAATACTTTCCTGAAAGTGTTCGTCATATGAAGGAAGTGGAGTTTATTAGACTGGAGCAGAACAACATGACGGTGTCTGAGTACGAGGCGAAGTTTGCATGAGTTGTCCAGGGTTTGCACCTCATTTGGTGGAAAATGAGGAACGAATGACGCGCGTATGTTTCGAGGGTCTAAAACCCGAGATTAGACAATATCTTATCTCTCATAAATTTTCTTTATATTCAGATGTTGTAAACAGGCTCAATTATTAGAGCGTGATAACTTAGTATGTTCAACCAGGGGACCACAACCGGTCATATCGGTGACAACGATCATCGAACGATGATAACCCAATGGGAGGAAAGAATACGAGACAAAGCGGTAACCACACTCGGGTGGTAATCGTGGCCATGATAATAGGAGAGGTGACTCAGTGGACATTTCAAGAAGAAGGTTCAACAACGACCATGTGAAGACGTCTAACGCCAAAGAAGAATCGGTTCAAGGAGGGAACGACCACCGGTTATATGCTACAAATGCCGGAAAGAAGGACATATCAGTCCAAACTGTCCACAACAGTTCAAGGTATGCTATAATTATGGAAATGAAGGACATATCGCTCGCGATTGAACGGTAGCAAAACATAGTTCAGCGGGGACGGTGACTCAAATGGATGTCCCAGACAAGCCAAAGCCGGTAGTTTAAGAGAGAGCATTTTTTTTGTGACGAGGAACCTGAATAAAATTATCACGGGTAAGTTAATCATAAGTTCTTGCGAAGTCTATACCGTGTTAGATACCGATTCTACTCACTCTTTTATTTCACCTAGTTGTGTTCAACGTTTAAATTTGACTCCGGAGAAGTTAAACTTTGACTTATTGGTTGAAACTTCGTTAGTAGGAGCCTTCGTTACCTCTACTATTTATAAATCTTGTTTGATTCAAATCAACACTTTCACGTTACTGTCGATCTTATCTCTTTGATAATATTTGCATGGATGTGATTTTTGGAATCGATTAGTTAACTACTCATCATGCTTTTTGTAAGGTTTTAGCTTTCATACTCCTAACCAACCTATTATGCGAATTCAAAATAACCAAACCACTAAAGTCAATCATTGTCATATTAAGCCATAAGAAAGAGCCCCGAGTTTTCGTTGTTGACTTCTTGTGTGGAATGCACGAAGCGGACTTTTCGTAGGAGACGCGTTGTGAATGATGATGACAAGTTGTTAGGTATCAATGTGACGTGTTATCCAAGTTTTGGATGAGAGTCACGATTTTTGAATGATATTTTATCGTTAATAAATTTTTCTCGACGTAATCCTCGATGACTTCCTAGCCTACCCTAGAAGCGAGAAATCGAATTTTGTATTGACCTAAGTACAAAACCTATTTCCTAAACCCTCAGATATTTCTTTAACTAAATGAACGTATCATGCGCCAAAGACGTTGGCTCGAGCTGTTGAAGATTATGATCGTACCATTCAATATTATCGTAGAAGAGCGAACGTGGTAGCTGACGGGTTGAGTAGAAGATCGTATGCATTTACAAGTGCGATGTTGATAACACAAAGACTCATTTCGTATAACTTAAAAATGATGAAGATAGAGTTAAAGACTCTAGGAACTCACGTGATGATATACGAGTAGAATCGACTTTAATCGATAATGTTAAAGCCGCTCAAGCTACAGACCTGGAGCTAATGAATATAAAGAAGAAGGTGCAAGAAGGCGTTATTCTAGAAGTAAGAGTCAATGAAAAGAAAAAAGCTCAAACCTTCGATTTATTAATTCATTCTTGATCGAGTAGAAACTGTGGCCTATAGACTCACTTTACTACCAAGTATGTCGCGTGTTTATAATATTTTTTTTACGTACCGATGTTACGTAAATATGTGGACGACCCGAATAACATCATTGAGTTAGAACCAAATGAGATAGCTGAAGACTAAACGTACGAAGAGATACCTGTCAAGATCTTGGATATGAAGGAGTATGTCCTACGCGTAAAGGTCATACCACATGTTAAAGTTTTGTGGAGAAACCATGCTATAGAGGAAATGACCTGAGAGTTGGAAACGGAAATGAAAGCGAGGTATCTTCATCTTTTCAAACACTGCAGACGTACGTCAATTTCGAGGACGAAATTTCATAAGGAGGGGAGGTTGTAAGACCCCAAATTTTTTATAAATAAAATGGAATTTTCTTTATTTATTATTTTAAAATAGTAAGGGTTGATTTGATTAATGTGGTTAGTTATGGGTAAAATGCGTAAATTTTACAAAATAAGCAAGTGGTTATAAAATATTCATTGTTGTCGAGGAGAATATTAAGATCTTGTCGGGGAATATTAAATGCATTGACGGTAGTGACCATGTGTGGGCCCCCCATAACGGAAAGCGATTGGAGGAAGAAAACGACAAATATAAGTTGTTTAAAAATAACGGCATAGTTGTTACTGTTTATAATTGTTGGAATACCCGGTGGTTAAAACACAAGAATAATCGCATTGTTGCAAGAAGGCACCAGTATTGCACCAATTATTGACTCTTCTTACGTGAAGGCACTACTCAATAATGGTTACGATAATTCTTTATTCAAAGATATTTTATTAATTCTTTGCGTTGATATTTTATATTCTTTGTTGTTTCAATAATTGTCATTACACAAGATTTTTTTCATTATCGAAGCAATAATTCATATTATCTGAATAATATTATTAGATAACATTATTGGCAATGTCTAGAAAGTTACATCTAAGGAGAGGTTTGGTCACCTAATTCATGGCGTCGATGAAGGAGAAATTCTTATTGGAAAGCCCCTCTTTCCAGAACCCATCGGTTGTCAATATTGTTATTTTGTAATATTATTTGTGAATAATTAATTATTGATTCATATGATGAGGAAAATATTGATTTTATGTGGATATAGATGGAGAAAATTTTAATGTGACAATTGTTAAAAATTGAAATTTTATCTTTTTACGATAAAATAATTCATTTAAATATATTATTATATTTTAATAATATAATAATGATGATATTTTTACGATGAATGTGGGATATATGAGTATATATGGAGGAGGAGTATTTTGTTACCAAAAATATTTAAAACATGTTTTTCATGTAAATTGGACCCCATTTCTTGACTGAAATTTGATTATAGTCTATAAAATCGCCCGTTTGTGGATTTCGGTCAATTTCTGTTTGGAATTTGGAAAAACTTCCTTCTACAAAGTTGTAGAGAATTGAATTTCCTATAAAAACTCGCGAGATTTGAATTTTCTGACAAAAAGGCTATTTATTATGAATTATTGAAGTTCCAAAGCTCTGAAATAATTGATTTTTGGAAGTTTAAAATAATTTAAATAAGAAAAACATTTTTGGCATTAATGGTGGGTCTTGCATGTGATGTTAATGACTGATTTCAGTTCTTCAAATGTTGGTGTAAGAATATTAATTAATATATTATTAATTTATTAAATTTTCGCTTTGGTGTTTCTAAGCAATTTCTATAAATAGGGTGCTTGGGTTAGAATTGAAAATCACACACGGCTCAAGTTTTCTCTTTATATTGTCGGCGTATTCTTGTGAGTATTTTGAGTATACTTTGAGTATTGCTATACGGTGAAAGTTCAAGTTATAGCTTTATATCCAAAGATTCCAGGTTAAAGATCATTTTCCGAGGTAAAGGGTGTTATTTTATTCGAAAATGATATTATTTCTTCAATATCATTATGCCAAGTATTGATCGTAACTTTTAATCAAATTTGGAACTTTTAGTGTTGGGAGTTCTTATTCACGATACTTGGTCTTATTCACGTATACTGATCTTATTTCTGAATACGATACTTATTCATAAAAAAATAAAAAATTTCTTTTCGTTCAAAATATCTATTCTGGATACTAGCTTTGATTGTATCCATGTTTTGATCATTCTTGAATTTTACTCCACTCTGATTACTTATGAAGTATTTTTGAACTTGGATTGTTTAAAATACGAATCCTTAATATTTGTTATTTTGTTTCACTGGATTCGTTTCCTTTAAAAATAGTTTTCATCATCCTCAGTCTTAAATGATGATATTATTGAATATCTTTGGCCTGTGAGTGCAAAGATGAATGATTTCGATGAATATCTTTGGCCCGTAGTGCAAAAGATGAAAAGGTGTTTAGATGAACATGCGGCTTTAATCGATGAATATCCTTGGCTCAGTAGTGCAAGGATGAATATATGATTCAAGAGGTGCATTGATTGATATTACAGGGATAAAAATATTGATGATGGACTGTTAAATTTATAGATATTAGTAGATTTCATCCTCTACATAACTCTTCTATGAATTAATATTTTCCGCTGCGAGTATTGATTTAAAACTTGTTGTCTATTGTATTCTATTAGATTTTTCCCTGTTGAAGACTAACGATAATTTGTTATGTATTATCTTAGTCATAATATTCTTTACTGGGCTAGTTGAGCTCACCCTTTTCCTTTTTGTTCCATTTTTCTTCTCAGGAGTCGAGAATGTAGCGAGTACGAGTCGGGTTATGGAATGATGGTTTTAGAGAGTTGTTTAGTAGTCCTCACCATTTTTGTAAAATAATGTATCAATAATTATGATGAGAATTTATTTGTATGTGGATACTGTCAAGATGGCAATATCTATATTTAAACTCACATTTTATATGTTGTAACAATAAAGTTGTAGTTATTTCTGTACCATGTTATTGGCGACTCAGAATGGGTGATGTATACCTATTTTGGGGGCGTCACACAGGTTATTCCAACAGAATAATAAAGAATAGAATAACAAAAGTTCTCTTCATGAATATGAAAAAAATAATACCCCTTACCTTATAAAGAAGAGTACTCCGACGGTAGGGCGGGGATATACTTGAAGAAACTTGCACTATGCTCAAAGCTTTCTTAAACGCTAAAGAAATACGCTCAAGATAGAAGAATAATTCTCCTTACAGTTTCTCTTTCTAGAGTTTCGGTGAATTCGTAAGAAATAATGAAGGAATGAGCTTCTATTTATAGAAGAATGGATGAATAAGAACCAATCCATGAACGGTCCAGATCGATTTACTTTTAAAGCAGACGGTCAGAGATTGGTTTACAATAAAATATAATATATTCTATTTATAATCTAATAAAATGAATAACTTTTAAAAAGATTTTACTATGCAAATACTATGCAGGCACTATACAAATACTATGCATAATAAAATATAATATATTCTAATTATTATCTAATAAAACGAATAACTTTATAAAAGTATTCATTTTATATAAAAGATTTTACTATTAGCTTTAATAAAACGAATAACTTTATAAAAGTATTCATTTTATATAAAAAAACTTTACGTTTTATTACATTAATAATACTAATAAAACAAAACTTCATCATCATTATTATTATTCACACTATTAATCGACTAGGTCGCTTTCCCGAAAAAGAGGGCTTTTCGATAAGGATTTCTCCCTTATTGGCGCGCGCAATTAGGTGACCAAACCTCTCCTTGGCGCGTAACTTCTAGACATCGTTAATATTGCAAATAATAATATTAATAACAAATCATCTCAATTATAAAATATCAACAATAATTGAATCAATTAACGTGAGATACTATGCAATAATTACTGAAGCAATACTTGAACAAAACTGAGTGATTTCTCACGTAAGCATCAATAATCAATACCGTGTACTACTATGTAACCACGTGTATTCCTGTACTTTTAACACCGGGTGTTTCAACAGTTAACGGTAAAACTTCCATCGTTATTTTCATAAAAATATTTTTGTCATTTTTCTCAATCCGAATAATAATTACATTGTGGGGTCCACCAATGATTGTCTTGCGTAAATATTTAATATTCCCCGACCAATTGAATATTATAAACAATTTGCGTATTTTTAAAATTTCTAAATATTACCCACAACTATAACATTATATCAAATTCATTCCATAATATTTAAAAATGATAATTATAGAAAATTCATTTTTATTCATAAAAGTTGGGGTCTTACAATCTCCCCTTCTTATGAAATTTCGCCCTCGAAATTAGGATATGTACCTGTTATGTCAAAGAGGTAAGGATACCTTGATTTCATTTCAGATTCTAACTCCCAGGTCATTTCCTCAACATCGTGGTTTCTCCATAAAACTTTGACTTTAGGTATAACCTTGGAGCGTAGAATATGTTCTTTCTTATCCAAGATTTGAACAGGAACCTCTTCATACGTTAAATCTTCCGCTATTTAAATGGGTTCTAACTCAATAATGTGGTTCGGTCTTTCACATATTTACGTAACATGGACATATGAAAAACGTTATGAACACGAGACATACTTGGCGGTAAAGCAAAGTCATAAAGCTATAGTCCCTACTCGATCGAGGATTAAAAATGGGCCAATGAATCGAGGATTGAGCTTTCCTCTCTTTCCAAATCTCGTAACTCCTTTCCATGGAGCAACACGTAATAACACATGATCTCCAATATCGAATTCTACATCCTTTCGATGAGGATCAGCATAACTCTTTTGTCGATCTTGGGAGGTTTTTATACGTTGTCGGATCGTTTATATCTTTTTCGTAGTCATACGTACTAACTCCGGTCCCAACAACGTTGTTTCACCCACCTCATCCCAAAGATCTTTGGAGAAGCGACACTTTCTTCCATACAACGCTTGAATGGAGCCATGCCAATACTAACGATAAGCTGTTGTTGTAGGAAAACTCCACCAATGCTAAAAACTTGTCCCAACTTCCCTTGAAGTCAAGGACACAGAGTCTTAATAAATCTTCAAGAGTTTGAATAGTCCTCTTTGATTGTCCATCCGTTTGAGGATGATATGCTGAACTAAATCGTAAATTTGTGCCCATAGCTTTTTGCAAACTAACCCAAAATCGTGAAGTGAATCTTGGGTCTCGATCAGAAACTATGGATACTGGCATACCATGCAATCTTTTAACCTCGTTTATGTACATACGAGAAAGACGTTCAAGTGTATAAGTTTCTCGTATAAGTAAGAAATTAGCAGACTTGGTTAATCTATCAATAATGACCCAAATTGCATCTATGCCTTGAGAAACCTTGGGGAGACCAGTAACGAAATCCATGGTAATGTGCTCCCACTTCCATTCTGGAATTTCAAGTGGTTACAATGGACCTTTTGGTACTTGATGCTCCGCCTTGACTCGTTGACACGTTAGACACCTTGAGATAAACAACGCTATCTCTCTCTTCATATTGCCCCACCAAAATGTATGTCAAAAATCATGATACATTTTAGTAGTCCCAAGATGGATTGCAAATGGTGTGTTGTGCGCCTCCATCATGATTTTATACTTTAACTCAGGGTCGTTAGGATCACAAAGTCTGGAGTTGACTCGAAGTATTCCTTCTTCATCGATTCTTGCTTTCGGCATAGCACCTTCTTGTACTTTCTTCCTCATATGCATCAACTCCAGGTCTGTAGATTGAGCAGCTTTAACTTTATCAATTAAAGTCGGTTCTACTCGTATATTCGTCATCATCACGTGGGTCTCTAGAGTCTTTATCTCTATTTCCATCCTTTGCAAGTCATACAAAATGGGCCTTTGCGTTGACAATATCGCACTCGTACCCGCATATGATCTTCTACTCAATGAGTCAGCTACCACGTTCGCTTTTCCAGGATGGTATTGGATGGTATGATCATAATCTTTCAACAGTTCAAGCCAACGTCGCTGTCGTATGTTTAGTTCCTTTTGAGCGAAGAAATATTTGAGGCTTTTATGATCCGTAAAGATCTCCACTTTCTCCCCATACAAGTAATGCCTCCAAATTTTAAGTGCGAAGATAACAACTACCAACTCTAGATCACGAGTAGGATAATTCCTCTCATATTCTTTGAGTTGTCGAGAGGCATAGGCTATGACTTTCCCATGTTGCATGAGAACCCATCCTAACCCTTTGCCCGAAGCATCACTGTAGATGGCAAATCCCTCCGAGCCAGATGGTATTGTCAGAACAGGTGCTAAAATGAGTGTCCTCTTAAATTCTTGAAAACTCTTCTCGCATTCCTCACTCCAACCAAATTTTGTATCTTTCCGAGTCAGCTGAGTTATAGGAGTAGCGATTCAAGAAAACCCTTCTACGAATCTCCGATAATAACCAACTGGTCGAGAAAGCTACGATCTTGATTCATCGATTTAGGTTGCTTCCCGACTTTGAATAGCTTCAATCTTTCTTTGAGTCAACAGATATTCCATGACTTGATACCACGTGCCCAAGGAATGCTACTTCCTCAAGCCGAACTCGATTTCTTCAACTTGGCATAAAGCTTATATTCACGAAGCTTTTGGAGTATCACCTCAAGTGTTGCTTCATGATCTTCACGGTTTTGGAATAAATAAGGATGTCATCAATAAAGAGGCGACCACAAAGTGATCCAAATATTCCTTGAATACTCGGTTCATCATATCCATGAAGGCAGCAGGAGCATTAGTTAATTCAAAAGACATGATTAGGAATTCATAATGCCCGTACCGAGTTCTGAAAGCCGTCTTTGGAATGTCATCGGTTCTAATCTTCAATTGGTGATATCCGAAACGAAGATCAATCTTTGAAAAGAATTTGGCGCCTTGTAACTAGTCAAACAAGTCATCAATACGTGGCAATGGGTACCTATTTTTGATGGTGACATGATTCAACTCCCGATAATCAATACAAAGTCGCATACTCCCATCTTTCTTCTTCATGAATAGAACAGGAGAACCCCAAGGAGAAGTAGTAGGACGAATAAAGCCAATGTCTAACAATTCTGCGGTTGGGTCTTTAACTCACGAAGTTCAATAGAGCCATTCGATATGGGGCTTTGGAAATGGGTTTTATCTTTGGGTTCAAGGTTGATACAAAATTCAATTTCACGCCTGGGGGTAAGCCAGGAAGTTCTTCAGGGAATACGTCAGGAAATTCATTAACAATAGAAATATCATTCAAAATTGACGTATTTTTGTTTAGATCCGTGACATGAGCTAAGAAAGCTTGACATCCATTTTTCAATAAACGAATAGCTTTATGGCTTGAGATGATAGTGATTGATTTTAATGGTTTGGTTGCTTGAATTCGCATAATAGGTTGGTTAGGAATATGAAAGCTAACAACCTTACGAAAATAATCAATTTTTGCATGATGAGTGGTTAACCAATCAATCCTAGAATTACGTCAGATGCAAGTATTTTCAATGAAATAAGATCGACAAGTAATGTGAGGGTACCGATTTGAACCAAACAAGACTTATAAGCAAAGTGGATGTAATGAAGGTTTCTCCCAATGAGTTTCAACAGATAAGTCAAAGTCCAATTTCTCCGAGTCAAATTTAAACGTTGAGCGCAAGTAGGAGAAATAAAGGAATGGGTAGAACCGATATCAAATAAGGTATATACTTCGCTAGAGTTTATGATAAGCTTACAAGTGATGACCTCATTCGGGTTCTTTGCTTTTCGGGAGGTCACGATAAACGCCTCCTCTTGACCATCGGGCTTTGACTTTTCTCAAGGCCCTTTGGTGCCTCCATCCTAGTTGAACTTGTCTTGGTGAATGACAAAATCGGGCTAGGTGACCTTCTCTTCCACAATTATAACATGCTTTGACGGCCAGCGATTTTTTGGTGATGTGTCCCTCCCCTCCGCATTTGAAGCATATGATAGGTGGTCGTTCTCCTTCCTTAATAACAGGTGCAGGTGCTGACGTCTTTCTATCATTGTTGAATCTCCTCTTCTTGAAATGTCCATTCTTATTGCTTTGGCCATGATTACCACCGAAGTGGTTATCATTTATGGCATGTTTATTCCCTCCACGCTTATTGTCACCGCTTCGATGACTGTTATCACTCGTATTATCATTTTCCCGGCTGCTCTCTTTTTGTTGGGTTGACTCATTATCGCGCTCCAATAACTGATCCCTATTAACAACATCTAAATACAAACATAGTTTATGAAAGATAAGATATTGACGTATCTAGGGTTTTAAACCTCTTAGAAATATTCGCGTCATTCTCTCCTCATTATCAACCAAATGGGACGCAAATCGGGACAACTCGGCAAACTTGGCTTCGTACTACGACACGGTCATGTTGTTTTGTTCCAGTTTAATGAACTCTACCTCTTTCATATGACGAATACTTTCGGGAAAGTACTTGTCGTTGAACAGTTCATGGAACTTCTCCCAAGACATCTTCTTCATGCGGCAAAGTTGAGTACGCTTTACTGATTCCCACCAAGAATCGCCTGCGCCCGCATAACATGAAGGTGGCAAAGGGAACCTTTTGCTCCTCGGAGAATCCAAAGACATCAAATATCTTGTTGATCTGTTTTATCCACGTCTCAACCTTAAGTGGTTTTGGCTCTCCAAAAAACTCCGGTGGTCCCAGCTCCTTGAACTGTTTGGCGGTGACCGTCCGAGAGTTTCCAGTGTTTCCACCGTTATTTTTGACAGGAGCCGCTCTCACCTGATGTTGCATGAATTGCATGAAGCCTCGGAACATTCCATCGTTCATCATTTGGTCAGTGTTGTTGTTTGCATTAGGATTGTCGCCTTCCTAATGAACATTATCCTGATTATTGATCTGTGGAGACTCAACGGTCTCCTGTGCTCCATTGATGTTCTCAATATTCTCGGATGCAATTTTCAAATACTGCCACAAAACAATGGTTAATTAACATATCACATATAATCCCTATACTCTGACCAACCAATTAAATATCAAATAAACTTAGGTAGGTCATACTAGCGAAGGAATTTCCGTCTCTCCCTCCTAGTTCTTGTCTCACATCTCAGCCAGGGATCATATCCCTAAGCTTTGATACCAACTGTGAAGCCCCCAAAATAGGTATATATCACCTATTCTGAGTCGCCAAGTACATGGTACAGAATACAAATACAATCTTAAATATACAACAAGAGAGCTATGAGTTTTAATACAAATATTGTCTTCTAGACAATATCCACTCTCAGAATAAGTCCTCGTTACATTTATTAACACACTATTTAACAGAATAGTGAGGACTACTGTGACGCCCCCAAAATAGGTATACATCACCCATTTTGAGTCGTCAATAACATGGTACAGAAACAACTACAACTTTATTAACATAACATGAAAACCGTGAGTATGCTTCATAGATTCCCACCAGTAATCTGCCTCATTACGGAACATAAAGGTGGCGAATGGAACCTTCTGTTCCTCCGTGCATCCCAAGACATCGAATATCTTGGTGATTTATTTGACCACGTTTACGCTTTAATCGGATCCGCTTTCCCTAGAATTACGTGGTCCCAACTCTTTGAACTGCATTTTGTTGTGTTATAAACCGCAAATGCGTTGTTATCATTTCTACCGTATTTTGTACACGAGTCTCCTCAAATCGATTTTTCATGAACTGCAAAAAGCTTCTAAACATCCCGTCGTTCATCATCTGCTCAGTGGTGTTGTTCACAGGAGGAACATTGCCAGCCTGTTGCATGTTCTCCTCGTTGGTGAGTAAAGGTGTCTCCACGGTCTCATTTACTCCACTGTTAACATTCTCAGTCGACATTCTCAAATACTGCCATAAAACAAGGGTTAATTAAGGAAATCAACATATCACATAATATCCCTATATACTGACCAACTAACAAATAAGCTTAGGTAGGACACACTAGCGAAGGATTTACTCGTCTCTCCCTTCCTAGTTCTATTCCCCGATCTCATCAGAGATCATATCCTAAGCTCGATATCAATCGTGACGCCCCCAAATAGGTATACATCACCCATTTTGAGTAAATCAATAACATGGTACAGAAACAACTACAACTTTATTAACAAAACATGAAAACCGTGAGTTTAAATACAAATATTGTAGCCCTGTTATCCCTCGCTCGACCCAGCTACATTTTTATTACCTAAAAAAATTGTGAAGCAAAAGGGTGAGCATAACTAGCCCAGTAAAGAATATAATGACTAAAGATAAGTAAATTATCAATAGCCTTCATTAGTAATAAATCAGAGATTTAGAACAAATGGTAGATGATAAAACTTTTCAACCATAGTTGCAGCGGAATGAGCAATCCATTAGAAGAGTCAAATAGACTATAAAGTCTATTATCTTCTTTATATTAAATGTCCACCAATAATGTTTTATTCCTGTAACATCAATCAACAGTTCCTTTCCACAATAACTCATAATCATAATTGTGATTCTAAATTTCTCTTCTCATCCAAGACGAAGATAATTTTTATCACCTGTCTTTTCCTGAAACATCAAAGATTATGGTTATACCAAATCACAGTTCATGTTCATAATCACACTAATAAATTCATCTTTGCACTACGGGCCAAAGATATTCATCAACAAGTCATCTTTGCACTGCAGGCAAAAGATATTCAAAAACTGGTCATCTTTGCACTACGGGCTAAAAATATTCAACAACAGGTCATCTTTGCACTACAGGCCAAAGATATTCATATCTCAATGAAATACATAATCATTTCAGAATGTATATAAACCATAATTATAATCATGTTGATCAATTCACCTTTGCACTTAAGCTAAAAATATTCAATTGTAAATTCAATGGTCATAATCATACCAGTCAATAATTCATCTTTGCACTACTGGCTAAAGAGAACCCATAGTCCCGATCATACCAATAATCTACCCATCTTTACACTCAAGTCAAAGAGAAATTTCTTCACCAGGATTATAAAAATGTTATATATGATAGTAAAAACAATATTATCAAAACATGGATTCAATCAAAGATAGTAACCATATAGACATCTTGGACAAAAAGGAAAATTTCATTTTTCGGTGAATAGTGTTGTATTCATGAATAGTGTCGTATACGTGAATAGTAACCCCGACACAAAAAGTTCCAAATTTGATTAAAAGTTCAGATCAATACTTTGGCATAATGATATTGAAGGAATAATATCATATATGAAGAAAATAACATCCCCTACATAATAACGACAATATCCCTTACCTCGAAAGACAGTACTTCTAGTTGAAACCCCGGATATAAGCTGTGACTTGAACTTGCACCGTATAGCAACACTCAAAGTATACTCACAAGAATACGCTCAACATATCAAGAGAGAAGTAGAGAGAAAACTTCAGTTTCTGGTGTGATTTTCAATTCTAACCTAAGCTCCTTATTTATAGGAAAATGCTTAGAACACCAAAGTAGAAAATTTAATAAAATATTAATATATTTAAGAAATTTTCCTTAGCCCACCTTGACCATCTGAATTCAGCCATAACACATGTTTCATGAGACTCAAAAAACGTTTTTCTAAATAAACATAAATAAAACTTCTAAAAATCAATTATTTCGGAACTTCGGAACTTTCAATAATTCATAAAAAAATAGCCCTTTTGTCAAAAAAATTCAAAATTTGCGTATTTTCATAGGAAATTCCATTATCTACAACTTTGCAGAAGGAAGTTTTTCCAAATTCCAAACAGAAATTGACCGAAATCCATAAACGGGCAATTTTACAAGCTATAATCAAATTTTGGTCAATAATTGGGGTCCACCGACACACAAAACATGTTTTAATCATTTAATGCCACAAAAATACTCTTCCTTCTTATATACTCATATATCCCACATTCATTGTAAAAATATCACCATTAATATATTATTAAAATAATATATTTAAATGAATTATTTTATCAGAAAATGATAAAATATTAATTTTCAACAATTGTCACATTAAAAATTTTCTCCATCTATATCCACATAAAATTAATATTTTCTTTATCATATAAATTAATAATTAATTATTCACAAATAATATTACAGAATCACAATTATGACAACCAAACAGTTCTCAGGATAGAGGGGGCTTTCCAATAAGGATCTCTCCTTACTGGTGCGCAAATGGATGACCAAACCTCTCCTTAGACAGAACTTTCTAGACATTGCCAATAATGTTATCTAATAATATTATTCAGATAATATGAATCATTGCTCCGATAATGAAAAATATTGTGCAGTGACAATTATTAAAACAACAATAATATAAAATATCAACGCAGCAATTATTGAATCAATAAAATAAAATATTGGACAGTAATTACTGTAACAATTATTGAGTAATGCCTTCTTACGGGAAAAAAATTATCATTCTTCATGAATAGTACTCGTGAATAGTAATTCGTGAATAGTAACTCGTGAATAGTAACTCGTGAATAATAACTCATGAATAGTAATTATAAAAATTAAATACTTTTTTTCATAAAATTCGGGGTCTTACAGACATGGTTCAATTCTCGATAGTCAATACAAAGTCTCACACTCCCGTCTTTCTTCTTTACAAATAAAACAGGAGCACCCCAAGGAGATGTACTAGGACGAATGAAACCAATGTCCAACAACTCCTGTAGTTGGACCTTTAACTCCTGAAGTTTAATAGGAGCCATTCGATATTGGGTTTTAGAAATGGGCTTTGTACCAGGTTCAAGATCAATAAACAATTCAACTTCACGTTCTGGGGGTAGACCGGGAATTTCTTCAGGAAAAACGTCAGGAAATTTACTAACAATAGGAATATTATTCAAATCTGACGTGTCTTTATTCAAATACATAACATGGGCTAAGAAAGCTTGACATCTGTTTTTCAATAAACGAATAGCTTTTTATGACTAGATATGGCGATGATTGATTTTAATGGTTTAGTTGCTTGAATTGCAGACAACAAAGGTTGGTTAGAATATGAAAAACTAACAACCTTACGAAAACAATCAATTTTGGCATGATGAGTAGTTAACCAATCAATCCCTAAAATCACATCAAAAGCAAGTATCTTTTAAGAGATAAGGTCAACAGTAATGTGATGGTGCCAACTTGGATCAAACAAGATTTATAAGCAGTGGATGTGATGAAAGTTTCTCCTAACTGAGTCTCCACGAGATAAATCAAAGTCTAATTTCCCCGAGTTAAGTTTAAACGTTGAGCACTGGCGGAGAGATAAATGAATGGGTAGCAGCAGGTATCAAGTAAGGTATAAAATTCGCAAGAATTTATGATTAGCTTACCCGTGATCACCTCGTTTGGGTTCTCGCATTTTGACCGACCACGACAAACGCTTCTTCCGTAAACCGATTGACTTTGACTTTTTTGAGACAGCCTTTTGAGTCACCATCCCCGCTGGACTTGGTTTCGCTACCGTACAATCTCGAGCGATATGTCCTTCCTTTTTAAAATTATAACATACCTTGAACTGTTGTGGGCAGTTTGGGCTGATATATCCCTCTTTCCCGCATTTATAGCATACGACCGGTGGTCGTTCTCCTCCCTTAGAACTACTTGCTGTTGGTGTTGACGTTTTCACATGGTCATTGTTGAATCTCCTCTTTTTAAAATCTCCTCTCGACTCGCTTCTTCTATTCTCATGGCCATGATTACCACTAGAGTGGTTACCGCCATTGTCCGTGTTCTTCTTTCTACGCTGGTTATCGTTGTTCTGATGACTGTTGTCACCAGTATGATCCTGGTTATGGTCCCTCGATTGAACATACTCGTTATCTCATTTCTAACAATTGAGCCTCATTGACAACATCCGAATATAGAGAAAATTTATGAGAAATGAGATATCGACGACGTATCTTAGGGTTTTAAACCTCTCGTAAACATCCGCGTCATATGTTCCTCATTCTCCACCAAATGAGGTGCAAAACTCGGATAACTCGCAAACTTTGCCTCGTCTTTGGGACCGCCATGTTATTTTGTTCCAAAGATAATGAACTCCACTTCCTTCATATGACGAATACTTTCGTAAAAGTACTTGTCATTGAAAAGTTTTAAAGCGTCTCTCCAAGATACGCTTTGAGTGCTTGTTGGATGGGTATGCTTCATAGATTCCCACCAAGAATCGCCTCATTACGGAACATAAAAGGTGGCGAATGGAACCTTACATTTCTCGTGCATCCCAAGACATCGAATATCTTGGTGATTTGTTTGACCCACGTTTCGCCTTTAATCGGATCCGGCTTCCCTAGAATTCGTGGTCCCAACTCTTTGAATCGATTGGCTATGACAAAGCGTAATGCGTTGTTATCATTTCCACTGTATTTTGTACACGAAGTCTCCCCTGGCGTCGATTTTTCATGAACCGGAAAAAGCTTCTAAACATCCCATCATTCATCATCCGCTTCGGTGGTGTTGTTCACGGGAGGAACATTGCCACTGTTGCATGTTCTCCTCGTTGGAAAGTAAAGGTGTCTCCTTTGCCTCATTTACTCCATTGTTAACATTCTCAATCGACATTCTCAAACATCGCCATAAAACAAGGGTTAATTAAGGAAATCAACATATCACATAATATCCCTATATACTGACCAACTAACAAATAAGCTTAGGTAGGACACACTAGCGAAGGATTTATTCGTCTCTCCCCTCCTAGTTCTATTCCCCGATCTTCGCCAGAGATCATATCCCTAAGCTCTGATATCAACTGTGACGCCCCCAAAATAGGTATACATCACCCATTTTGAGTCGTCAATAACATGGTACAGAAACAACTACAACTTTATTAACAAAACATGAAAACCGTGAGTTTAAATACAAATATTGTCGTCTAGAAAATATTCACACCCAAATAAGTTCTCATTACAATTATTGGTATATTATTTTATAAAAATGGTGAGGACTACTAAAACAACTTTCTAGAATCATCATTCCACACCCGACTGTAACTCATTACATTCATTCGCCTCTTGAGAAGAAAATGGAACAAAAAGGAAAGGGTGAGCTCAACTAGCCTTGAAGAAGAATATTATGACTAAGATAATATAGAACAAATTATCGTTAGTCTTCAACAGGGAAAAATCTGATAAAATACAATAGACAACAAGTTTCAGATCAATATTCGCAGCGGAAATAATAATTCATAGAAAAGTTACGTAGAGAATGAAATCTACTTTTATCTATGAATTTAAAAGTCCATCATCAATATTTTATCCCTGTAACATCAATCAATATTCATCTTGAATCAAATATTCATCTTTGCACTACAAGCCAAAGATATTCATCAGTCGGTCATGTTCATCTCAATACATGTACATCTTTGCACTACAAGCCAAAGATATTCATCAAAAATTCATTCATTTTTGCACTACAGGCCAAAGATATTCAGTAATACCATCATTTAGGACTGAGGATGATGAAAAATATTTTAAAGAAAACGAATCCAGTGAAACAAAAGAGCAAATATTAAGGATTCATACTTTAAACAGTCCAAGTTCAAAAATACTTCATTAATAATCATAGTGAAGTAAAATTCAAGAATGATAAAAAATGGATACAATCAAAGCTAGTATCCATAATAGATATTTTGAATAAAAAACGAAAATATAATTTTTCTGTGAATAGTGTCGTATTCGTGAATACTAACCTCGACACTAAAAGACAAGAATTTCAGAAGAAAAATCTTACCAATAATCCGGCATAATGATATTAGAAGAAATAATATCATTTTAAAAAAAATAATATCCCTTACCTTGAAAAGATCATTCTTCTAAATTTGAATAATCTGGGATATAGTCAAGGAAGTTGCATCAGATAGCAACACTCAAAGTATCAAAATACTCACAAGAATATTTCGATAATATAGAGAAAGAGAGAAAACTTCAGTTTACGGTGTGATTTTCAATTCTAACCTAAGACCTATTTATAGGAAAATGCTTAGAACACCAAAGTAAAAAATTTAATAAAATATTAATATATTTATATAAATTTTCCTTAGCCCACATTTTCGGTCTAGACATCAGCCACCAACCCACCAAAATAAAAAAAAAACATTTTTGTTAATAAAATTATTTAAAACTTCCAAAAATTGATTTAAATAATTCATAATAAATAATCCTTTTGTCAGAAAAATTCAAACCTCATGTCCTTTGCATAGGAAATTCCATTCTCTACGACTTTGCATAAGAAAGTTTTTTCAAATTCCAAACAGAAATTGACCGAAATCCATAAACGGGCGATTTTACGGGCTATAAACCAATTTTAGTCAAGAAATGGGGTCCACCGACATGTTTAACATGTTTTAAACATTAATTATAATAAAAATACTCATCCTCCTCATATACTTATATATCCCATATTCATTGTAAAAATATCACCATTATTATATTATTAAAATATAATAATATATTTAAATGAATTATTTATCAGAAAAGATAAAATAATAATTTTTCAACAATTGTCACATTTAAAATTTTCTCCATCTATATCCATATGAAATGAATATTTTTCTTATCATATAAATCAATAATTAATTATTCACAAATAATATTACAGAATCACAATAATGACAACCAGGCAGTTCCCAGGAAAGAGGGGGCTTTTCGATAAGGATTTCTCCTTACTGGCGCACAATTAGGTGACCAAACCTCTCCTTAGACAGATCTTTATAGACATTACCAATAATGTTATCTAATAATATTATTCAAATAATATGAATTATTGATCTGATAATGAAAATACTGTGTAGTGACAATTATTGAAACAACAATAATATAAAATATCAATGTAGTAATTATTGAATCAATAAAATAAAATATTGAACAAGAATTCATCGTAACAATTATTGAGTAATGCCTTCCTACGTAAGAATCAATAATTGGTGCAATACAGGTAATCTTCTTCGTGTTTTAACCATCGGGTATTCTAACAAGATAATTCAGAATAACTACGTCGTTATTTATAAACAACTTATACTTGTCATTTTCTTCATCCAATCGCTTTCCATTATGGGCCCACACAAGGCTGCGTCATCGTACAAATATTCCCCGACAGTAAGAATATTGCACGACCAAACGAATATTCTCCGATAAAAATGAATATTTTATAACCACTTGCATATTTGAAATATTTGTGCATTTTACCTATAACTAACCACATTAATCAAATCAACCCTTATTATTTCAAAATAATAAATAGAGGAAATTTAATTTAATTTATAATAAGTTGGGGTCTTACAACTACTATAATCTGGACCGTCACTCCGTTCCCCGACTAGTCTTGCCACTTTCTCATTTCTCAAGAGAAACGGTGAAAGAAAAGGTGAGCTCAACTAGCTCAAGAAGAAATATTATGACTAAGATAATGCAGAATAAATTATCATTAGTCTTCAACAATGTTAAACTGATTAAAATACAATAGACATCAAGTTTAACTGCAGTGGAACATGCAATCCATTAAAAGAGTCAAGTAGAGAATAAAATCTATTATCTTTTATGATTTAAAAGGTTTTTATCACTTTATCGATGGGACTCAACTTAATAAATAATCCACATTATCCCCGCAGACTACTACCAAGGATATTCATTAAGTATCACAACCACAATTTATCCATGCACCTACGCAGCCAATGATATTTGTGTATTCATTAATGGTCATGATCATGCCAACAATCTGTCCATCAATGCACTACGGGCCAACGAGGACTTTTAATACATCATTTGTAACATTACTACATGATTACATCGAATAATCCTCGGTCATAATCATACCAAGTTCATCTATGCACTACACGTGCCACGAGATGACTTTCAACAAAATATAAATATAAGGATGATGACAATGATATAAGAATTCAATAAAACAAGTTCAAGAATTAATTTATTCAGAACTAATAACGCCCAAATTGTCAACATGATACTTCTTAGAGAGTAAAATTTAAGAATGCTCGGAAGAATATTTCCATGAAAAGATCTTTGGATGAAACCCAAATATCAAGGATATTCCACTAATTTCATGGAGTATAAAAGTCAAAACTTTAACCAACTGAGTATAATAAAGAATGGAATAACAAAAGAAATCACCATGCATGAGGTACTTCAGACAGATAAAAGTTATTCCAACAAAATAATAAATAACGGAACTGTGTCAAAGCGTAATACGACCGGATGTGATATTCCAAATGTAATAATAAAGAATGGAATAACAATGTAAATCACCACGCATGCGGTATCAGACAGTATGAGCGTGTTATTCCAATGTAATAATAAATAACGGAATTCAGTCCCACAGAAAATGTAGATAGGATATATCTAATGAGAATAATAAAGACGGAATTGTGTAAGCCAGAAAACGCATGCATGTGATATTCCAATGTAATAATAAAGAATGGAATAACAATGAATTTAACCATGTATGCAGTGATTAGATAGTATGCTTTATTCCAAAGAGAATAATAAATAATGGAATAATGTAAAATTTTCACCAAGATATATAGGTAGACCACGATACAAAAGTTATTCCAATAGAATAATAAAGAATGGAATAACAAAAGTTCTCTTCATGAATATGAAAAATAATACCCCTTACCTTATAAAGAAGAGTACTACTCGACTAGAGTGAAGGGGGATATACTTGAAGAAACTTGCACTACGCCAAAGCTTTCTTAAACGCTAAAGAAATACGCCAGAGAGAAGAATAATTCTCTCTACAGGTTTCTTTCTAGAGTTTCAGTGAATTCATAAGAAATAATGAAGGAATGAGCTTCTATTTATAGAAGAATGGACTGAATGGTAACCAATCCATGAACGGTCTAGATCGATTTACTTTAAACGGACGGTTAAGATTGGTTTACAATAAAATATAATATATTCTATTTATAATCTAATAAAACGAATAACTTTTAAAAAGTTTTACTATGCAAACACTTTGCAGGCACTATGCATAATAAAATATAATATATTCTAATTATTGTCTAATAAAACGAATAACTTTATAAAAGTATTCTGTTTTATATAAAATTTTTTTACTATTAGCCTAATAAAACAAATAACTTTATAAAAGTATTCTGTTTTATATAAAAAGCTTTTCTGTTTTATTATATTAATAATACTAATAAAACAAAATTTTATCATCATTATTATTATTCACACTATTAATCGACCAGGTCGTTCCCAGAAAAGAGGGGGCTTTTCAATAAGGATTTTTTCCTATTGGCGCGCAATTAGGTGACCAAACCTCTCATTGGTAGAACTTCTAGACATCGTTAATGTAAGACCCCAAATTATTAATAAATAAAATTTTTTTTCCTCTATTTATTATTTTGAAATAGTAAGGGTTGATTTGATTAATGTGGATAGTTATGGGTAAAATACGCAAATATTTTGAATAAGCAAGTGGTTATAAAATATTCATTATTGTAGGGAATATTTGTTTGGTCGTGGAATATTCAGATCGCTGTTGGGAATATTAAATACGAAAGCCTTGATCTTTTGTGGGCCCCATAACGGAAAACGATTGGATGAAGAAAAACGACAAATATAAGTTGTTTATAAATAACGACGTAGTTGTTACCAAATTATATTGTTGGAATACCCGGTTGGTTAAAAAACACACTAATACGCCGCTTGTCAATAAAGAAAGACACCAGATTGCACCAATTATTGATTCTTACATAAGAAGAAGACACTACTCAATAATTGTTACAGATAATTCTCGCTCAAAAAGATTTTATTTTATTGATTCAATAATTAACGCATTGATATTTTATATTATCGTTGTTTCAATAAATTGTCATTACACAAAGATTTTCCATTATCTGAGCAATAATTCATATTATCCTAATAATATTATTGAATAACATTATTGGTAATGTCTAGAAAGTTACATCTAAGGAGAGGTTTGGTCACCTAAATTGCGCCAGTAGAGAGAGAGATCCTTATTTTTAATGTGACAATTGTTGAAAATTAATATTTTATCTTTTTTTGATAAAATAATTCATTTAAATATATTATTTTAATAATATATTAACGGTGATATTTTTATAATTAATGTGGGATATATGAGTATACGAGGAAGAAGAGTATTTTTGTGGAAATAAATATTTAGCACATATTTTGTGTGTTGGTGGACACAATTATTGACCGAAATTTGATTATAGCCTGTAAAATCGTCCGTTAGTGGATTTTGGTCAATTTTTGTTTGGAATTTGAAAAAACTTTCTTCTGTAAAGTTGTAGAGAATTGAATTTCCTATAAAAAGCCGCAAGATTCGAATTTTTTGATAAAAGGGATATTTATTATGAATTATTGAAGTTCCGAAAGTCCGAAATAATTGATTTTTGGAAGTTTTAATTATTTTAAATAAGAAAAACGTTTTTATTACTTTTTGGGAGGTGGGATACATGTGTGGCTGATCTTGGATTAAGAAACATGTGCATAGGAAGTTTTAGAAAATAATAATAAATATTTTAATAAATTTTCTACTTTGGTGTTCTAAGCATTTTCCTATAAATAAGGTCTTTAGGTTAGAATTGAAAATCACACCGTAAATCAAGTTTTCTCTCTATATTATCGAGCGTATTCTTGTGAGTATTTTGAGTATACTTCTAGTATTGCTATATACGGTGCAAGTTCAAGTCATAGCCTATATCAGGTGTTTCATTGTAAGTCTGCATCTTTCGAGGTAAGAGATGTTATTTTTTCGAAAATGATATTATTTCTTCAATATCATTATGCCGAAATATTGGTTGAAAATTTTATCAAATTTGGAACTTTTTACGACGGGTTACTTATTCATGAATTATTATTCATGAGTTACTATTCACGAGTTCTTATTCACGAGTCTTATTCACGTAAGCGTGATGATGTTTTTGTGAAATTTCTATCTTTTGGTGTCTGAGTTACTATTAACGATATTTACACTATTCACGATATCTGAGACTTATTCACGAATACGACACTTCACGAAAAATTAAATTTTCATTTTTATCCAAAATATCTATTATGGATACTAGCTTTGATTGTATCCATGTTTTGATCATTCTTGAATTTTACTCCACTCGATTACTTATGAAGTATTTTTGAACTTGGATTGTTTAAAATACTTAATCCTTAATATTTGTTCTTTTGTTTCAATCGGATTCGCTTTTCTTTAAAATATTTTTCATCATCCTCACCCTAAATGATGATATTACTCGAATATCTTTGGCTTATAAAGACAAAGATGAATGATTTCTTGATGAATATCTTCTACCGTGAAAGTGCAAAGATGAACAGTGTTGAGATGAACACGAATGATCGATTAATATCTTTGGCCCGTAGTGCAAAAAGATGAACAGTGTTTAGATGAACATGTTCAATTGATGAATATCTTTGGCCCGTAGTAAAGATGAATATTTGATTCTAGATATATATTGATTGATGTTACAGGATAAAATATCGACGATGAACTTTTAAATTCATATATGTAAGATAGTAGTTTGCATTCTCTACTTAACTCTTCTAATGAATTGTTGTTTCACCGCAGATTGTTGATTTAAAAAGCTGGTTATCTATTGTATTCTATTAGATTTTTTCCCTGTTGGAGACTAACGATAATTTGTGGTATATTATCTTAGTCATAATATTCTTTATCGGCTAGTTGAAAGCTCACCCTTTTCCTTTTTGTTCCATTTTTCTTCTCGTGAGGCGAGAATGTAATGAAGTACTTAGTCGAGGTATGGAATGAAGGTTCTAGAGAGAGTTGTTTAGTAGTCCTCACCATTTTTTGTAAAATAATGTATCAATAATTATGATGGGGATTTATCATGAAAGTGGATATTGTGCAGATGGCAATATCTCAGATTTAAACTCACAATTTATATGTTGTAATAATAAAGTTGTAGTTATTTCGCATCATATATTTGGCGACTTAGAATGGGTTGGATGGAATGGACCTATTTTGGGGGCGCCACAATTGGTATCGAGCTTAGGATATGATCTCCTGGCGAAGATCGGGGAATAGAACCAGAGGGGAGAGACGAGTAAATCCTTCGCTAGTGTGTCCTACCTAAGCTTATTTGTTAGTTGGTTAGTATATAGGGATATTATGTGATATATTGATTTCCTTAATTAACCCTTATTTTTATGATGATTTGAGAATGTATTTGAAAATATTAATAGTGGAGTAAATTAGACCGTGGAGATGCTCAGATTTACCAACGAGGAGAAATCGCAACAGTGTGCAATGTACCTCCTGTGAACAACACCAATTCTGACGAGATGATGAACGAGGGGATCTTTAGAAGCTTTTTGTAGTTCATGCAAAATCAGACGAGGGAGACTCGTGTTCAAAATACAGGAGGAAATGATAGCAATTCACGGGTGGTCACTATAAGACCCCGAATTTTATGAAATAAAAGTATTCAATTTTTCTTATAATTACAATTCAGTAAATGGTTAAATTGATAGAAAGTTAAAGTTAAGGGTGATATATGAAATTTTTTCAAAAATACGCAAGTGGTTATAAAATATTCATTGTTGTCGGGGAATATTCGTTTGGTCGTGGAATATTCTTTCTGTTGGGGAATATTCATACGACGGCGCAACCATTTGTGGGCCCCATAACAGAATAACTGTCGGATGAAGAAAAAGACAAATTAAAGTTTTTATAAATAACGGCGTAGTGGTTACCAATTAACATCTTGTTGGAATACCCTACGGGTAAAGTAAAAAATGTAATGGCGTTGTTGCTGACAAGAGATACCAGATTGCACCAATTATTGATTCTTACGTAAGAAGGCACTACTCAATAATTGTTACGATAATTATCGCTCAATATTTTATTTTTGATTCAATGATTAACTGCGTTGATATTTTATAATTGTCACTACATGTATTTTTCATTATCGATCAATAATTTATATTATTTGAATAATATTATTAGATAACATTATTGGGAATGTCTAGAAAGTTCTCACATAAGGAGAGGTTTGGTCACCTAATCATGCTGCCAAGAAGGGAGAAATTCTTATTGAAAGGCCCCTCTTTCCTGAACCGCTGGTTGTCAATATTGTGATTCTGTAATATTATTTGTGAATAATTAATTATTGATTCATACGATGAGGAAAATATTAATTTTATGAGGATATAGATGGAGAAAATTTTTAATGTAACAATTGTTGAAAATTAATATTTTATCTTCTGATAAAATAATTCAATTAAATATATTATTTTAATAATATATTAATGATGATATTTTTACAATGAATGTGGAATATATGAGTATATGTGGAGGAGTATTTTGTTACCAAAAATATTTAAAGCATGTTTTATGTGTTGGTGGACCCCATTTCTTGACTGAAATTTGATTATAGCCTGTAAAATCGTCCGTTTGTGGATTTCGGTCAATTTTTGTTTAGAATTTGGAAAAACTTTCTTCTATAAAGTTGTAGAAAATTGAATTTTCTATAAAAACTCTCGAGATTCGAATTTTCTGGCAAAAGGGCTATTTATTATGAATTATTGAAGTTCAAGTTCCGAAATAATTGATTTTTGAAGTTTAAAATAATTTAAATAACAAAAACGTTTTTTACATTTTGTTTCCCTCATTTAACATGTGTTAGGGCTGAGTTCGATGTTGAGAGCATACGTATGAAGTCTTAGAAAAAAATAAATATAATATTATTATTTTAATAAATTTTCTACTTTGGTGTTCTAAGCAATTTCCTATAAATAGGGTGCTTAGGTTATAATTGAAAATCACACCAGAAACTGATGTTTTCTTTCTCTATATTATCGAAAGCGTATTCTTGTGAGTATTTTGAGTATACTTTGAGTATTGCTATACGGTGCAAGTTCGATTCAACGTTATTCCAATGAAAGCATCGCTCTTTTTGAGGTAAGGGATAATAAGGGATTTTAAGGGTTATTATTTCGAAATTCTTTTGAACCTTCAAAAAATTCTGGAAAAATTTGAAATGATATTTTGATGAGTTTTGTAGATTGTGTCCAAAAATGGCATCTTTTGGATGTATAGATTAAGAGTTATGAATTTTATGAGGAAAGACTATTTTAAAAGAAAACCCTTATAACTCCTTGTGATTAACTCCAAAATTGATGAAATTTTTATTGGGAGTACAACTATATAATATCAGTATACCGTGTAAATTTCAGAATTTTTGGATAAAAGTACAATTTATGATAAATGTTTAAAATTCGGTGGTTTTGGCCATGTGAAAAATAGTAAATGACTTTTAAAAATTCTGAGAAAAATATATGTTCAATATAGGACTATATTCTGCTAAATCCCAGAAAAGAAATATTTTTGGAACTGATTTGTTATTTTTCATGAAAATGGACTAGTTATGAGTAAATGAATTAAATATGTTATGTGAAGTAAAAAAATTAGAAAATAGGATTTTATGGCTCGAGAATCCTACATGAGTATATATGAGATTTTGATGAGAATTTTGGTTATTGGTGATGAAATCTTATGACTTTGTGGCATTTTAGAATGATTAAATGCAATATTTAGTAAAGTGTAAACAATTAAAATAAATTGTTTATAAGCTTAAAAAAATAATATTATTCTTTCAATATCATTATACCGAAATATTGGTATGGATTTTATTGTGGAATTTCTACCTTTTTGAGTCGGGTTTACTATTCATGAGATACTATTCACGAGTTACTATTCATGAGTTTCTATTTATAAGTTACTATTCATGACAAAATTGGTTTCTTTTTCTAACCAAATTATAGTTGATTTATGAATATTTCTCTGGAGATTAAAACTATATATTGATTTTATTATCATATATAACATTTTATAACCCCGATGTTGAAATTCTTTCACTTTGAGTGTAAAGATGGGTAGATTATTGGTATGATCATGGACTAGGGTTCTTTCTTTGGCAAGAAGTGAAAAGTTGAATTATGGTGGTATGATCATGACCATTGAATTTATAATTGACTATCTTTAGCTTAAGTGCAAAGGTGAATTGATCAACATGGTTATAATTATTGTTTATATAAATTCTGAAATGATTATATATTTCTTTGAGATATTAATATATTTGGCCTGTAATGCAAATATGAACTGTTGAGGAATATCTTTGGCTTGTAGTGCAAAGATGAATTGTTGATGAATATCTTTGGGTCGTAGTGCAAAGATGACCTGTTGTTGAATATCTTTGGCCTGTAGTGCAAAGATGAACTGTTGTTGAATATCTTTGGCCCGTAGTGCAAAAAGATGAATCTGTTGATGAATATCTTTGGCCCGTAGTGCAAAAGATAAATTTATTAATATGATTATTAAGCGAACCGTGATTTGGTATAACCATGATCATTGATGTTTGAGGTAAAGACAAGTGATGAAAATTATCTTATTCGAATGATGAGAAAAGAAATTTAGAAACAACAATTACGATTATGAGTTATACATGTGATTGTGGGACGAGGAATTGTTCATTGATGTTACTGAGGATAAAACATTGTTGGTGGACTTTTAACATGGAGAAGATAATAGACTTTATGGTCTATTCGACTCTTCTAGGAGTGCTCGTTCACCGTAACTATGGTTGAATTTTTTTATCATCTACCATATGTTCTAAATCTACGATTTATTATTGATGAAGGCTATTGATAATTTAATTATCTTTAGTCATGATATTTTTTTTATTGAAGCTAGTTGTGCTTTCACCCTTTTGCTTCACAATTCCTTTCGTGTAATAAAAGTGTGTGGGTCGTCGATGGGGAATAACAAGAGGAATAGAGCGGTGGTCATAAATGTTAAGGTGAGGTGAATTTAACTTGGAAGGGTGTTTTGCCACTATCATACAAGATGTCTAATGACATACAACCTCGTGTCATCATAAGAGATGGTCAGGTTGTCATCATCCACTTCATCGAGTATATCTACCAAAGACTACCTATATGATCTTGGAGTCTATTTGAAATTTAACTCTCAATTAGAGACTGTAGAGATAATGATATGTCAAGAGAAAACTCACCATTGGGAAGAATATGATAGTAATCTTCTCATTTTTCTCTGGGGTCTATTGGTCAACCAAGGATAATTGTGGCCATATGATATCTATCATAACCTGTAAGCATGGCCTCCCATGTACGAAGGTTTCCTTGAGCACTTCCCAAAGATTCTAATTTCTAAAACAGTTTTCGACTATACCTTTATGTAAGGTGTCATTATGAGGTGCTGTCCACGGTTGGGACACGAGTCACAGTTGATATATATTTATATCTAAATTCACAGCATATGTGTTGTTGTATTTTCCACGACAATTGTTGTAATAAAGTTGTAGTTGTTTTCTGTACCATGTATTTGGCGACTCAGAATGGGTCGGATGGAATGGACCTATTTTGGGGTCGCATACCACACACAACAGCGATTCTCAAAGAGTTGGGACCACCGAATGCGGGAAAGCAGGATCCGATTAAGGCGAGCGTGGGTCAAACAAATTACCAAGATATTCGATGTCTTGGGATGCATGGAGGAACAGAAAGTTCCATTCGCTACTTTTATGTTCAGAACGAGGCAGATTCTTGGTGAAAATCATGAAGCGCACTCCATCAAAACCGCACTCAAGATGTCGGAGACGCGTTTGAGAAAGCGATTCAATGACAAGTACTTTCGAAAGTATTCGGCTATATGAAGGAAGTGGAGTTTATTAGATTGGAGCAGAATAACATGGCGGTGTCCCAAAGACGAGGCAAAGTTCATGAGTTATCCAGTGTTTGCACCTCATTTGGTGGAGAATGAGGAACGATGACGCGGATGTTTCGAGAGGTTTAAAACTCTAAGATACGTCAAGATCTCATTTCTCATAAATTTTCTCTATTGAGATGTTGTCAATGCAGGCTCGGTTGTTAGAAGCGAGATAACGAGTACGCTCAACCAAGGACCATAACCAGGATCATCAAGAAGATAGCCATCGAATAACTATAACCAATGGAGAAAGAAGAATACGGAAAAAAGTCAGAACCACTCCGGTGGTAATCGTGGCCATGAAAATAGAAGAAGCGAGCCTGGGAGGAGATTTTAAAAGAGGAGATTCAACAACGACCATGTAAAGACGTCGGCCAAGAAGAATCGGTTCCAAGGAGGAGAAAGACCACCCATTATATGCTACAAATGCGGGAAAAAGGGACATATCACCAAACCGCCCACAACAGTTCAAGGTATGCTATAGTTGTGGAAAGGAAGGACATATTGCTCGAGATTGTATGCAGAAGCGAAACCTAGTTCAATGGGGATGGTGACTCAAAAGATCCGTCCCGGGAAAAAGTCAAAGTCAACGATTCCTCGGAAGAGCGTTTGTAGTGACTTCCAATAAATGCGCGAGAACCCGAAAGTTAAGACGGGTTAGTTAATTATAAATTCTCACGAAGTTTATACCTTACTAGATACCCGGTTCTACCCATTCTTTTATCTCTCTTCTTTGCGCCAACGTTTGAACTTGACTACGGAGAAATTAGACTTTGACCTATTTATGGAGACTCGTTAGAGAAACTTTCATTACATCCGTTGTTTAGAAATCTTGCTTGATTCAGTTGGCACTATCACATTACCGTTAACCTTATTTCTATAGAGATATTTGCTTTTGATGTGATTTTAAGGTTAACTACTCATCATGCCAAAATTGATTACTTTCGTAAGGTTGTTAGTTTTCATATTCTTAAGCAAACCGTTATTCAATTCAAGCAATCAAACCATTGTAGTCAAACATTTTCATATCAAGCCATGAAGTCATTCGTTTATTACGGATGTCAAGTTTTCTTAGTCCATGTTATGGATTTGAATAAAGACACGCCGATTTGAATAATATTTCATTGTTATTGATTTTTCCGACGTATTTTTCGAAGAATTTCTTGGCTTACTCCCAAAGCCTTCGATATTAAATTTTGTATCGACTTTGAACCCAGACAAAACTCATTTCTAAAATCTCATATCGAATGGCTCCTATTGAATTTCGAGGAGTTAAAATTTAACTATAGAATTTGGTACCTTAGCCTTTATCCGGTGACTTCCTTTGTGGAATGCAAACCCGCCGCATCTCGTAGGGGACACCATATTCATGCGATAAGAAATCGATAGATGTCATTGTAACGTCTTATCCAAGGTTGGGATATGAGTCACAGTTGAGAACAACCTAAGTCGGTAATCGAAATACGTAGCTTTCTAAGCATAGTTGGTTATTATCGGAGATTCGTTGAAGGATATTCTCGAATCGCTATTCCATTAACGCAGCTGACTCGTAGAGATACAAAATTCGAATGGAGCAAGGAATGTGGGAAGAGCTTCAAAGAACTCAAGAGGAGACTCATTTCAGCACATGTTCTGACCATGCCATCCTGGAAAAGCGAACGGTGGTAGCTGACGTGTTGAGTAGAAGATCGTATACACGTACGAGTACGATATTGTCAATGAATAATTTCGTATAATTTACAAATAATAGAGATGGTGATGAAAACTCTAGGTACCCACGTGATGATATACGAGTATAATCGACTTTAATCGATAAAGTTAAAGCTGTTCAAGCTACACACCGGAGCTGATGAATTTGAAGAAGAAGGTGCAAGAAGTTATTATTTCAAAAGAGAGAATCGGTGAGGTGAGGAAAGCTCAAACCTTCGATTTATTAATCCATTTAAAATTCTCGATCGAATAGGAACTGTGACCTATAGACTCGCTTTTACCACCAAGTATGACGCGTGTTCATAATGTTTTTCACGATCGATGTTACGTAAATATGTGGACGAATTCAACCACGTCATTGAGTTAGAAACCGGACGAGATAATAGAAGACTTAACGTGACGAGGAGGTACCTATCAAGATCTTGGATAGAAAGAACATGTCCCATGTATCGAGGTTATACTACAAGTTAAAGTTTTGTGGAGAAACCATGCTATTGAGGAAATGACCTGGGAGTTGGAAACGGAAATGAAAGCGAGGTATTCTCATCTTTTCGAAACACCAGGTACGTACGTCAATTTCAAGGACGAAATTTCATAAGGATGGGAGGTTGTAAGACCCCAAATTATTAATAAATGAAATTTATTTTTCTCTATTTATTATTTTGAAATAGTAAGGGTTGATTTGATTAATGTGGATAGTTATGGGTAAAATACGCAAATATTTTGAATAAGCAAGTGGTTATAAAATATTCATTATTGCTCTAGGGAATATTCGTTTGGTCGTGGAATATTCAGATCGTTTGGGAATATTAAATGATTTGACTAGTAGCGATCTTTGTGGGCCCCATAACGGAAAACGATTGGATGAAGAAAACGATAAATATAAGTTATTTATAAATAACGGCGTAGTTGTTACCATTAATATTGTTGTAATACCCAGGTGGTTAAAAACACACTAATACGCGTTGTTGAACAAGAAGATACTTGCGGTATTGCACCAATTATTGATTCTTACGTGTTAAGACACTACTCAATAATTGTTACAAGTAATTATCGCTCAAAGATTTTATTTTATTGATTCAATAATTGCCGCATTGATATTTTATATTCTTTGTTGTTTCAATAAATTGTCATTACACGTATATTTTCCATTATCGAAGCAATAATTCATATTATTTGAATAATATTATTGGATAACATTATTGGCAATGTCTAGAAAGTTCTGTCTAAGGAGAGGTTTGGTCACCTAATTGCGCGCCAGTAAGGAAAGATCCTTATTTTTAATGTGACAATTGTTGAAAATTAATATTTTATTTTTCTCGATAAAATAATTCATTTAAATATATTATTTTAATAATATATTAACGGTGATATTTTTATAATGAATGTGGGATATATGAGTATATGAGGAAAAAAGAGTATTTTGTGGCAATAAATGTTTAACACATATTTTGTGTGTTGGTGGACACTGATTATTCGAATAGAAATTTGATTATAAACGTAAAATCGTCTGTTTGTGGATTTTGGTCAATTTCTGTTTGGAATTTGGAAAAACTTTCTTCTGTAAAGTTGTAGAGAATTGAATTTCCTATAAAAAGTCGCGAGATTCGAATTTTTTGATAAAAGGGATATTTATTATGAATTATTGAAGTTCCGAAAGTCCGAAATAATTGATTTTTGGAAGTTTTAATTATTTTAAATAAGAAAAATGTTTTTATTACTTTTTGGGAGGTGGGATACATGTGTGGCTGATCTTGGATTAAGAAACATGTGCATAGGAAGTTTTAGAAAATAATAATAAATATTTTAATAAATTTTCTACTTTGGTGTTCTAAGCATTTTCCTATAAATAGGGTGCTTAGGTTAGAATTGAAAATCACAATTTAAATCAAGTTTTCTCTCTATATTATCGAGCGTATTCTTGTGAGTATTTTGAGTATACTTTGAGTATTGCTATACGGTGCAAGTTCAAGTCATAGCCTATATCCAGGTGTTTCAAACTGTAAAATCTTGCCTTTTCGAGGTAAGTGGATGTTATTTTATTCGAAAATGATATTATTTCTTTAATATCATTATCTTTGAAATATTGGTTGGAAATTTTATCAAATTTGGAACTTTTTCATGACGGGGTTACTATTCATGAGTTCTTATTCATGAGTTACTTATTCACGAAGTTACTATTCATGAGTTACTATTCACGAAAGTTACTTATTCACGAGTCTTATTCACGCAAGCATGATGATGTTTTTGTGAAATTTCTATCTTTTGGTGTCGAGTTACTATTCACGATATGACACTATTCACGATATCTGACAGACTATTCACGAATCATTTACATTATTCATGAAAAATTAAATTTTCATTTTTTCGTCAAAATATCTATTATGGATACTAGCTTTGATTGTATCCATGTTTTGATCATTCTTGAATTTTACTCCACTCGATTACTTATGAAGTATTTTTGAACTTGGATTGTTTAAAATACGAATCCTTAATATTTGTTCTTTTGTTTCACCGGATTCGCTTTTCTTTAAAATATTTTCATCATCCTCACCCTAAATGATGATATTATTGAATATCTTTGGCCCAGTAGTGCAAAGATGAATGATTTCTTGTTGAATATCTTTGGCCAGAAAGTAGTAAAGATGAACATGTGTTGAGATGAACATGACCGATCGATTAATATCTTTGGCCCAGTAGTGCAAAGATGAGCAGTGTTTAGATGAACATGATCAATGATGAATATCTTTGGCCTCAGAGTGCAAAGATGAATATTTGATTCTAGATATATATTGATTGATGTTACAAGGATAAAATATCGACGATGAACTTTTAAATTCATATATAGAAGATAGTAGTTTGCATTCTCTACTTAACTCTTCTAATGAATTGTTGTTTCACTGCATTGTTGATTTAAAAGCTGGTTGTCTATTGTATTCTATTAGATTTTTTCTGTTGGAGACTAATGATAATTTGTGGTATATTATCTTAGTCATAATATTCTTTTATCGGGCTAGTTTAATTGAGCTCACCCTTTTCCTTTTTGTTCCATTTTTCTTCTCGGGAGGCGAGAATGTAGTGAGTCTTTAGTGGGTATGGAATGAAGGTTCTGTAGAGAGTTGTTTAGTAGTCCTCACCATTTTTGTAAAATAATGTATCAATAATTATGATGTGGATTTATTTGCGTGTGGATATTGTCTAGATGGCAATATCTGTATTTAAACTCACAATTTATATGTTGTAATAATAAAGTTGTAGTTATTTCTGTACCATGTATTTGGCGACTCAGAATGGGTTGGATGGAATGGACCTATTTTGGGGGCGTCACAGTTAATATTACAAATAATAATATTAATAACTTCGTCATCTCAATTATAAAATATCAACAATAATTGAATCAATTAACGTGAGATACTATGCAACAATTACTGAAGCAATAATTGAACAAAACTGAGTGACTTCTCACGTAAGCGTCAATAATTAATACTGTGTGCTACTATGCAACCACGCTTATTCATGTACTTTTAACACCGGGTGTTTCAACAGTTAACGGTAAAACTTCCGCCGTTATTTTCATAAAAATATTTTTGTCGTTTTCTCAATTCGATAATAATTCCGTTGTGGGGTCCACCAATGATTGTGCCGTCGTACGAATATTTTCCGACTAATCGAATATTATAAACAACTTGCGTACTTTGCAAAATTTCTAAATATTGCCCACAACTATAATATTATATCAAATTCATTCCATAATATTTAAAAATAATAATTATAGAAAATTTATTTTTATTCATAAAAGTTGGGGTCTTATAGTTACTATGGAAAAATTAGGAAGTAATTAATGATTTAACTATATATGGTATTAATTATTTTTTGTTTTTTTAATTTGTTTTATTTTGCTAAGCGTTATTTGATATAATTTTTAATTTTATATTTTTAAAGTCAACATTATTTGGGATAAATTATATTTAAAAATATTTTAAATTTTTAATGAAGTCAAACTATATTTAAATACTCTCAAATCATATAAAACCAATAGAGTTGTCGATCTGATCAGGTTTTACGGTCAATTTCAACCTAGTTTATGTAGCAATTAATTTTAAGGCCAATTATGAATTTGGTGAAACATAGTGTAACAGATGTATATTTAACCCTAACAAAATGATGTTAAATAATTAAACAGGATCTTATGTATATAATTAGAGTAATGTTAGGAGTCAAATTTACATCTCAAATTAATGTGTCTCAAATGGTATGATATTAAATATTTTAATAATTAATGGTATAATCAATCACATGATCAAATCTACCTGACCATTAATTATAATGGTGACATATACACTTTTTAAAACAAAAAATTTAAAACCTCCAACATCACCTACATATATACTTGTATCAAAAGATTAAAAATGGATCAAGTTATATATGAAACAAACACGGTTACGTAAATAAGCAACTAATGGAGGAAACACACGCACGTAGTTTAATCCTAAAGCTAAGCTTAATTTAAATGATAAGCGTGTGTCTAAGGGATGAGACAAGAGTAATTGGTGTGGTCTTGTCTTTCTTTCTGCGTCATTTTGGCGGCTCTTTCATACTTAGCTTCATACTCCCTCTCGTTTTAAAATTGATATAATAGTATAAATTATTTATATTAAAAAAATATTATTTATTGAGCAAAAAATATTAAGAGAATTAAAGTTATATTTATTACTTAGGGTAATATTGAAAATTAATTAAATAATTAATACTTATTTAAAATTTTCAACCGATTTATATTAAAAAATAAAAATAATTCTCTAAAATGAATGAAGGGAGTAATATACACCAAAATGCTTACATATTACAATTTTCACGTGAATATGGAATAATGCTAGCTTCTTGCAGTACGTATTATTAATCTTTTTGCTCATAATTGTCGTTTATTGTCAAAGATCATTCTCTCTTACACACACACAGAAACATACATGTATGTATGTATGTATGTATATGTTTATATTAAACATGATCAATATTTATTTCTTAGGGTTCATGCATTTGTCTAAATTCACGTGCCTGCCTGCTTAATTAAGGGTTTAATTGAACAATGAAAAAAATATATGAGTAGCAAATGGAAATATCACTTGAGAAATAAAATATAGCAAGTGATGAGAATTTATTTGAAGAATATATATGAGGATGTTTGTATATATATACACGTTCCTTTTAGGAAATTTTTTGAAATTTGTAACTATATATTACCATTGTAGGAGAAGGTCGTTTTCAAAAGCTAGCATATATTATATGTATGTAGTTCAATATTAAAGATTATCTATGGTATTAACGAAATCGTTATCCACAGTAGAATGAGGTGACCGAGTCAATTAATCAACCAATTAAACTGCAATTCACATAGCAATGTGGAATCATTGACAAGTAACTAACAATAAATACAATTTATAATTATGATATTTATTATTATAAAATAAAAAGAATTTTTTTAAAAGCTTAATCGAAAACATCTTAAATTAACTTGTAAAAATCAAAATATATAATCTTACATTCTGAAACGAGACCTAAAATAAATATTAAAATATAGGTCTATCTATACACATGCTAATTTGAAGGTTTTAAATGTAACACTCACATATGTCTTCTGAGATGGAGAAATTACATGCATACTCCGTATGTGCATTTGAACAAACCTTAATATTATATACATACCTAACAAAATACTTAATGGAAATACGCATGCCTTAGGAGGGCTACGTATGTATGTATGTATAAAGCTAGGTGGTAGGAGGTAGGTCAAACAAACAATGGTAAGAAGAAATACTAAAAAGGTGGCAGCATCAGCAGCAGCAGAGACCAGCAAGCAGTATATATGTTTGGGTCAAAGACGCTTCATGACATACAGAATATAAATTTAACATTTTTAATATATATATATATATATATATATATATATATATTAATTATTTAATATTTAAAATGAATACTACTATGGAGATGCATGAACACCCACCGTCCAAAAGAAACTTCAAACCCCACATTAAAACCCCTTAAAATCCGCGCTTTCTTTTGACGAATGACCAGGAAAAATTAGTATGTTTGTGTGATGTTACAGAATAAGTCGCTCTCATGGATTTAATTGACTAATCCTTAATTTTCTTTATTCTCCTTATAGGCGACTCTATAGGCGACTCTATCTTACAATAGGACAATTTTTTCTCCTATAATTAAAGGTAATTAAGGATCGATGCAAATAAAAAGATATACTCCACTATAAAACAATATTTTAATGGAAGTATTTAATATAAAATTAATTTTAATTAATTAATTAATATAATATTTATACGTAATTTGAGAGATAATATCTTTATATGTCAATATTATATTAATTTAAATTTATAATAACTGTATCTATTTTATTCGTTCATACACTTCATCTTGCTTTTGGACTAACTAATTGAGCTTATTTTCTTTTCTCATCAACACTTTCAAGTCATTAATTTCTTGTACAAATAACACACCAGTCTTCACGAATGACTAATTAATCATGAGATGGATCCTAGCTAGGAACTAGCTAGCCAGCCAGCCAGGTAGGAAAGCTATATATTTGAGAATTAGGAATAAGATTCTTTCAATCAAAGGATATGATTTATTTTTTTTCCTTCTTGGGGCCGAGAGAAAAGAATGATTAATGAAGTTGTGAAACTACGTGCCAAATTAATAAAAGACGAGGTTTGAAATTCTAATATGATCTTAACAGTGTCGATCATGTCATTTGTGTATAGATCTTAGATCATGATCATTATCATATATATATATATATATATATATATATATATATATATATTGTTAACGTCAAATTTTGCCGACGTGTCTAATCACAGAATTCACACGCTACAACCTGCATAATAACAAATCACACAGAAGCTTGACGATTTGTACCGCCGGGGGATAGCTCTGGTGTGAGAATAAGTACATGCCGTTACAAGGTTTAACAAAGTAGGTATTACCTGTTAATTATAACCTTGGCCTTGTATTTATAATGCTCATCACCTTTAGAATTCTTCTCCTAGTCGGATTAGGACTCCAACACAATCTCCTTAAAAAGTGCAAGTGAAATCCAATCCAATCATTACCTTTGGAGTTACCTTATTCAACTACTATTGCCAGATCCTAAACTAGACGCAAGAAAGTCCACCGCAGCGTTTCAAACAATCCCACCATCAGTCCTGGTTTTCTACCAAAAGACTCAAGACCAACCCAACAACACCACACGACAAGATAAGACTCCGGCCCGAAGGGCTCGAATACCAAACTTGAAGACATCCATTAAGATGAGGTTCCGGTTCAAAAGGACTCGGACGCCAAGCCGAACAACTCCAACCTCTCCATGGGCTTCAGCCCAATGACCTTCTAAAGCCCTTCTAATGTTAGACCTTCGGCTCACGTGAAGGTCAGTAAAATACTCCCGAACATATATATATATATATATATATATATATAAGAAAAAACATTTTAGTTGTTTAACATTAGGCACACAAGTTCCATCTCCATCGATCTCGCAAATAATTGAGTTTGATTTTAAATTGAATAAAAATAAAACAAAAATGATAAATAAATTTAACATAAGTTTCAAAGTTGGTAGCACCTAATATATTACTATATTATCTTGTCATGCTAGCTATAGCTAGCTAGAAGTGATCGAGAGAGATGCGAGTGATATTTTTTATCATTATTATTATTATTATTATTATTATCGTTATGATGTCATATTTTAAATTTATATTATAAAATAAAGTTTTTTTATTTTATTCGAAATAGAGAAAATTTTAGTGCATGATATTTACTGTTGATAGATCAGTCAAAGCAAGATTTTCTGCCACGGAAGAAGTCGCAAATATATAAAAAATGTAGTAGGTGAATAAATGAATTAATATTGAAATTAGTGAAGCTGTACTGTAGCCTAGGATTAAGTAGTAGTAGTAGTCTCTAGCTAGTGAGTTGAGTGGAGTGGAGTGGAGTTTCAGTCTTGGAAGCAAGCCAGGGATTTAGATAGATATTTGGGTGGGGCACGTGTCAATGGGACAAACCTTGGTGTTTCATGTTTGCTTTCCTTTTCCCCCTCCAGTCTCCTTTTGGGGAGTAACAGAATTCACTTTAATTAATTCTAGAATCCCCTAGCTAGCTGCCTCTACCTTTAATTTTTTTTAATAATTATATTTAATTTCCCTCCACTTTTTCAAGTAACTCCCTTTCACACACCACTTATAATAATAATATTATTATTTTCTCCTTTCCCCTTTTTTTCTTCTTTTATTATTATTATTATTATTATTATTTCTGTATTTTCAAAACAATATCAATATTAGCGCTAGCTGAAAGTGAAATTATTAGCTAGCTTCATTGTTAAGTTCAGAAGAACCCACATGGGGGAAGCATTATATTAATTGGTGAACTCCCACTACCTCTTACTACCTTTTTATTGGTTGTTTTTTTTACAAATATTTAAATTTGCATGATAGGACAAACTTAAATACAATTTTTTAATTATTTATTGTGTTTATTTCCTTTCAGTATACTTAAACAATTAAAATTATTATTTATAAAACAAATAATTTAACATTCTTCAGAAAAGTCCTTCCGGACTGAGTACGTAGTATAAGTGGACGGACGATTAAGTGCGAGCAAGTGCAAGATTAATGCCTTATTTGTAGTATTAATTCTCAGAATATATAATACTAGTAATTTTGGTTAGTCTTCCATGCATGCAAGCAAGCTTCTATGTATGTTTTTCTTTTCATATTCTCCCGGCCTATAGGAAAAAAGCAAAATAATACTACTACATAACTAGGTACGGATTTTTACAGTTTGGAACTTACTAGCTAGTAAAGGTAAAGAAAAATAGAATATCTAAATTAATCTCAATTTTTCGCCTAGGTATCAATTAAAAAAAATATTCTCTTTTTTCATTATTTTCCATGACTTTTTTGAAATATGGTGAATCTAGTAGCTAGGCCTTTAATTAGAAGGAATTTAATTTACTAGCTCCGTCCCAAATTAATTACTTAGTTTTGACTTTTTAAAATTAAATTGACCATTTTTAAAACTAATTTTTTTACTATTTTTGCTAAAATATAGGTGAAGATATTATAACCAAAAGAAAGTATATACAATTTATTACTAACCCCAATTTTTATAATTTTAAAAATATATTTATATATGCTTAATTATTAATTCTAAAAATAGTCAATTTGACTTAAAAAAATCAAAACTGAGCAATTAATTTGGGACGGAGGGAGTAGTTTGCAATATTTAAACTAACCCCCCCTCCCACACGTGTATATATATTATACTTCTAAATATCTCATTCTTCATAAATTTATACTATTTCCTAGCTAGCTTCAAGTAATAATAAAAGCTAAAATAAAATAAAATAATAAAAAAAGAGGGAATTTTCGAAAGAACTTTCCATAAAGTATACTGGTGATGTTTCACACTAATTCGGCCTTACGAAGTTCTCTAAAAAACTATATAAAAAGGGGTTGGGTTGGGTTGGGTTGGGTTGGGTTGGGTGGGTGATTACTGTCTGGGGCTGGGTACTGTCCCCATTCGCTTACATTTTATATTGTTTTATGTAGCATTTGATACTTCACTAGAATAGTATAACTATCATGAAATGTGAATCACAATTAAGGTGATAAGAATAAGAAATTTTTTTTCCTTTAATTACTATATATATATTTATAATTCTAATTTTATAAGAGATAGATATGGTACTATATATTTAAAATATGAAGTGAAAATGATGAAAAGATCTTAAGTGCATGTATTTGTCACCCAAGTATGATTTAATTAATTAATATTATCCCAAAACACGTGATTCGTTACGTCATTAAATTTTAATTTAATTCCATACCTCTTATATAATTATTCAAGAAATTAAAATTTTCGAGAGGATTAATTAAATTAAACAGCAGCACTCATGCATTTTTTCCATCAAGATCACAAACCGCGTACGTACTTGCAAATGTTAGTGATGTTTAACTTTTCGGTTTTGTGTTGCAGATTGTAGCAACAAAGGAGCACGGGTGAAACCAATTGGTCGGCATGTAGCTTCAGATAAAATAACATAATCTCCCATTTTTATTTTTATTTTTTGTGTACGTTTCCGTCTAATTAATTAACTATGGCTTTTTGATGATGAATGGAATCCTTTGATTGTCAGGTTTAGGAGATAATAAATTAATTAAAGTCACAAAATTTCTTGCAAGCAATTAAAAGAATATTGTGACAAAAAACAAGAGATTGATTTAATTAAGAGATTTGTTTGTTTTGAAAGTTAAATAAATGACATCAATTTTAATTTTAAAAATATTTTAAATTAATTTTAAAAAATTAAACTCGTCTTATATTTTAGGACGGAGGAAATATTAATCTGTGAAGTAGAAAGAAAAAGTTTGCGTATATAAAAAATCAAATGGAAACGACAATACCAATCAATTTTTGTCTTTTAATATCTTTCTTCATAACTCGGAGACCCGTAATTCTTTTATATATGATACATAATTTGCTAGCCGTGAGCAGGGGCAGATTTAGATTCGTTCTCAATAGGATGAATTTTTTTAAGTTGAAAATTAAAGTGATGGGTTAAAATTTAGTGAGTTAGAGTTTGAATACATTATACACCCGTGTTTAATTTTTTTATCCTAATAGTAGTTTCAGTTTTATTTTCTTATAAGTTTAAGTTTATCAAGTTTTATTTTTGTCCTTGTCCATGTACTTATAAAAAAAAATTTAAAAATTAAAATATAGGCACTGCATACTCTTCCCTCTTAATATATTCGCCACTAGCCTCATTATCACTTTGAGTTTCGTTTGGTTTATGTACAAATATGATTCTACAATTTTTTATCTTTATCTATTTAATTTTTTTTTAAAATAGTTGTTTATTTTGATGTAGAAACAAACATTGCAATTGTTTTGCAATCGCATGTATTTGGTAACATATCAATTTATATAAAATTATTTAGTCACAAAATTTTAATATAAATTAAAAACCAATAGTTAATTAAATAAATAGAGATAATATGTATACTATAAAAGTGAGAACTCAATGGATTTAAAAAACTAATTATAATAAACATGCATATATGCTACATTTTCAAAGACTAAATTATGCGCCGGTAGCTAGCACGGGAAACTGAATTTTCAGAGGGTCAATTTATTTTTTTATTTAATATAAAGTATTTATCTAAAAAATTAATGAATACCTTAAATTTATATTCATTTTGTTCTTTTTTTCCAATCATCTAGTCATGATAACGCAACCCATTAAAGAAATGTAATTTTTCTTCTTTATAATTTCACAAATTTAATAATTACTTGTGAATTTTTGCAAATGTTTCGAATGAGGCTATGATGATATTTTTGCAACAATATCAACTCATATAAAAAAAATTCAAAGACGAGTGAATGAATGATTGTTTAGTAATTTACATTATTGAACATGTTATTTTTTTAGTTATTGAAAATAAGGTTATCATGCAATAATTTCAAGTTATGGAGTCTCGAAAAATGTTATTATAAATAATATACGAATTTTATTTAATTTTGTGATTTATTGTATTATATTTTTATTTTTTATTCAGAATTTTATTTGACCCCACTAAACCAATAAATTGGATCCGCCTCTGGTAGCTAGCTAGGTTAAATGAATTAAATAAAGATAATAATTATAGGTACATTATATTGTGGAAAGGTAGTTAGAATTGTTGAGCAATATGCATGCATGGTGATAAAACCAAAAGAAAAAACAAGAAACTAGAAAGAGAGTTATGTTTGCTTGCTGCAACGTACATCTAATTTGTTTATGATTTTCTAGCTGTGTCGCACCTCCTGGAATTATTCTAATATATAACAAGTAATTTATAAGTTAAATTTACACAGTCGTAACAATTACTAATAGTTTTCGTAATATAAATTAATGGTGTCTTGATGGTTATATATAGTTCCAGATTCGATTTTTATCATGTGATTTTCTTTTTTCCTTTGTCGCGGGACTTCATTTTTTACTTATTGTATTCTCATACATATATAGTGTGAGTTTTACTTAATGTGTGATAATCCCTCTAAGTAAGCCCGGTGTAAATGAGCTACTCAGATTTGGTTCACAAAATTGATCGAATATAAAATTAATAAGGTTTAATTGAAGTTCGTTTAGCTACCGAGTCGAGCACGATCTCGAATTGAGTCCGAATAGTTTGAACTTTTCGAACGAATATGATCTGAATATCAATAAAAAATTACAATTTGAGGAGGTTCGAGTAAATTATCGAACTTTAAAATTTGCTCATATTTGACTTATTTATATTTCGAGTCAAGTTCGAATCGAATTTTTTGTCGAACGAGTACGAATTGAACCCGAACTGTTTATTCATTTTACAGCCTTACCTCCAAGTTGGATTAGGGATTTTTATTTTTATTTTTTTTATAAAGAATGCTTGTTATCATAAAATATTAATGACAGCTAGGTAGAATTGGAAAATGTTAGTAATTGCCGGTGCATTCTGTAAAAAGAGAAATATCAACAATAAAAACTATAGGAAAATAATATATATTGGAACTTTATATATTAAATTTTTTATTACGAGTTACGTAAATAACTAAAATTAGTAAAATTTTTACAATATATTTGATATAATGAATTAATTTTATAATTTTATCCAATTCTATATATTGATATATGTTACGGTCACAATTTGACAAAAATCTTTCACAATATATGTTGGGACTCAAAATTCAATAAAAAATTTACCCATATTTATTCTGTAAGTCCACTTAACCAAAATCTTAAAAAGGAAGACAAAAGTTATTGCTCCCCCAACTATCTAAACTTTTTATTTTGCTTTCAAATCAAACTTTTGTTTCCAACAAATTCAACCGTACAACCAGCAAAAAAGGTTCAAATGTACAATTTTCGTTTAATGTATTAGCAAAAGCTCCATAGTCTAACCTCTTCTTTCCGATCGAGAAATAATATAGAAAACAAGATTTAACTATTGTCTCAACTCTCAACCTTAAAGACTATGGCATCTTTTTATTTTCATTTTATTCTTTAGGTATAATTAACTTAATCAGGAAGCAAAATGACACATTTGGCCTTGGCTATCTGGTTATAAAGGAACTGAATAAAGAAGGGTTATAATTGTAAAATTCTCACCCTTCCGCTATAGCGACAGTCATTTAAGAAATTAGGTCGAGGGCCATGTATTATATTCTGTTTGCCGCTACAGCCTGTAACGACGGTGATTATTTTTTTTCTAATTCGGACCATCTATTAATTTGATCAACGGTGGAGACATTATTTTCTTGAGTCAACTTAAATTTCACCAAATTTCACCCAAAAAAAGTCATTCTTGAAAGTGATTTATTGGTAGAATTTATTTCTTTATATAGAGATAAATTTTTTTTTTATCTTTCGATGAGAGACTGGGGTGTTACATATACTACTTCCAATATATATGCTACAAATCGTGAAAGAATCAAACAAGTAATTGGTCCACTGGCCTCCTAAGTCCTAGCTAGCTGGCTCATTTGTGTCACATACTTTCGTTAGGGTGCCGCAATATTAGATGGAGAGCTACCTAGCTTTTTAATTACTTGCTTGTGTACGTTGTAGAGCTGCCTTAGTTTCTTGTATCCTTGGTGGTTATTGTCGGTTTTGGTTCATAGGTCAAGTTATTTCCTTGATATCTATGTTGGTTTTACTTGCTTTTATGAATATAATATTAAGGTTTTCTAAGAGATACTTGGCCATAATATATATGTATATATGATCATTTACAACACTAAACTTCAAATATAAAATTGGTTATTGGGAAGAAATATATATTAATTTAGAAAATAATTTAAATTTAATTATGTCATGTGCAAACTTTAATATTTATATATAAAAAATTATTTCGTATGATTTTATATTTAGACTGTTGTAGTTATTGATTACGGCCTCTATATAGTCAGAGATCCAGACTTAAGTAAAATTGACATTTTGAAAGAAAGAGTGTATATGCATGGTGCAATACATAATTATCATTTATTTCATGGATTCCATGTTTAAAACTTAAAAAGTGAAGGATAACTCGATAATAAATAAATCCAATGAGTGATATATATATATATATATATATATATATATATATATATATATATATATATATATATATATATATATATATATATATGTATCGATCATTAATTTGGTCTTCTCTTATGCAGGCCAATCTGTATCATTTTTCTTGGTAGAGGAGATCAAATTAAATATAATGAGATTTTATTTTAAATTTGGGATGAAAGAAATAAAAATGGGAAATTAAGTTTTGAAAAGGATAAAATTGGAAGTTGTTAATTTGGAAAGAAAGGGAAAAATCGAATTCCACCCGCGGAACCACCACTATTCTCACTGGAAGACACAGAAAGTCAAAAGTGTCAAACTTGAATGCCACTTGCTAACCATATATATATAATTACAAACAAGTGTTTAAGTGAGTAATTAACTTAATTAATCACTAGCTAGTTTTGTATTCTATTGCGGCTAGTTTCTACTTATAATTCTCACACATGCTTGATATATATGACCTGCTTTCTTTTTTTTTAAATATTTTTTTTCACTATTTATCTAAATCTATCCATCTATAAAAAACCCACCTTCTCTATCCTCTTGTTCTAATCCAATCTATCTCTTCTTACTATATGTTTGTTTCTCTCTCTACAAATCTGTTGTTTCTCTCTCTAAACTATCAAATATATCTTACTGTAGTAGAACTTTTTGTATCAATAAATCAATCAGATAGATATAATTAATTAATATGGATGTAGTTAAAGGTGAAGCTGGAAATTCAGAGGTTGAAGTTATGATGATGAGTAGTGATCAAGAAGAGTTGATGATGGACTTACGGCGAGGCCCATGGACTGTTGAAGAAGATTTTGCTCTCATCAATTACATCGCTCAACACGGCGAAGGTCGATGGAATTCTCTCGCTCGTTGTGCAGGTAATATAAATTTATTCTTAATTAAATGTATTTATTTTGATTAATCGGATCATCGTTTCTGTTTAAATATATATTATTCCATAGGATTATTTATATATATTTGTAATTATAATTAATTAAAGAACATGAACACATTAAAGATTCTAGCTTCATTTACTTTTAATTTAATCATTTCTAGCTACTTACTAATTACTACTCCTGTAGTATTATATATAATATATATATAGTTCTGATCATCATTAACTTTATCAAAAATTAAATGAACAGGACTGAAGAGAACTGGAAAAAGCTGCAGATTGAGATGGCTGAATTATTTACGTCCTGACGTTCGACGTGGAAATATCACCCTTGAAGAACAACTCTTGATTCTTGAGCTTCATTCTCGTTGGGGCAACAGGGTATATATATATATATATATATATATATATATATATATATATATATATATATATATATATTCCATTCTCAAGCTTTAATTAATTAATTCCTTTTGTTTTTTTCTTCTTTTAATATATAGAATTATTTATTATGAATTAAGTTACTTTAATTTCTTTAAATCATAAAATTACAGATGGTCGAAAATTGCACAACACTTGCCGGGAAGAACTGATAATGAGATCAAGAATTATTGGAGAACACGAGTCCAAAAACACGCGAAACAACTCAAATGCGACGTGAACAGCAAGCAATTCAAGGACACCATGCGTTACCTTTGGATGCCGAGATTAGTTGAAAGAATTCAGGCAGCCGCCAGCTCCACCGGAAATTTCACCTCCTCTACCTACAGTACCAGCAACACGAATAATAATATTGGCACAACCCAATTGGAAATGGAAATGGTACTGCCGCAGGAGGCCAATATTATTATGTGCAACAACTTTGAGGGTACGGTCCAATCGGTTAATAACGCTAGTAGTTTCACGCCCGAAAATTCTAGTACCACGGCCTCATCGGACTCGTTTGGACGATCACAAGTATCGCCGGTTTCTGACCTCACTGATTGTTACAATTATCCTCTACAGGTTAATAATCCGATTATTCATAATCAGGATTATTACCATCAGGGAAATCAGCTGGGATTCACAGAATCCCTAATTAGCCCCTCTGGTTACTTTAATCAAGGTTTGGACTTTCAAGCTTCTATGGATCAGCAAAGCAACAATAATAACTCATGGATAGACGGTGGGGACGTATCGGACAATTTGTGGAATGATGAGGACATTTGGCTCCTACAGCAGCAATTCAGCAACAATATGTGAAAGTTAGATGAAAATACACCCAAAAATAGACAAGGGTTGATCATCAAAATTAGTAAAATTTAGGATACATGTAGAAATTAATATTTGTGAGGAGGTCTAAATTCTAATTGTGGATTTTTTTTCTATGTTTATTTTTTGTTGAGTGGAGCCTAAAAATGTAATTTGAGGTTGTTTTATCCCATTCTTTGATAATGACTTATTTTCTTTTTTAAGTTGTGATTGCGTTATACTGTTGCATACATATGCTATAGCAATTGGTGGGATATCTATATCTATATTCATCTATATTATGAAGTTTTTGTGGATGTTTCTTCCACAAGTTTGGTCATATTTTTTTTCTTTCACCCTTACAACTTTAAATATATTATTATTTTATATTTTTTAATATTTAATATTTATTTATTTATTTATTTAAATTTTATAAAATTTTTATTTTTATACCCACATAATTTACCGTATGGCCGTGAGTTGTATATATAATTAATATATGCATAATTTCTAAGTTTATTATATATAAAGTTTATGAGATGTGCATAATTGGTTCCACTATGTTTACTTATATGTCATTATAATGATAATTTTTTTATAATAAAGTGATGGAATTTTTGAAACCTAGCCTATGGGGCCTGAACCAGAACTAGCTATAGAAATTATATAAAAAGACTATTGTCCTTTGTTCTAGATCGATTAAGTTAAAAAAATAAGAAAGTAGTGTACCTTAGGAATGATTTAGAGACGTGGCATAATATTTATCTAGCCTTATATTAGAAGTTATTAATTATTGGTGCTCTTTCTTTCTTTTTTTTTTCTTTTAATAGAGTATGATCTGATTCTTATCAAGTTGTGTAGGGTATGCCACGTGAGTGGCTTGTGAGGTCATGTGTGAAATGTGATCCAATTATATTACTAATCCCATCTCATGATTATAATAAGTCCTATGGTTTCGGTTGTACGGACAAGTGAGTTGGATGCCATTTTGCAAGACATAATCTAAACTATATATATGTGCCGACATTCTAGTTATCTATTGGTTCCAATATTTCTTTTAAAATGTTTCAAATGTCCAATCCATATATATCCATGAAACACCTAATTAAGACTTCTCAAATTTAATTACAAACACAAAGGATTTGAATCTAAATATTTGTTATGTAATAGCAGCAGTTAAGAGTGTAATTAAGTCGAATCTCAACATTCAGATTTGGATCGACTCAATTTAAAAAATTTGAGCTCGAATTCGACTAAGATTTAATAAAGAATTTCTAATTTTGTGTCAGATTCGACTAGGATCATTACTTGGACCTACTCGGCTCGTAAGTACTCGACTCATTTATACAAAATTAACGAATTATTCATGAGCCTTCAAATTGAATTTTAAATATGAACTATTTTACTTAAAACTGAACCACTACATACTCAATTGATTATTGAACTAATATTTATATATAAAAGTTTTTTACTTTTATATATGTAAAGAAATTACAAAAAATGTAATACAAATTGACAATCAATTCATTGATTTACTTTCATAATTTCATAGTACATTTTATAAATTATAAAGATTAATACAAATATCACATGATATTTAGTTTGCTAGTACGAATCAGATTAGTATTCGAATATGATCTATCGAGTAGATATAGAGTATGGTTCGAGAAAAAATAAAATACTCTATCCTAATCTAAGCGAACACTAATTAATATGCTCGAATTCGACTCGTGTATTATTAAACAAAAAATGAATATGAATCGAATTCGACTTACATTAATTTTAAATTCAAATTTTAAATTATATTTTTGAGTCGATCTAACATACAAAATCTTAAAGTCACTAACGGCATGCGTCTTAATATATATAATTATTAAAACTCAAATTGCAATAAGTGACTAGATCAATATATGATTCAAGTCAACTCATTTGGTAATTTATCCTAAGAGAAACGAGCCAATTAATTTGTTTATAATTAAGAACATTGACTTTTCAAAAAAAAAGAACATTGAGTAATATGCTAAGTTATCTAAATAAAAATATTAAAACATAGAATGTATATATAAGAAATTGATATTTTTATATATTAAAATAATATTTTTACACGAGTCTCTCTCACATGAAAGTGAGACTTACTTATTATTCATGTAAAATAAATTATGTAAAAATATTAATATTAATTTTATGTAAAAATATAAGTTTTCTATATATATATATATATATATATATATATAGCTTTTAAAAAATAAAAAAATTGTAATATTGTTAAATTTAGAAATTCCGTACGAGGGAATTGAGTTAACACGTCGTGAGAGGGGAAGGGGTACCGGGTACGTATAAAAGGAAGTAGCTAGGCTAAAGAAAACGTGATGGAATAGAGTATTGAGAAGAAGGGCGGCGGGAATCTAAAAGATGGGGGCCGCGTGGCTATTTGAGAAGCCACACAAAAAGGTGGTCCCATGTTCTGAGTTTGCTTAGGAGCCGCCACTTGTAATTAACTTTAACATTAAAATAATACTTAGGCTTTTCCTAGACTGAAGCACTGAGAGAGAGCCGCAACCATTGAAACGCAATTTATTTTTTCTGCTCTTTGCTTTGGACGCCACGTATACGTATACGTATATGTATGTGTATGTGTATGTATATGTACAGAAATGATCAACTAAGGGATTCCTTACTTTCTTAAAATGAGAGATTTTATTTTTTAATTTTTTTTTGCTTTTTTTTTTTAAAACAACTAAAAAAAAAGTTTAATATTTTATGGAACTGAATTTTTTTCATAATACAATATTTTGGGCTTGTTTTGAATACCTATACTAAAAAGTTGTAGTGCAGTCTCAGGGTATATACATACATTTTTTATTATCGCACTCAAATCACACCCAAAACACTGTATTATGAAAAAATTTCAGTTCCATAAAATATTAAACTTTTTTTTAGTTGTTTTTAAAAAAAAAGTAAAAAAAAAAGTCCCTCATTTTAAGAAAGTAAGGGATTCCTTACCTGATCCTGACTCTGTATATATATATATGTATATGTGTATGTACGCTTTTACTCCCCTTGCCTAGTTTAGTTTAAACATAGGCTTAAATATATTTTGTTATTATAAATTATTGTCTTTTTTTACTTTTAAAATTTATATTTTAATTTTTTTAATTAAATGATTAAATTATTTTTTACTTTTATCCAATTTTACTTGGCACGTATGAAATTGATGACATGATCCTATAAGTAAAATTTTGTTTAGCTGATGTGTAATTTAAAAATATTATTTTTAATATTTTATTAATATTCATTGTTTAGTTAGTGATAAATTTGTGAAATCATATTTTATCTTTTATTAAATCAAAATAAAACAAAATCCAACTCTAATTGTGTTCATCACTCTCAATTGATTAAATTCCCCAACACCCCAAAAAAAAAAAAAACCCAAAACGCAAAACGTCAGGCCCTAATTACCCAAAAGCAAAAGTTGATACATAGTAACAAAATCAAAAGCATTTAATAACAAAAACAACAATTATTTATTAGCAAAAGAATATTAAAAAAACAATAAGAAAAAGTAGATCCGGAATAGCCAAATCCTTTGCTCGTCCTCTTCCCCTTTTCTCTACCAATTTTTGGCAGCGGTCCCCTCCCCTTTAACCTCATCTACAACTGCAGAACTCTTCTTTTATCCATAGTTTTAAAATACGAATCGGATTGCCGATCGGACCGATAAAAATTAGAATCGATTTATTCTTCACTTCGATTTGAAATAATTAATCAATTTTGATCAAAAATCGATTGACCACACCATCGAACCGGTGGTCAATCGTTTAGTTGACCCAATTTTTAATATTTTTTTAATCAAAAAATTTAATATTAAAATTAGCTACTACTTTTAGTAATACTAGTTGATAGCCCGTGCAACGCACGGACTAGTTTGAATAATAGATTGACTAACCTAAATTTGAATATATCTAATAAAAAAATACATTCATTAAAGCATAAGAACATCATCTCAGTCTTATTTCATCAAAAACTTGAAATGCCAAACTCGTTCTAGGTAACCTATATTTAGTACCCTCCTTGAGTGTAGCTGCAACAAACATTTAGTGATCCGTTGTTATCCAGTATTCAAATTATTTAAGAGGTGTACAATTATGTCCTTACCAAAATTTGATTTTTGTAAATTAATCTTATTACGCGTTCTACTCTCTGTGGCAACACCTATAACCAAAGCGTCATCATCACACAATTTGTTATTGCACAATATGAGATGTGCTAAAAATAAAAAATAGTAACTGAACTAAATAATAATTTACACCAAACCTAAATAACCACAAAACAGATAATAAATTCATTGCACAATATTCTGCTTAATAAAGAACCACGCCGACAAATCGTGACTTTGTTAATGTCATGGGTCAATTTATTTGATTCATCTTGTAATCCGGACCTAGGTACATCTAATAACTATAAAATAAAAAATTTACCCAAAGATCAAAATTCGCAAATGCTCAACACCAAAACCATAATTAACAAATTTAATGAATCAAAACACCAATTATATATATACGTATACATATAAGAACTAAAATTATATATGAATGCTTACCTCTTCAAAGAATAATAATAGCCTTGATATGCCGCCCCACCTAGAAACAACAAACAATACCAAAATCAAGAATAAACCCAAAACTCAATTAAACATAATGAGATATCGCACAACAAAAATTCAAAAAACCATGAATTTATCTACATTAAACTTATATTTTGTTATCTACATATGTATGAATGACCAATGTGTTTCAATGTTGATTTGAAACATCTTTGGATCAAAATATTATGTGTCATTAACAATTTTAATAATTGTTAATGACCACGAATCATCATGTCATATAATGTTTAATTTGAATATATAATTTTATTTAGATGTTTTTTCATGAGAAATGAAGCCCAAACGAAATGACCACCGAGATGTCTTGAACCCGCTTTCAATCAAGATTTTAGTAAAGTAGGATCTTAGATCGAGGAAATGGAAAAATAGTATCGAAATAGAAGCTTAAAGTTACCTTTGCATTCTTATAAAATTTAGAGAAAGTCGAGCCTCAAAAAAGTCTCCAGAGATTGAGGCTTCAAAGAAAAGGGTTTGCACTTTTATATCTTGGAGAAGACATTCCATTACCGCTCTCTTGCAACAAATAGGCCCAAGAATTCCTCAGATCCATCGGCAACTAATTCTGAGCCCATAGATCCATCTTTCTTTTCTTACTGCAAATAGCAAAATGTAAATTCAAATCTCAAAATTGATTGGCGTCAAATCTCAGTACTGAAAAAGATCTAGGGAGAGAGTAATTTACCTTAGCGTCCGAGCTCCTTCTCGCAATCGCACTTAAAGGTTGGGAAAGATGAGGATTCAAATCTTTCAAAAAGTTTGCTAGCGAGAGGTATGTTTGTTCCAATTCCCATTATCATCTTCTATTCTTCTTATTTTCTTCTACAATAATCTTTTATGGGCATAATTTATGTTATTTTAACGGCCACCTCCACTACAAAGGCCGCATATATTTGAGAAGATGGAAGAAAAGGGAAGGGGAAGAGGAAGGGAAGGGGAAGAGGAAGAGGAAGAAACACCGTCGGTAATTTGAGAAGATGAAAAAAAGGGATAGGAAAAGGGGAAGGGGAAGAGGAAGAGAAATACGAAGAGAAACCGAATTAATGGTTAAAATTGGGTGTGTTAATTGATTGATTTGAATTTGGTTTTATTAATATCAATTAATGGGTTTATGTTATGTATTTATGTTATGTATGTATGTATTAATGGTTAATTGATTTCAAATTAATCTGAAATTATGGATTTCAATTGATTAAAATTGGGTATGTTAATTGATTGATTTGAAATTTGAAATTAATTGATTTCAAATTTTAATCTGAAATTATGGATTTCAATTGGTTAAGATTGGGGGTGTTAATTTGAAATTAATTCATTTTAAATTTTAATCTGAAACTATGAATTTAATTTAAAATTAATTTATTTCAATTGGTTAAAATTGGGGGTGTTAATTTGAAATTAATTGATTTGAAATTGATTTATTAATTGATTTTTAACAGCCAAATTAATTAATTGATTTGAAATTGATTGAGTTGGAGGATAGGTTGTGATGTATTGAAATTGATTTGATTTGAAATTGATTGAGTTGGAGGATAGGTTGTGATGTATTGAAATTGATTTGAAATTGATTGAGTTGGAGGATAGGTTGTGATGTATTAATTAATTGATTTGAAATTGATTGAGTTGGATTTAAAATTGATTGAGTTAAGGATAGGTTGTGTTGTATTTATATATATAAATTGATTGTAACTTAACTTTATTATATGTTAGTTCATAAAAAGCAAGAATTTTTTAAATTTATTAATTATTAATAATATATATTTTTATATTTTAATGAATCAGTTCGATTAATCCGATTTGACCAAATGAGTATACGTATCGAGAATTTTTTCAGTTCAATGACCGAAGAAGTATGAAAACCATGTTTTTATCAAACATCATCAAAACCTCAGCTTCTCCGATCCAAAATATCAGCCGTTGTTACCCATAAAACCCCACTCCCCAATTTGAAAAAGTGCAAAAAGAAAGAAAATAAAATGATTGATTTGAGTTTTTTTATTTTGAAATTCTATATATATATATATATATATATATATATATATATAGGAGCCGGATCTTAGACGGACCAAAATTACGGACCAAAGCCAATAAAACACAGCTCCTATTATTTTCTCTCTCCTCTCTTTCATTTACCAGTTAGCATACTGCACATACCGTGAATATTAGTTCTCTTCTCATTTTTCAGCCAAAAAGTGAACGCTGCTTATCTAGGTCGAAAGGGGCGAAGGAGTTCTGTGAGCTTATAGCCATGGTCGATCCTTGCTCTCGCTTTTTCAGACAATCATTACGGAAGTAACGAAGTTGTGTTCGATTTGTCGATTTCAGAGCTCCTCTCCCTTACCCAATTCGGACAAAAGCCATAAATCTAGGGCGAAAGTAGCGAAGTGCAAGCCCCTAGAACAAAGTTCCTCTCCCTTTGAGACACGTAAAGGCTTCATATTTCTTCAATTCACCACATGACCTAGATAAGTTTTGTCTGAATTTATGGGTATCTTGGCAAAAATGTAATCTATGGAGTTATGTTTTGCGAATTGCACTAGTTATGTTTTGCGAATTGGGTTTGACAAAATAACCTTCAGTTAATCTATGGAGTTATGGATTTCTGATTATTGGATGAAACAGCTTTCGTGTTTTAGTAATTTGGGTCTCTTTTTTCATTTGGTTTTCAAGGATTATCCCCCCCCTTCCTTTTGAGCATGTTTGTTTTGTGTGGTTTAATACTGAAGTCTTTAGGAGTAAAATGGAGAAGAGCATAACACTGATAAATCGAACAAAGGATGAACTTGCCATACAAAAGCTGCAATGCACATTTTTCCTTTGAAATTTCTTTAAGTCTATAGTTTGTTTTGATTTTGGCCTTGGTGAGTGTTGTTTGTCTTTTTATATGCATAATTTGGTGGTTGCCTCATTTAATATTTATTCTTGTGGGTTTAATGAGAAACAAGTACCTGAATGTGACATCATTTTATTAGGATGTGAATAAGTGATCTGTATAATTGATGTAATCTCCTTGGATAGCTTTTTATCTAATGTTTGCATTCCATTTTTATCTTAACTCCTATTATAAAGGCAAAGCACTGTATCAAAAATCTCCTTTCTCTTTTGTGCTTACAAAATTGAACCACCTGGGTACCATGCTAATACATAATTAGTGAATTTCTTCCCCTGATAACGAAGAGCATAACGCTATGTGGAATTCCAAAAATGAAATTTGTCTATGCTATCAAGTATCAACAACATCAATAGAAGACCTTGACTAAGCCAATACCAATAGAAGGTACATGTGCTATTCTGATTCTTGTTTTCTGCTTGAATAATTTTTTTTTTAATCTTTCCTTGATTGTGAATTTTTCTTTATTGTCCTACCTTTTTTAGCTTAACAATTACAGAAAAAGGTGTTGGCAAATGCTTACCTTTAAAGGAACGTCTATGCTAGAGAAGGCAGTTCCCCAATGTTAAGGACCGAGATACTGATGTTGTGGATGTTTCTGTCGATGCGCAAGATTCAGTTGTTGTTGATGCATCTGTTTTGGAGCAAGATGCAGCTGTTGTTGATCCAGCTGTTGTATATTACTGTTCATTCTAATTTATATGTCAATTGCCGACTTGTCACGGTTGATCCATTTTGTGCACTTCTTTTTGGGCACTTCTTTTTAAATGCTATAACATCTAACTTTTTGGATATGGTTAATAGACTGCTATAATAACATACATTATGGTTCTTGTGTCTTGCTCAGTCAATTCAACTCACATGGATTAATTTGTTGTGTGGAAATACATATGGATTGCTTGTTTGTGACATAAGAAACACACAAAAAAGTAAACTCTTCTTATCATCCAAAACACGAGGAAAGGAAAACAGGAAAAGAGAACCAATTCTTAATACTAGTCACTAGTTTCAAAATCAGAGACAAAAGGTGCCATTTCTTATGTAACAGTCGAAGTCTCCAGAAAAACACAGGGGCAATGTCATAGTGTGAGCAATGCCAACACCATCACACAACTGAAATCATCATAAACAGTATAAGGCTGTACCCTACATAACATAAAATTATCGCAGAAACCACCAACAAGAAAGCAATATCTATATCTGTGAGACCCCAGATTTTATGAATAAAGATTTAAATTTCTCGAAATATTTTTTTGAATATTATGGTGTGGATTTGATATAATGTTATAGTTATGGGTAGTATTTATAAATTTTACAAAGTATGCAAGTTGTTGTATTATATTCAATTGGTCGGGAATATTCTTTTGTGTTTTAATATTAAATGACGACCAAGACAATCATTGGTGGACCCATTAACGGAATTATTGTCGGATTGAGAAAACGACAAAAATATTTTATTGAAAATAACTATTGGAAGTTTTTTAATTAATATCGTTAAACTACTCTCAGTAGTAAAGTACAATGAATACGCTGGATGGTTGCATAGTAACACACCAGATTGATTATTAATGCTTACGTGAGAAATCACCGGTTTTGTTCAATTATTGCTATAGTAATTGTTGCATAAGATCTCACGTTATTTGATTCAATTATTGTCGATATTTTATATATTATTAAATCAATAATTGAAATGACAAAGTTATTAATATTATAAATTGCAATATTAACGATGTCTAGAAGTTCTGCCAAGGAGAGGTTTGGTCACCTAATTGCGTGCCAATAGGGAGAAATCCTTATTGGAAAGCCCCCTCTTTTGTGGGAACGATCTGGTCGATTAATATTGTGAATTGTAAAAAAGATGATAAATGTTGTTAAAATTATTAAGGTGATTTTTTTATGAAGTCTGCTTATTTTATGGATTCCTATTTACTCATTTTTCAAAATAATCGGTAAAAAAATTTTAAAGGTGGGGCCCATATGTGTTGGGAAAATGATTTTGGAAATTGAAGAAAGATATACGTATGGAAGTATATATGTGTGTATTGAGTATATGGTGGGAGAAAATGAGATGTGAAAGTGATGGGTGTGTGAGTGGAAAATGGTGGAAAAGTGGTAGAGTGATGATGATGATGTAAGAGTAGTGAATTTGATTATTGGGTGGGTGGGGATAGATGTTGGTTATGGGGAGAAAAATTAAGTGGTGTATATATAATATTGATATATATAAGTTGAAAATATGTGTTTATATATATATATTATATTTTAATTTTTTTGTGATTTTATTAGTTAGTTGATTGACTTTTATTGTATTTGGTTGAAGAAATAATTCTGCAGTAAATAATTGCTCATAAACAAAGACACTTCCATTCTCCTATAAATAGAAGTTCATTCCTTCATTATTTCTTACAAATTCACTGAAACTCCAGAGAGAAAAATTATAGAGAAACTATATAAAAGTATTCTGCTACTTCCCTACTCTTATATTCAGTTTCTTTTATAGTAAGGGGTATTATTCTTTCTTATTCATGAAGAGAACTGTTGTTATTCCATTTCTTATTATTCTGTTGGAATAACCTGTATACGCGGTCTACCCTATACTTGGTGACATTCTTCTATTATTATGTCTTTTATTATTACATTGGAATATCCCGTCTCGTGTGTTTTACACCGCACACGGGTTCCATTATTTATTATTCGGTCTTTATTATTCGCCGGAATATCACATGCGTGTGTTTTACAAACGGACTGGTTCCATTATTTATTATTCCGTCTTTATTATTCTCGTCGAATATCCTATCATGCTTTTCTGTGGGACTGGTTCCATTATTTATTATTCCGCACTTATTATTACATTGGAACATCCTGTCGCTTGTGAATTTCACCGACACGGTTCCGTTATTATTATTCTCATTGAATAACTCCATCTATACAAGCATCGCATGCATGGTGATTTCTTTTGTTATTCCATTCGTTATTATACTCGATTGGTTAAAATTTTATCTTTTATACTCCATGAAATTAGTGGGACATCCTCGATATTTCAAGGCTTCATCCAAAGATTTTTATGAAAATATTCTTCCGAGCATTCTTGAATTTTACTCTACAAAGCGAAGATCATGTTGACAATTTGGACGTTATTAGTTCCCGAATAAATTAATTCGTGAACTTGTTTTATTGAATTCTTATATCATTGTCATCATCCTCATGTTTATATATTTTTTTTGAAAGTCATCGTGGCTTTTGTAGTGCATAGATGGACTTGGTATGATTATGACCTGTGGATTATGCGATTGTAATCATTGGTAGTAATGTTACAAATAATGTGATAAAAGTCCTCATTGCCCGTAGTGTATTGATGGGACGATTGTTGGCATGATCATGACTATCGATGAATACACGAATATCCTCGACCCATAGTGCATGGATAATTTGTGGTCGTGACCCTAATGAATATCCTTGGCCGTAATGTAATGGGGATGATGTGGATTATTTATTGTCGAGTCTCACTATAAAATTGATGAAAACGTTTTAAATCATAAAAGATAGTAGATTTTATTCTCTACTTGACTCTTTTAATGGATTGCTTGATCCGCTTTAGTTAAACTTGATGTCTATTGTATTTTATCAGTTTAACATTGTTGAAGGCTAATGATAATTTATTTTGTATTATCTTAGTCATAATATTTCTTCTTTGGGCTAGTTGAGCTCACCTTTCTTTCTTTCACCGTTTCTCTTCGTGAAATGAGAACGTAAATTTGGGACTAGTTTAGTCGGGAAGCGGAGTGATGGTCCGAGAGATGGTGTCTTATTAGTCCTCACTATTCGTAGAAAAATAGTGTGATAATAAATGTAACGAGGACTCTATTTGAGAATTGATATTGTCAGAAGACAATATTTGTATTTAAACTCACAAAGATATGTTTTGTCGTATTTTACACAACTCTTTGTATTATTAGTTTGTATTTGAATTTTGTACCATGTATTTGGCGACTCAAGATGGGTGATGTATACCTATTTTGGGGGCGTCACAATATCCTCTGCAGTAGTCCTTTCAAGCAAACCTCCCGATTCCTATAAAGCCTTAATCCTCCAGACACCAGCTGTTCCATTGAATCCAAAGAAATTGAAGAAAAAACCATTTACTTGTTGGTAACAAAGCACACCAGTCATCTAATAATATCTTCATCATCATTGCATAATAATATCTTATAAATAAAAAAACAAACAGAACCATTCCAAAACAAACACAACCATTCCAAAAATAACTAAATTATCATTGCATCCAAAAACCTCTAAAAATCAGTCATCCGAAATATAAGTACATAAACTGCCTTAAATGACCTTAATATGAACTACCAAACTACATAAAAGTGTCTGAAACACTAAACAACTACATAATCAGTTTACCACTCATTAACAGTCACACATTCTTCTTAAGTTATATTCACCAAATAATATGTATTATCAGTCACAATCTTCTTCAGTTGTACATGATCAAAACGAGTAGGCATCAAATCCAAAGTCGTCCCCCATTAACATTGTTCCATCTTGCTCCTGCATCACATTTACGGATTCTATATATATAAGTCTAGAAACATACAAAAATGTAATAGGAAAAGACGATACAAAACAGGGAATAAAATACTTACATATATTTTTCATCTATCAGCTAGCTTCCACTCCCATAGTTAATTAAGTATTGAATATTCTGATATAAGATTTCATATTTTCTATTTATGACTTATCAATTGTTCACTCACGGTGTTCAGACCACAACATTGTAAATTTCCTGAATTCTTGTCTCAACAATCTGTAATTAAGTATCACTGCTGAAAGTCCAGATTAAGTATCTAAGGTATGTTCATTGTGTTTCTATTATTTTATAATGGGTTCTAACTTATGTGGGGCATTGAAGTTTCCAAAATCACAGGTGATACTCAGATGGGGGTTAATTAATCTTAGATATCAAATTCAAAATATAATACAAATAATTTCAATAATATTTTTTCAATTCATCATTCAAAAGCTTACGAAAAGAGTACCTTAATTATGTAATTACAAAAGGAACCAAAGAGAGAATCCTCTAATTCCAATCCAACTTTCAGAAACAAGGATAAAGAAAAAACTGAGTATAACCATGAGTACACCATCTACTGTAAGTTTTTTTAAAATTATTCAGTTTTTTTAGGAACAAACCCATGGGCAACACACACAGAGATCTATACTTTCATACTTCGCAATAACAATATTTTGGGTTTTTCGTTCTAGGGCTTACCGATTCGAAGCAGAGAGATGGAGATTCGAAGGGAGAGATGGGAGATTCGAAGTGGAGATTCTTCCTTTTCTAAGGCTTTGTTTTGTGAAGATTTGGAGAAGTTTGCCGTGCCTCGCAAATTCGATTGAACAGAGTGAGGAGAGAGAATATTAAATTCGATTCAGATTTCTTCGATTGGAGAAGTCTGCCGTTCAATTGCTTTTGACCCGCTTGTCCCTTTGGTCCGTTTGATGGTCCGTTAAATTGGTCCGTGGGAGATGTTGGCTCTATATATATATATATATATATATATATATATATATATATATGAGGGCCTCTTGGTGGTTTTACTGTGAGCTTGACTAGGGTTCTTAATTTTGAGATGGAAACCCTAAAACCATCTAACTTTAACATGTTCAAATTGTTGAGATTGAATTATGTTTTTGTTGGGGAGAGAAAATTTTATTTTCACAAGGACGGAGAAAGTTAAATTTGCCTCCTACTCTAATAGTAGTATTATCTCCCATGAAGCTGGAAATTATTAAATCCAAACGCACCCTAACGAAATAAAGGGGATTTATCGTATACAACTGGCTTCCACGAGATACATGCGACTTTGATTTTGTTTTCCCCAACGTTGATCTTTTCTTTCTTAAATTAAACAAAATCCTTGTTGTTGTGGGGTCCAAGAACAACCAATATGGGACAAGCTAGTAGTACTCCTGATCACTGTTAAAAGTCAATCAATCTGCTGCAGATGCTACCATGTGGAAACCTTTGATTGCATCTAATTACCCTGATTTGGCCCCACATCACATTTAGTACTAAGATTTACTACTCCAGATGGAACGATCAAAAATGTTGGTTTTACTAAAATCTAGGTGGTGTAGTTGCGTCATAGGGTTATCCTTTCGAAATGATTTAACTAATGAGTCAATTTCTTTTCTTATTCATTTGCCGTGTATGTGTTTGTATTCCCTATTGGCTATTGCAATATTTGATGGGGTGAAATTGTTATAGTACAATTTATCATTTGTTAATTTTTACAATAAAAAGTTATATATATATATATATATATATATATATATATATATAATAAAATAGTTATGTATTTGTAATAATAATACGGGTGACACACGTGTTGAGTGCATAATATTAAAATTTTCGTCGTAGAACACTGTAAAAAATTTTAAAAAATAATAATTATATGTTGTTTGAATAGAATAAAAGTTCAACACCCTCTCCTTAATACAGTATTCTTCCCCTACACGTGGTTATAACTTACAACGAATTCCTCTTTCAAGATAAGATATATATACCTATAAATTAATTTATATTAAATACTATGTACATGATAATATTTAATTTAAAATATAATTTAAGAGAGAAAACAAAATAATAAACCCAAAATTCCTTAAAAGGAATTATGGAACATTCATTTCTTGTGAAAAAAATTCATCTCAAAATGAGAGTTTTGTAATCTTATTTATAGGATTCTAAACACTCCTTTGAAAATATACCTTTTCAATTTAAAAATATATGAATCAAACATATTCTTTCTAAGGGTCATATCGATTCAAACTAGTGATCCAATCGGTTCAATATTACATTCATTCAAACTAGCAATCATACCAGTTCAACGTTACACCCATTCAAACTAGCAATCACACCTTTATCATTGAACCAATACATGCATCTGTTGGTTATTAATTAAAACCATATAATATATATATATATATATATATATATATATATATATATTATATAACTAACAAATTTTGAAAATATCCAACATATAATTAACGTATGAATACAATAATGTTATGTTTGAATCGGAGGAATGAAATTATAAATGAATGAAATAGAATGGTAAGTGGAATGATTCATTTCATTCTTGACTAGAATGAGTCATTTTATATCCTCATTCAAAAAATAAAATTCACAAATTTAGTACGAACGATAATAATTTATTTCATTTTAATAGAACAATCAAACACAAAATTTTCATTTCATTCTCATTTTAATTCCTACAATCCAAACGTACATAGCATAAGAGTTTTATTGCAAATTTTTAAAAAAATAAAAATAAAAAATAAAAAGACAACATTATAATAAAATAAAACTTTATAGGGCTAAAACTATATTAATTCTTAAAGTTTGAATGGTAATAGTAAATGTTCTCAAAAAAAAGAAAAAAGAGCTTGTATTAAATTTTAAATTTAACTCATTATCATACGATCTCACATCTTCTTAGAGTTGAATACAATCTTCTTCGTTTTTAAGGGAGTAAATAAGTGCATTATTAATTAATGGCCTAAATAGGAATTAATACCATGAATTTTTAATATTTTTCATTTTGAAGATTGTCTTCTTAATTTTTTTAATTAGAAGATTAAATTTTTAATTTTTTTCTACTTTGGTCTCAATATTTTCAATTAAGGGATTAAATTTTTAATTTTTTTTTCCACTTAGGGAGTTGTCTTCTCAATTTTTTTCATTAAGGTATTAAACTTTTAATTTTTTATGATTACGTCTAATTGATAGTGTCACGTAAAAAAATCGATGACATAACAACGACACGTGACTAAAAAATACTTATGTATAATATTAAATCTCATTTTAATATTTATTCAATTAATTTTTTGTGCTAAAAAAAGTAAATATAGGACCAAAAAAACTTTTGTCTTGCAAGGTTGGTTGGTAGATTCTTAATACAAAAGCAGAAATCAAGACCATATATAAAAACTACTCCATGCAAATATGGGTACGTAAATGATAATATCATTATATCACTCAAATATATATGACTATATATGTTACGGGTGCTTTATCTCTCTTCTCATTCTTACAATTTTAAGCTGATTGATGGATATATATATATATATATATATATATATATATATATATATATATATATATATATATATGACGCCCATATATAATTCCCAGCTCTGATCACTCTCTCTCCTAAATTTCTTCATCACATGAATCAGCAGTTACGTACGTGAAGGTATCTACTGAAAATGAGATTATTATATTTATGTGCAATGGTATAAATTGGTGCAATTAGTTAAAGCCTCCCAGCCACAAGTTTGATTATGTGGAGGGTTTAGGTTAACTAAAGCTCATATTGTACTTACGTACTAGTACTACTAATTTATTCTTTCATAGGAGTCGTAGTACTCCTCATATATATATATATATATATATATATATATATATATATATATATATATATATTCTTGGGAAATTGCCTTATTTATATGGAGATATTTGCCTGCCGCAATGATTCTTGGAAAATGCTCATGATGTTATCCACAATTACCCCTAACAAGCTACTGTACTAGTAATTACTACTCCTTCGTTCTTAAAATATTAATATCATTTTTAAAAAAAAATTATTTTAAAAAATTTGTCGTTTATAATTTTCAAGGAGAATAAATTATTTATTTTCTTATAGTACCCCTACTTTCTCTTATTGTCCCTAAATTTTTTTTTTCTTGTATTAATAGTTTTAAACTTCCCATAAAGGGTTAGTGATGGAATTTCAAACAAATTTGAATTGATAAATAATATTTTCTTAATTCATGTGCAAAAATCTTAAATGAAACGAAGGTAGTAATATTGTCCCAACTCCCAATTCAATCGTGATTATTCTTTTCTAAATCCAATCATTAATTAACTCTAGCCATAAGTAATTGGCATTAGGTTTTGATTGAACTTATTATTCACTCCGTTTCTTAATATAGGTCATTTTAGAGGATTGTTTTTGTTCTTAAATATAAGTCATTTAAAAATTTCAAGTAAGCATTAATTGATTAGTTTCTAATATTACCCCAAGTAATAATTAAATATAACTTTGGTTCTCTCACTATTTTTTGATCAATAAATAATACTCTCTTTTTCTAATACAAGGACAATATATATAAAACCCCAACTTATTATTAATGAAATTTAATTTTCTCTATTTATTATTTTAAAATAGTAAGGGTTGATTTTATTAATGTGGATAGTTATGGGTAAA